>JAVIAB010000088.1:63394401-64128414 GCA_032433765.1 Megaustenia siamemsis
AAGAGAAATAAAAACGTGCTGAAAGAGGCTAAAGCAAAAAGACAGCTAATTTCCAATGTTAGGATGAAACAATCATCATTTTTTGCCATGCAATGAGAATGAAACAGCTGGGATATATTGTGACAACTGGGAAATTGAGGAACGAAGAGATAGAGGGAAGCAATGAGAAAAGATACCAGACAGCTTAAGAGAATGGCTTAGCAGAAAGTCAACAACAGAAATTATAAATAGCTGTCGAGATAAAAAGTTGTAGAAAAACATGATTACATACGCCAGCAGCATGGTACTTGATGATGATGATGAGCCGAATAGTCTTTGCTAGGTCAGACCATCGAGATATGTGACCTACAGATATAAAGACTTATAGAAAAAGAAACAAACCTTACCATAATTTCATCCACCGGCTTATGAGGGGTGCGACCTATCTCATTAACAGACATCCGTTGTGGTGGCAACAGTATAGCATAGATGTATGCCCTTAAATCAATCAAGGCTATCTCTGCAGTGGGGAGGCCTGGACTTGGGTCCTCCAGGACCTAGGGAAAATACAAGAAGCACTAAGATAACAGACAACAACAGCAAATAGATAACAGACAACAGCAACTAGATAACAGACAACAGAAACTAGATAACAGACAACAACAGCAAATAGATAACAGACATCAGAAACTAGATAACAGACAACAGAAACTAGATAACAGACAAGAACAGCAACTAGATAACAGACAACAGAAACTAGATAACAGACAAGAACAGCAACTAGATAACAGACAAGAACAGCAAATAGACAACAGCAACTAGACAACAGACAACAGCAACTAGATAACAGAGACAACAGAAACTAGATAACAGACAACAGCAACTAGACAACAGACAACAGCAACTAGATAACAGACAACAGAAACTAGATAACAGAAACTAGATAACAGACAACAGCAACTAGATAACAGACAACAGAAACTAGATAACAGACAACAGCAACTAGATACAGACAACAGTCCAACTTTCAGTCCATAATGAATGGATTTGTTTTTATGAAGGCCTTTGATCATTCAGAAATTGTGTGGATCTGCTGACCTGGCTAAGGACAGAGATTTCTTTCATTCAAGTTGTGGCGAATACAAAGGTTAGCAAAGGGTTTGCAGCTAGATGATGATGACTGTTTTGATCACTCAGAAGTCAATGATAATGAAAGAGCTGACATAGTTTCTTTGGGGGCACCAACAGCGTGGTTAGTATGCTCACAGCTGACCCATAGTGTCTAGGTTCAATTCCCATTGCTACTTGTGGAATAATTTTTTTTTACATAAAGGATATATTGACAGGAATTATAAGAATAAAAAGATATACTGAACAGAAAGATATATTAACAAAAAGATATATTGACAAGAAAAATATATTAACAAAAAGATATACTGAACAGAAAGATATATTAACAAAAAGATATATTGACAAGAAAGATATATTAACAAGAAAGATATACTGAATAGAAAGATATATTAACAAGAAAGATATACTGAAACAGAAAGATATATTAACAAGAAAGATATACTGAATAGAAAGATATATTAACAAGAAAGATATACTGAATAGAAAGATATATTAACAAGAAAGATATACTGAACAGAAAGATATATTAACAAGAAAGATATACTGAATAGAAAGATATATTAACAAGAAAGATATACTGAATAGAAAGATATATTAACAAGAAAGATATACTGAATAGAAAGATATATTAACAAGAAAGATATACTGAATAGAAAGATATATTAACAAGAAAGATATACTGAATAGAAAGATATATTAACAAGAAAGATATACTGAACAGAAAGATATATTAACAAGAAAGATATACTGAATAGAAAGATATATTAACAAGAAAGATATACTGAATAGAAAGATATATTAACAAGAAAGATATACTGAATAGAAAGATATATTAACAAGAAAGATATACTACTGACAAAAAATATATTGAATAGAAAGATATATTTTCTGTGTGTTACCGGGGCCTCATTATGAGGGAAGTAAAGAATAGTGACACTGTGACCTTCCAGGCATGTCGTAAGAGGCGACTAAGGAGGTTGATCGATGGCTTGACAAGCTGTCATTGTAAAAAGTATTGTTATGGAAACAGCGCCATATATTTAGAGTAGTGATCTCTGCAATATGTGCCACTTGGCACGCAAGGTTTCTGTTTTTGAGATTGTGGTTCTGCCCTATGTGCCGTCTTCAGCTCGAAAGGATAATAGATAGATAGATAGAAAGATATATTAACAAGAAAAATATACTGAATAAAAAGATATATTAACAAAAAGATATGTTGACAAGAAAAAATATACTAAATAGAAAGGTATATTGACAAGAAAAATATACTGAAATGGCATAAATGATAATGGTGTATATATGAGACTCCAAGAATCAGGAGACAAGCCAGGCATGAGTTGAATGGAATGACCAAAAGTGTGTACTATAATCAGAGAGCTGTGGGGAAACAGTGTACATACTTTGTTTCACCTGTTGGGAATGTCTGTGCACCTATGTGACAGGCCTGAATGCAATGAGATTCTAGTGATCAGAACAAATAAAGATGAACAAAATGAAAGACAAACAGAAGATTAAACAGCCGAAATTGTAATCAAAGTATGTCTGTCCTGTTTAAAACCCTTTATCTCCGGAGTTACCTTTCATGTTTTGAAGTAATTACCTGTCTTGAAATAATGATCTACATCATGCCAACGAGTCCAAACTTGTGTTTAATTTGTGTTTGTACCTATCATATTACACACCAAAATTACCAAAAAAAAACACTGCACAAATGAATATGCCAACGGTATATAACTCTATTTGACTAAATATTGATATAACTAAAATACAGAAACATATTTTTTTATGAAAATATAAGTCGAGTCATGTAGTAAAAAGTTCAAATGCAACATTTATTATAATATTATAAATTTTCCAAACCATATCTTTGTTGAGTATCCCATTCAAAATATGAGAGTTTTATTTACATTTGTTTTGATAAATTATATTAGGACAGAAAGGGAAATAACCTAATACCTCGGAGAGAAATGATGATAACCCACAAATAAATACCTCATGCTTATGCTACTTTAGGAACCAGTAGTGGGAAGTGTTAAACACTCCAAGGTATGAAGACAGCTTTACAAGGGAGGAAAACAACACAATACTGACGTTTCAGCCTGTGGCCTTCTTCAGAATACAGGGACAACGACAACAAACAATGAAACACAATTATCTATAACTACATGATCATAAGAAAGAGGAGGTGGACAGAAAAGAAGGAAGTAGGATGTAGAAAAATGAAAAAAGAAGAAAGCTACATGAGGGGAGGTAGGATAGTAGTAGATGTATAAATAGAAAGGATAGGAAAATATATATATATATATATATAAAATTATATAAAATAGTAACACTTAGCTTAAATGTCTTGTCTGTCAGCCGGGAACGAAATGAAAGAATGACCACATAGACAGGAATCCACGTGTCCCGGAAGAAGGTTAACAAGAATCGTGGGAAACAAAAGAGACAAAGGAGAAAAAAAAAAGGGGGTGGGGTGGGGGGGGGGGGATTAAGGTGCCAGACCAGAGACCAAACACTGGTCAGGAAGAAAAGAAACTCAAAAAAAAGCCTGGCAAAGGGCAGGAGACGGAGAAGATAATAGGTATCATAAAACTACAGGAGCCTAACGGGAGGGAGGGGGGAGGGAGGGGAATCGAATACTGAAGAGAGAGAGAGAAATGGAGGGAGGAAATACTGAATACTGATACGAGGAGAGAAGAAATGAGGAGGAAAGAATAATAGGAAGAGAATCAGAAGAGTAGGAATCGAGTAGGAATAGGAGGAGAGGTAGAGGGTCAGGAGAGAATAGGTAAGAGAGGGAGTCAGAAAGAAGAGAATAATAGAGGGATGGAGCGAAAGAAATGGAGTCCAGTGAGGTAGAGAGGAAGGGAACGGAGAGACTGAGGGGGATACTAGGAATGTAAATATAAAGAAGAGTAGGAAGTATACATGGGAGGAAAAGATGGAAGGTACACAGGCAGTAGTGCCTAAAGAGGTAAGGAGGTGGGAATGAAAAGAAGAAGAATATAGGGATGGTACGCAGGCAGTGGTGTCCAAGGAGGGAGGGGAGAAGAAACGGAGAGACCAAGGGGATACAAAGAGAATTATATGCAGGCAATAGTGTCTAAAGAGGAAAGGAAGTAGGGGAACAGAGAGACTAAGGGGATACACAGAGAAGTGGAGTGAGTGAGAGTGGCTAGTGAACAGACACCTACAGTCCTAGAACCGAGTAAAGGATTGGGGGGGGGGGGGGGGGGGGGTATGTAGGCAAAGTTGGGTAGAGAAGTGGTGACAACAGGAGAATAGAGAATCCAGGGTGTAGATGAAAAAAGGGGAAAAGGGAGTATCCATCAGAGGAGGAGAGGTAATAAAGCAATAAGGAGGAGATGGATATAAAGGTAGTTCGTAGAAAGGAGGGGTGAATTAAGGATAAGGATAAAGGAAGAAGAAGGGGAGAAGATGGATAGATCCAAGAGGATAGGGGTAAAGAAAGGGGATAGATAATGAGCAGATGAACATAAATGTGAGATAAGGAGAAGAGTACAGGGGTGGGAGGAGGGTACAGAGGAAGAGGGGTCCTCAGAGGGACCGGGATACATTGATGCCGCGGGGGGTGAGGCAACCCCAACGAGCGATCAGACGGTGCTCAAGAGTGAGACGACTGTGGTGATCCGAAGAGCACGATACTAAGCTCGTGAGCAGGACATCAGCCTTCCCCTGATGGCCCCTCGAGTTAAAGTGGGCTATTACAGGAGTGCCAGCTTCACGGGTGATGTCGTGTAAATGTTCACAACACCTATTGCCGATTCGTCGACCAGACTGACCGGTGTAGTTTAACTTGCATCGCTTACAGATGATGGCATAAATGATGTTCCGCGTGAAGCTGGCATCTTTGTGTGTCTATGTCTATGTTAGTCACATCTCCTATCTTTGTGAGTGCATGTTTATGTTAGTCATGTCTCATATCTTTGTGTGTGCATGACTGTGTTTAGTCATATCTCATATCTTAGTGTGTGTATCTGTGTTAGTCATATCTCATATTGTAGAGTGTGTCTGTGTTAGTCACATATCATATCTTAGTGTGTGTGTGTGTGCGCGTCTGTGTTAGTCATATCTCATATCTTGGTGTGTGTCAGTGTTAGTCATGCCTCATATCATCATGTGCATGTCTATGTTAGTCACATCTCCTATCTTTGTGAGTGCATGTTTTATGTTAGTCATGTTTCATATCTTTGTGTGTTTGCATGACTGTGTTTAGTCATATCTTATATCTATGTGTATCTGTGTTAGTCATATCTCATATTTTTAGTGCGTCTGTGTTAGTCACATCTCATATCTTAGTGTGTGTGTCTGTGTTAGTCATATCTCATATCTTGGTGTGTGTCAGTGTTAGTCATGCCTCATATCGTCGTGTGCATGTCAGTGTTAGTCACATCTCATATCTTTGTGTGTGCATGTCTGTGTTAGTCACCTCTAGTGACTCGGGCAGATGGTACTCGTTAACCTGGGAGGGCCGACCATCTAAGGACAGAATCCCCCTACAGAAAAGACAATCTGCTGCCTTGCAGGAAGATTGGGGACAATCAAAGGCTAAGGAAAGCAAACCTGAATAAAATGCTGGCTGAAATCAGATGCACTGGGCCACTGGAGCAGAACACAGTGCAACGTTTTAACAGGTATTCAAGCAGAGTGGATCTAACAGACTCTAAGTATAAAAAAGAAATAATGACGTAGTATAATATAAAAACAAATAATGTTGAGCATAAAAAAATAATAGATACAGCGAAGATGATGGCGCTGGATAGGACACACACTATGGAAGCCAACAGAGTATTACACAACAGGCCCTTTTTAGGAAGCCCTAGGAAAATGGCAAAGAGAAAGACCAAGGAATTTTTGGAGAAGCAGAGATGAAGATGATGGGGAAGACATGGAATGATCTTTAAAGAATGGTAAGAAACAGAACGGCTTGGAAAGTGTTTGTTGAAGACCTATGCTCCACAGGGAGCTGTAAGGTAGTAGAAGAAAAAGACAAAAAATAATGATGATGTAGTATAAAAAATTAATGTTGTAGTATAATCATCATCAAGTGCCATACCTGTTGGCGTAAGCCATCATGTCCTTCCACAATCTTCTTTCTACAGTGCATCGTATCAGTTCTGTTGTTGACTGTTTTCGATGCCATGACACCAAGATATCCAGTATTTTCTCTCTTTGTCATCTGCGATCTCTCTTTCCTTTTATTTTGCCAGTTGAAACCAAGTATTCCAACTTTCCTCTTCTCATGATAGTAGTAAAAAAAAAAGTAAAGTACCCCCGTCACGCCAAGTGGCATATAGGGAATATGGTGTTAGTGACCATATATTTTACAGACCTTCGGCACATGATTTTTGGGTAATGTGGTCGGTATTATGCCCGTGCCACTTCACTTTCCCTGAAAAAAATCAGGTACCCATTAAAGGCTGGGTGAACCCGGAAGCCGTCGGTTGGGATTGAACCCTACCTCTTGTCTCTTCTCATGATGTGCCCGAAAAATGTTGGTTGTTTACTTTGTAATGTTTTTAGGAGTTCCCTTTTGTGTTGGCCTCTTTGAGAATTTCCTCATTGATCTTTTTGGTTGAAAGGAAACTTTCAACATTCTTCTGAGAAATCCCATCTCTGTGGCCTCTAATAATCTTTTCATTTGTTTGTCTACTGCCCATGATTCACTTCCATAGGTCAGAATTGGTTCTATATAGCACCAATGAGCTCTCTTTCTCACATAAACCCAAATCTCTCTGTAATGTTGGAGAAAAGAAAGACAACTCACCTGTCGATGCCAATAGAAGCCATTGTGCATGGCTACAATTGTGCTTGGTATCTTTCCCTTCTTGATATCATCAGCAATGAGACTATAGATGAAGCCTGCCCCTCTTTCTTCTTCATCATCCAAACATAAGGAGTAGAACCGACGAGAATGTATGACTGCATCCCGCAGGTCTGGATTTTCTTGCTGGCAACACAAATATTTATACAGACCTTCATTAATGGATACTTGCACAGAATAAAAGGATGGAAATGGCAGGATTAAATCACTAACGTAGAATTATGGGAAAGTACCAATGGACAAATAGATACAATGATGATAATGGCACTGGATAGGATACACACTGCAGAATCCAACTGAGAGTATTACATGACAAGCTCTTTTTTGGAATCTCCAGGGGAAGAGACAAAGAGGAAGACCAAAATATTATTGAAGAAGACATGGAAGCAGAGATGATGATGATGATGATGGGGAAGACTTGGAATGATCTTAAAAGAAATTAGCAGTAGAATCGGCAATATAAGCAAAGATGCCAAACACAAAAATTAAAATAATATTAATGACCTTCTCTTTGTAGATGACTTGGTAACAAAACACTTGATAAATTACAACAACATCTCATGTCTATGAATCAGGAGTGTAAAACAATCAATATCAGAGTCAACACAGAAGAAAAGAAAAGTTATAGCAATAGGGTGAAATGCAGAATGGTTCAGGCAAAAGTAGCTTTCCGTAGAATGTTGAGAATACCATGGACAGCTAAGAAGAGTAATGAAAATGTTCTAAAAGAGGCCAAAGCAAAGAGAGAGCTAATTTCCAATATTAGGAAGAAACAATCATCATTTTTTGGCCATGTAATGAGAAGAGAACAACTGGAATATATTGTAACAACTGGGAAAATTGTGGGACGAAGAGATAGAGGGAGGCAAAGAGAAAAGATACCCGACAGCTTAAGAGAATGGCTCGGCAGAAGGTCAACAACAGAAATGATAAATGACTGTCGTGATCGAAAGTTGCGGAGAGACATGATCACCTACGCCAGCAGGCCCGTTACTTGATGATGATGATAGCAACAGGGCGAGAGAAGCAAAACATAAATATATCACTGGAAGACATGGGTATAAAACAAGTTGCAGAGTCTGAGTATCCAGGAACAAAATTTTTTGAAGATAAAAAAAATGGATAAGAAACAATTAAGATTCAGCGCAGTAAGTTAAAAATGCAACAAAGCCTGTCCAATCATCGACAACTATCACCACTACTTGGAAATAATAGTAGAGGCAAAACAGGCACTCAGCAACACAATTCTCAACACTGTGCTACTATGCCAGACCTGGACTCTAGATTCAATAACAATAAGAAAAATAACTACTATCAAGACAAATCACAGGAAACAGCCTGAGATATAAGACCAGAAATGAAAAATTAAGAGAGAAGGTAGGAATAATTCATGTCTTTCAGATAGGTTTGTTGGCAGTGTACTGTAATGCATAATCTCTTGTGAAAATGTGCTGTTTCATGGTGTACAGATTCGATCCTGCATAGAGCTGTTTATTATTTTTTTGTTTTTATCTGTTGATTATTTGTGGATTTTTTCAGAGCAGTGTAAGCATACTTCTACCCCTGAAAAGATTTGAATATTTTGATGACCGTATTATATTTAGTTTTTTCTATTTTAATGTATCCCAGACTATTTTATGTTTTTTTGTATTTTTATGCACTGAGTAGTGGGCATTACTCTAATCCTTTTTTTTCATCCACTTCTAATCTTATTTCTCTGGCTGTTTCCTGTACTGCATCTAACACAGGTTGGCTTAATGTAATCATCATCATCAAGTACCAGGCCTACTGGCGTAGGTGATCAAGTCTCTCCACAACTTTCGATCTCGGCAGCTATTTATCATTTCTGTTGTTGACCTTCTGCCAATCCATTCTCTTAAGCTGTCTGTTATTTTTTCTCTTTGCTTCCCTCTATCTCTTCATCCTTCAATTTTTCCAGTTGTTACAATATATTCCAGTTGTTCTCTTCTCATTACATGGTAAAAAAATGATGATTGTTTCTTCCTAATATTGGAAATAAGCTCTCTTTTTGCTTTGACCTCTCTCAGAACATCTTCATTACTCTTCTTAGCTGTCCATGGTACTCTCAACATTCTTCTGTAAAACCACATTTCTACAGACTCCAGTGATTTTCTTGTCTGTTGTCCTATTGTCCATGATTCGTATCCATATGTTAAGACTGGGTCTACATAACATTTAAGAACTCTTTTCTTGTTTCTATTGTCAAAAATGGATTGCATAATAATGTAATATATAAATAAAATATAAATCACAGGTAAACTTACAATTAAAGGTCCAAAGAATGTGCAACGTTCAGCCACTCGATTACGACTAATTAAATTGGCCAAACTTTTCATATTTCCAATGTAGTATGCATTAAAAGCTGAAATCTTCTGCAGAAATGGAGATGTGAAGTCGTTCCCAGCGATGACAGCAAATTCAATAAGTGATTTGTGGTCTGGAAGCTGAGGGAAAAATGACACAAGAGGTTGCCAGATTTTTATTTCAAGCAGTCCAACAAGAGGGTGTTCAAAATTATGAATAATTAAATTATAATTTCATAAATTAATAAATTGTACAGCATGTAATGAAAGATTACATTATGTGAAACTTGAGAATGGCAGTTGTAACACTAGAAAGCGATACTTGAGAAAGTCAGTTACATCACTAGAAAGTGAAACTTGAGAATGGCAGTTATAACAATAGAAAGTGATACTTGAGAAAGTCAGTTACATCACTAGAAAGTGATACTTGAGAAAGTCAGTTACATCACTAGAAAGTGATACTTGAGAAAGTCAGTTACACCACTAGAAAGTGATACTTGAGAAAGTCAGTTACATCACTAGAAAGTGATACTTGAGAAAGTCAGTTACATCACTAGAAAGTGATACTTGAGAAAGTCAGTTACATCACTAGAAAGTGATACTTGAAAAAGTCAGTTACACCACTAGAAAGTGATACTTGAGAAAGTCAGTTACATCACTAGAAAGTGATACTTGAGAAAGTCAGTTACATCACTAGAAGTGATACTTGAGTTCAAAGGCAAGATACAATGCAGGTACTGTGCAAGGTCTGACATTTGATAACAAAAATCATTGGAAATGGAGAGTCTTGAACTTTTGCCCTATCTTGAGCTTGAGAGGACATTAGATAGATGTCTTGAGAGGACAATAGATAGATGTCTTGAGAGGACAATAGATAGATGTCTTGAGAGGGCATTAGATAGATGTCTTGAGAGGACATTAGATAGATGTCTTGAGAGGACAATAGATAGATGTCTTGAGAGGACATTAGATAGATGTCTTGAGAGGACATTAGATAGATGTCTTGAGAGGACAATAGATAGATGACTTGAGAGGACATTAGATAGATGTCTTGAGAGGACATTAGATAGATGGCTTGAGAGGACAATAGATAGATGGCTTGAGAGGACATTAGATAGATGGCTTGAGAGGACAATAGATAGATGTCTTGAGAGGACATTAGATAGATGTCTTGAGAGGACATTAGATAGATGTCTTGAGAGGACAATAGATAGATGTCTTGAGAGGACATTAGATAGATGTCTTGAGAGGACATTAGATAGATGTCTTGAGAGGACATTAGATAGATGTCTTGAGAGGACATTAGATAGATGTCTTGAGAGGACATTAGATAGATGTCTTGAGAGGACATTAGATAGATGTCTTGAGAGGACATTAGATAGATGTCTTGAGAGGACATTAGATAGATGTCTTGAGAGGACAATAGATAGATGTCTTGAGAGGACATTAGATAGATGTCTTGAGAGGACATTAGATAGATGTCTTGAGAGGACATTAGATAGATGTCTTGAGAGGACAATAGATAGATGTCTTGAGAGGACATTAGATAGATGTCTTGAGAGGACATTAGATAGATGTCTTGAGAGGACATTAGATAGATGGCTTGAGAGGACATTAGATAGATGGCTTGAGAGGACAATAGATAGATGGCTTGAGAGGACATTAGATAGATGACTTGAGAGGACATTAGATAGATGTCTTGAGAGGACAATAGATAGATGGCTTGAGAGGACATTAGATAGATGTCTTGAGAGGACATTAGATAGATGTCTTGAGAGGACATTAGATAGATGGTTTGAGAGGAGATTAGATAGATGTCTTGAGAGGACATTAAATAGATGTCTTGAGAGGACATTAGATAGATGGCTTGAGAGGACATTAGATAGATGGCTTGAGAGGACATTAGATAGATGGCTTGAGAGGACAATAGATAGATGGCTTGAGAGGACATTAGATAGATGGCTTGAGAGGACAATAGATAGATGGCTTGAGAGGACAATAGAGAGATGGCTTGAGAGGACATTAGATAGATGGCTTGAGAGGACAATAGATAGATGGCTTGAGAGGACATTAGATAGATGTCTTGAGAGGACAATAGATAGATGTCTTGAGAGGACATTAGATAGGTGTCTTGAGAGGACAATAGATAGATGTCTTGAGAGGACATTAGATAGATGTCTTGAGAGGACATTAGATAGATGTCTTGAGAGGACATTAGATAGATGTCTTGAGAGGACAATAGATAGATGTCTTGAGAGGACATTAGATAGATGTCTTGAGAGGACATTAGATAGATGTCTTGAGAGGACAATAGATAGATGTCTTGAGAGGACATTAGATAGATGTCTTGAGAGGACATTAGATAGATGGCTTGAGAGGACAATAGATAGATGGCTTGAGAGGACAATAGATAGATGTCTGACATTCTACCAGATTTCACATAGGGCTCACATTATACCTTGCCACAAGTCCTTTTCCTGGGTGAATCTCTCTATCTCTTTATATGAGCGTATGTATGCTATATTTGCCTCTCTTATCAATGGTCTTATCAGTGTCTGTCACGGTCAACCTCTTTTATTTCCTGTTATTTTCCATTTAAATCTTAACTTTGTTACTTTCTGGTCACTCTTTTTCATAACATGGCCAACAAGTGTTCATCATTCTATTTCTGGTTAGAGACAGGACTACTATATGCTGCTTAAGTGTATCTCTTATTATTGTATTAGTCTTGAATTCATGTTCTATACAGCACTAGGCAAACTGCTTAATTTCAAAGCTATGTACTGATAAATATCATTATATGAAAGTTACATACTGATAACCTAATTTAAAAGTTACACTCTGAGAGATATCATATTTTGACAAAATACATACTGATAAATCTCAGAATTTGAAAGTTACAACCTGATAAATTACATATTTTGAAAGTTACACCCTGTTAAATCACATAATTTGAAAATTACACCCTGTTAAAACACATAATTTGAAAGTTACGACCTGATAAATCTAATAATTTGAAAGTTACAACCTGATAAATCTCATAATTTGAAAGTTACGACCTGATAAATCTCATAATTTGAAAGTTACAACCCTGATAAATCTCATAATTTGAAAGTTACAACCTGATAAATCTCATAATTTGAAAATTACGACCTGATAAATCTCATAATTTGAAAGTTACGACCTGATAAATCTCAAAATTGTAAAACTATGTACTAGATTTTTCCTTATCTGGAAATAATACATTAAAATATTATACCCACAAATGTTATACTCAAATGGAAATAATCAGCTACCAATATATACATTTCCTGAACTGTTTCAGTATTTGACCAAATCTGCGGGACATTAGTTGTTAAACAAACAAACAAAAATAAACAATAAACAAGATGTACACAAAATATACACCAGATAAACATATGACAGTGAATACCCACACCAAGTAGACTGATAACACTTTCTGTTTTCACAACTCCACAACTCAATTTCACGGGCCTCCTCAAATTCAGCGTCTGTAATCCTAGACCTAGGTCATTATCCATGTCGAAGAACTCAAATGGCAAAAGAACATTGTTCTCAAAGATGCAGAAATCTGTGTCATTGCTTAAGACTGCAAAGGCTGCTGGGTCATTCTGCATATGCTTGGCAATGATATGGTCTGCTTCTCCTGCAAATAAAATAAATTTCAATAAAGAAACATGAGTAATACAGAAGATACTTTGTTAACCTCAGTCATTGCTCAGGCAAAAGCAGCTTTCCACAAAATGAGGAAGATACTGTGCAATCCATTTTTGACAATTGAAATAAGAAAAAGAGTTCTTAAATGTTATTTAGAGTCAGTTTTAACATATGGATGTGAATCATGGACAATAGGACAACAAACAAGAAAATCACTGGAGTCTGTAGAAATGTGGCCTTACAAAAGAATGTTGAGAATACCATGGACAGCTAAGAAGAGTAATGAAAATGTTCTGAAAGAGGCCAAAGCAAAAAGAGAGCTAATATCCAATATTAGGAAGAAACAATCATCATTTTTTGGCCATGTAATGAGAAGAAAACAACTGGAATATATTGTAACAACTGGGAAAATTGAGGGATGAAGAGAGAGAGGAAAGCAAAGAGAAAAAATACCAGACAGCTTAAGAGAATGGCTGGCAGAAGGTCAACAACAGAAATGACAAATAACTGTCGAGATCGAAAATTGTGGAGAGACATGATCACCTAAGCCAGCAGGCCCGGTACTTGACGATGATGGTTACAGAAGATATGTTATAACCACTTTTCCACAGCTTTACAAACTCCCCGGTACTGCAACTATTCAGGAATTTTGCAAACTGTCAATCATATAAACAATTACATTAAGTTATTTGAGGGTTATCATTGTTGCATTCCAAACATGTCCTACAGAGTACAACAACTGATGACTCCAGCTCTTAAGTTATTGAGTTCTTTGCGGGTCATCATCATTGCACTCCGAACATGTCCATAGGTGCTCACATCACTTCCTCAGCAAGTCCCGCAGAATCCAGCTACTGACGACTCCAGTTCTGTGTTGGTTGATAAGTCTTCTTACACGCCCACTAAGTTTCTGTTTCTGGCTGTGCCCATTTTAACTCCCATCTCTTTTATCCGAAGGAGTGACGTGGATTTGTGGTTGTCGAAGTCCTGTGCTCTTCCCACATCTCGGAGGGCACTGATGATGTCCGCCCGATCCATTGGTTGACCGTCCTCAACGACTGCACAGCTAGCCAACCTGTCCACTCTTTCATTTCCCCATACTTCCACATGTCCAGGGACATAGACAAAGGTGACCTTACATATTTTAGACTTCTGCAATGACTCTAACCATTACACGCGTACAGAGCCCGCCTCCACTTTTTCTTATCATGCTCATTGAATCACTCAGTATTCAGGCGTGGGTGTAGTCTTGTGACTCTAACCAGTTGAATGCCCTGGTCACTGACATCACCTCCATCGTCATGCTACTCGTTGGTCATAACATATGCACCACTGTATTCTTTTGACTATTCTGCCTGCCGAGCATGCTGTAAATGCCAATGCACTTCTTTGGTGTCGTATTACACCAGCTCTAGCATTGGTTGATAAGTCCTTTTATACACCCATTAAATCCCTTGCTTCTGGCTGCACCATCTTTACTCCCATCTCTTTCATCCGAAGGTGAGACATAGACTCAATTTCCTGAACCCTTTCTGCATCTCGGAGGGTATTAATAAAGCCCACCTGATCCATTGGTCAATCAACCACTAAAATCTTCAATAATCAAGAAAAGACGATGGTCATATGTTGGACATGTGATGATGAGAGATAATAAACGAATAACAAAGCAAGCCCTCATGTGGGAAACAACAGGTAAGAGGAAAAGATGCAGACACTGAGAAGAACATTGATCAGAGACGCAAGAGCAGCAGGAATCGGCTCCCTCATTGAGATAGAGTTGGTTGCACAGAACAGAGACAAATGGTGAGATTTGATAAAATATCTTTGGAAGGATTGAAAACTGCTATAATAAAAATTTAGATAAGAGAAAGAGTATCTGGGTTATGTCCTATGGGCTGGCTATGGCTCGAAAGGTCAATAGATTAGATAGATCAGGCAGGCAGCAGGCAGACAGACAGATAGATCCATTGACATGGTTTATAGCCTTTGGCATCTTGACAGACTTTTGGAAGCTAGAAACCATGATTATGCAGTAGTTTGGTAAAACATGAGTGTATTAGACGGAATGTTGTTTTATTGAATAAATTCTATCATAACTCATCATCATCATCGAGTGCCGTCTCCACAATGAAGGTTGGCTACCATGGAGCGCCATTCTGCTCTGTCTCTTGCTTTGATGGTGCAGGTTGTCATAGGCTGATTTGTCCATCTTTTGATGTTACTTGTCCATGTTAGTCTTGGTCTGCCTCTTTTACCTTGTATTTTCCCCTCCAGGATTACTTTTAGTAGGCTGTTGTGTCTTTTAACATGGCCCAAAAAATTGCATTTGTCTTGTTTGAATTGTGTTCTCTTTCACGTTTGAATTGTTAGTAGTTCTCTTTTCATTTTTAGTTGTTTTAAGACTTCGTCGTTTGTTTTCTTTTCCTTCCATCCAATTCTATCTATTCTTCTATATATCTCATAACTGAATCTATAAAATTAGATACTGTAAAATTAGAGACAATTCTGACCACAGAATGAACAAGATGTATTTATGGAGACTAGTCTCATCTCATTTCTCCTACGTGCTTTGTCCACCATTTCGATATCAACAGTGTCTGAAATATTTCTGTGCAGTTTTTTTTATTTTTGTTCTCCAAAATCTGTCAATCAGTGCTGAGGAATTTAAGTGTAATTCCACATTGCCTTATTCTATTCATGGTTTCCTGTAAGACTGTTTTTCAAACAGCCTGATAGAGGGATATATGGCCAGATCAATAGAGTTTTGTGCTTCATTACAGTAATCAGAGGGTTTTTGTGTTGTCTGATTTGTTGTGAGATGCAGAATGGCTTAGGCAAAGTAGCTTTCCATAAAATGAGGAAGATACAATGCAATCCATTTTGACAATAGAAACAAGAGTTCTTAAATGTTATGTAGAGCCAGTCTTAACATATGGATGTGAATCATGGACAATAGGACAACAGACAAGAAAATCACTGGAGGCTGTAAAATTTGGTTTTACAGAAGAATGTTGAGAATACCATGGACAGCTAAGAAGAGTAATGAAAATGTTCTGAAAGAGGCCAAAGCAAAAAGAGAGCTAATTTCCAAAATTAGGAAGAAGCAATCATCATTTTTTGGCCATGTAATGAGAATGTACAGCTGTAATATATTGTAACAACTGGAAAAATTGAAGGACGACGAGATAGAGGGAAGCAAAGAGAAAAGATATCAGACAGCTTAAGAAGGGTAACAACAGAAATGATAAATAACTGTCGAGATCAAAATTTGTGGAGAGACATGATCACCAATGCCAGCAGGCATGGTACTTGATGATGATGATAATGATGATTTGTTGTGAACCTCATCACTGGTCCACGTCAAGGATATGCACTGGACCTACAGCACCTTATTTCATAAGGGGACCGCAATGGGTCAGTAGTTAGTGAACTGGACCACTAAGGACAAAGGGTTGGGTTTAAACCTGACTGACAAATTCCAGATTTTTCTAGCCTTAAATAGGTACCATATTTTATTCTGGGAAAGAAAAGCAGCATAGGCGTTATGCCAACCACGTAAATCCAAAAATAACGCGCCAAAGGTTTCTTAAAAAAATATGGACATTAACACCATATTCCTGAAACGTCATGTAGTATGATGGGGCTGGTTACTTTTTATTTCTACATACTGTGCGTATACAGCATGCAGCTACAGACAACCCCAGTAATCACCACCTCCGCCATGTGCTAGCAAAAGTACAGAAAATGATTTCAGATGAGATTCCCAATTTTTGCCCGTACAGTGGCCATTTCTAGCCTACTCTTTTAAACTTATAACTGCAAACAGAACGTTAACATATGCAAAGTAGGACACAGGACCTCCTATTTTTCACTACTATCCCAGAGGGTTGAATATCAGGTCTTACTACCAAGAGACCCAGGGTGTGTAAGGCCATGAAGAAACAATGAATTCGATAAGAAAAGTTCTTAACACCACTGGTGGCATTTGAATCCAGAACTTTCTGTTCCAAGAGAAAAGTTCTCATGACCTCTGGTGGCATTTGAATCCAGAACCTTCTGTTCCAAGAGAAAAGTTCTCATGACCTCTGGTGGCATTTGAATCCAGAACCTTCTGTTCCAAGAGAAAAGTTCTCATGACCGCTGGTAGCATTTGAGTCCAGAATCTTCTGTTTCAAGAGAAAAGTTCTCGTGACCTCTGGTGGCATTTGAGTCCAGAACCTTCTGTTCCAAGAGAAAAGTTCTCACGGCTGCTGGTGAGATTTCCAGAACATTCTGTTCCAGGAGAAAAGTTCTCACGGCTGCTGGTGAGATTTGAGTCCAGAACATTCTGTTCCAGGAGAAAAGTTCTCACGGCCACTGGTGGCATCTGAGTCCAGAACCTTCTGTTCCAAGAGAAAAGTTCTCATGACCTCTGGTGGCATTTGAGTCCAGAACCTTCTGTTCCAGGGACATCTTACCTCTAGGTCACCCAGTTCCCACTGGTAGGACTACTAAAGATTGGAATGGTGTTGAAGTTTGTATCTACAAACTAAACAGACACACCATGAAATTTTACCTGACACTTGTAAATGAATGGTACATTTACATTCTTGTATTGTGAGAACATTCTGAACTTCCTGCAGACAAGGTCGAGTCAAGTGATGGAGGTCAACTTTTTCCAAGGGTATCTAATGACATATAAATATAATACATGATATTTTGGTAGGAATATAACAGATGAGGATTTTTTTTACATGATATTTTGAGAGGAATATAACAGATGAGCATTTTTTTACATGATATTTTGGTAGAAATATAACAGATGAGCATTTTTTACATGATATTTTGGTAGGAATATAACAGATGAGCATTTTTTTACATGATATTTTGGTAGGAATATAACAGATGAGCATTTTTTTTACATGATATTTTGGTAGGAATATAAATGATGAGCATTTTTTTTTAAATCGTTACATTTGTATTTATAATCAGGTGCGATGATAACAGTATAAATCACAACTAGATCTGTTCTGTGTCTGCTTTCTCATAGTCAAAACATTAAAGAATTATCTAGGTCATACCGTGTCATTTCAAGGAGCCTCGGTGGTTGAGCGGTGTGCTCACTTCCTGATCAAAAGGATCCGGGTTTTTCCCTTGAAGTGGCAGAATTTTTTTTCAGACCAACAAGGCTACGGAGTTCATCCAGCCTCTTTAAATGGGTACCAGAGATTTTTCTGGGATGTAAAGGCGGCCTGGCGTAATACTGACCATGTCAATGAAAATGTGCTGTAGTCTTAGAAAAAATATGGCCACTAACACCATATTTCCCATACACCCAGCAAGGCAAGGGGAGGGAACACATACCTTTACTTATGTTTTTTTCCAGTGTCAGGATGAAGCTCACAGTCCACTCTGACCCCTAGTATTGTCTAAAAAGTTTTCTTTCAATGTATCTATTGTTGGGCCACTTTTGGCATCTAAGACTGGCTTGGGTGTTACCAAAGAAGGTGGTCTGGAGTATAAGCCACACTTCCACAGGTGTATTCAATTTTTGACATAGTAAAAAGTAAAGTACCCTCGTCACGCCAAGTGGCGTATAGGGAATATGGTGTTAGTGACCATAAATTTTACAGACCTTCGGCACATGATTTTCAGGGTAATGTGGTCGGTATTACGCCCGTGCTGCTTCACTTTCCCAGAAAAAAATCTGGTACCCATTAAAGGCTGGGTGAACCCGGAAGCCGTCAGTTGGGATCGAACCCTACCCCTTGTCCTTTGTAGTCCAGTTCACTAACCACTGAGCTATCGCGGCTCCCAATTTTTGATATGCTTGACACTGATAGCACATCATCATCATCATCATGTGCCATACCTGTTGGCATAGTCGATCATGTCCTTCCACAATCTCATATCCACAGTGCATTGTATCAATTCTATTACAGACTGTTTTCCATGCCATGACACCAAGCTATCTAGTATTGTTCTCTCTTCATCTGCGTTCTCTCTTTCCTTGTATTTTTCCAGTTGTAACCAAGCTGTCATTGTAAAAAGTATTGTTATGGAAACAGAGCCATAGTTTTTAGAAGCAGTGATCTCCGCAATATGTGCCATTTTGGCACGCAAGGTTTCTGTTTTTGAGATTGTGGTTCTGCCCTATGTGCCGTCTTCAGCTCGAAAGGACAATAGATAGATAGAACCAAGTATTCCAACTTTCCTCTTCTCATGATGTCCCCTAAAAATGTTGATTGCTTCTTTCTGATGTTTTTTAGGAACAGGATTGCCTCTTTGATAATTTCCTCATTGGTCTTTTTAGCTGTCCAGGGAACTTTCAACACTCTTCTGAGAAATCCCATCTCTGTGGCCTCTAATCATCTCTTTATTTCTTTGTTTACTGTCCATGATTCGCTTCCAAGGGTCAAATTGGTTCTATATAGTCCCAATGAACTCTATTTCTCACTTCTATTGACATAGATTTGTTTAATAAGGCGCTTTTCATTCTGACAGCACAACATTGGCTGGGGTTTAACCCTCTCAGATAACGGTAATAAACAAGAGGTTCTGTGTACACTCACGTATGTTAAAGAACCTTTAGCAGTTAAAATCTAAAAGAGTAGGCCTTAACTGTGGTCACTGCTGGGGCAAAATTGCCAGCAGAACTCGACCCACACTGTGGATCCCAGGCCTTGCTACAGCGTTCGGATGCATGTGGGCCAGGATTCTCGAAGGGTTTCATCAAGATTCTTGAGTGAGATATTAGAGCACCTATGTATTTGTTCAGTGTGCAGTGATGATCTTAGAATAAACAACAAATTTCTAACACAAATGTTTCTTAACAAGCTACTAGCTAAATACCTCACTATGTAGGTAGTCTGAAGTTTTTACTTTAACAAACTACTAACTAAATACCTCACTATGTAGGTAGTCTGAAGTTTTTACTTCAACAAACTACTAACTAAATACCTCACTATGTAGGTAGTCTGAAGTTTTTACTATAACAAACTATTAACTAAATACCTCAATATGTAGGTAGTCTGAAGTTTTTACTTCAACAAACTACTAACTAAATACCTCACTATGTAGGTAATCTGAAGTTTTTACTTTAACAAACTACTAACTAAATACCTCACTATGTAGGTAGTTTTAAGTTTTACTTCAACAAACTACTAACTAACCACCTCACTATGTAGGTAGTGTGAAGTTTTTACTTCAACAAACTACTAACTAAATACCTCAATATGTAGGTAGTCTGAAGTTTTTACTTCAACAAACTACTGACTAATCCCCTCACTATGTAGATGTAGGTAGTCTGAAGTTTTTACTTCAACAAACTACTGACTAATCACCTCACTATGTAGATAGTGTGAAGTTTTTACTTCAACAAACCACTAACTAAATACCTCACTATGTAGGTAGTCTGAAGTTTTTACTTCAACAAACCACTAACTAAATACCTCACTATGTAGGTAGTCTGAAGTTTTTACTTCAACAAACTACTAACTAAATACCTCACTATGTAGATAGTGTGAAGTTTTTACTTCAACAAACCACTAACTAAATACCTCACTATGTAGATAGTGTGAAGTTTTTACTTCAACAAACCACTAACTAAATACCTCACTATGTAGATAGTGTGAAGTTTTTACTTCAACAAACTACTAACTAAATAATGTAGTGGGATCAGAGAGGAGAATGGAACGGTAGCGGTTGAGTATCCTCACAGCAGCTAAGTTGTGGGGATGATATGTGAGGGTGAGTATAGTTCTCTCAGAAGGGGGGCGGTTGGAAGGGGTGAGTGCCTCGGGACGGGAGATAAGGAGGACCCGCTGGAGGGCAGACTGGAGGATCGAGTCTGGATAAAGCCGGCGGCTGAAGAAACCTAACATGAGGTGAGCCTGTAGGAGGAAATCTTGGTCATCCTGGCAGATGCGACGGAGACGCAATAACTGAGAGAACGGAATAGAATCACGACAAGAAGGTGAATGGGATGAAGTGTAGAGAAGATAGCAATGGGCGTCTGTGGGTTTATAGAAAATCGAAGTATGGAGGCCAGAAGTACCCAAAGAAACGATAAGATCTAGGAAGGTGACAGAGGAAGTGGATGTACAAGATGTGAACTTGATAGCTTTGTGATAGCCACTAATGTGGTCGATAAACGCTACCGTTCCATTCTCCTCTCTGATCCCACTACCCGTCTACTTTTTAGTGATCCCCTGATGATCGCCTTTAAGCGCGACAGGAATTTGAGAGATATTTTGGTTAGGAGCCATCTCCCTTGCTCCCACCCTCAACACTTCGGTACGGCCCCTTGTGGTAGAAACTGTATTACCTGTGCCTATGTGCTCCCTGCTGACTCGGTTTTGTTCCCTAATGGACGGTTCGAGATCAAGCATAGCTTCACATGTGTGTCCCGCAACATCATTTATGCCATCATATGCCAACGATGCCATATGACCTATATTGGTGAGTCTGGAAGAAGATTAGCGGAAAGATTTTGTGAACATCTACGTGATGTCCAACAAAATACTGGTACTCCGGTATCTTCCCACTTCAACTCCCCTGATCACAAGGGCAAAGACGACATCCGTGTCACTGGTATTGTCCTTTGTCACTCTGGCGACCGCAGCCGCTATACTTTGGAAAATCGCCTTATAGTCCAGTATGGTTCGCTGACCCCGAGAGGTATGAATGTATCACACTCATACGCATAGTTTCTTTTTGCTTGCTCCTTCCCTTTTGCATAGCCTTCTCTACTACACATATTTGGGTTCTTTGGTCTACTTACTATGCCATACTTTTTATAGTTCTTCTCCTCTAGTCCCTTATGAGACACTTCGGTTTTCTCCTCTATAAAAAATTTTGTTTCTGTGCTTCTTACCCCTCATTTATTTTTACTGTACCCCACTCTCAGACATCTCACTCTTAGCGTCTTTTTACACCTGTCAGACTACTATTCGATTCTTTCTCCTTTGTGTTTGCACACTGACCCTTGTGTTTACTCCTCTGGTTCTGTTTACATTTACGCACTTTTTCGCACGATTTTCGACGTTCACGACAGCCGCACTTGGTTACGATTTTATTTTGGATTTGACAGGATAGTTTTACTTTTTGTTGTTGTTTTCTTTAACACATTTCGATTGTTTTTGTTTTGGTTGTTTCGTTATTAATTTGTGTGTGTGTGTTTTTATTGTTTGTTCCTGATGAAGGCCTATTGAGCCGAAACGTTGTTTAGTCTGTGTCGTCCACTTGTCACGTAAAGCTTCTTACATACCTTTTTTTATTTTTTAATTTTTCCTCATATTCAGCTTTACTGCAGCTTCGCATTTTTATGCCTTAACCCTTTACTAACTAAATACCTCACTATGTAGATAGTGTGAAGTTTTTACTTCAACAAACCACTAACTAAATACCTCACTATGTAGGTAGTCTGGAGTTTTTACTTCAACAAACTACTAACTAACCACCTCACTATGTAGGTAGTCTGAAGTTTTTACTTCAACAAACTACTAGCTAACCACCTCACTATGTAGGTAGTCTGAAGTTTTTACTTCAACAAACTACTAGCTAACCACCTCACTATATAGGTAGTAGTGTGAAGTTTTTACTTCAACAAACTACTAACTAAATACCTCACTATGTAGGTAGTGTGAAGTTTTTACTTCAACAAACTACTAACTAAATACCTCACTATGTAGGTAGTCTGAAGTTTTTACTTCAACAAACTACAGGTAGTCTGAAGTTTTTACTTCAACAAACTACTAGGTAAATACCTCACTATGTAGGTAGTCTGAAGTTTTTACTTCAACAAACCACTAACTAAATACCTCCCTATGTAGGTAGTGTGAAGTTTTTACTTCAACAAACTACTAGGTAAATACCTCACTATGTAGGTAGTCTGAAGTTTTTACTTCAACAAACCACTAACTAAATACCTCACTGTGTAGGTAGTGTGAAGTTTTTACTTCAACAAACTATTAACTAAATACCTCCCTATGTAGGTAGTGTGAAGTTTTTACTTCAACAAACTACTAGGTAAATACCTCACTATGTAGGTAGTCTGAAGTTTTTACTTCAACAAACCACTAACTAAATACCTCACTATATAGGTAGTCTGAAGTTTTTACTTCAATGAACTACTATAGTCCGTTCAGAAATTCATAATCACACCTGAATTAGCTTTGCGTGATAACCACTTGTTATTTTGGTTTAACATTTTGCATGCAATCTTAGAATATTGATGATGCAAAGATTTTGGTATTTTTTATTCCACAAACACAACAGATTTTGCACATCAGCGAATTCCTTTGATCTTTTATGACGATATCACACAAGTTGATTCAAATTTTAGAGTTTACAGTAATCGTGTTAAATTGTCCAGTTTACTGCAATTCTTGTCAGAGGCATATCTACATAGTGTTTAATTGTGGGTGTTGTTCGTTATGTGTATTTGCAAACATGAATTCAATTGGTTACAATTAGTCTTGTCCTTCGGTCACCATTAGACCCCAGGACGTCCTAACTGCAGCTGGAATTGAATTCATCTTAATTTTAATCATTCCGAATCTGACGATTGCAAGAGGTTGATTGATAATCATTACTGGCTGGACAAATAGTAATCCATCTCGTTTCCAGTACTCATCTTCCACCAACAGTTTTTCGGAAAGTGAAGCCGGCTCCTCGCACAATCTTCCATAGAGTACTTTTAGAAATGTCAGTATTGCAGTCTGCATGCAATTTTAATTTCAAATTCCTGATAGTAACAAGTACATTATTAGCAAACATTTTCAATATCTCACGTTTTATGACATCCATGTCAAAGCTGTCGACTTTCCTTTTCCTTCCTTGATTGACATGAGTGCACTCTGAGTCTTGTTTAATCCAACGAGAAAATGACAATCTATTAAGACCAAGCGCGAGTTGCGTTCGTCTCTCTAGGTCATGAATATCACAATATAAATGCCCCATCTTGGATTTCCTAAGGAAGTGCTGATATAGTAAAACAGTAACCTTTTGCATAGTTATAAATTTGCATTTCAAACTCATTGTAATTTAGATATAAATGTTGGTATTTAAAGTCAACAAATTGTCTACTGAGTCTTCACAAAATTAATAAAGATACGCCTTCCCTTCGGTAATTAATGCCAAGGCCGTGGTGCGTCATGTCGTTCAATAACAATTCCGTTTGTGCACGGGATTTTCCTGAAGTTAGTGTGTCTGCAATAGCCAAACTATTTTACGTGAACGACCGCACCAAATTAATGTATATATCCTAAAATGGTGTCAAATTCAAACAGGGTGAATTTAATATAGCCTAAAGAAGAAAACTTTTAAACTAGATCAAATTTCTCAGAGCAAAAAATATTTCTATAACGTCATCAATAGTCTAAGATTCCATGCAAAATGTGAAACCAAAATAACAAGCGGTTATCGCGCAAAACTAATTCAGGTGTGATTATGAATTTCTGAACGGACTAAAGCTAACCACCTCACCATGTATGTAGTCTGGAGTTTTTACTTCAACAAACCACTAACTAAATATCTCACTATGTAGGTAGTCTGAAGTTTTTACTTCAACAAACTACTAGGTAACCACCTCACCATGTAGTTAGTCTGGAGTTTTTACTTCAACAAACTTCTAGCTACCCACCTCACCATGTAGATAGTCTGAAGTTTTTACTTCAACAAACTACTAGTTACCCATCCTGCGATGAAGTCAGTCTGAAGTTTTTACTTCAACAAACTACTAGTTTTACCCATCCTGCGATGAAGTCAGTCTGAAGTTTTTACTTCAACAAACTACTAGTTACCCATCCTGCGATGAAGTCAGTCTGAAGTTTTTACTTCAACAAACTACTAGTTACCCATCCTGCGATGAAGTCAGTCTGAAGTTTTTACTTCAACAAACTACTAGTTACCCATCCTGCGATGAAGTCAGTCTGAAGTTTTTACTTCAACAAACTACTAGTTACCCATCCTGCGATGAAGTCAGTATGAAATTTTTACTTCAACAAACTACTAGTTACCCATCCTGCGATGAAGTCAGTCTGAAGTTTTTACTTCAAACAAACTACTAGCTACCCACCTTGCCATGTAGGTAATCTGGAGTTTTCACTTCAACAAACTACTAGTTACCCATCCTGTGATGAAGTCAGTCTGAAATTTTTACTTCAACAAACTACTAGTTACCCAGGAGACAAATAATAATAAATGAATATTATTATAGAGGGAAACATCCGAGGCGATAATCAGTGAATCAATTCAGAGGAAGAGGTATGTTTACAGCACTCGGAAAAAATGACAAATAATCATTAACAGAAAAAATATGGACCAAGGCAGGATCAAACCCGTACTCAGTGGCACAGCGCCTTGCTCTTCCTCTGAATTGGTTTACTAGTTACCCATCCTGCAATGAAGTCAGTCTGAAATTTTTACTTCAACAAACTACTAGTTACCCATCCTGCGATGAAGTCAGTCTGAAATTTTTACTTCAACAAACTACTAGTTACCCACCTTGCCATGCAGGTAGTCTGAAGTTTTCCTCAGTCTTTCCTGATCTTCATAAAACCTGTTTTCCCATGTTCTCATTTTCTGTTTAGAAGATTCATATGAACTCCCCTTTGCTCCATCCAGAAAAAACTCCAACACGATGTTCACACTTTTCAATTGCTCGATGAACTCTTTTAGGAAAATGTCCATCATACCATATTCTCCTCCTGCAAAAATGAGGTTCTGATTATGCGTTAATTGCGACATAGTCTTCCAGAAATGTTCGGCCATGAAATGCTCCCAGCTGTAAAAATCCACAAGAATTTTCACACCTCCAGGATATTGTTTGGCTACTTCAACTAAATCAACATAAGAAACAACTGAATGTTTGTTTCTCCTTATGTGAGACCATAATCTAGTAACACCCATTTTTAGTAAATGGCTGCAGCTGTTGAAGGATTCTGGTCAGCAATTTTGGTAACAGCAAGAATCTGTGATAAAGAGTCTAGAAGAGAATATAAAAAAAAAAAGACATGAATAAAGGTTCATAAAATTATCAAGGGATCCACAAATTATAGAAACTGTCACTTGAATTAATAATGATGGAGATAAGTAAACAAATTGGGATTTCTTTTCTGCATGGAAATAATTAAACAAATAGGCTTTTTAACTCTTTCCGTACGTTTCACCGCACTGTGCACCATGCCAATTTCAGCAGCGTACTTTAAGCCGTATAGTGCACCATGCTCAATTTGTTTAGTGAGAGCACCATCAAACCTTATTCTTTTTACATATCTTGTATCATCTTGGTATTGGTGAAATCTAATGCCTTGTTCAAATATCTAAACATTCATATATAATATGTTATATGTTAGATAAATATAAATATGTAGATTGATTCTTAAAACAATGAACAATTTTGTCTCTGAAATCTCTTCCTTGCATCGATAAAGATTCCGTATGGAAAGAGTTAATGGAGTTAAAATAAAGTGGACTTTCAAAGAAATATATAACAAAACTGTATTTTTCATGCAAAAAGTAAAAAAAAAAACTGAGTTTCATTTATAGAAATGATTAAACTGAGTTTTTTCATTTAAAAATTTTTTTTTATTTATTTCTTCTTTTTCTTCTTAGCGATCACTCGATAAGTGAGCATGGGTGCATTGTTGTTCATTTACAGCAAAGCCATATCTTCGCCTTTCGGTCCCACACAACCGTTATCAGTATTAGTAGATTTGATTAACAATTATTGCCCAGGCAGCGGCATTCAGCCTACTCTTTCCAGCTTTTAACATCCAAATGTTCTTTAACATGCACGAGTTAAACCTCCTGATTTCTGCCGTTATTTGAGATGACTAAACATCGGATCTCACTACCCTAAGACCAGGAGAGGGTAAAGTCACGAAGAAATTATGAATTTAAAGTGCTAAAATTCCCATCGCTGCTGGCAGGATTCTAACCCAATGTCTTTCTGTACAGTAGCTGATGTCTTATCTCAAGGAATTTATGGAAACTTGTTTACTTCCCCTCTTCAGTTTCTTTTGCTTTGGCCAGAATTGACAGTTCAGGACCACTATAGAGATGTGGAGTAGGATCTTGATTATTTTGGTGCACTGATTCTTATGTTAACAGTCAGTTATAGGTTGCTGACACACACCAGCCACTTATAGTTATAGTTATTCGAAGGCCCGGTATTACTGCAAATGAAAGAAAATCCATAATTGCTCAACAGCCCATGCCAGTGGAATCATCCGAATAAACATCTCATTGAATTTCCAAACAGGAAGGCAGCTGCAGTCCCCATCATAGCAGACAGCAAATGTCAAAAGACATATGGCGTATTAGCACTGAAAGTGAACATAGATGAGCTGTCCTTCATCATACGATATCATTAATCATTGTAAGCAATCTGAATATAGAAACACTATTCAGATGAAAAGCACAGCTCACTGTGTGCACAAAGCACTAAACTCAATAGCTCCGACACCTAGCTGGACTTGGAATATTAGAAAACTGCAGTAAGGAACACTTTTCAGACAGTGCCTCTCTAGTTCCTGCCGCCTACCCACCACATTGACCGGAAGTCACACCAGCCACTTGATTCCATTTCCCTTGAGAGTCACTGAAAAAAAACATCTGGTTACTTTATACATGCTTTGTTTCTTTCTCTTGCATTGAGCTATTGACTAAAAAAAATAGCTGTTCCCCTGGAAAGTTCTGATAACAATACATACAGATCCCTCTTCATCATCTGCCCTTAAAAGGATGGTGAGTTGCTGTTTGCAGTAAAAGCTGTGATATTTGCACCTTTCAACCAGTCATATCTTACTATCTTATCTTTCGTTTGCCTGAAGTTTTGTCTCTATCTGCAATGTCATTTCCTGTATAAATTTTACTGTGTTTTGTAATTCTTGCAGTGGCCCATATAGTTTTGTCTGTAGTGTTGTATCTATGGGCCAATGGATTTTCCTCAGTCTACTTTATTCAGTGCAGTCTTGAAGTATGTGTTCAGCAGTCTGGGGCATCTGTCCACATGTACAAGTAGTTGAGGTGCCGATCTTGAATTTTGTATACATGTGACTATGGAGTCGATTCTCTATTCTCATATCTATTCATATTATGAAAGGCATCCTGATTTGGGGCTTGTGGTCCTCTGATTGATTTGATTATCTTTTTCTTATGATGGTATGTAACCGGTGCATCTAGTTGTGTGCCTGTTGAACCTTCCTTTGTCAACTGATCTGCTTTTTCATTTCCTGGTATTCCACAGTGAGATAGGATCCACTGCAGACAACCCTGTGGTGCTTGCAGAGTTCAGTCAGTAAGGTCTGCAGATGTAACCAGTCATATCTGTCTTGGCTTGGAGGTTTTGAGTACCAAGTTCCCTTTCCTCATAATCCCTACACACCTGACCAGACTGGACAGGTTAGTCTGTTACTAGAGGCACCATGAAGAGGTGAGGGTCTGAATAGTTCTGGTTTGCCATCAGCTATGAGTTGTTAACAACTTCTGCTCTCTAGCTGTCATGAACCTTTGCTTCCTGTATGTGGTTTGAACCAGGCACTTTCTGAATGCAAGACAAGCATCCTTAACCTCAACCACTGGCATAATATTGCCGACCATCATCATCATCATCAGTTTCATAACCTTGACATTTGCTTGGGCAATACTTGATATTTTCACAACATAAACCTTCATTATCAAAAGCTTTACTGGGGACTGGTTGGTCTGGAGGCAAGATGCCGGTCTTGAGACAGAGAGGTTGCGAGTTCAAATCCCGGCTGCACCAGCTGGGATTTTTATTTGTGATTTCTCTCTGCAGCAATCACCCCTGGTCTCAGCAGCGAAGCCCAGCTTGATACGTCAATTACTCATCAATGGGAAAAATATAAGTACCTCCGAGGTCTGAGTTATCTGCCTGTGTGGCGAGAGACCCCTGTGCACATGGCTGCCAGGGAAAAAAACAGATCAACACACACAAAATTCAGTTCCTATGTTCTAGAGACTTTGCCACAAAAACTAATCTCTGTGATATGAAGGTTAAGCCTGTCCATTCAATTCTTTTCCTGCTAATTTCTCTTTCAGCCTTTGCTGTGCCCTGTAAAATGATCTTAGCAAAACTTGAAACTTGCAGATCTTGTTGCATATCCGTACCATTTTAATTTTCATAAGCAGTTCTAGAACTTATACACTTGATGTGTGTGTTTTTCAAGAACTGTCCATGTCTGATACAGGTAACACAACATGGGCATAAAGAACATTTATATTAATTTTTTTTGTATAGAAGAACAATAGTATGAACACAAGTATGTGTGTTTAATCAATGACCCCTAACAAAACTACTAAATTGCATCATAATCATCATCAAGTATCATGCCTGCGGATTTAGGTGATCATGTATCTCCACAACTTTCAATCTTGACAGTTATTTATCATTTCTGTTGTTGACCTTCTGCCAAGCCATTCTCTTAAGCTGTCTAGTATCTTTTCTCTTTGATTCCCTCTATCTCTTCGTCCCTCAATTTTTCCACTTGTTATAATATATTCCAGCTATTCCCTTCTCATCACACGGCCAAAAATGATGATTGTTTCTTCCTAATATTGGAAATTAGCTCTCTCTCATGCTTTGGCTTCTTTCAGAACATTTTCATTACTCTTCTTAGCTGTCCATGGTATTCTCAATATTCTTCTGTAAAATCACATTTCTACAGACGCCAGGATTTTCTTGTCTGTTGTCCTATTGTCCATGATTCGCATCCTTATGTTAAGACTGGCTCTTCATAACATTTAAGAACTCTTTCTTGTTTCTATTGTCAAAAATGGATTGCACAGTATCTTGCTCATTTTTTGGAAAGCTGCTTTTGCCTGAGCCATTCTGCATCTCACCTCTATTGTACATTTACCATCTGAGGTTAACATTGTTCCCAGATATTTTAATTCATTTACTTGTTTTAATATTGTCCCATTTGTCCTTATTGTGGTAACAAGTTTTTCTTTGTTGTTACCATTATTTTTGTCTTTATGCTATTAAGGCCAAGTCCTTTATTTTTGCTTTCCTTCACTATAATGTCCAACATTCTTGTAACTCATTTTGCATACTCTTCATTATCTATTATAACTGACAGTACATTCAAATGCTTTTTCTGCTGCCAGTAATTATTCACCGTCGTTAATAAATTTGCGTACCTCAGGTGAATTATTGTAGTTCAGAATCAGAATTTCAAAGTTTATTTCTTTCTTTTTATCACGTTCATCCAACGATTAAAAGAATAAATAGTTATCTTCAACATCCATCTTAAAAAGGCTGTTAAACTGGAATAGATACGTTGATTGCTGCAATATTTGAGCCCTTTGATCCAACTTTCAACCAGGTGTTTATTAGTCTTTGACTTGAGTTTGTTTTGAGTTACAACATAGGTTACACTGACTTGGCCATGTACACCGTATAAAAGATGGCCGCATACCAAAAAAATACTCTACGGACAACTGGCAGATGTAAAAAAGGACTAGGGGGTGCTCAAAGCTTTAATTTGTAGACGTGTGTAAACGTGGCATGAAGACTCTAAACATAAAACCTGCAGCGTGGGAAGAAATAGCTGCAGACCGCAATCTTTGGAAACACACTCTAAAGCTCCAACTCAAAAAAAAATTATAGATACTAACATCTTATATCCTTTACTTTTCTGCTGTTTTTTCTTGTTCTTCTTCAACATTGCCCGATAACTACCCACTTTTATCAACATGTCTTTGAAATGGGTGCATTAGAAGCATAATGTTTGTTTGATGAGAGGGTCTTCTACTTCTTCATCTGATTTCATCCATCTATTACTCCTCATTTGCCTTTAACTTCTTTACAGTGGAATAAAATGTATGTGAACACTCTCCATTAACCAGAGGGTAAAAGAAAAAGAGGCCGACTAGAGAAACACTAAAAGAACATTAAAATGAGAGGCAACAACAACAGGCATCAGCTCCCTTGCCGAGATTGAACAACGCGCCCAGAATAGAGCCATGAGGTGAGACACAATGTAGATCCTATGCAAGATAAAAGGTAAAGTAAAGCACAAGACTTGAATCTGTGAGTTTCACCCATATGTGCTCAGCCGCCTATCCAGAATTGTTCAGATATTTCTGGATAGTGCCGCTTCAAGCATCGAAACTCACGATGCGAGGCGGCATTATTCACCTTCCCAGGGCACTATCCTGGTACCCATTTTTGCCAGCAGCTGAGTCGACCGTGGGGATATTTCATTTGTCCAACCATGAGTACAACTCACATTACTCCAGCGGGAATCGAACATGGACTGTCCGAACGTCTGTAGTCTAGTTCAGTGGTTTTTTCAACTAGGCCCCAATGCAAGGTCTGATAGTTGAAAGATTGTCAGACACAACAATCTAGAATTTATGCCCTATCTTTGGCTTGAAAGGACAACAGACAGACAGATAGGTAGACAGACAGATAGTAGACAGACAGATAGGTAGATAGACAGATAGAGAGACAGACAGATAGGTAGACAGACAGATAGAGAGACAGACAGATAGGTAGACAGACAGATAGGTAGACAGACATGCAGGCAGACAGCAGATAAAACTCTCTCCATAGGTGGAATTCCTTTTTATTTAAACTTTCTGAACTATGCCTTGTGTAGCAGACATAGACATCATATTCCAGCATATGACCTATTTGTCAATGAGAAGTGACAGCTTGTCAAAGGATACTTAACCTTCTGTGAATGTCAGGAGGACCTGGACTTTGCTGATGACATAGTTCTCATCAGCAATCAGATAAAAACGATGCAGGAAAACACAAATGAACTATCATCAATAGCCAGCAAAATGGGGCTTGAGGTCAATCATGAAAAGACTAAAGTCATGAAAAGTTTAATTCCAACAAAGTGACAAAATATAATGGAAAACAAAACCAGTAGAAGAGATCGATCACTTCATCTATCTTGGAAGTCACATTGATCGAGAAGGGATACGAGCAAAGAAATTAGAATCAGACTGGCTAAAGCAGCAATGTCTTCAGAAGCCTTGAAAGTTGTGGAAATCAAAACTCAGAGCACAAACACAAAACTTAGGCTATTCAAATCAAATGTACTATCAACCCTTACGTATGCGTGTGAAAGCTGGAAAACAACAAGAGATATAGAAACAAGTTGAACGCATTCGAAAAAAATGTCTAAGAAAATACTTGGTATAGAATGGAACGAATTCAAAACAAACGAGGAAATTAGAGAAATCGCCAATCAACCACTAATATCTTCAGTAATAAAGAAAAGACGATGGTCATACGTTGGACATGTGATGAGAAGAGATAATATCGAATAGCAAAGCAAGCCCTCATATGGGAAACAACAGGTAAAGAAAAAGAGGAAGACCCAGGGAGACACTGAGAAGAACATGATGAGAGAGGCAAGAGCAGCAGAATCGGCTCCCTCAATGAGATAGAACTGCTTGCACAGAACAGAGACAGATGGCGAGATTTGATAAAATATCTTTAAAGAAAACTGCTAGAACAAAAATTCATATAGGAGAAGGTGTATCTTGGTCTACGCCCTATGGGCCGGTTACGGCTCGAAAGGTCAATAGATAGATAGATAGAATGTCAGCATTAAAATGACACTAAGTGTGAGCTGTAATTATTCCAGCACCCGGAGCTTTATCTATGCCTTCTCATCATCATCGAGTGCTGTCTCCGCAACGAAGGTTGGCTACCATGGATCGCCATTCCACTCTGTTTCTTGCTTTTATGGTGCAGGTTGTCTTTGAAATGTGGATATATAGAAGAATAGGTAGAATTGGATGGAAGGAAAAGAAAACAAACGATGAAGTCTTAAAACAACGAAAAATTAAAAGAGAACTACTAAGCACAATTCAAACAAGACAAATGTGATTTTTTGGGTCATTTTAAAAGACAACAGCCTACTAAAAGTAATCCTGGAGGGGAAAATACAAGGTAAAAGAGGCAGAGGCAGACCAAGACTAACATGGACAAGTAACATCAAAAGAAGGAAAAATCAGCCTGTGACAACCTGCACCATAAAAGCAAGAGACAGAGCAGAATGGCGCTCCGTAGTAGCCAACCTTCGTTGCGAGGACGGCACTCGATGATGAATCTTGATAATAATAGTAAGTTAGCTCTGAGTCACTGCACACTTTTAGCTCATTCACTGATTTTGATGGTGCCTTTACTATTTGACCCTTGGAAAGTAAACTGGGGTTCAAACGTTCAATTATTCAATCCCATGATCTTTCACCTTGTGCTGAGACAGTGAGATGTTCACTAACTCTTTCCCAGAGAAGACTTCTAAGATATGTCTTATAAGTTATATAAAAGGTAAAGTACATAGTTCCAGGCCTATTGAATTGATTTGGCTTGTGATGGAATGTAATTAATAACACAATAAATAATATAATAATTATAATAATAATACTTAGAATGAGGGATAATTAAGTTACTGTGCTAGACTCCTCCCACCTCAAACACAACAAAAGCAGACTTTTTAATGTAGTTAAAACTATTAAAAGGTGTATAGTTTGAGACATCATTTTACAATTTATATTTTTTTTTTTCAGTGGAATAAGGATATATAATATATAATAATAATATGAATATGAATAGGACATATGAGTTTAACATCTGGCTCATTCAATTTTTGTCTTGTGTCAGAAGACAGAAGACTTCAAAAAGTTAACTCTTTGTTGTGGTTGGTTGGTCAAGTCAAGCTGAAGCTGCTAGAACTAGAAGTAAAGTCCTAGTCCTGTGTGTGTAGTTTTATAAGTATTGTAGTTTAAGTTGTAGCGTCTCAGACTCTGTGATCATCATGAGTCTCAGTATAATGATGATGATGCGAGTCCAGTCATGGTAGAAATAGGACGTGCTACCTAGTCCTAGAGTCCTCGAGTCAGAGCGACAGTGCAACTTGAGTAAGGTCGGATCCTTGCTTAAATTCTTGCATATCGTAAGCTCCAGATGACTCACCGGCTGATTTTACTTTAAATAAAATCACAATATATTACAACGCTGTGTCCCGTGTTCGGATGTTTACCACCAATAGCCAATTATTTACTTGAAACTACATCCTAACCATTTTGCTGAACACTACGGGTTCCGTTTCCGGTTATTCGTGTGGGAGTGATGTGGGCGAATTAAGAACTTTTTCATCTCGGGGGTAAGGTGGCATTGGTCAGAAACCTATGTCTGAAAAGTGTTCCTTTTTGCATGTTCCTCATATTCCAAGTCCGGCTTGCTGCCGGAGTTACTGAGTTAAGTGCTCTGTGCACACCGTGAGCTGTGCGTTTCATCCGTTTTAATCGTGTTTGGATAGTCCGATGTTTACGATGAATAATGATTAAGAAGCCACATTCTGCATGAGAACATTAATCAAAAGTACACAGAAGTAAACAAACCAATATATGCTGCATCATAGACTGCACCAAAGCTCTTGATAGAGTACACCACAAACAACTTATAGAATGCCTAAAAGAGATACATCAAATATGTCATGGACATACGACTAATATGTAATCTATACTGGAGCAAACAGCAATAATAAAATATAACAAAGAGAACTCTACACCCATTGATATAACAAGAGGAGTAAGACAGGGATGCATCCTATCACCAAGCTTGTTCAATCTATACACTGAGCAAATCTTTAAAAACATCATAGAGATGCCAGGCCTACAAATTAATGAAAGATAATCAATAACCTAAGATATGCTGATGATACTGTACTACTAGCAGAAAATCCTAAAGATCTACAACAATTACTTAATGAAATAAACATGATAAGCAAAAATATGGACTGGATATGAATATCAAAAAGACTAAAACTATGATCATAAACAAAAAAAATACTCAAAACCCACAAATGAAATGGATATCAAAATGAAGGAAGAGTCCTGGAGACAGTTCAAAACTACATCTACTTGGACATACTATAACCAGTGATGGAAAATGTACAGCTGAAATAAACAAAAGAATAGGAATGACAAAAATTAATTTTAATGTCATGAAGAACATACTAACATCAAAACAAATAACACCAGGGCTAAAACTAAGAATAGCAAAATGTTACATCTCAATATTCTATATGGTGCAGAAACATGGACATTAGACAAGAAAACAGAACAGGAAATTGAGGCCTTTGAAAATTTGGATATATAGAAGAATAGGTAGAATTGGATGGAAGGAAAAGAAAACAAACGACAAAATCTTAAAACAACTAAAGATGAAAAGAGAACTACTAAACACAATTCAAACAAGACAAATGCGATTTTTGGGCCATGTTAAAAGACACAACAGCCTACTAAAAGTAATCCTGGAGGGGAAAGTACAAGGTAAAAGAGGCAGAGGCAGACCAAGACTAACATGGACGAGTAACATCAAAAGATGGACAAACCAGCCTATGACAACCTGCACCATCAAAGCAAGAGACAGAGCAGAATGGCGCTCCATGGTAGCCAACCTTCGTTGCGGAGACGCACTCAATGATGATGATGATAAATGATATCGTATGGCAGGGAACAGACGGTGTGTTCACTTTCTGTGCGGTTTCGCTTATGTCTTTTGGCGTGTGCTGAGACTACAGCTACGTTTCTTTGTTTGGAAGATGAGATAGTAATTATGATGATTCCTCTGGCACGGGCGGTTGAGCAATTATGGATTTTAATTCGTTTTCAGTGATACGGGGCCTTCCATAACCATAGGTCAGAAATCATAACTCTCCATGATGGGGTCTCTCAGTAGGGTCCATTGGTTGGTCTTGTATTAAACCCATATTGTTCGTTTTAGAGTTTCTTCTAGTTCCCTTGTTTTCTTTTGCCGCCTGGTGTTAACTGTTAACACAGATTATAAAGGCCTTAGTACTAAAGTTGGTGTCTTCTTTCGTCTATTCAGACCACTTGATAGATGCACATCCAGTGTGTTCTTATATAGCTTGATATGTTTTCTTGTTTGATTTCTTCTCGTTTAGTTTCATTTGTTGTAAAGTCTCTCCAGCTTATCGTTGTTCCTTTTTTAAAAAAAAACCTTCTGAACTATGCCTTGTGTAGCAGACTTAGACATCATCAACCCACAAACACATTAGTACTGTTCGTTGTGGACGTCGAGTTTGTAGAACTTGTGGCTTCATGCTTTGCGCCTATCCGATCTTGTTCCCTAATAGACGAATCGACAACAAGGAGGGTTTACTTGTATGTCAGGAATATCGTCTACGCCATAATAAGTAAGCATTGCCAGATGACGTATATGGGCGAATCTGGATGACGCCTGTGTGAAGGATTTTGTGAGCATCTTCGTGATGTTGAGCAAAAGACTGGCAGCCCGGTGTCTGCCCATTCAACTCCTCTGACTATAGTGTAAACCTCACATGCAAGTTACTAGCATTGTCTCGTGTCATTCCAGCATTCACAGCCGTTTCGCCCTTGAGTTCCCTCAAGGCATTAACATATCGCTCTCATACACTTAGGACACCTACCACATTTCTTACCCCCATGCACTACCAAACGTATACATGTATGTATATTTGTCTGCATATGTATTGGGACATTTGGAGACCTTCGGGTTTTCTTTTGTGTGCTTTGTAGTAATATATACGGGATTATGCTTGTACGCATGTATTGTTATGTACACATGCTTTTTTTTTTACACAAATGTTCGTTGTGCACACACACAGTTGGATATACACAGTTTATACGTATCTTGTACCCACCTCCTCATATTTTTAGAACCCTTCCGTCTTCTCACCTGACTGCCTGGTCAGTGAGATATATAGTTGGTCAGCCCGCTCACTTATTTAGTTCATTCAGAAGCTAACCAAGCTCTGAACCACAGGGAAGTGACCTTTTGTTATTTCCTTTCTGAATATCTAGCATATTATCGCCATGTGTTAGATTTTGTGTACATATCTTTATATATATTTTTGTGTTGTTGTTTGTTGTTTCAGCTGAAGGCCTACTTGATCTAAACGTCGACGTTGTTTTTGTTAATTACCACGTAAAGCTGTTACTATATCACATTTTTTTTTAAATTGTCATTATCATCAGCTTTACAGCAGCTTCGCATCTCGATGTATCTTGATGCCTTTTACTCCATCTTGTACACAAGCATTGCTTGTTTTGTGAACTTTTGTAATAATTCATACAAAATAATAAACATATAGATGGTCTCATATATTACAAATCTCTTCGTTTTTATGGTGATCACGTTTGGTAGTATAAAACAAAAAACAATAGCACTGCACCGAAGACACACGTACAGGCAGTCATGTACTCATGTATCTCCACACCATACAGACTGTCATGTAGTCATGTATCTCCACACCAGTGGCGTATTCTCTATGATACCGCAGCTACAGCCGGTAGCCTTAACATATTAACGAAATACAAAAGGAAATGATAATTTATTATATTTTGGTTTATAATTATATTACAAATTTTCGAATATTCTATTATACATTTCGTAAGCCAATATGATTTATTTGCTTTGATTTGCATTTATTAAAGAAAGGTTTCCTCTGGCCACTACAACTTGTGTGACTGTTATAACTATTCTACATCGAAACCTCTAGGAGCCAGCGGTACATTTTTCCTCTATCCGGACCAAGTATTAACGACTTTGACATTCAAAATGGGAATAAAAATAATATGGGGGGGGGGGGGGGTGTTACGTTAGATGAATGCGGTTTCATGGGTTAGTTTTAGCTCTAGCCAATCAGAATCGTCACAAAGTGAAAGTGAAACTATATCTGATTACCGGAACTTCATTTCCTATTTATAACTACGTTATGCCCATCAGCATCTGTAGAAAGAATTTTTTCTGCTCTCAAGAGAATCAAATGTTTTTGTCGCTCAACTCAGACACAATAACGCTTATCTGGTTGGCATTAATGTCCATTGAGAAATCATTCCCTCAGAAACTTAGAAACCAACCCAACAGTAGTTTCAATGACAAAGTCATCAAGACATTTTCGTCCCAAACAAGCCTGATATCTTCTTCTTCTTCTACCTTTTTAGCTCCCAGTGGAGCATAGGTCTTCAACAAACACTTTCCAAGTCGTTCTGTTTTTTTGCCATTCTTTTAAGATCATTTCATGTCTTCCCATCATTTTCGTTTCTGCTTCTATCTGTCTTCTCCAAGAATTCCTTGGTCTTCCTCTTTGTCTTTTCCCCTGGGGATTCCAAAAAAGGGCCTGTTGTGTAATAAAGCCTGATATAGTTAACATAAATAAGTAAGTAATTTAAAATGTGATGAAGTCATTAGAAAATATTAGTTAATGTTAGCCTACTGAATATAATGTATATTTTTTTATTTATTATGTCAGCGGTAGCCCAGACCCCAAAACCAGTATACGCCACTGCTCCACACCATGCAGTTTGTCATGTACTCAAGTGTCTCCACACCATACTTGCAGTCATGTATTCAGGCTTGCTTCCTATTTTAAGTGAGAGAACAAAATATTTCCTATTATAAGCCAGTTTATCAAATGAGAGAAGAAAATATCCCCGCGGTCAACCCAGCCGCTGGCTGAAATTGGTACCAGGGTAGTACTCTGGGAAAGTGAGGAATGCCGCCTCGAATCGTGAGTTTCGATGCTTGAATCGACACAGTCTAGAGGCATCTGAACACTTCTTGATAGGCGACCGAGAACATATGGGGGGGGGCAGTTAGAACTGTCTGTCCTAGCAAGGACATCTAAACTAGGTCTTCTATATCAGCAGTTAGAACTGTCTGTCCTAGCAAGGACATCTAAACTAGGTCTTCTATATCAGCAGTTAGAACTGTCTGTCCTAGCAAGGACATCTAAACTAGGTCTTCTATTTCAGCAGTTAGAGCCGTCTGTTTAGCGAGGACATCTATATACTAGGTCTTCTATATCAGCAGTTAGAGCTGTCTGTCCTAGCAAGGACATCTAAACTAGTTCTATATAAGTCATTAAATCTTGTCCTAGCGGGGACAAAAGGGTTTCATCGAACTAATGGTGGTAGAGAAGGGACCATTGAACTAATAGTGGTAGAGATGGGTTCCTGGAACTAATGGTGAGGGAGAAGATGAGTTGATTAAACTAACTGTGGTAGAGATGGGTTCCTGGAACTAATAGTGGTAGAGATGGGTTTATGGAACTAATAGTGGTAGAGATTTTTTCATGAAGCTAATGGTGAGGGAAAAAAATGGGTACATTGAACTAATGGAAAAATAAAAAAATAAAAAAAATGGTATGTAAGAAGCTTTACGTGACAAGTGGACGACACAGACTAAACAACGTTTTGGCTCAATAGGCCTTCATCAGGAAAATTTTTGTTCCTGATGAAGGCCTATTGAGCCGAAACGTTGTTTAGTCTGTGTCGTCCACTTGTCACGTAAAGCTTCTTACATACCATTTTTTTATTTATTTTTTTTCCTTATATTCAGCTTTACTGCAGCTTCGCATTTTTATGCCTTAACCCTTCATTGAACTAATGAAGGGCGAAAAGATGGGTTCATGAACTAATGGTGGTAGAGTTAACTCTAAGTTCGTGGGACTAATGGTTGTGGAGAGATAGGTTGATGGAACTAATGGTTGTAGAGGTGAGGTTATGGAACTAATTGTTGCGTAGAGGTGAGTTCATGGAAACTAATGGTGGTAGAGGTGAGGCTATGGAACTAATGGTTGCGGAGAGATAGGTTGATGGAACTAATGGTGGTAGCGGTGAGGTTATGGAACTAATGGTTGCGGAGAGATAGGTTGATGGAACTAATGGTGGTAGAGGTGAGGTTATGGAACTAATTGTTGCGGAGAGGTGAGTTCATGGAACTAATGTTGGCGGAGATATGGGTCAATGGAACTAATGATGGTGGAGAGATGGGTTGATGGAACTAATTGTGGCGGATATTTGGATCCATTAAACTAATGGTAGAGGAGAGATGGGTCCATGGAATTAATAATGGCAGAGAGATGGGTTGATGGAACTAATTTTGGTGGAGTTATGGGTCCGTGAATCTTATGGTGACTGGGAAATTGTTCCATGGAACAAATGGTTGTAGAGATTAGGCTATGGAACTAATTGTCTCGGAGAGATGAATTCATGAACCTAATGGTGATAAGATGAGTTCTAGGAACTAATGTTGGCAGATAGGTGGGTTCATGGAACTAATTATGGTGGAAAAACTAGTTCATTGAACTAGTTGTGACAGAGAAATTGGTCCATGGAACTAATGATGGCAGAAAATATGTTATGGAACTAATGGTGCCGGAGAGATGGATCAATGAAAATAAGGGTGGTGGAAAGATGGGTCCACGGAATTAATGGTGGTGGAAAGAGGGGTTTATGGAACTAAGGAAAGCGGTGAGATGGGTCTATGGAACTACTTGGATCGAGAGATGGGTTCATGGAAACTGATGGTGGCAGAGAGATACGTTGATGGAAACTATTGCTTGCGGAGAATTGGGTTCATGATATCATGGTGACGGAGAGATGGATTCAAGGAACAAATGGTGGTGGACAGATGGGTTCAAAGAACTAATGATAGTAAAGATGGGCTCATAGAACTAATTGTGTGTAGAGATGAGATGATGGAACTAATGGTGGCATAGTGTTGGGTCAGTGGAACTTATAGTGGAGGAGAGGTGGGTCCATGGAAATAATGGTGGTAGAGATGTAGTTATGGAACTAATGGTGGCGGAGAGGTGAGTTCGTGGTATTAATCATGGTAGTGATGAGTTCAAGGAACTAATGTAGGCGGAGATGTTGTTCAATTGAGCTAATTGTGGCAGAGAGGTGAGTCCATGGAACTAATGCGGTAGAGATGAGTTTAAGGAACTAATTGTGGCAGAGAGGTGGGTCCATGGAACTAATGCGGTAGAGATGAGTTTAAGGAACTAATTGTGGCAGAGAGGTGGGTCCATGGAACTAATGCGGTAGAGATGAGTTTAAGGAACTAATTGTGGCGGAGAGGTGGGTTCATGGAACTAATAATGGTGAAGAGACGGGTTCATTGAACTAATGACGGCTGATAAATGGGTTCATGGAATAATGGTGAAGTGGTTTAAGAAATTAATGAAAAAGGAAGACAAATCATCTTTTCCCAGACACTTTATCTCATACACTTATTCAGTTACATCTTTCCATGCATTCTATACTTCTTATTTCTCTTCACTTACATTCTCTAGGACAGGTTGTCTTTCGCTCCATTTCACTTTCAATCACCTTCACATTTTATATAACTTCGCTTCAATTACATTCTTATACATTATCTCTCATTCCATCTTCACTTACATTTGATCTTTCCCTCTGTTTTACTCACATTTGATCTTTCCTCTGTTTTACTTACATTTGATCTCTCCCTCTGTTTTACTTACATTTGATCTTTCCCTCTGTTTACTTACATTTGATCTTTCCCTCTGTTTTACTTACATTTGATCTTTCCCTTTGTTTTACTTACATTTGATCTCTCCCTCTGTTTTACTTACATTTGATCTCTCCCTTTGTTTTACTTACATGTGATCTTTCCCTCTGTTTACTTACATTTGATCTTTCCCTTTGTTTACTTACATTTGATCTCTCCCTCTGTTTTACTTATATTTGACTCTCCCTCTGTTTTACTTACATTCGATTTCTCCCTCTGTTTTACTCACATTTGATCTTTCCCTCTGTTTTACTCACATTTGATCTTTCCCACTGTTTTACTTACATTCGATTTCTCCCTCTGTTTTACTCACATTTGATCTTCCCTCTGTTTTACTCACATTTGATCTTTCCCTTGTTTACTTACATTTGATTTCTCCCTCTGTTTTACTTACATTTGATCTTTCCCTCTGTTTCACTTACATTGATCTCTCCCTCTGTTTCATTTACATTGATCTCTCTCTGTTTCACTTACATTGATCTCTCCCTCTGTTTCACTTACATTGATCTCTCTCTCTCTGTTTCACTTACATTGATCTCTCCCTCAGTTTCACTTACATTGATCTTTCCCTCTGTTTCACTTACATTGATCTCTCCCTCCGTTTTGCTTACATTCTCCCTTACACATTTTCTCTCATTCTTTTTCGCCCATAAACATGTTCTCTAACAAACTCATCATCTTTATTTATCATTTCACTTTGTCATAAATGTTTTATTTACACTTCGCTTTATCTTACGCCCAGACTTTCTCTCTTCACTCTGCCCCATTCTCTCCTCGTGTTTCTATTGTCCTCGTATTGTCACGAGAGTCAATGGTAGACCATCTTATCCACGACATCATCATCATCGGGTGCCATCTCCGCAGCGAAGGTTGGCTACCATGGATCGCCATTCTACTCTGTTTCTTGCTTTGATGGTGCAGGCTGTCATAGATTGACTTGTCCATCTTTTGATGTTACTCGTCCATGTTAGTCTTGGTCTGCCTCTTTTACCTTGTATTTTCCCTTCCAATATTACTTTTAGTAGGCTGTTGTATCTTTTAACATGCCCCAAAAATTTCATTTGTCTTGCTCTAATTGTATTTAGTAGTTCTCTTTTTATTTTTAGTTGTTTTAAAACTTCCTCGTTTGTTTTCTTTTCTTTCCATACAATTCTACCTATTCTTCTATAAATCCACATTTCAATTTTCTGTTGTTTTCTTGTCTAATGTCCATGTTTCTGCACCGTACAGGAATACTGGAAAGATGTAACATTTTGCAATTCTTAGTTTCAGCCCTGCTGATATTTGTTTGTTGTTAGTATATTTTTCATGGCATTAAAATTACTTTTTGCCATACTTATTCTTTTGTTTATTTTAATTTTACATTTTCCATTATTGGTTATAGTATGCCCCAGGTAGTTGTAGCTCTGGACTGTTTCCAGATGTATTCCCTCCACTGTGATATTTAATTGTAGGTCTTGAGAATTTTCTTTGTTTATGATCATAGTTTTAGTCTTTTTGATATTCATATCTAGTCCATATTTTTGCTTGTCATGTTTATTACTTTAAGTAATTGTTGTAGATCTTTAGGATTTTCTGCTAGTAGCACAGTATTATCAGCATATCTTAGGTTATTGATTATCTTCCCATTAATGTTTAGGCCTGGCATCTCCGTGATGTTTTTAAAGATTTGCTCAGTGTATAAATTGAACAAGCCATACCACCAAGGTAGGATGCATCTTATCTTACTCCTCTTTTTATACCAATGGGTGTAGAGTTCTATTTTATTATTAATGGCAAATCCTGTCCACGACAAACCTGTGAATAGCCAGGGGTCAGGAGAAAGCACGCACTCCACAAGACCAGAGTGTCTAAACTAAGCATTTGTTCACGTCATGTAGGGCCCTAGTTGTGTCGCTAGTGATTCAGAAACTCCTTTCTCGTTCCTTTAACATTGTCCTTGTAAATAGCTTAGCCATTTTTTTCTTCACATTGGTTATTGGATATTGGTTATGGAAGGCCTCGGTATCACTGCAAACGAATCAAAATCCATAATTGCTCAACTGCCCGTGCCAGTGGAATCATCCGAATTACTAACACATCTCCCAAACAAGGAAAGGTAACTGTAGTCCCCATCGTAGCAGTCTCAGCACACGCCAAAAGACATAAGGCGAAACCGCACAGAAAGTGAACACAGTCAACTGTTCCCTGTCATACGATATCATCATTCATCGTAAACAATTGGAATATCGAAACATGATCAAAACGGATGAGACACTCAGCTCACAGTGTGCACAGAGCACTTAACTCAGTAGCTCCTGCAACAAGCCGGACTTGGAATATGAGGAAACTGCAACAAGGAACACCCTTCAGACATAACCTTCAATGGTTCCTGCCGCCTATCCACCATATACCATGGAAGTTCACGTCCTCCCGAAAATGATGATCGTCATAGTGAGAACAAAAAATGTATAGCGCTTGATGATGTTAGGACATCGTTCTTCAAAAGGACATCTTGTACTCCCCAGCTGGAGAGTTTTTACAACAAATGAAACTAAAGTCTTATGGTGCATTTATTTCAAAGCAAGCAGTCTCTATTTCAATTACAGATATACAATAGATAGAATATTAAATACTATGCGAGGCCATTCCTATTCTTTTGCATATATTGTGTTTCTAATTTAACAATTGCTAAAATAATAATCTTCTCTTCTTCTTTTCTCTTTCCCACTGATACCTAAAAGGTGTCGTGCTTTTATATTATTTGTCGTTCTTGCGCTGCTCGAATTGTCTGAATTAGTGATTTTCCTTTGTTGTTACATGTCTCTATCACTGCATCTATCCATCTTCTTCTAGGTCTTCCTCTTGGTCTTTTCCATGCATTCTTGAGAAGAACGCCCTTGATGGTGATTGGTGATGATCATTCTGACCAGGTGGCCAAACAATTTAAGTTGTTGTTGCTCTATATATTCTTGGCAGGGTTTGTTCTTACCATTTTTCTTTTGGTTTCATTTGGTATTCTATCTCTTCTTGTGCTGTTTGGTACTTTTCTCAAGCATCGCATCTCACATGTATTGATCTTTCTTAAATGTGATTTAGAAAGGGTCATGTTTGACTTTCATAGCACAAAGTTGAAATGAAAACACTATTTATTATTTGTTGTTTAGCTGGCATAGAAATGTTTGGATGTCTTAACAATGGTGAAAGCTGGTATGTGACAGCATTTGCTTTTTGTATTCTCATGTCAATTTCTCTGTCTAGTTTTCCATCTTCAAAAAATTATGATAAAAATGATGATCAAACTGGCGAAACAACAACGATTAAATGGGCATAAGTCTCAATCGCTATGAAACACGGCATTTCCTCAATGATTAGTATCATGTTTAAACACAAATATGGTCACTTCCAGCATATGTTATTACGTCTTCACATTTCTTACAAAATAAAGTAAATCCGCTTCAAATTTTTTGCATTGCCCTCATTAGTGGTAAAACCATTACAAGAAATGTATAGGTTCTGTTTAGCGAGTGAGAAACCCTATATTTAGACACTTTTCTAATCGGCATGAGTGTTGGTCGGAATTTATTCTGCGCTCGCACAACGACTGCTCCTCCGCATCCGCACTTAAGCGGGCGTTAAGGGGCATGAATACATTGTGTTGTAGTTTACAACTAGCTATAATATCTGCACTACTTGGTTCAACACATCCGGTCAACACTACATTTTTGTTACCGGGTTGTCTTCCCTCTGCAACCCATATTTTCTTGGTCAGACAGGTTAATCTGTTTTAAGGGACACGTAAAAGGGGGGAGGGGGGGGGTTGGTCATATATGATCTTCTTCTGCTGCTGCGTACACTTGGACTTCAATTTAATAAAACTACTATAGCATAACCAACTATAACATAAACTTCTATAACACAACCTACTATAGCATAACCTACTATAGCATAAACTACTATAGCATAACCTACTATAGCATAAACTACTATAACACAACCTACTATAGCATAACCTACTATAGCATAAACTACTATAACACAACCTATTATAGCATAACCTACTATAGCATAAACTACTATAACACAACCTACTATACCATAACCTACTATAACATAACCTACTATAGCATAACCTACTATAGCATAACCAACTATAACATAACCTACTATAGCATAAACTACTATAGCATAACCTACTACAGCATAACCTACTATAGCATAAACTACTGTAACATAATCTACTGTAACATAACCTACTATAACATAACCTACCATAACATAACCTACTATAACATACACTACTATAGCATAAACTACTATAGCATAAACTACTATAACATAACCTACTATAGCATAACCTACTATAGCATAACCTACTATAGCATAACCTACTATAACATAATCTACTGTAACATAACCTACTATAACATAACCTACTATAACATAACCTACTATAACATAAAACTACTATAGCATAACCTACTATAGCATAAACTACTATAACATAACCTACTATAGCATAACCTACTATAGCATAACCTACTATAACATAACCTACTATAGCATAACCTACTATAACATAACCTACTACAGCATAACCTACTATAACATAACCTACTATAACATAACCTACTATAGCATAAACTACAATAACATAACCTACTATAACATAAACTACAATAGTATAACCTCCTATAACATAAACTACAATAACATAACCTACTATAACATTTACTACTGTAACATAAACTACTATAACATAAATTACAATAACATAAACTACTGTAACATAAACTACAATAACATAATCTACAATAACATAACCTACTATAGCATAAAATACAATAACATAAACTACAATAATATAAACTACAAAAACATAAACTACTATAACATAGACTACTGTAACATAAACTACTATAACATAAACTACTGTAACATAAACTACAATAACATAAACTACAATAACATAACCTACTATAACATAAACTACAATAACATAAACTACAATAACATAAACTACAATAACATAAACTACAATAACATAACCTACTATAACATAACCTACTATAGCATAAACTACAATAACATAAACTACAATAACATAAACTACAATAACATAAACTACTGTAACATAAACTACTATAACATAAACTACAATAACATAAACTACTGTAACATAAACTACAATAACATAAACTACTATAACATAAACTACAATAACATAAACTACTGTAACATAAACTACAATAACATAAACTACTATAACATAAACTACTATAACATAACCTACTATAACATAATCTACTATAACAACCTACAATAACATAAACTACTATAACATAAACTACAATAACATAAACTACTGTAACATAAACTACTGCAACATAAACTACAATAACATAAACTACAATAACATAAACTACAATAACATAAACTACTGTAACATAAACTACAATAACATAAACTACTTTAGTATAACCTACTATAACATAACCTACAATAACATAAACTACTGTAGTATAACCTACTATAACATAACCTACAATAACATAAACTACTTTAGTATAACCTACTATAACATAACCTACAATAACTTAAACTACTGTAGTATAACCCACTATAACATAACCTACAATAAACATAAACTACTTTAGTATAACCTACTATAACATAACCTACAATAACATAAACTACTGTAATATAACCCACTATAACATAACCTACAATAACATAAACCACTTTAGTATAACCCACAATAACATAACCTACTATAACATAACCTACTATAACATAACCTACTATAACATAACCTACTGTAACATAAACTACAATAACATAAATTTTTCATTCAACATCCGCTCGGTGAAGAACTTGAACTACAGTAACACGCTCCCAGCAAAGACATAACACGCTTCCAGCACAGACATAACATGCTCACAGCACAGACATAACACGCTCTCAGCAAAGACATAACACGCTTCCAGCACAGACATAACATGCTCACAGCACAGACATAACACGCTCTCAGCAAAGACATAACACGCTTCCAGCACAGACATAACATGCTCACAGCACAGACATAACACGCTCTCAGCAAAGACATAACACGCTTCCAGCACAGACATAACATGCTCACAGCACAGACATAACACGCTCTCAGCAAAGACATAACACGCTTCCAGCACAGACATAACATGCTCACAGCACAGACATAACACGCTCTCAGCAAAGACATAACACGCTTCCAGCACAGACATAACATGCTCACAGCACAGACATAACACGCTCTCAGCAAAGACATAACACGCTTCCAGCACAGACATAACATGCTCACAGCACAGACATAACATGCTCCCAGCACAGACATAATACGCTCCCAGCACAAACTTAACATGCTCACAGCACGACATAACACGCTCTCAGCAAAGACATAACACGCTTCCAGCACAGACATAACATGCTCACAGCACAGACATAACACGCTCTCAGCAAAGACATAACACGCTTCCAGCACAGACATAACATGCTCACAGCACAGACAAACACGCTCTCAGCAAAGACATAACACGCTCCCAGCACAGACATAACATGCTCACAGCACAGACATAAACGCTCTCAGCAAAGACATAACACGCTCCCAGCACAGACATAACATGCTCACAGCACGACATAACACGCTCTCAGCAAAGACATAACATGCTCCCAGCACAGACATAACACGCTCCCAACACAGACATAACATGCTCCCAGTACAGACATAATATGCTCACAGCACAGACATAGCACGCTCCCAGCACAGACTTAACATGCTCACAGCACAGACATAACACACTCCCAGCACAGACATAACATGCTCCCAGTACAGACATAATATGCTCACAGCACAGACATAGCACGCTCCAGCACAGACTTAACATACTCCCAGCACAGACATAACACTCTCCCAGCACAGACTTAACATACTCCCAGCACAGACATAACACGCTCCCAGCACAGACTTAACAAGCTGCCATCACAGACATAACATGCTCCCAGCAAAGACTTAACACGCTCCTAGGACAGAATTAACACGCTCCCAGCACAAACTTAACACGCTCCCAACACAGACTCAGTATGCTCCCAGGACAGACATAACATGCTCCCAGGACAGACATAACATGCTCCCAGCACAGACTTAACACGCTCCCAGCACAGACATAACACGCTCCCATCACAAATTTAACATGCTCACAGCACAGACATAACACATTACCAGCACATACTTAACACGCTCCCAGCACAGACTTAACATACTCCCAGCACAGACATAACACGCTCCAGCACACATATAACATGCTCACAGCACAGACATAACACGCTCCCAGCACAAACATAACACGCTCGTCAACACAGACATAACATACTCCTCAATACTTACATAATAGGCTCCTCAACACAGACATAACATACTCTTCAACACAGACATAATAGACTCCTCAACACAGACATAACATACTCCTAAACACTGACATAACATACTCTTCAACACAGACATAACATGCTCTTCAACACAGACATAACATACTCCTCAACACAGACATAACGTACTCTTCAACACAAACATAACATACTCCTAAACACAGACATAACATACCCTTAACACAGACATAACATACTCCTAAACACAGACATAACATACTCCTCAACACAGACATAACATACTCTTCAACACAGACATAACATACTCCTCAACACAGACATAACATACTCTTCAACACAGACATAACATACTCCCCACATTGCAGCAAATGCAAACAACAAACAAATTAGTGGACAAGCAATGAGTCCAACTGGCTACTGGACCTATATAACATCTAAAGCGTAAGTGGTGTCTATAAATATCAACATAAAATTCTCATTACAATTCAGCAACTTTCCTATCTTTGCCGGTATGCGTTGTTATGTGATTTCTAACAGGGATACTTTATGTGACTTGGTATATTGTGAAATTGTATGGTTTTATTATGTCGTAAATTCCATCCCTTTCCTAAACACAGAAATAATGTATTCTATTGGCTATTTCATTTCACACCTATTGTGCCCTTAATTTTTATATGAAAAATACTTCCTTTTACTAGGAGCATGTCTTCCATTAAAAAAAAAATGATTGTTACCTTTGATGATTCATAGTAACGGGCCTTTTTTTAGGAAAGAAATGCGACAATGGCGTAAAGCTGAACACATGGCCCAAAAATGTTCGATAAGTGGGGGCAAAACAAACCCAGAACTTACATTCGTGTACACTACTGAAAGTAAAGGATGTTCTTTCTTTCTTGTACACGATGATAGAGATCGACAAGTGTGTTCTCTATGACAGAGATGGGCAAGTGTGTTCTCAATGATAGAGATGGACAAGTGTGTACTCTATGATAGAGACGGACAAGTGTGTTCTCTATGACAGAGATGGGCAAGTGTGTTCTCTATGATAGAGATGGGCAAGTGTGTTCTCAATGATAGAGATGGACAAGTGTGTTCTCAATGATAGAGATGGACAAGTGTGTACTCAATGATAGAGACAGACAAGTGTGTACTCAATGATAGAGATGGACAAGTGTGTTCTCTATGATAGAGACAGACAAGTGTGTACTCCATGATAGAGACAGACAAGTGTGTACTCCATGATAGAGACAGACAAGTGTGTACTCAATGATAGAGATGGACAAGTGTGTTCTCTATGACAGAGATGGGCAAGTGTGTTCTCAATGATAGAGATGGACAAGTGTGTTCTCTATGACAGAGATGGGCAAGTGTGTTCTCTATGACAGAGATGGGCAAGTGTGTTCTCTATGACAGAGATGGGCAAGTGTGTTCTCAATGATAGAGACAGACAAGTGTGTACTCAATGATAGAGACAGACAAGTGTGTACTCAATGATAGAGATGGACAAGTGTGTTCTCTATGATAGAGACAGACAAGTGTGTACTCCATGATAGAGACAGACAAGTGTGTACTCCATGATAGAGACAGACAAGTGTGTACTCAATGATAGAGATGGACAAGTGTGTTCTCTATGACAGAGATGGGCAAGTGTGTTCTCAATGATAGAGATGGACAAGTGTGTTCTCTATGACAGAGATGGGCAAGTGTGTTCTCTATGACAGAGATGGACAAGTGTGTTCTCTATGACAGAGATGGGCAAGTGTGTTCTCAATGATAGAGACGGACAAGTGTGTTCTCTATGATAGAGATGGACAAGTGTGTTCTCTATGGTAGAGATGGACAAGTGTGTTCTCTATGATAGAGACGGACAAGCGTGTTCTCTATGATAGAGATGGACAAGTGTGTTCTCTATGGTAGAGATGGACAAGTGTGTTCTCAATGATAGAGACGGACAAGTGTGTTCTCAATGATAGAGACGGACAAGTGTGTTCTCTATGATAGAGATTGACAAGTGTGTTCTCTATGATAGAGATTGACAAGTGTGTTCTCTATGATAAAGATGGACAAGTGTGTTCTCAATGATAGAGATTGACAAGTGTGTTCTCTATGATAAAGATGGACAAGTGTGTTCTCAATGATAGAGATGGACAAGTGTGTCCTCTATGATAAAGATGGACAAGTGTGTTCTCTATGATAAAGATGGACAAGTGTGTTCTCAATGATAGAGATTGACAAGTGTGTTCTCTATGATAAAGATGGACAAGTGTGTTCTCAATGATAGAGATGGACAAGTGTGTTTTCAATGATAGAGACAGACAAGTGTGTACTATATGATAGAGACAGACAAGTGTGTACTCTATGATAGAGACGGACAAGTGTGTACTCTATGATAGAGACGGACAAGTGTGTACTCTATGATAGAGACGGACAAGTGTGTACTCTATGATAGAGACAGACAAGTGTGTACTCTATGATAGAGACAGACAAGTGTGTACTCTATGATAGAGACGGACAAGTGTGTACTCTGTGATAGAGACAGACAAGTGTGTACTCTATGATAGAGACAGACAAGTGTGTACTCTATGATAGAGACGGACAAGTGTGTACTCTATGATAGAGATTGACAAGTGTGTTCTCTATGATAAAGATGGACAAGTGTGTTCTCAATGATAGAGATGGACAAGTGTGTTTTCAATGATAGAGACAGACAAGTGTGTACTCTATGATAGAGACAGACAAGTGTGTACTCTATGATAGAGACGGACAAGTGTGTACTCTATGATAGAGACGGACAAGTGTGTACTCTATGATAGAGACGGACAAGTGTGTACTCTATGATAGAGACAGACAAGTGTGTACTCTATGATAGAGACAGACAAGTGTGTACTCTGTGATAGAGACGGACAAGTGTGTACTCTATGATAGAGACAGACAAGTGTGTACTCTATGATAGAGGCGGACAAGTGTGTACTCTATGATAGAGACAGACAAGTGTGTACTCTATGATAGAGACAGACAAGTGTGTACTCTATAATAGAGACAGGCAAGTGTGTACTCTATGATAGAGACAGACAAGTGTGTACTCTATGATAGAGACAGACAAATGTGTACTCTATGATAGAGACAGGCAAGTGTGTACTCTATGATACAGACAGACGAGTGTGTACTCTATGATAGAGACAGACAAGTGTGTACTCTATGATAGAGACAGACACGTGTGTACTCTATGATAGAGACAGACAAGTGTGTACTCTATGATACAGACAGACAAGTGTGTACCCTATGATACAGACAGACAAGTGTGTTCTCAATGATACAGACGGACTAGTGTGTTTTCAATGATACAGACGGACTAGTGTGTTCTCAATGATACAGACGGACAAGTGTGTTCTCAATGATACAGACGGACTAGTGTGTTCTCAATGATAGAGATGGGCAAGTGTGCTCTCAATGATACAGACGGACTAGTGTGTTCTCAATGATACAGACAGGCACGTGTGGACTCAATGATAGAGACAGACAAGTGTGTACTCTATGATACATACAGACAAGTGTGTACTCAATGATAGAGACAGGCAAGTGTGTACTCTATGATACAGTCAGGCAAGTGTGTACTCTATGATAGAGACAGACAAGTGTGTACTCTATGATAGAGACAGGCAAGTGTGCACTCTATGATAGAGACAGACAAGTGTGTACTCTATGATAGACAGACAAGTGTGTACTCAATGATAGAGACAGGCAAGTGTGTACTCTATGATAGAGACAGACACGTGTGTACTCTATGATAAAGACAGGCAAGTGTGTACTCAATGATAGAGACAGACAAGTGTGTACTCTATGATAGAGACAGACAAGTGTGTACTCTATGATAGACAGACAAGTGTGTACTCTATGATAGAGACAGACAAGTGTGTACTCTATGATAGAGACAGACAAGTGTGTACTCTATGATAGAGACAGGCAAGTGTGTACTCTATGATAGAGACAGACACGTGTGTACTCTATGATACAGACAGGCAAGTGTGTACTCAATGATAGAGACAGACAAGTGTGTACTCTATGATAGAGACATACAAGTGTGTACTCAATGATAGAGACAGACAAGTGCCTACATGTTTACTCTAGTATCTGTATGTGTTGTTTGTTTGTTCAACTGAAGTCCTATTGAGCCGAAACGTCGTTCAGATCTGTGGCGTCCATCAATTACGTAAAGATTTAACCATACAATTTTTTTTCTATTTTTTTTTCTTTCTCCCTCTCAACCATAGGACTACGAAAAACAATCAAGAACTACAAGAACTAGCAGCAAGTCGTTAATCGCGGAGAGCTATGACTTCTGCCCTATGAACTACAAGAACTAGCAGCAAGTCGTTAATCGCGGAGAGCTAAGACTTCTGCCCTATGAACTACAAGAACTAGCAGCAAGTCGTTAATCGCGGAGAGCTATGACTTCTGCCCTATGAACTACAAGAACTAGCAGCAAGTCGTTAATCGCGGAGAGCTATGACTTCTGCCCTATGAACTACAAGAACTAGCAGCAACTCGTTAATCGCGGAGAGCTATGACTTCTGCCCTATGAACTACAAGAACTAGCAGCAAGTCGTTAATCGCGGAGAGCTATGACTTCTGCCCTATGAACTACAAGAACTAGCAGCAAGTCGTTAATCGCGGAGAGCTATGACTTCCACCCTATGAACTACAAGAACTAGCAGCAAGTCGTTATACGCGGAACGCTATGACTTCCGCCCTATGAACTACAAGAACTAGCAGCAAGTCGTTAATCGCGGAGAGCTATGACTTCCACCCTATGAACTACAAGAACTAGCAGCAACTCGTTAATCGCGGAGAGCTATGACTTCTGCCCTATGTGCCATCGTCAGTTTGAGGAGAAAACTAACTATTAGTCTTTTTAGATGAATAATTTAATGATCTGAAAGCGACCAGTAATTAATATCTTTTTTGCTTTAACTCTTTCCGTACGGTTCGACTCACAATGCGCCATGCCAATTTTGGTCGCGTACGTTTCGCCGCACAGTGCGTCACTCTCAATTTGATTAGTGTAAATTGTAATCAAACCACATTCTATTGACATGTCTTGTATTATCTTGGTATTGATGAAATCTAATTCCTTGTTTAAATATCTAAAATTTCATATATAATATATTTGGTGTTAGATAAATATAAACGTGTAGATTGATATCTCATCATCATCATTGAGTGCCTTCTCCGCAACGAAGGTTGGCTACCATGGATCGCCATTCTACTCTGTTTCTTGCTTTGATGGTACAGGCTGTCATAGATTGACTTGTCCATCTTTTGATGTTACTCGTCCATGTTAGTCTTGGTCTGCCTCTTTTACCTTGTATTTTTCCTTCTAATATTACTTTTAGTAGGCTGTTGTGTCTTTTAACATGCCCAAAAAATTTCATTTGTCTTGTCTTTATTGTATTAGTAGTTCTCTTTTTATTTTCAGTTGTTTTAAAACTTCATCGTTTGTTATCTTTAGTTTCCATCTAATTCTACCTATTCTTCTATAAATCCACATTTCAAAGGCTTCAATTTTCTGTTCTGTTTTCTTGTCTAATGTCCATGTTTCTGCACCATACAGGAATATTGAGAAGATGTAACATTTTGCCATTTTTAGTTTCAGCCCTGTTGATATTTGTTTTGTTGTTAGTATATTTTTTCATGGCATTAAAATTACTTTTTGCCATACCTATTGTTTTGTTTATTTCAATTTTGCATTTTCCATCATTGGTTATAGTATGTCCCAGGTAGATAGATAGATAGATAGATAGATAGATAGATAGATAGATAGATAGATAGATAGATAGATAGATAGATAGATAGATAGATAGATAGATAGATAGATAGATAGATAGATAGATAGATAGATAGATAGATAGATAGATAGATAGATAGATAGATGGATGGATGGATGGATGGATGGATGGATGGATGGATGGATGGATGGATGGATGGATGGATGGATGGAGATGGATGGATGGATGGATGGATGGATGGATGGATGGATGGATGGATGGATGGATGGATGGATGGATGGGTGGGTGGGTGGTGGGTGGGGGGTGGGTGGGTGGGTGGGTGGGTGGGTGGGTGGGTGGGTGGGTGGGTGGGTGGGTGGGTGGGTGGGTGGGTGGGTGGGTGGGTGGGTTGGTGGGTGGGTGGATGGATGGATGGATGGATGGATGGATGGATGGATGGATGGATGGATGGATGGATGGATGGATGGATGGATGGATGGATGGATGGATGGATGGATGGATGGATGGATGGATGGACAGACAACACAAAAAGGGAACTCCTAAAAAAACATCAGAAAGAAACAATCAACATTGGGGGTGGTGGGGGGCACATCATGAGAAGGGGAAAATTGGACTACTTGGTTACAACTGGCAAAATAAAAGGAAAGAGAGATCGCGGACGACAAAGAGAGAAAATACTGGATAGTTTAGTGTCATGGCAAGGAAAACAGTCAACAACAGAACTGATACGATGCACTGGAGATAGAAGATTGTGGCGGTATGGCACATGATGATGATGATGATGATGATGATGATGATGATGATGATGATGATGATGATGATGATGATGATGATGATGATGATACTAACAACGACGTAACGTAACTATGGAAAACGAAGTAGAACGGTTTCGGGTGAGAAACTCTACAGAGGAAGAAATAAAAGAAAGTGGATAATATTTTAGTCTTAAACGTTAGTACAATAATCAACAGAGCAGCACTCTCTTGTAGGTTGTAGTAGTTATATATTTCCATATAAACTGCATGATAACACAAACGGCAGAAATAGACCCAAGATGCAATTCAGATGTCAGGTCATAGGTCAAATGTCACCACTATTGTCTAACTCTAAAAATAGAAATGAACACGTTCAGAAATAGGCCAAGGCAAAACGAGAGCTAATCTCCAATATTAAGGAAGAAACAATCATTTGTTGGTCATGCAATGAGAAGGGAATAGAAAGCTTCGTGTCATGGCGTGGAAAACAGTCAACAACAGAACCGATGCGATGCACTATGGATGGAAGATTGTGGAAGGACATGATCACCTACGCCAACCGGTATGGCACATGATGATGATGAATGAGAAGGGAACAGCTGGAATATATTGTAACAACTGGGAAGATTAGAGACGAAGTGATAGGGGGAAGCAAAGAGAAAAGACACTAGACAGCTAAAGAGAATGGCTTGGCAGAAGGTCAACAACAGAAATAAATAACTAACTGTCGAGATCGAAAGTTGTGGAGAGACACAATCACCTTCGCCAGCAGGCATGGTACTTGATAATGGTGATGATGATGATTGTCTAACAAGGAAATAACCATTGCGGTAAAAATGGATACTCTTCATACAATTTTCGTTCTAACACTGTGCAATCAATGTAAGAATACGGACGTTCAATTCAAGAACAATAGTGCAAGTACGGGTTCGATCCTGCTTCCGACCATTTATGTTCTTGATTTGTTGTTGTTTATTTGTCTTTTTTTCTGAGTGCTGTAATACATACATTTTCCTCCTATGATTACCAGAATGAGAAGTTGCTAGGCGCATACCAGAAACCTCCGAACATGTTCATAGGTGCTCAGATCCCCTCCTCAGCAATTCCCTCAGTGTCCAGCGACTGACGACTCCAGTTCTATGTTGGTTGATAAGTCTTCTTACACGGCCACTAAGTTTCTCATTTCTGGCTGTGCCCATCTTAACTCCCATTTCCATCATCCGAAGAAGTGACGTGGATCTGTGTTTGTCGAAGTCCTCTGCTCTTCCCACATCTCGGAGGGCATTGATGATGTCCACCCGATCCATTGGTTGCCCGTCCTCAACGACAGCGCAGCTAGCCAACCTGTCCGCTTATTCATTTCCTCGTACTTCCGCATGTCCAGGGACATAGACAAAGGTGACCTTACGTATTTTGGATTTCTGCAACGACTCTACCCATTGCATGCGTACAGAGCCCGCCTCCATTTTTTAATCATGCTCATCGAATCACTCAGTATACATGCGTGGGTGTAGTCTTGTGACTCTAACCATTTAAATGCCTTGGTCACTGCCATGACCTCCATTGTCATGCTACTCGTGGTCATGACGTATGCACCACTGTCTTCCTTGACTATTCTGCCTGCTAAGCGTGCTGTAAATGCCCATGCACTTCTTTGGTGTCGTATTACAGATCCGTCTGTATAGATGACTGCATCTTTCTTATCGGTGTTGTTGCAGATGAGACCGTTGACTTCAGCAATAACCACGACCGGTTCTGTTCCCTCCTCGTGGCCTCCCCTGGTAACAGTCTGCGTCAAACCAGATTGGCTAACAGAAGCTAGGATCGCCGTGTTGCCTGTAGTGGTGGCTGTTACTGATTGAGGACCCAGTATTGCAGTACCTCTGGGCTGGACTAGTAGTTTCCCAGCATAGCCTGGGACAGACGAACTCAACTTCTCCAGTAAGAGCTGGAATGTCAAGAAAGCCATTACGACCCGCCACATCTTATGAGTCAAAGGACAACCTGCCCGCATCTACTCGTGGCAATCCGGTAACAACAAAAAGCAAACAGAAAATCCGGAGTGAAGGATCCTCAGGCAGTCGGTGGTGTATTATCCATCTTCTGGCACACACTGCAACTCAATTTTGGTTCCAAACGTAATGGACCTGTCCCTTCTTCAGAACGCTTAAAAGATTAGCTGAGAGGGGGAGGAGGGGGAGTGGGGGGTTGGGAGGTTAGTGCGTTTTGGACAAAGCGTTAGCTCCATATATTGGCCCAGCCTAGCAAACACTCACTAGTGTCAGTTTCTAGCTAATGCTTTACCAAACTACTGACTCATGATTGCTCGCTACCAATCGTCTGTCAAGACACCAAAGGCCATATACCAACACCAAAGGCCATATACCAACACCAAAGGCCATATACCAACACCAAAGGCCATATACCAACACCAAAGGCCATATACCAATGCATTACCTGGACGCGAGACTCAAGAACAAGAAAAATAAACACTTTCTATTTCTTTCATCCTATCCATCCACCCACCCATCCGTCCGTCCGTCCATCCGTCCGTCCGTCCGTCCGTCTGTCTATCTATATCTTTCTTTTTATTCTTTCATTCTTTATTTCCTTCTTTCTTTCTTTATTTTCTTTCTTTCTGTACTCGTTCAGGTTTCGAGGGAAATACAAAGTTCTGGTTCTAGCCCTTTTGGCGGTTTCACTCATTGTCAATTGATGTTATGGCGTTATTTTTTATGTTGTTTGTCTATCTTATTCTGGGTCTGCCTCTTGCCCTACTACCTTCTCTTTAATATATGCTTTGTATGTTAAATAATCGCATGACATTATTCTAGACGAACAAGCCTGTTGTATTTGTTGTTTCTGTATGTAGCTTAGGACTGGTTCAATATCCACTCTTTCTCTTTTAATATCATTTCTGATTCTGTCTTTTCTGTTACTCAAAGCGCTTTTCTCAGACATCTTATCTCTGTGGTGACAAGCTTTCTTTTATGTTTAGTCATAAGTGATCATGTGTGGCATTAATAGCACAATGTTAGAACGAATATACTCTGTATAAGATGTTTCTTGTTGGTAATAGGTATTGTTTTGTGTTGACGTATTGAGGTTAGTATAAAAATAACGAGACAAATCTGAAACAAGTGCAACGTTTCAAATACTTGGGCACAATAATAACATCAGATGGGAGATGCAACACAGAAATAAAAAGCAGAATAGCCCAGGCCAAAATAGCATTTCAGAAAATGAAAAAATGTCTTATGCAACAAATCTATGTCAATAGAAGTGAGAAAGAGAGTTCATCGGTGCTATATAGAACCAATTCTGACCCATGGAAGCGAATCATGGACAGTAGACAAACAAATGAAAAGACGATTAGAGGCCACAGAGATGGGATTTCTCAGAAGGATGTTGAAAATTCCCTGGACAGCTAAAAAGACCAATGAGGAAGTGGCTCTCAAAGAGGCCAACACAAAAAGGGAACTCTTAAAACATCAGAAAGAAGCAATCAACATTTTTCGGGCACATCATGAGAATATGAAAGTTGGAATACTTGGTTACAACTGGCAAAATAAAAGGAAAGAGAGATCGCGGACGACAAAGAGAGAAAATACTGGATAGCTTGGTGTCATGGCATGGAAAACAGTCAACAACAGAACTGATACGATGCACTGTAGATAGAATATTGTGGAGGGACATGATCGCTTACGCCAGCCGGTATGGCACATGATGATGATTGAGGTTAGATGTCTCAAATGTTGGTTTGGCTTGTTGCATCAAATGCATATTTTTTAAAATCGATTTTACCATCTTCAGAGAATGTTGTTCCAAGATATTTAAAGTTTGATACTTGCTTTATAACTTGATGTTCTATAGCTATGTTTAGTGTTTCGTTTGTCTTCCAATTGATATAACTTGTGTTTTGTTTTTAGTGCTTACTTTCATGTTATTCACTTTACATTCTTTATTCAAGGACATCAGATGCTGTTGAAGTTCTGTTTCTTTTAAAGCTATTAGGACCTGGTCGTCAGCAAACAAGTAGTCCATTGATATCTTCACACTGTGGTTTGGCATCCTTGTATAGTTTGTCTATGTAAGTGATAAACAAGAGTGGTGGCACCATGCAACCTTGTCTTATTCCAGATGTTACTGCCAATGGTTTTGACGCTCCTTTGCTCGCTCTAATCACACTTCTACAGTTACTATTTAAGCATTTGCAACATCTAATAAAGTGGCCATTTACTCCGTAATGGGCCAATGTTTGCCATAATATACGTAGGGAGGTCAAAAAGTAATGCACACAAATTTTTTTCTCGGAAACTATTCGGGCAAAATGTGTGAAATTTTCACAGATTGTAGCTGAACATCCCTTTTACACTACCTATTTTTCAACATAATCTCCGTCCAAGCGTATTGCCTTACGCCAACGCGAAACTAGGTCATGAATGCCTCGTTGTACCAAGTTTTGTCCTGCTCGCGTAGCCATTTTTAACTGCACGGATCACACCCTCATCATTGTCACAGTGTGTCCCACGCAGGAATTTTTTGAGTGGTCCAAACAGATGGAAATCTGAGGGAGCCAGATCAGGGCTGTAAGGAGGATGGGGCAGTACAGCCCAACCACATTTGTTGATTGCTTCCCGTGTTACCAGACTTGTGTGAGGGCGTGCATTGTCATGTTGAAGCAACAAATCTGCAGATGGCTTATTAGGCCGATCTCTGTGGAACCGATTTTTGAGTTTTGTCAGTGTATTGAAGTAAGCTGTCGAGTTGATTGTCTCACCTCTTGTCATTACATCAACAAGAATCACACCACCAATGTCCCAGAAGACAGTGATCATCACCTTTCCGGCTGATGGAGATGTTTTGAATTTTTTTCTTTTGGTGACTGCGGATGATGCCATTCCATTGACTGCATTTTTGTTTCAGGCTCATAATAATGTGCCCACGTTTCGTCACCGGTAACAATTTTTGACAAAAACATTTCTCTTCAACACCGAAACGCTCCAAAAATTCAGAACAGAATGTTTCCTTTGAACTCTGTGATAATTTTTTAGGCACCGAGGAACCCATCGAGCGCAAATCTTTGAATATCCGAGAGTTTTAAAAATTGCGATTGCACTTCCCTTGCTGACTGTAAGCTGCAATGCCAATTGCTGACAAGTGATACGCCTATCCTTACGAATAATGGCATCAGCCCGGTTTAACATGTCTGTGCTGGTAGCCGAGGCAACACGTCCAGAACGCGGTAAATCATGCAGCTCCACTCGTACACTTTCTGCAGCTTTAATTCTCTGAACCCAGCGACTAACTGTGCTCCTATCGACTGCAGAACATTTGTACACTGCACACAGTCGTTTATGAATGTTTGCCACAGTTTCTTTTCCGCAACCAGAAATTCTATGACAATTCGCTGTTGTAACGGACATTGTTGACAAGCTCCATTTTAACGGTTCATAGATTGCGTAATATTATCAGAATGCTGTGCAATTTGGTACACATAATTGGAACATGTCCATATTCCAAGTGTGCAAAGTTTCATTAACCTATCTTTATTATTAGCCGAGAAAAAAAATTGGTGTGCATTACTTTTTGACCTCCCGTATATTTCTATCCACTCTTATCGAAAGCTTTTTCTTGGTTCACAAATTCTATGCACAGTTTTAAAAAATAAATTCTATGTTCTTCTCTACTAGCTGCCTGAGTTAAAATATTGTATCAGCGCAGCTTCTATTTTTTTTATTTTAACTCCATTTGATCTAGCATCAACTGGAGTTCTATAGTATGTCTCATTTTTGTTTCTGTAATCTTGGCATCAATGATGTCTACGTGACCCAACAGTGATATGCCACGGTATTATGAACATTATCATATTCCTGTATAGTGCAGAAACATGGACATTAGACAAGAAAACAGAACAGAAAATTGAAACATTTGAAATGTGGATTTATAGAAGAATAGGTAGAATTGGATGGAAAGAAAAGAAAACAAACGATGAAGTTTTAAAACAACTGAAAATAAAAAGATAACTACTAAATACAATCAAGCAAGACAAATGAAGTTTTTGGGGCATGTTAAAAGACACATCAACCTACTAAAAGTAATCTTGGAAGGGAAAATACAAGGTAAAAGAGTCAGAAGCAGACCAAGATTAATATGTACGAGTAACATCAAAAAATGGACAAGTCAATCTATGACAGCCTGCACCATCAAAGCAAGTAACAGAGTAGAATGGCGATCCATGGTAGCCGACCTTCGTTGCGGAGAAGGCACTCGATGATGATGATCATTTGTTTCCTTCATTAATATAAAAAAATAAAATAAACACTATCTAAATGAAATGTGCTAGAAACGCATGACAGAAACAGCCTGAAGAGATAAGAACAGATGACTGACTTAAGACCGCAATCTAATCTCCTTCGACGCTGAAATGCAAAACAAAAAAAAAAAAAAAAAAAAAAACGAAGATTGTATGAAGTAATTGTGAATCTACTGTTGTTTTCGTATACTTTATCAATATGTGCGCATAAAATAGAAAGAGAAAGTTAAGAAAGCACATCAGATTTTGAATTGGTTCGTATCTAACAACCCTGTAGATTCCACTTATTAAATGACTACATAATCACCCGGATGCTGTAGCCATTTTCTGCATTAACACTTCCTGGAATACAAGACACAGTGTGTCTACCAACCAAAACTTGAAAATGGTAAATATTTTCTTTTTTTTTAGGCGTTTTTTTGCGCACATTGCGTGCAGAGTAGTTGTAAATTATTTATAAATATATGGATTGTTACCATATAGTCAGAAGTTTTACATAAGAATGTTATTATTGACAAAATGGGGTAGATTTTGTTAGTTAAAAGAAGGGCGGAGCGACAAGAAGAAAGATGAAGCCGGCAGAAAAGTTCTTCTCTTAAATAAACATTTCATTAAGCTACAAATACGGGCAAGGAAAAGGTGCTTTAACGTTTTTTTTTTCTTCAGTAAGCATTTTTTTTTTCCATTCAAAATATTATGTTTCCTTATTTATAAGTAGTGACAGACCAGACAGCTCTGGTGAGTGTGTTTTCCGAGTCGAGTTGACAGTGTTTGAGTTAGTCATAGGTCCATGATAGATAGTGTAGATACTGATACTATATTAATGCATATTATTCATATTTTCTTTCACAAATTTTACTAACTAAACTTTAAAGAATTGTATTCGTATATATAAGGATTACAATATTTTTAAAATGTTTATTTATTATGAATACATTTTTAGAAATATATTGATGTCAGTTGTTGACACCAAATCATTAACAATCATATCAATGTTTCATTTTGCCATTCTTTGCTACTTTGCATGTCAGGCTTTACTCATAACTCTTTACTTTATAATTTAATTCTTATCTTAGTACAGTGTGACTGACAATGACATTTTATACTGTGTTGTCTGACTGATATAATATTCAGATTCACTGATTATCTCATTGAAACAAAAATTAGATGATAAGCAAGTAGAAATTCATCTGCATCCCCTCCCCCCATTGCACTGTACTGTTTAGAGTGGTAGTGTTTACTTGTACCTTTAACTTTTGCAAGCTCTCTGTTATGTTCTCAGTTTAACTCTAGCATTTGATTCTGTGTACCCTAAGAAGGCCAGCCAGTCATTAGTAATTTTAGTTATTCACTTATATTAGGCTTTTAATAATCATAGTGATAGATGGTTAGGCTCCATTTTAATGAGAATAATGAGATTTTGACCTAATAGTTTTGTTTGCTGTTTTGCTATGTATTTTATGCAAGTTGCCGTCAATCATATTTTAATGTTGTCACGAGTTCTCATGCTCATGGAGTTTCATTTTCTCTAACATTTCATATTACATTTTGTGTTTCCTCAAACATTTTATTTTGTGTTTCCTCAAACATTTCATTTTGTGTTTCCTCAAACATTTCATTTTGTGTTTCCTCAAACATTTAATTTTGTTTCCTCAAACATTTTATTTTGTGTTTCCTCAAACATTTCACAGACAACAACATTTTATATTGTTTCCTCAATAATTTCATTTTGTGTTTCCTCAAACATTTGATTTTGTGTTTCCTCAAACATTTGATTTTGTGTTTCCTCAAACATTTGATTTTGTGTTTCCTCAAACATTTGATTTTGTGTTACCTCAAACATTTCATTTTGTGTTTCCACAAACATTTCATTTTGTGTTTCCTCAAACATTTCATTTTGTTTCCTCAAACATTTTATTTTGTGTTTCCTCAAACATTTCACAGACATCAAACATTTTATATTGTTTCCTCAATAATTTCATTTTGTGTTTCCTCAAACATTTTATTTTGTGTTTCCTCAAACATTTCATTTTGTGTTTCCTCAAACATTTTATTTTGTGTTTCCTCAAACATTTCACAGACATCAAACATTTTATATTGTTTCCTCAATAATTTCATTTTGTGTTTCCTCAAACATTTCATTTTGTGTTTCCTCAAACATTTTATTTTTTGTTTCCTCAAACATTTATTTTGTGTTTCCTCAAACATTCACAGACATCAAACATTTTATATTGTTTCCTCAATAATTTCATTTTGTGTTTCCTCAAACATTTCATTTTGTGTTTCCTCAAACATTTTTATTTTTGTTTCCTCAAACATTTTATTTTGTGTTTCTCAAACATTTCACATACATCTTCCTATCTTCTGCACATCTACTTTTCTAGACATAGACTGACAAGACAGCAGCTGGAACACCTTAAAGGGCAACAGTAATGTTCCTTGAGTTTGTGTGGTCCTTCACCATCCATCACAGAGTGCTCTAGATCGTGCCCATGCTACTCATCACTCTTTTCATTGTTTCCTCCAGCTGTCTTCTTATTTTTACTCAGAGTGTTATTGTTGTCTTTTAGGTTTTGCCTCCTTCTTGGTAAGGCATGATCCGCTCAATTGCAGACTAAGTCTTTCAGGTTATATTAGTCCGCAGTTGCCATTTAAAGTGAAAATTGTGCTGAAGTCGAATGTGTTGGGCCGAAAGGCACAAATATAACAGTTATACTGCAAACCACAACACAACGCAGACACGTCCACTACGTCCTTGTAAGAGCGGATGATGAAGAGGAATATTCTAGTCACCATGTTACTCTAGAATACTGTAGTCATCGGGCGAACGCAACCAACCAAAGTGCAAATCACTTTTTAGCCATCATAAAAGCTAGTTCTCCCAGAATTCATTGCATGGTAGATCTTTTTACTATTTCTGAATCTTATTATACCTCTTTACAAGGGAGAGCTGAAAGAGTTGTAAGAATGAAGATGGATACTTTGGAGCCACAGCAAAGGTGATTTAGATGCTAATATCACTGGATTGCGTGTCCTTTGCTAAATGTGCATTCATCACAGCCATGCCTCTAACCAAATTACCAAATCTCCCTCTCCTGTTGTCAAGTTCAAGGTCTCTTTGATGTCTTGCAACTAACTTCTTCTTAATCCACCTCTGTCTTGTCTTCTTAGAACCATGCATTCCACTGTTGTTCTTTCCAGCACACTGTGTCTTTTGGTGGGGGACATAGTATTTATAGTATTTAAATTTCATTTGAAAGAGGTTTATATACCAGCTCTTTTCAATATTTTGGTCTTTTAATATGTCTTTGTTGTTCTTTTTCATTATCCATAGTATCCCAAGGATTTTTTTTTATTGCATTTTGCTTTGAATGAACCAATTTTTCTCATTGTTGTTTTGCTACACGAAGCCCGCGGTAGACAGAAAGGATTTTTTCTATCGGGGGTGAAATAAAAATCCTGAGTCGCACACGTTGTGGCGACTGCTTGACCAAGCAGCCATTATCTCTCTGGTTCTATCGTTGCCCCCCGACATACACTAGCAATGGTACTATGTGTTGTAAAGATAGGTTTTTTTTTTTTGTTTTTGTTGTTTTGCTAGATTGTCCACAATTCACAGCCCATATGTTGCTATTGGAAGATACATGCCCTCACTGGTTTAAATTTACTGCCTTGTTGGTATCGTGCCATATGTTGTTTTTCATGGTATTTAATTTTGTGTTGTCTTTGCTAGTCTTAATTTGATCTCCTTCTAGCAGTCTCCTTTATTAGTTAATACTGATTTCAGATATTCATAGTTTGTTACAATTTCAAGTTCTTCACTGTTGATAATGATTTTGGGTTGACTTTTTGCTTTGATGGTGGACCTTATTTTAATTTTCTGTATATTATACATTTATGGAAGTTTAGTCTTTGCTGTATTTTTTAACATACTCAGTTATTGCTTATAATCTTTTTGCACTATTTGAGAGGAGGACAGTGTCATAAGCATATTTGAGTTCTGGTTTTATTTTGTCATTTATTGTGAAAGGGCCGAACTTCACATAATTGTCGGCCATTTCTGACATTTCTTATGATGTTCTCAGTACAGATGGTGAACAGGTATGGAGAGAAGATGCACCTCTGCCTGCCCTTGTTTTGTATTTTGATCTAATTTGATTTTACTTCTGATAGCTGCTTGCTGTTCATGATATAGTGATTCATTAGGTGTATCATCACCAAGTACCTGGCCTGTTGGCATAGGTGATCATGTCTCTCCATAACTTTCGATCTTGACAGTCATTTATCATTTCTGTTGTTGACCTTCTGCCAAGCCATTCACTTAAGTGTCTGGTATTTTTTCTCTTGATTCCCTCTGTCTCTTCGTCCCTCAATTTTTCCAGTTGTTACAGTATATTCCAGTCGTTCTCTTCTCATTACATGGCCAAAAAATGATGATTGTTTCTTCCTAATATTGGAAATTAGCTCTCTTTTTGCTTTGACCTCTTTCAGAACATTTTCATTACTCTTCTTAGCTGTCCATGGTATTCTCAACATTCTTATTAGGTGTATAGTGTTTTGTAAAGCCAATGTTTTTCATCATGTCCCATAGTTTTGTTATGTTGTATACATACAGTCAAAGGTATACATACAAGCTTTGCTGTAATCTATGAAGCATATGTGCAGTTCTACTTTATATTCCCTACACTTTCTCAAGATACTTCTCATGTTAAAGATGTAGTCCCAAGTACCTCTACTACACCTGAAACCTGCCTGAACTACACAAAGCTCCTGTTCTAATTTCCATTCTATCTTCTTCATGACGATCAGTAAGAGTATTTTATGGCATGGCTTATTAGAGCAATCATCTGGTAGTTGGTATACAATAATATAAAATAAAATAATGCCATGAAGAGTCACTGCAAAGAATATTATGTTATTGATACAATAATAAAACACAAAATAATACCACATAGAGACTGTAAAGATAGTATTAACACCAGATGGCATGTCTTATCAGGGCTGTAGAATATTATAATAGTGTGTAATAGTAATACATATTTATAACAAAGTCGTTCATGCATTTATGAAAATGTATTTAATATTTTTCATGATCTTGTTGTCATTCTCATGTGACTAATTTCCTGATAATGATATTTTTTATTTGTGTCATTTAAAGTCTGTTGTAAATGTAAAATGATTAAACTTCCTCTTTAGTTCTGAGAATTAGCTTTTCAGCTTACGAATTACGTAATAAGGGGGGATTTTATTCACAAATGGGTGGTGTAGTGCTACACTTTTATAATTTTTTATTATATTTGCCTTTGTTATTTTTTGCTTTTAATATCTAAATGTGTAAACAACAGACAATCAGAAACTAGGATGTAAGGAAAATAATTGGGCTACATCTTTGCTGGATCTGTTTAGAAACAGATTAAATGGTTTGGACCTGTGGTTATACTAGAGAGCAATAATTCACAGAGGCATTGGGAACAAGAATAAAGGTAGTTCTAGAGAATGATTGATTCATTAAATAGCAGACATGGTTATAGGTACCATGAAGGAGTCACCCTATAGAGCATTAACAACAACACTTGAAACTGAAAGGCAGCAAAGGAGAAGTTAAAAAAAAATAAAGTATATAAATATGAAACTTGGACAAAAGAGTCAAGTGATGGAGACACATGTGAATTGAGTGTGTGGTAAGTGGTAAAAAATGGGATCAAGAAGGTTCCAGGTTGAAATTCTGCCGTAGTCGGTGGAAATTTTTTACTTTTAATCCGTGGTTTCTTTGTGGAGTTACCATTCCCTAGTCTCTGGGTAGTGCAAGATCTGTCACTTGATGACAAAAAATATCTTTGGACATTGAGAATTTCTGCTCTATGTGCTGTCTTATGCTCAAAAGGATGATAAGACATAGACAGAAGACAGATTGAACGATTGATCATGAACCAGATCACATCAGTGACTCCTGGTAGTTGGATTTATTTTCCTTTGATGTTTGCTTGCGTTCGCCCGATGACTAAAGGAGTATTTCTCTTCATTATCCGCCCTTAAAAGGACATTAAGTGGGTGTGTCTGCGCTGTGTTGTGGTTTGCAGTATAACTGTGATATTTGCACCTTTTGGCCCAACACATCCGACTTCAGCACGCCTTTGATGTTTAATTTTTTTTTTTTTCAAACATCACATGTGCTTCGTAAAAATTATTGTGTCATAAGGATGCAGATGTTATTGTTTGTGTTTTTTTTTTTTTATTTCTCCAATTTTCAAGGAATTCTTTTTTTCTTTTTTTTTTTCTTCTAACGGGGAAAATCTCTTCATCTGTGGTGAGACATCAGACTCTTGTAACATGGGATAGGCAGCGAGCAACGCTAAGAGGAAGCCAAACATATGGCTGGAATGACAGACTGACAGTCGACATGTGCATAGACAACATAGCATCTCCAATAGCCATGCGGGCAAATTTCCTACCATAAGTCTAACCTAAACCAGTAAATGATTACCGCATCCAATTCCTGCGTCTCTCCTTGTGTAAACACACAGCTTGTAAAGAACAAATTCAAAGAAAATACAATTTTTCTAATTCCAAAAATAACATTTAGAGTTAGTAATTTTTATATATAAAAAAAAAAAAAGTAAAGTACCCCCGTCACGCCAAGTGGCGTATAGGGAATATGGTGTTAATGACCATAAATTTTACAGACCTTCAGCACATGATTATTGGGGTAATGTGGTCGGTATTACGCCCGTGCCGCTTTACTTTCCCAGAAAAAATTTGGTACCCATTTAAGGCTGGGTGAACTTGGAAGCCGTCGGTTGGGATCGAACCCTACCTCTTGTCCTTTGTAGTCCAGTCCACTAACCACTGAGCTATCGCGGCTCCCTAATTTTTATAAAGGTTTCATGAAAACATGGCTCATGGATATGTAATCAAGAGTTAATCAAATGAGATCAAATTTTTACAGGTGTGTTACTGGTCAGATTTATCAAAGCTGTTTTACCAAAGTGATATATTATACATGTATATATATTAGTTTGTGTGTGCATACATATATAAATATTTGTGTGTGTATATATATGTGTGTGTGTGATATATATATATATATATTTATATATCTGCGTGCACGTGCCTGTGTAAAAAGAGATTGGTCTAGAGAAAAACTAAGAAAGAACGCTGAGAGACAAGACAGCACCAGCGGACTTCAGCTCTTAGAGGGGGCCTTGTCATTGATGATAGGGACATGTAACGAGATTTGATGTGGGTTCTGTACAAAGTTTGCTGTTTAATAGCGAATGTCATTGAACATAGAGTCTAGAATTTCTGCCATTTTCGGCTTCAAATGACATTAGATAGATTTTTTTTAAATGTGTGTATGTACACATGCACAAAACCACACACATATACACACAGAATTCTTGAGAGATTATGCCTACCGTAAAACAATTGACGTCTTAAAGGACATATATTAAACACCTAAACACAGAGAGGATAATATAGTTTGTGTCTGATCTGAACACGGGTTACTTAATTGATTTACATTCTCATTCTATGAACAGACAGAGCAACAGCTTGACTGTGCCCTTGACCTGATGAGGCGTCTGCCCCCACAGCAGATTGAGAAAAATTTATGTGACCTCATTGACCTTGTAAGTACCAATATCCATTTATTTCTTTAATTAATTTCACAGCGCACTTTGTAATCAACTTTACAATGCATGCATCAATCAGTTTTACAACACATGCTAATCAATTTTATAACATGTTTGGCAATATGTTTGGTAATCAGTTTTATCAAACACATGCTAATCAGTTTTACAACATGTTTGGTAATCAATTTAAAACATGTTTGGTAATCAGTTTTACAACATGTTTGGTAATCAATTTTACAAATTGTTTGGTAATCAATTTTACTGTGTTTGGTAATCAGTTTTACATCATGTTTGGTAATCAATTTTATAACATGTTTGGTACTAGAAAGGAGATTCTTCCTCTTTTCTCTGCCATTGAATATCAAAAACTTTCTCATTCCTGGATCACTGACTTACTTTTTATCAAATGCTGATAATTTGTATCCTAAAATCTATGGTTTCTTTGACGGCTTTACTCTCCTCTGGTCTACTGAGTAATGAGATCCAATGTCTAGCCCTCGTGGATAGCAGAGAAGAATAGGTCTCCTAGGTAGAGGTAAAGTACGAGACGTGAATCTGTGTCTTAGCATGCAAGTTTTCACCCATATGTGCTCGGCTGCCTGTCCAGAAATGTTCAGAGACTTCTTGATAGTGCCACTTCAAGCATCAAAATTCATGATGTGAGGTATCATTCCTCACCTTCCCATAGTACTACCCTGGTACCCATTTTTGCCAGCGGCTGAGTCGACCGCATGCATATTTATTTTGTCAAAACCATTAGTTACAATTCACACTGCTTCCAGCGGAAATTGAACACATGTTGTCCGTACTTCGGTAGCTGAGTCGGGTGGTTTTTCCAACTAGGCTACCGAGACTCCCAGGTCTCCTATGTGTTATGTGCATATTGAAGACTCCTGTAAAAGTTAAAAGAGTTAGCTTAATATGGTATATAGCTGCTGCTTGGGCAACATTTTTTTAGAATTAAAAATGTACCAGATTACTCCTTCCACTTTTAGGGTCCTTGCCGGTGCTACTGAGTTTGTGCACCTGAGCTGAAACAATTTTCAATAGTATCTGGCAGCAATGGTGATTACGATGTTTGTGTGTGCTGATGCAGGAAGGGATCTAAGTATTATGGAGTTGTCCGTTGTTTAATGGAGATGGTTTGTCAGATTCTTAGTTTTCACCCATCATGTGATGTCTTGCTTTATGGCATCCTGCGATATTTGTGTCTTTCTATTTGACACATCTGTTTTCAGCATCGATAGATTTCTAATTGTAGAATATTTGCCCAAACAATGGCCAGTTTGGCCTCTTTTTGACTTTTGACAATTTTTTTTTTATTGTGTGCAGAGTGCACACCTCCTGTTTTTCTTTGTTATTGGAGAGAGCTAGACAAACTCACTTCTCAGAAAGGGTAAAAAAATAAAGTAAAGTACCCCCGTCACGCCAAGTGGCGTATAGGAAAATATGGTGTTAATGACCCTATATTTTACTGACCTTCAGCACATGATTTTTGGGGTAATGTGGTCGGTATTACGCCTGTGCTGCTTTACTTTACCAGAAAAAAATCCGGTACCCATTTAAGGCTGGGTGAATCCGGAAGCCGTCGGTTGGGATCGAACCCTACCCCCTGTCCTTTGTAGTCCAGTTCACTAACCACTGAGCTATCGCGGCTCCCTTAGAAACAGGTAAAGCCACAGAGAAATCATAGATTTGAAGACTAAATTTCCTACAGCTCGTGGCAAGATTGGAACCCAGGACATTCATGTCCAGAGGCCAACATCTTACCTGTAGACCACCCAATTCCGATTTGTCAACTAAACTAAACTTTTTATTAAACTCTGACATCCTGTTAAACAGCAGCAAGCTCAGTACTTGGGTGGACATATTAGCACAAGTAGGGATGTGTTTAAAAGATCCTTCGACTGAGAGTTACAGCATGGGGGCTGGCAACCTCGCTTTGGGTTAATGAAAACATTTTCATCATCCTCAATGCACATTGGATCTAGCTATCTTTCATTTACCCAAAGTTTTGTCTATATCTTCAATGACTTTTCTTGTATAACCTTCTTTCAGTTGCCCATATAGTCTTACCTGTAGTGTTGTATCTATGGGCCAATGGATTCTCCTCAGTCTATTATATTCAGTACATTCTTGAAGTATGTTTTTCAGCCTGTCCACATGTACATGTAGATGAGGTGCCAATCTTGAATTTTGTATACATGTGACTGTTGAGTCGATTGTGTCCTATTCTGAGGCATATAAGGATAACTTGTTCCCGTCTATTCATGTTATGAAAGGTGTCTTGATTTTGGGTGTTTTTTTTATTTTTAAAACAAACTATCGAGCGGTGTGGATAACCATCGTACTCACAGAATTCTGGATTAGTAAATCACAGAACACATTTCTAGATGTTTAAAGACAAGCCACGTTATGTACTTTACTACATCTGCTATTTATTAACTTCTCATTAGTAATAATCGTAGCCTTACTAATTGTTCTGTGCCAATTATTGCTAATCTGTGCTTATCTCTGACCTTTCTCTGCTGAACACACTTAATGTTTGTGTCTCTGCTTGTTGTTGCCCGCTGCTCCTCTTTTTGCTCACTGTTCCTCTTTTTGCTTGCTGCTCCTCTTATTAATGGGTTCTGAGTCTTTTTAGATGCTGAGCACTCCTTTTTATCCGCCTACATGTCTGGAAATATATATTTCTTTAAATGTTTCTTTACACTCGCGTCTTAATTTTGACCCTGTGTCTGTCGACCCACACAGTCTGGTAATTTGTCTTTTAAATATTTCACCCACACAGTCTGGAGACCTTGGCCTACTTCACTTTTTAATTACACCCACCATGGACACACCTTAGTGCAATATCGCTTTCCACGTTTACAAGTAGATAGATAGAAATGTATAAAATTATATATTCTGTTTAATTAAGCTACAAAGTTCACATTTTTGTATTTCAGATTTAAACCACTCCCTTAAAATTTATGTTATAAGAATAAGCAGAATGTAATTGACACAAGGCATCTTCAACCTTAAATGCTGTACAAATTCAAGGTTTGGAACTAAAATGTTACTTTTAGTTAAACAAAAAAAAATAAGCAACTGTGCATGGCATAAAAGACAAGAAACAAAGCTGTTACCAACATATAGCGGTTACTAACTCGTATGGGTATTTCAGGTACCTTCTCTGTGTGAGGACCTCTTGTCATCAGTTGACCAGCCGCTGAAGATTGTTCGAGATAAGACAGTTGGGAAAGATTATTTATTATGTGACTACAACCGAGATGGTGATTCATACAGGTTTGTGTCCTTTGTGATCACTGTGTACATGTGAAATTCTGATGTTTCTAACTTACATTCAGGATTGCTGTCTATGCAGTTTTCATTATCTTTTCCCACCTTTCTGCTATAAAAATAGGTATTTAAAATAACAATTGCCATCCTAATAGCCCAGGGGTTTATGACTGTCGCTTTTATCGGCGACGTGAGCATAAAAATATAGGCCAATTTCCAAGACAAATTTAACAAAATTGAAACCATCAAGAAAATTATTATTTTCACTTTTACTCATAGAAACTATAAAATTTATAATTTTTGTGTAAACAAATATAGGTGTTCACTGTTAATATGAGAGATTAAATGTCACGAATTAAGCGATCATAAAATATAATTAGATCATTTATGGTCACCAGTGTGGCGAGCACAAAAACATAGACCTACTCCAAATATGAATATAACAATTTTAAAAAAATATGACTCGCTTTTACTCACAGAAGTTATGAAATTGTATTTCTGTATCAACAAATATATGTGTTCAATGTTAATTAAAGAGATTCAATGTCGTGAAATTGGTGGATCGTAATATAAAATATATAGTTGTGGTGTAATTTTTCTGTGAGTGGCGGGCTAGACGAACATTCCGGTCAGACTTTGCTGGAGGCAATTCTGTATTTGATGTCAGGACTGCATATAACTAAGGTAGATGTTTTAAAGAATGCGAATCAACTCAGAGGAAGAGGTATGCTTACAGCACTCTGAAAAAAATTGACAAATAATCAACAGAAAAAAATATGGACCAAAGCAGGATAGAACCCGTACTCAGTGGCACAGCGCCTTGCCACGAAAAGCCAAATGCTAGGGAACACTGCCACTTAGGTAACTAAAAAATTAGCTGAGTGGCAGTGTTCCCTAGCGTTTGGCTTTTCATGGCAAGACGCGGTGCAACTGAGTACGGGTTCGATCCTGCTTTGGTTCATATTTTTTCTGTTGTTGATTATTTGTCAATTTTTCCGAGTGCTGTAAACATACCTCTTCCTCTGAATTGATTCGCTGATTATCGCCTGGGAAGTTTCCCTCTATAATAATATTCATTTATTATTATTTGCCCCTAGATGTTTTAAAGAGCTAGTGTTCAGATGTGGGACGTACTGTGTTCGAAGCTTGCAGCAAAGGATTTTTTCCATTGGGGGGAGGGGGGGGGTAAATAAAAATCCGGAGTTTCTCACGTCGGGGCGAATGCTTTGACCAAGCGGCCTTTAGTTCTCTGTTCCCGTTAAGAGTTTCCAGACATACGCCATCAAGTATATATTTTAGATGTAGGATAGATTTTTAAATTATTTCTAAAACTATATTAATTTTAATTTTATTTATCATTATTAATCGTCTTTCGAGGTGCGTTTGACAAAACAGCAAACTGACAATTAAAATAAAGGCCGCATTTTACAATGCCTGCATCATTAGTATCCTCCTGTGTGGCAGCGAATCTTGGACAACTTATGCACAGCAGGAGAGAAGGCTAAATGCATTCCATATGCGATGTCTACGCTGTATTCTTGGTATCACTTGGAAGGGTAAAGTGACAAATATGGAAGCCCTGACTCGCACAGGTTTCCTGAACATCTACACGCTGCTCAAACAATGTAGGTTACACTTGCTTAGTCACGTACACCATATGAAAGATGGCAGCACGCCAAAAGATATACTCTATGGACAATTCTTCTTCTTCTACCTTTTTAGCTCCCAGTGGAGCATAGGTCTTCAACAAACACTTTCCAAGTCGTTCTGTTTTTTGCCATTCTTTTAAGATCATTCCATGTCTTCCCCATCATCTTCATCTCTGCTTCTATCTGTCTTTTCCAAGAATTCCTTGGTCTTCCTCTTTGTCTTTTCCCTTGGGGATTCCAAAAAAGGGCCTGTTGTGTAATACTCTCAGTTGGCTTCCGTAGTGTGTGTCCTAACCAGCGCCATCGTCTTCACTGTATCTCTTTATCCACTGGTATTTGATCTATGGACAATTAGTAGCTAGCAAAAGGAGTAGTGGGCGCCCAAAACTTAGATTTGTAGACGTGTTAAATTCAGCATGAAGACTCTGAACATAAACCTTGCAGCCTGGGAAGAAATATCTGCAGACCTTCAATTCCTTCTTGCAGTTTCCTCATATTCCAAGTCCGGCTTGTTGCAGGAGCTACTGAGTTAAGTGCTCTGTGCACACCATGAGCTGTGTGTCTCATCCGTTTTGATCCTGCTTCGATATCCCGCTTGTTTACGATGAATGATGATATCGTATGACAGGGAACAGTTGGCTGTGTTCACTTTCTGCGCGGTTTCGCCTTATGTCTTTTGGCGTGTGCTGAGACTGCTACGATGGGGACTACAGTTACCTTTCTTTGTTTGGGAGATGAATTAGTAATTCGGATGATTCCACTGGCACGGGCGGTTGAGCAATTATGGATTTTAATTCGTTTGCTGTGATACCGAGGCCTTCCATAACCAATAATAATAATAATAATAATCTGCAGACCACAATCTTTGGAAACTCACTCTAAAGCACCAACTCAAACAAGAAGCAGACAGATTCATTAACAAAAAAAAAAGAGAGAGAATACACGGTGAAAGAAAATAAAAATAACATTTCTAGGGCGCTGAAAAATTCATAGTCAACTATGACTGACGCAAGCTACTACTACTACTATTATTAATTGTCTTAAAAACTATCACTATTAATAATTATTTTTTCCACGATTGCAGGTCCCCATGGAGCAACAGTTATGATCCCCCCTTGGAAGATGGAACAATGCCCTCAGAATCACTACGGAAACTGGAAATTGAAGCTAACAATGCTTTTGACCAGTACAGAGAAATGTACTTTGAGGGGGGGGTGTCTTCTGTGTATTTGTGGGACCTGAACCATGGCTTTGCGGGTGTTATCCTCATTAAGAAGGCTGGAGATGGCTCCAAAAAAATAAAAGGATGCTGGGATTCCATTCATGTTATAGAAGTACAGGTAGGATGTTGTTTGTGGGAATCACTTTGCTATTGAGAGTTGGGATATAATACCTTTAGATCATAGCTTGTGGGAATTACTCTGTTTCTGAAAGTGTGGATATTAATCCCTTTAGATTGTAGCTTGTGGGAATTACTTTGCTGTTTAGAGTGGATATTAATCTCTTTAGATTGTAGCTTGTGGGAATTACTTTGTTGTTTAGAGTGGATATTAATCTCTTTAGATTGTAGCTTGTGGGAATTACTTTGTTGTTTAGAGTGGATATTAATCTCTTTAGATTGTAGCTTGTGGGAATTACTTTGTTGTTTAGAGTGGATATTAATCTCTTTAGATTGTAGCTTGTGGGAATTACTTTGTTGTTTAGAGTGGATATTAATCTCTTTAGATTGTAGCTTGTGGAAATTACTTTGTTGTTTAAAGTGTGGATATTAATCTCTTTAGATTGTAGCTTGTGGGAATTACTTTGTTGTTTAGAGTGGATATTAATCTCTTTAGATTGTAGCTTGTGGGAATTACTTTGTTGTTTAGAGTGGATATTAATCTCTTTAGATTGTAGCTTGTGGGAATCACTTCGTTGTTTAAAGTGTGGATATTAATCTCTTTAGATTGTAGCTTGTGGGAATTACTTTGCTGTTTAGAGTGGATATTAATCTCTTTAGATTGTAGCTTGTGGGAATCACTTTGCTGTTTAAAGTGGATACTAATCTCTTTAGATTGTAGCTTGTGGGAATTACTTTGCTGTTTAGAGTGGATATTAATCTCTTTAGATTGTAGCTTGTGGAAATTACTTTGTTGTTTAAAGTGTGGATATTAATCTCTTTAGATTGTAGCTTGTGGGAATTACTTTGTTGTTTAGAGTGGATATTAATCTCTTTAGATTGTAGCTTGTGGGAATTACTTTGTTGTTGAAAGTGTGGATATTAATCCCTTTAGATCGTAGCTTGTGGGAATTACTTTGTTGTTGAAAGTTTGGATATTAATCCCTTTAGATCGTAGCTTGTGGGAATTACTTTGTTGTTTAAAGTGTGGATATTAATCCCTTTAGATCGTAGCTTGTGGGAATTACTTTATTGTTTAAAGTGTGGATATTAATCTCTTTAGATCGTAGCTTATAGAAATCACACATGTTGTTGAGAGTTTGGATATTAATCCCTTTAGATCGTAGCTTATAGAAATCACACATGTTGTTGAGAGTTTGGATATTAATCTCTTTAGATCGTAGCTTATAGAAATCACACATGTTGTTGAGAGTTTGGATATTAATCCCTTTACATTGGAATCATACTTGTCAAATCCTCCCCAGCTATACATTTTTTCAATGAAAATTTTTTGACAAATTTGTCTTAAGTTCCTGATTTAAGAATTGCCCCGTCAGTCAAAGTCTTTTATTCCTTTTTGGAAGCATATGCTTTGGATATTCTTGTTTTTCCCTTCCCAGTCTTGCTATGCTGGCCTCATGTTTTCTAGTGTATATCCTATCCCTGTGCGCTTGGGATTCTTGTTTTTCCCTTCTCTGTCTTGCTATGCTGGCCTCATGTTTTCTAGTGTATATCCTGTCCCTGTGCTCTTGGGATTCTTGTTTTTCCCTTCTTTGTCTTGCTATGCTGGCCTCATGTTTTCTAGTGTATACCCTGTCCATATGCTCCTGTGAATTCTTGTTTTTCCCTTTCCTGTCTTGCTATGCTGGCCTTATGTTTTCAATTTTGTACATCGGAAGTAGTAATTAGGAAGGTACAGAGAGAGGGGTAATGTTTGAACACCGCAAGCTATCAAATTTGGAAGAATTTGTGTTTTGTTGCTGTAATTTTTACTACAGTATCGTAATCTAGGATTAAAGGACAAGGCTACGGTAGTGTAGCTAAGAAAGGCACTTATCTATCAACCAAGTGACCTCGGTTCAGATGCTGCACGTGACACCCGAGGTCTACAAAAATTGCTCCTAATCACCAGGTAAAATGGGGAGCAGAGTTTATGTCTTTGCTGAAGATGAAGTTTTTATCCAGTTATTCCCTGTGTGGCAGAGCATTTTATGGTGTGGTTATTGATACCATGGCACCAATTCTCGACTCATATTTTTTATATTTAAAGATATGACCAAGGATATGTTTCAGATGACAGTGAAACGCGAAAGTTGGAAAGGTAGATATGAAAGTCTGGATATCGAAACATTTTCTTTTTAAAAATCCAAAAACTGGCACACAGTAGGGACGAGCTGAGAACATCTTGGAAAAACTGATAGTGCTGGGGTAGCATTTTTCAAAGAGAAAATAGGCTGCTGTTCTGAGTTTCTTTTCTTAGTTCCAGGATCTTCTATTCCTTTTTTGCAGGAGAAGTCTAGTGGCAAAAATGCTCATTATAAATTGACATCCACTGTTATGCTGTGGCTGCAGACAAGTAAAGAGGGGTCAGGAACCATGAACCTCGGTGGTAGTTTAACCAGACAGGTTAGTGACCATTTTCACGTTTATCTTTTAATTTCACTCACTGCTGAGATAGTTTGGTCATGTGTGTGTAGAATGAATTAAATTCTTTTATATTTCTTAGATAAATATACATTTATATATTCAGGTAACACAACAGAACATCAAAGAGGAGTAGGCATTCTAATAAAACGAGAGCTACAAAGATATATAAATACCCTCTGGATGTACAATGATAGGATTATACTATTAAAAATGAAGGCAAAACCATGTGACATAGCAATAATACAGACATACGCACCTACTCAAGACTATACAGACGAACAAATAGAGGCATACTATGAAGATCTAAACACAGTTATGAAGCAAGTGAAATCATCAGACACCTTGATTATAATGGGTGACATGAACGCTAAAGTAGGAAAAGATCAATTTAAGATCGTTATAGGAAATCATGGTTTAGGAAAAAGGAATAACAGAGGAGAAAGATTAATACAATTTTGTGAAGAAAACAGACTGATAATATGCAACACCTTCTTTGAGCAAGAGAAAAGGAAATTATACACATGCAAAAGCCCTGGAGACAGGAAGAGGAATCAAACAGATTACATAATGATAAAAGACAGATTCCGGAACAGCGTCAAGAAAGCCAAAACCTACCCAGGAGCAGATATTAATTCAGACCACAATCCTGTAATGATAATGAAAATCAAATTAAAGAGAAATAAACAAAAAACTAATTCAACAACACCAATAGATATAACAGCGTTAAACCAGAAAGATGTACAAGAAACTTATACTGTACAAGTAAAGAACACATATCAGAAGCTACCAGAAGAGGGGATTGAGCAGTACATCATCAAGTACCAGGCCTAGTGGCGTAGGTGATCATGTCTCTCCACAACTTTCGATCTCTGCAGCTATTTATCATTTCTGTTGTTGACCTTCTGCCAAGCCATTCTCTTAAGCTGTCTGTTATTTTTTCTGTTTGCTTCCCTCTATCTCTTCGTCCCTCAATTTGTCCAGTTGTTACAATATATTCAAGTTGTTCTCTTCTCATTACATGGCCAAAAAATTATGATTGTCTCTTCCTAAAATTGGAAATTAGCTCTCTTTTTGCTTTTACCTCTCTCAGAAGAGCAGTACAGAAGAGAAAATTCTGAGGAAAAAGTCACAACAAAATGGCAATGCATAAAAAACAGCATGCAAGAATCCTGCAACACCTTGCCCAAAAAGGAAAGTAACAAAAAACAAAAATGGATAACTGACAAAATCTTAGAAAAAATGGAAGAAAGAAGACAAGTGAAAAACACTGCCAGATACAAGAATATTGACAATGAAATATGGAGAATGTGCAAAAAGGCAAAAGAAGACTGGCTCAACCAAAGATGTCTAGAAGTTGAAACAATGGATAGTAAACAAAACTTAAGAGAGATGCACACAGAAATAAAGAGAATGACTAATAAAGACAAAAACCTGCAGGAAATGGATGTATTGCAAACAAAGAGGGAAGAATGCTAACAGACAACAAAGATATAATAGATAGATGGCAAGAATATATAACAGAATTATTTCATGACGAAAAGGACAAAAAGCCAGACATAAAATGTACATGTAACTATAAAATCCTGAAATCTAAGGTAGAAAAAGCTATAAAAACAATAAAAAGGGAAAGGCAGCAGGACCTGACAATATACAGATAGAGATGATACAGGCTCTAGAAGATTTTGGAATTGAAGTGATCACAGACATATGCAATGACATATACCATACAGGATACATACCAAACGAACTAAAAACATCAACTTTCATTGCATTGCCTAAAATGAATGGTGTAGTTTTGAATGCAGTGATTTCAGAACAATAAGCCTAATGAGCCAGGTAACAAAAATTTTACTAAAAGTTATACAGGGAAGGATTCAGAATACAATCAATACTGAATTAGCTGAGCAACAATTAGGATTCAGGAAAAACAGTGGGACAAAAGAAGCCATATTTAGCATGAGAACATTGATTGAAAAGTACACAGAAGTAAACAAACCAATATATGCCTGCTTCATAGACTACACCAAAGCTGTCGATGGAATACACCATAACCAACTTATAGATTGCCTGAAGGATATAAATCTAGATGACACAGACATGCAACTACTATGTAATTTGTACTGGGAGCAAACAGCAATAATAAATATAACAAGGAGAACTCTACACCCATGGACATAAAAAGAGGAGTAAGACAAGGATGCATCCTATCACCAAGCTTGTTCAATCTATACACTGAGCAAATCTTTAAAAACACCTCAGAGATGCCAGGCCTAAACATTAATGGAAAGATAATCAATAACATAAGATATGCTGATGATACTGTTCTCCTAGCAGAAAATCCTAAAGATCTACAATAATTGCTTAATGTAATAAAAATAACAAGCAAAAAATATGGACTAGATATGAATATCAAAAGACTAAAACTATGATCATAAACAAAGAAAATTCTCAAGACCTACAATTAAATATCACAGTGGAGGGAATACATCTGGAGACAGTCCAGAGCTGCAACTACCTGGGACATACTATAACCAATGATGGAAAATGTAAAATTGAAATAAACAAAAGAATAGGTATGGTAAAAAGTAATTTTAATGCCATGAAAAATATACTAACAACAAAACAAATATCAGCAGTGCTGAAACTAAGAATGGCAAAATGTTACATCTTTCCAGTATTCCCGCATGGTGCAGAAACATGGACATTAGACAAGAAAACAACAGAAAATTGAAACCTTTAAAATGTGGATTTATAGAAGAATAGGTAGAATTGGATGGAAAGAAAAGAAAACAAGCAATGAAGTTTTAAAACAACTGAAAATAAAAAGAGAACTACTAAATACAATTAAGACAAGACAAATGAAATTTTTAGGGCATGTTAAAAGACACAACAGCCTACTAAAAGTAATATTGGAAGGGAAAATACAAGGTAAAAGAGGCAGAGGCAGACCAAGACTAACATGGACGAGTAACATCAAAAGATGGACAAGTCAATCTATGACAGCCTGCATCATCAAAGCAGGAGACAGAGTAGAATGGCGATCCATGGTAGCCAACCTTCATTGCGGAGAAGGCACTCGATGATGATGATGTGTGGCGAATTCAAAACAAACGAGGAAATTAGATAAATCGCCAATCAACCACTAATATCTTCAGTAATAAAGAAAAGACGATGGTCATATGTTGGACATGTGATGAGAAGAGATAACCGAATAGCAAAGCAAGCCCTCATATGGGAAACAACAGGTAAAAGAAAAAGAAGACCCATAGAGACGCTGAGAAGAACTTTGATGAGAGAGGCAAGAGCAGCAGGAATCGTAGAGCTGCTTGCACAGAACAGAGACAAATGGCGAGATTTGATAAAATATCTTTAAAAGAATTGAAAACTGCTAGAACAAAAATTCAGATGATGGAGTATCTTGGTCTATGGGCCGGCTATGGCTTGAAAGGCCAATAGATAGATAGATATTGCTTTGTATATACAAAAGAATAGGAATGACAAAAATTATGAAATACCATTAAAAATATACTGACATGTAAAGAAGAAATGCGGTATAAGTTATCATTTTAGTCATGTAATTTAGCTGAAAATAAATGATTAAGCAGTTTACTGTTGTCATACTTAACACATTCCATACCATGAGCCGCTAAATGTGGCTCTAGTTGCAGACATGAGGAGGTCAAGAGCTGCAATTTGCTGCTTTTAATTTATTAACATTTCCGCAATTATTTCCACTAAAACCTTGTGATTCTTTTTTTAATAAGACCTCTATTCTGACTTTCTGGACAAATTATATGAACAAACAAACAATGTGTTTTAGATAAATCTGTATTCATTTATTTTGCTGTTATTTCAAATTTAAAAGAATAATTCCCCACAAAAAAAAACAGTGTGGCCGCAACATGTTAAACCTTTGGTAGAAAATGTATTAAGTAAGACAGTAATAGAAAATATTTAGAATCTCTGGCATACTTAGGTAACTCAGAGTACTTAGAGTACATTTCTTTTTCTTCCTTTCAGCTCCCTGTGGAGCATAGGTCTTCAACAAACACCTTCCAAGCCATTTTATTTTTTGCCATTCTTTTAAGATACTTCCATGTCTTCCCTATCATATTTATCTCTGCTTCTGTCTTTTCCAAGAATATTTTGGTGTTCCACTTTGTCTCTTTCCTTTGGGAATTCTACTTCTTCTGCAATCATGGCTCATTCAGACTAGAACTCCGGACTCTCTTATGAAGGCAGCTGTCTGTTTAAGTGATTCGGTTGCCCCGTATAGTTTCTCTTCCAGGGAGGTCGGTGTGGACCATGTTGTCCTCTCAGGCCTGTGTACTGGGGGCAATCCTATAGAACATGTTTTGTTGTCATGTTATCCAGTATGCAGTGGCATTGGCTGGCAGTTCCTATATTGAGTTTGGTGAACATGTAGTTTCTCATTCTGTTGTGGTCAGTGCATAGGCGAAGTAAGATGCCTTTCTTTATCCCTCCTTGATAGTTGGAGGTATCCATCCCTCTCGTTATACTTTGGGTGTTCTTGTTTCCATTTTTCATGATACTGGCCTTTGATGATGGATTTGGCTTCATCGTAGCTGACCAGATGGTTCTCTTGCGGTAATCTCCCTCCTCTTTAGCTAATTTGTCTGCACGTTTGTTTCCATATATATTACAGTCTGATGGTATCCACTGCATGACCACTCTCAGGAAGTTATTGCATAGTTGGTCTAGGGTTGTTCTCAAATCATCTAGCTCACTTTTCCTGTGGGTTTTTAGAGCTGTTAGGACTGACAGTGCATCAGTCAGTATCACCAATTTATTGTGCGTGTTATTTTTATGTTGGATAGCCATTTTTGCAGCGTTTTTGAGGACTTCAGTTTCTGCTTGTGAGAATTTCCCAGTAGCTATTGACTTGGTGATCTCTTCCTGGTTATTCAGCCTCTAGAACACACCTCCTCCTCCATTTCTGGTGGCATTTGTAGCAGAGTCATCTGTGTATATTGTGGGTAGTTGGCGTTTGTGTGTTTTTCTGCTATGTGTTTTCTCTCTGTGTCTGTTTGGGTGCCTTTTTTAATGATTCCTATTATGTCTTCTTTACGTTCTGGTATTTTGTGTTTCCCATGAGGAGCCATATCAGATGAGCTTATGGGTTTCGGCATTGTTTGGGACAGTACTGGGTTGCCACTTCTTTAGAGATTGCAGCAAAGTTGCTCCTCTTTAGTCTTCCTTTTCCGAAACCAGTTATTCTTTGGTGCAAGGGGTTGTTAGGGAGCCTTTAATATTTCTCCGCTTGTTGCAATACTTTAGTTTTCCGTCTGTCTTCTAAGGGTTGTTAACCTGTTACTGTTTCTAGAGTCTCGAACGGTGTATATTTCATAGCATTAATGATGATACAGGTCTGGTTTTGTGTTCTGTCAATTTTGCTAAGCTGTGTTTTGGAAGCTGTAGCCCAGGCTGTGACTCCATACTCTAGGACTGTTCTTACTCTTCCTACGTATAGTCATTTCAAGATATTGCTGTCTGCTTCCCAGTCCGTTCCTGCCAAGTTCTTCATATCTGTTCGCTTACTGGCTCTTTTGTTTGGTGGGGATTCTAAGAAAGGGCCTGTCATGTAATACTCCCATTCGGCTTCTGCAGTCAAATTATCCAGTTCCGTCATCCTCGTTGTATAGAAGAGTACATATTTCCAAGTAAAATGTTTTCATCCGCTAAATAAAAATAAATAAAATCAAAGCCTGTTGCATCATTTCATGGTTATCGTTGTGTAGCTCATGGATAATTTTTACCTACACATCCCGAATTTTCATTATTTTTGTTTTAAAGGTTGAAAATGATGCTGCAGTCAATGAAAACTCACCTCACATAGTCAACATTGGAAAAATGGTTGAGGTAAGTCAGTGCATTAGCCAAATATAAGTGTTGTTTGTTACAGCAGCATTCAGCCCAAAATAGGACAGACTCATCGAGGAAATAAGGAACAATTTTATGTAAACTGTCAACAACTAATCCTGTGATCAATATCAACAGACTTTGACATCCTTGGAAATGAGGAAAGCATAATTTGCAAAGGTGGGTGGGGAGCCTTCAACAGTCCAGCTACCCTGGAGCTTTATATATCTCTAAAATATTCCTTACCACAAGCCTCAAAACCCTGCTAGAGGCAAAGCTAGCACTTTACAACATTCATCCCAATGTTGTGCTACCAATGATATATATATATAGAAACAACAGATAAAAGGGTTGGGTCAACCACGAAAAAGATGGAATAATAGAATATTAGAAGCACTAGGGTACATAGCAGCAGCAGAGGTGAACAGAAGAGCAAAAGATCGCAAATTATATCTCCCCTCGAAGCTGAAAGGCAAATGAGGAAGAAAAGAAGAAGAAGAGTTATTTCCACTAAAACTTTGTAATTCTCTTACTAAAGGTCTTCTCTGACTTGCTGAGAAACAGCAAATTGTCCTAACAAACCGCATGTTTTAAATCAATGTTCATTTATTTTCTCGCTGTTATTTCACATTTTAAAAAATGTGCAAGAAACGGCTGTGCCTCGGTGTTAAACCCCATGGTAAGGAGTGTGTTAATATCTGACCCATACATATGTTTATTCATTCATTTTCCTCACGGACCAAAGACATATGGTGGGAGCCATAGTTCTCCACGATTGATGATCTGCTGCTAGTTTTTGGTTGTTTCTTACTCCCATGGTTGAGCCTTCCTATTAATTGTTATGGGTAGTAATTCTCTTGGTCTACCTTGTTTTCTTTTACCATGGACCCACTGGCCAAAAGTGACCAGTGAGACTCATTTGGGTGGCCATCGGCACTCTTCTATAGTTTTAATTAAAAGGGGCTAAACCAATAATATAATTTTTTAAATTGTGTGTGGTAGATGAGTCAATCTTTTACTGCAGGATCTATAAATTCCCTTCTATGGAAGTACTTAATAGTCTAAAGAATGTGGGCTCGAATGCTGGTAGAATCAAAAGCTGTTTCTTTCCGGGGTGAAATAGAAACACACACCCGAACACCTCGTGGCTTTTATTCTCTGGCCCAACAATTCCCCTGCTGCAGATCACAGTAATAGGAAAATGCCGTAAAGATGGGAGGATAGACATAAAAGTTTGTGTTTATGTAACAGTATATTCCCTGCTTCCGGAAGTGGCACAAGTTATAATTCTTTCTACTAGAGATTCGAAATGCTTTTGCAAAGATCTCTTCAGGAAGTGAAACAAGTTATAATTCTTTCTACTAGAGATTCGAAATGCTTTTGCAAAGATCTCTTCAGGAAGTGGCACAAGTTATAATTCTTTCTACTAGAGATTCGAAATGCTTTTGCAAAGATCTCTTCAGGAAGTGGCACAAGTTATAATTCTTTCTACTAGAGATTCGAAATGCTTTTGCAAAGATCTCTTCAGGAAGTGGCACAAGTTATAATTCTTTCTACTAGAGATTCGAAATGCTTTTGCAAAGATCTCTTCAGGAAGTTGTTGATTAGATCTGTCCAGTAATGAAATTTGTGTGAGGATTTTTATAGATATCATCATCATCATCGAATGCCATCTCCTCAACAAAGGTTGGCTACATCAAGGAGCGCCATTCCACTTTGTCTCTTGCTTAGATGGCGCAGGTTGTCATAGGCTGATTTGTCCATGTTAGTCTTGGTTTGCCTCTTTTACCTTGTATTTTCCCCTCCAAGATTACTTTTAGTAGGCTGTTGTGTCTTTTAACATGGTCAAAAAATCGCATTTGTCTTGTTTGAATTGTGTTTAGTAGTTCTCTTTTCATTTTTAGTTGTTTTAAGACTTCATTTCTTTCCATCCAATTCTACCCATATATATATATATATATATATATATGTGTGTGTGTGTGTGTGTGTGTATGGTGGCCCTATATATATATATATATATATATATATATATGTGTGTGTATGGTGGTTCTTGCTCCCTTGAAGTATGCTCTGTTTGGCTCTCAAGTAATAAAGGGGTGATCACACTGTTTTACTAAATGGTTTTCACATGGATGCCTAATTTGGAAATCTTTCTTCATTCATTCTCGTGGGGACTGGTTGGTCTCAAGGCAAGACGTCGGCCTGGAGACAGAGAGGTTGTGGGTTCAAATCCTGGCTGCACCGGTTGGGATTTGTATTTATGATTTCTCTCTGCGGCTATCACCCCTGGTCTCAGCAGTGAGGCTTGGCTTGAAACGTCAATTATTCATCGACGGAAAAAATATGAGTACCTCTGAAGTCGGTGCTATCTGCCTGTGCGGGGAGGGACCCTAGTGCACACAGCTGCCAGGGAAAAATGTATTAACACGCAAAATTCAGTTCTTAGTCTCTAGGGATTTCATCAGAGGTAAAAGTTGGCATATGAAAAAAAAAATTCATTCTCATCACATGACCGATGTATTTCCAACGCCTTTTTCTTCGATGTATTTCCAACGCCTTTTTCTTACATATGTATAACACATTAAAAAAGTGTTAATCTTTAATTGCTGACCCATGCATATGTAATGTCAGTATCTCCTGTCTTTTTGCTTTCAGGAAATGGAGAACAAAATAAGGAGCACCCTAAATAGCATTTACTTTGGTAAAACAAAAGATATTGTCAACAGCCTTCGTGCCATTGAACCACTGCAGGATCCAAAACAGCAACAAGCCTTCAGGAAGGATTTATTCCAGGCAATTTCACAAAGACCACAGGCACAGTGATTTCCAGACTGTGTGTGAACTGCTATTTGCCTGTCACTGTCTGTGTAGAAATTTTTTGTGTGTGGAAAGCATAAACATGTTGTCACTATTAGAATTCACTTGTTTTAATTTTGTGGGGTGGGTTTTTTAATTCCTATGGGGCGTAGGAAGAATGAGAATATGCTAAAACTGTCAGGTCACTCCCATCTAGTCAGCATTAGGCTATTGTGCTGATATAGGTCCTTGGTTTTTTGTTTTTTTTTTATATAAGGAGAGTGTCCTGCGATGAAGATTTTTCAATTTTGAGGCATTAATATGTTACGGACAGTTCTTGAATCTACGATCAAGACTGCTGGATATTTCAATCTGATAGGAATGTTAAAGTTTCTGATAGTGAAAAAGCTAACAGACTTTGATGGTTTCTATAGATTTGCTTATGGGTAATTAAAAACATACTGATTGAACTTTTGGCTGCAGTAGCAGTAGCCTCCGTCAGCCATAGTTGACTATAGATTTTTCAGCGCCCCTAGAAATATTATTTCTTCTTTTCTTTCCTTTTGTAGCGTATTCTCTTTCTCTATGAATCTGACTGCTTCTTGTTTGAGGTGAACCTTTAGTGTTTGTTTCCAGAGATTGCGGTCTGCAGCTATGTCATCCCAGGCTGCAGGGTTTATGTTCAGAGTCTTCATGTCGCGTTTACACACATCTACAAATCGAAGTTTTGGGTGCCCCCTAGTTCTTTTACCATCTGCCAGTTGTCCGTAGAGTATATCTTTTGATATGCAGCCATCTTTCATGCGGTGTACACGGCCAAGCCAGCATAACCTACGTTGTTTGAGCAGCGTGTAGATATTCGGGAGGCCTGTGCAAGTCATGACCTCCACTTTTGTCACTTTATCCTTCCAGCCAGCTTTACATAGGTTGTCCAAGATTCGCTGCCATACAGGAGGATACTAATTATGCAGGCATTGTACACTGCGACTTTTGTTTTAATTGTCAGTTTGCTGCTTCGCCAGACACGCCTAGAAAGACGGGCAAATATGGTAGCAGCTTTACCAATGCGAGTGTCAATTTCTGTTTCTAAAGTCTGTCGCTGGTGATGGACCCCAGGTAGTTATACTGCCGTACGATATCAAGTTTATAGCTGTCGATAGAGATTGCAGGTGTTGTTGCTTCGACATCCTGACCAAGTATGTTAGTAGTTTTCTGCAAACTTATTGTTAGAGCCGAGTGATCTAAAGGTCTAATGCAGACTGTACATGACAGGATTTAGACTTGGGGAGACCTAAAGCTGGGGAATCATAGGAGGAAGAGGTATGTACTGTAGCACTCAGAAAAAAAATGACAAATAAACAACAACAGAAAAAAACAAAGAACAATATATGGTCCGAAGCAGGATCAAACCCGTACTCCATGGCACTGCGACTTGCCACGAGAAGCCGATCGCTTGGAACACTGCTTCGGACCATATATTGTTCTTTGTTTTTTTCTGTTGTTGTTTATTTGTCATTTTTTTCTGAGTGCTGTAGTACATACCTTTTCCTCCTATGATTCCCTGAATTATTGCCTCGTAAGTTTCCCTCTATAATAATATTAATTTATTATTATTTGTTTCCAGAAGGTCTCTGTAATAGATTACAATATAAAGAAATTTGAAGCTCCTCGGATTGCGAAGTCCTAAGCTGGAGCTTATTTAGCCAAGGTATAAATCCAGCAAGTCTCTTTCTGGGGCCACTGCAAGGAGGAGGAGGATCTTGACTGGTTTAAGAATGAACATATAAAGACTTTATTGGTTTCCAATTAATAGCCATAGCTGTTGGTTTCCAATTAATAGCCATAGCTGTTGGTTTCCAATTAATAGCCATAGCTGTTGGTTTCCAATTAATAGCCATAGCTGTTGGTTTCCAATTAATAGCCATAGCTGTTGGTTTCCAATTAATAGCCATAGCAGTTGGTTTCCAATTAATAGCCATAGCTGTTGGTTTCCAATTAATAGCCATAGCTGTTGGTTTCCAATTAATAGCCATAGCTGTTGGTTTCCAATTAATAGCCATAGCTGTTGGTTTCCAATTAATAGCCATAGCTGTTGGTTTCCAATTAATAGCCATAGCTGTTGGTTTCCAATTAATAGCCATTGCTGGGGAAATTAGTTGCAATCATCATCATTGCTGCTATGACTGATGGATAAGAATTTGGAATATGGTATATGGGGAAATTAGTTGCAATCATCATCATTGCTGCTATGACTGATGGATAAGAATTTGGAATATGGTATACAGTAGTCTGTGTGATCAGAGGCTAATAGGATAGGGTCATCTTTTTCTTCTTACCATGCATCCTTTAAATGAGCGTGGATGTGTTGTGTGCTTACAACAAATCCATGATATTTGGTCCTCTGGGCCAGACATATCCATATGGGCTGACTTGCTTATCTTAGCCAAGGCAGCTGCTGTTCTTGCCCTTCTTTTTTAATTTTAACTACGAAGGGTTCTTTAATGTGCGTGAGTAAACATAGGACCTCTTGTTTTCTGCCATTTTGTGAGAGGATTAGACGTCGGATCTCACTCCCCAGAGGCCAGGGGAGGGTAATGCCATGAAGAAACCACAGGTTCAATTTTGAAAAATGTCTGCCACCTGTGGTGGGATTTGTACTCTGACCTTACTGTCCAGAATACTGACATCTTACCTCTAGACCACCCAGCTCTGTAGGAACTGTGTGTATCCCTCACCCTCCTTTTATTTAATGATTATTTTTATTTTTCCTTAACACACATTCTTTGTATTATAATCATCTTCAGGTGCCATGCTCACAGGTTAATGTGATCATGTCACTCTATCTATTCCTATCACGGCTGTCACTCTATGTATTCCTGTCAATTGTGCTCTTATTCTCTATCTATTCCTATCACTCTATGTATTCCTGTCAATTGTGCTCTTATTCTCTATCTATTCCTATCACTCTATGTATTCCTGTCAATTGTGCTCTCATTCTCTATCTATTCCTATCACTCTATGTATTCCTGTCAATTGTGCTCTTATTCAGTTTTTTCTGTTGATCTCTTCACACCAGTCTTTTGTATTGACTAGTTATTTTAACAATTCTCTTTCTGTTTATGTTTTTTTTTCTGTCATTCCTTTTTATTTTTTCCTCATTTGTTGCAATATTTTTCAACTTTCCCTCTTCAAATGAAATGCACAAAGCAGGTACTCTCATTTTTTATGTAAAATACTTTCAATGTTCATTTTGTGCACTGTGTTCATACAAGAGGTCTTCATGGCTCTTTGTTTACAATGTTCATTCCAAATATGTCTTCACGGTCTTTGTGCACTGGCTTCATAACCCTTTGTTCTCTGCTTCATTCAAAAAATCTTCATGACTCTTTGTGCGCTGGATTCATTCAAGAAATCTTCAATACGCTTTGTAAGCTGGATTCATTCAAGAAATCTTTGTGTACTGGATTCATTCAAGAACTCATTGTGTACTGGATTCATTCAAGAAATCTTTGTGTACTGGATTCATTCAAGAACTCTTTGTGTACTGGATTCATTCAAGAACTCATTGTGTACTGGATTCATTCAAGAACTCTTTGTGTACTGGATTCATTCAAGAACTCTTTGTGTACTGGATTCATTCAAGAACTCTTTGTGTACTGGATTCATTCAAGAACTCTTTGTGTACTGGATTCATTCAAGAACTCTTTGTGTACTGGATTCATTCAAGAACTCTTTGTGTACTGGATTCATTCAAGAACTCTTTGTGTACTGGATTCATTCAAGAACTCTTTGTGTACTGGATTCATTCAAGAACTCTTTGTGTACTGGATTCATTCAAGAACTCTTTGTGTACTGGATTCATTCAAGAACTCTGTGCACTGGATTCATTCAAGAACTCTCTGTGCACTGGATTCATTCAAGAACTCTCTGTGTACTGGATTCATTCAAGAAGTCTTCATGACTCTTTGTGTGCTGGATTCATTCAAGAACTCTCTGTGCACTGGATTCATTCAAGAACTCTCTGTGTACTGGATTCATTCAAGAAGTCTTCATGACTCTTTGTGTGCTGGATTCATTCAAGAACTCTCTGTGCACTGGATTCATTCAAGAACTCTCTGTGCACTGGATTCATTCAAGAACTCTCTGTGCACTGGATTCATTCAAGAACTTGTTGTGTACTGGATTCATTCAAGAACTCTCTGTGTACTGGATTCATTCAAGAAGTCTTCATGACTCTTTGTGTGCTGGATTCATTCAAGAACTCTTTGTGTGCTGGATCCATTCAAGAAATCTTTGTGTGCTGGATTAATTCAAGAAATCTTTATGACTTTGTGTGCTGGATTAATTCAAGAAATCTTTATGACTTTGTGTGCTAGATTAATTCAAGAAATCTTTATGACTCTTTGTGTGCTGGATTCATTCAAGAAGTCTTCATGACTCTTTGTGTGCTGGATTCATTCAAGAACTCTTTGTGTGCTGGATTAATTCAAGAAATCTTTATGACTCTTTGTGTGCTGGATTCATTCAAGAAATCTTCATGACCCTTTATTTTGCTGTCCATGGTGTTCTAAACATTCATCAGTAGAACTACATTTCTGTTGCCATCAGTAATCCACTTGCTTGTTCACTAACTGTCCATGGCTCACTTCTATATGACAGTAAAGGACCTATATCACGTAAAAAGAAGTCTTCTTCTAACTTCTCATGAAAAAAGTTGATATATATGTTAATACAATATATCATTAAAATCCACAATAATTATTAATGTCCTGTATTACACACAAAATAAACAATAAAATAACAAAGATTCAAATAAAGTATAAAATGTTTTCTGAAATAAAAAATAGTCATATTTGTCCGTAATAACTTCTGCTCCCTGAGGAAGAGTCCATAGTGCATTATTATTACAAATTATCATCATTTTATGATGTCTCCAACAGTGAAGTGTATAATGAAAGATTCTTCACTGTGAATACAACATGTATTCATACTTTTGGTTAGTGTAATAATACCTGAAAATGTGGGGAGCAAAATATGAAACACCCTGCGAAGGATGGCCATTGACTGCTTTGTCAGTCTGAGACCAAAGAGAAGAAATGGCACCTGAGATTGGACTCGTGCAGTTTTCTTGTTACTCATTTTGACAATGTGTTGTTGCTGTTATGGATCCAGAAGCCTGTGAGCTGATGCCCATTTTGACTAATGTCACAGCACATCACTGTTAAGCAGCACACTGTTTGGGAATCCTGTATTGAAAATTGACTTAGTTCTAATTAAATTTGTATCTTTATTATTATTTTTTTTTACATATTACTTCAGTCCACTTCAATGGTGATTAATGTTCTTTGTTACAGGTACTTTAAAACTGCTCCTATTAATCCTAACTAATAATCTTCATTGTATATTGTTAAACTGTCTCAAAGGCAGGAGCTGGAACAACCTAGTATTGGGCTCTGTGTACATCAGGGACCTAAGATGTTAAAAGGCCAGAAAACTGCAAACTACTAATTGCAGACTGCCAAGAAATCATGTTCTACATAGGAAATGAAAATTCTACGGCCATGTCAAAAGACACCACAGGCTGGGAAGGGCATAATAATTGAAGGCATGGTTCCAGGATGATGAGACAGTGGCAGACCAAGAAGAAGGTGGTTTCAAGACATCAAAAAGACCTTGAACATGACAACAGAAGAAATAGGAGATCTGGCTAGAGAGAGTTTTTTTTCTTCAGACGGGCTGTGTGAATGCAACATTCTGCAAAGGACACGCGACCTGATGATGATGACGGTAGTGTATATTGTTATGGTATAGGACATTTATAATTGTATGTTGGGCCAGAATTATTGAACTCTGTGAAAGAATTAACAAGATGTAGTCATTTGTTACTACCCTGCAAGATGCCCATCATCCTCTGAATTTTTAGTTGGTCTTTGAATAAGAAGGGTAACTTCTATGATAATAAAGTCTAAATTAAAATAAATAATTTATATTTCAAAAAGAACAAATGCCGATAAAATATCTCTTACAAATTGGATATATAAATTTGACTTAAAGTGCAAGACATGGTGTAGTGGAATCTCTTTTGAATGAATGTCAACAAAACAGGAGGATAATAATGTCAACAAAACAGGAGGATAATAATGTCAACAATGTGTTATAGAGAGATGAGATTGAGTTATTTGCGGGTCATCGTCATTGCACTCTGAGCATGTCCACAGGTGCCCAGTTCCCCTCTTCTGCAAAGAGATATGATATGTGACATACAAGATAAGTATAGATTTTAAAATTGGTTTTAAAAAAATAGGAAAGATGATAACAGCAAGATAAGTGTTCAAACTGTAAACAAAATCAAAATAATAGTATTTTGGTTTATATAGGTGAGGGGCAACAACAATGGGCATCAGTCCCCACATCAAGATTGAGCAACTCTCCCAGAACAGGGATGTGTGGCAAGATAGAATCTTGGTCCTGTGCGAAGTTTGACACTTGAAAACAAAGATCGTTGGACACAAAAAGTCTAGACTTTTATCTCTCCTTGCGTCTTCGGCCAAAAAGGACAATAGATAGTTTATATATTCCTTGCTGCTAACGTAGATAAAAGTTTTGATGCTAGCACTTGAACGGCAGTTGTAGCTTGTGATACCACTAGATTTGTCAGGTACATTTATGATCATTTAACACCTGGGAAACAATTACATACTTAATTTCCTGAGTTTTAGCAGGTAGTAACTGAGGTTAATTACATAGACAAGCTTTTATCTGAAACTCACAGGGACAGAGGAAACGAGACAAAATCTTGAGACACAGATCACAATGTGAAATTGCACCTGAAGAAGTTTAGAAGAGATAGGAAATGACAAAAAGAATTGGAAAGCTTTTGTTTTATAGCCAATAAAATTCAATAGATTATTATTTGAAAAAAAGGCAAGAATAGAATAGAAATGTACAAACACACACCTCCAAGTGTTGTGGCTTAACGCGGTGAAGCTTAACACTTCACTATTCTACATTTTATTTTTATATTTTTATGTAATGGGACATCTTTTGTCTATGTTTTATAATATATATATATATATATCATTTCATGTAAATAAACACATAAACATAGAAGCTATTGAAAAATTAGGAATGATAAAATTAAAGTGCTGAAACTAGGGAAATTTAGAAGTTAGTGGATTGGAAATATTTAAAGGTAGATAAATTAAAATGTGTTATTGTGACTAGTATCATTGTTACAGGATAAATTTTAGCCATGATTGATGTGTATACAACACATATAGTTTAATCATAATATGTTTGTTTACATTGTCAGGTTCTTTTTTTTATATGAATAAATCATGTTACTTAAATTTATGTCATGTTTTGTCATCAAATACTGAGACGTTTAGAGGCATGTGAATGATGTCATCAAAATTTGTTTTGGAATTAACTGTCTAATTTCTGTGTAATGAATTTAAGATGAAATATCGGGGCACCCAAGTAAATCGAACTGGTCATGTTTCAGTCTGGTCGGACCAGTCTGATTACCTCTAAATAATCAGACTTAGATTGTCTTAATTAGATCGAATTAGACTAATAATAGAAACCTATGAGAGATGGGTAGAAGAAAGGACATCAACAGAAAAATAAATACATCGCACAGCTGTTTGTCGATATTTTAGCAATCTTGGTAAATTTTCTCAGTTCTAAATCATGACTTAATTGTAATATCTATCTATCTTTATATCCATCCATCTTATCTATTGACCTTTCGATCCGTGGCTGGCCCATAGGGTCATTGACACAAATATTCTTTCTCTTTTTCTAAATTTTCTTTCCAGCAGTATCAATCTTTGCAGTGAGCTTTTATCAAATCTCGCTATTTATCTCTGTTCTGTGCCAGCATCTTGATCTCATTGGGGGAGCCGATTCTTGCTGCCTTTGCCTCGCTGATTAATGTTCTTCTCAGTGCCTCGCTGATTAATGTTCTTCTCAGTGTCTCTATGGGTCAGCCTCTTTTCATCCTACCTGTTGTCTCCCACAGGAAGGTTTGCTTTGTTATTTGGTTATTATCTCTTCTCCGGCTTGTTGCAGGAGCTACTGAGTTAGGTGCTCTGTGCGCACCGTGAGCTGTGTGTTTCATCCGTTTTGATCATGTTTCGATATTCCAATTGTTTACGATGAAAGATGATATCGTATGACAAGGGACAGTTGGCTGTGTTCAATGTCTGTGCGGTTTTGCCTTATGTCTTTTGGCGTGTGCTGACACTGCTATGATGGGGACCACAGCTACCTTTCTTTGTTTGGGAGATGAGCTAGTAATTCGGATGATTCCACTGGCACAGGCAGTTGAGCAATTATGGATTTTAATTCGTTTGCAGTGATACCCGGGCCAACCATAGCCATATTATCTCTTTTCATCACATGTCCAACATTTTTATGGTAGTTATAACTAAAATACTACTTTAAGATTAAAGCTAGCAGCTGTACTCATTATCTATAAACTGAGACTGAAGACCAGTGCTGCCAGAATAGAGCGATATTCTGAACGAATGAGAGGAATTGTCAGCCAAATGAGAGGAATTGTCAACCAAATGAGAGGAATTGTCAACCAAATGAGAGGAATTGTCAACCAACGGTGAACTGACACAAAAGTTCCTTGTGTGCTGATTAACATTTTGAGGAGAAAATCGGAGCACCTATGGATGGGTCGGGAGTGTTGTGATTATGATCCTAATTTAACATGACCTCTACGGTGACGGGTTTTATTTTCTTAGTGGGTAAAGTAAAAATATAAATCTGTACAGTACATACAACACTGGTCATGCTCCATGTATTCCTCGCCCCTTCCTTTAATGCCTGGCAGACTCCCCCATCAATAGAAACAGCTTGGAAAGAGCCACAAAGAAGAGATGAAAGTACAAGAGTGTTGATATCCTACAACAGGGATTCCTAGACTGTTTCAACCCTTTTCCCCTTATAACAGCTAAGTAGTCTGCAACCCCTGGTTTTTTTTTTTTTTACATTTAAATGACCTTTGACCCACTTTTAAAATAGCCAAATAAACTACCCTTCTACCTTTTATTATAGCCAATTGCTACTTTTTTTTTAACGTGTTGAAACTTTTCATGTTGATACTTCATGTAAAAATCATTCTAATTTCAAATAAATCTCTGTGACCTCGCTGATAAAATTGATGGTTGCGACAAACAGATTTGGAACCCTGGTCCTCCCTGATTCATGAAAGCATTATAGCCACTAAAGGTTCACCAGTTTTTATTCACGAAACGAAAGAATAATGGGATTGCTTCTACCCTGTGGAAGTAATGAAATTATGTGGTGAAGATTTAAAGATTGATAAATCCAAGAAGGTTTTGAAAAATTGGTGTACTATATTTTGCATGAGTTATCACATTTATATACATTCTATTTATATTAAAATTCTTTCAAGCTTGTAAAATTGAATACACTGAAATCTGTAAAATATGCAAAGTTGATCTAAATTAAATTTTTTTTTTTTTTCATTCTCCCTATTTTAAATCATATTCTCTAAAATAGTTTGTTTCAGGCTTCATTTAGTTGCAATCCAATAGCTCCTTTATGGATGTATGCTGAGGTGTATAATCAGTCGCTGAGGGGCATGTCCTAATGTGTACGTGATTTTAATGTGTTTTTTTTCTTGCCCTTTTCAGAACATATTTAGTTCATTGTACATATGGTAATTAAGACTAATTTGATCATATCTGTCTTTGTGTACATTTCATACGACAACCCAAACACGTAACAGAATGCTTCAGTTAATCAATAGTTACTGATCTCCGTACAGTTTGTCATGATTTTTACCATTCATGGTCATTTATTTGAATTTTCTCTGTTCCCCATTCTGGACACCAAAGAGGAAATCTCAGTCTGCAAATGGTCATGTGATCAATTTTTTTTTTTTAATAAATAGCATACCTCTGTCTTATTATTCAAAGTATCACTTATCATTAATTGTAATATATTTGCAAGTACAACATTTCTTTTTTTTATTGTACAAACTTTGGACAAAATCAAAAAAAGAGTACACAAAAAGAATGTCCAGTATTAACAATTTTTGTTTCAGTGACAAGTAAAAATCTCTTGATTTATTGAAAATAGAGTAAAAAGAATTAGGAAGAAAAGAATATAAAATTCTATAAATACAAAATAGTGTGTGTTTTTTTTTCTTACTTTGACCAGCTTTACTGCAGTTTTTTGCTTAATGTTATTATCATTGCCTGTTTTCAAAGTAAAAATATTAATTCAAATTTAAACAAAACAAAAAAATAATAAAAATCTAAATTTCTGGATCAAAAGGTCTTGAACAGATTATACTTTATTATTTTTACTGGAACGGGCAGACCAAAATATAGGATGTCAGTCATATCTATTACCTATTGGTAAGCCATTAATTTTTAAGTGTTGGTGTTGATCAGTTTTACTCAAATGATTGTCTCTATACAGTCAGGTAAATGGGACATCTGGCATTAATTAACTCTGTTGATTTCAGACATTTTTTTTTTGGCGTTCACCAGCTTTCACCTCTGTCAAAGTCCCTGAAAAAAAAGGAACTGAATTTTGCGTGTTAATCCGTTTTCCCCTGGCAGCCATGTGACCAGGATCCCTTGCCACATAGGCAGATAGCTCCGACTTTGGAGGTACTCATATTTTTTCCATCGATGAGTAATTTACGTTTCAAGCTGAGCCTTGCTGCTGAGACCAGGGCCACAGAGAGAAATCATAAATAAAAATCCCAACTGGTGATTTGAACTCACAACCTCTCTGTTTCAAGACCGGTGTCTTGCATCGAGATCAACCAGTCCCCCATTTCAGACTGTTTAATACAATTGTGTCTTAGAGTAAGACTTTAGGCTGGATTGGCATTATTGCAGACATGACATTCCCATATATGCTCAGCCGCTGTTCCAGCAACCAACAGCCACTGTTCCAGCAACCAACAGCCGCTGCTCCAGCAAATAACAGCCACTGTTCCAGCAACCAACAGCTGCTGTTCCAGCAACCAGCCGCTGTTTCAGCAACCAACAGCCGCTGTTCCAGCAACCAACCGCTGTTCCAGCAACCAACAAAGTGTTCATCATGGTCATTCAAACTCAAACTGTTCCCGTAAACATGTCGCATTCTGAAAAAAAGGTACGCAGGCCATGGTGCACACTTCCAGGACACTACGACAGTCGTCACAGACAGCATGACCTTCATGCACGCACACCGAATCCATGGCAAGTGAGCATGCCTCAGGAATTGCTGTCCCAACAAATGAAGTCAGGCCTCCAATTTGGTGAAACACTGGCTCTGACTAGTCTAGCAGACCACACAATGGTCCTGTGAGGAAGAGAGTAGTAGCTGCCAGATAAGTAGGACACCAACTAATTTAAGGTATCAAACTTTATACGTTCTTCAGTGATCACATCTTTTTAACATCCAAACTGGCAATAGATCATTAGCTGCATAGTATGCTTGTGGTCTTTACCAGTACCCTGTAATTTGTCAGTGTTAACTTCTGTGGGCCATATTTTCACTTTTTAGCTGCTGACAGTGGTACATTAAATATTGAACAACAGACAAGAAAAATTACTGGAGGCTGTAGAAATGTGGTTTTACAGAAGAATGTTGAGAATACCATGGACAGCTAAGAAGAGTAATGAAAATGTTCTGAAAGAGGCCAAAGCAAAAATAGAGCTAATTTCCAAAATTAGAAAGAAACGATAATCATTTTTTTGGCCATGTGATGAGAAGGGAACAGCTGGAATACATTTTGTGACAACTGGGAAAATTAAGGGATGAAGAGATAGAGGGAAGCAAAGAGAAAAGATACCAGACTGCTTAAGAGAATGGCTTGCCACAAGGTCAACAACAGAAATGATAAATAACTGTCAAAATCGAAAGATGTGGAGAGACATGATCACCTACGCCAGCAGGCTTGGTACTTGATGATGATGATTATATATTGCGGAAATTTGGATGCTCTGAGATCACAGTTGACAAACTCATGGACCTATTTTGTGAAAGAATGCTCTGAGGCTGCAGTACCTGTTCAAAATCTGAAGATCTTCATCTGCTCATATCTACTGAACTTGTTTTTAGAGTTCTCTTATTCTGACTCATAGTTTCAGCCTTAGTAAGTTCATGTAACGGGCATAATTAATAATGAACAAATCAACAAAGAGATGGTACATAATTAAGTTCATTTAATAGGCAACTAATGAATAAATCAACTGATTAGTTTCTTTGGTTTCCATAGTTAAATAATAAGTAAATCAACTGATTAATTTCTTTGGTCTCCATAGTTAACTAATGAATAAATCAACTGATTAATTTCTTTGGTCTCCATAGTTAACTAATGAATAAATCAACTGATTAGTTTCTTCGATCTCCATAGTTAACTAATAAGTAAATCAACTGATTAATTTCTTTGGTCTACATAGTTAACTAATAAGTAAATTAACTGATTAATTTCTTTGGTCTACATAGTTAACTAAAAAGTAAATTAACTGATTAATTTCTTTGGTCTACATAGTTAACTAATAAGTAAATCAACTGATTAATTTCTTTGGTCTACATAGTTAACTAATGAATAAATCAACTGATTAGTTTCTTTGGTCTACATAGTTAACTAATGAGTAATCAACTGATTAATTACTTTGGTCTACATAGTTAACTAATGAATAAATGAACTGATTAATTTCTTTGGTCTACATAGTTAACTAATGAGTAATCAACTGATTAATTTCTTTGATCTACATAGTTAACTAATGAGTAAATCAACTGATTAGCTTGTTTGGTCTACATAGTTAACTAATGAATAAATCAACTGATTAATTTCTTTGAACTCCGTGGCTAAGAAGTAACTATTTTAACTACCAAAGGGTTTAACACGCCATTTTTCAGTTTTTTTTTTTTTATTATTATTTGAAATAACAGCGAGGAAAAAAAATGAAAATTGATCTAAAACACGGTTTGTTTGGGAATTTTGCTCAGAAAATCGGAGGTATTAAAATAAGAGAATTAATAGGTTTTAGTGAAAATAATTGCAGAAGTGTCAATGAATTAAAAGACGCAAAACGTGTCTCCTGTGTATCTCACATCTGTGGTACAGAATGTGTTAAAACTTAAAATCTAAGAAAATAAACAGTATGGATTGCATTGCAAACTTTGAATATAAATCTTTCCTGTTTTTATTTTTAATTTTTCATTTCCCCTCATCTTTTGGTTACAATTTTTGCTTTGTATGAGAATTAAAAAAAAAGCTTCCAGTTTTTCATTAATTTCAAATTATTTGACATGTTTTTGAGCATGCGAGGAAAATGTTTTGCCTGTGAATAGTAATTTGTGTATTTTTAAAATTCGTGGATGACATTTCAAAATGGCTGCCAATATAAATATATGATTTGTGAAAATGTTTCTGAAAGAAATATTACAAGAATTTATGTCAAATTCTTGCACAGCAACCATTTGAGGATAGTTTTGTTAAAAATTATAGTTCAGTAATTGTTAAAAAAAATTATTTGTTAAAATTCCAATACACCAAATGTTAACAAATATTGCATTGTAATTTTTGTATACAGTAAAATTTCAGTTATGGTGCTTTGGTTCAGCATAGAACATGTAATATGATTGGCTAACAGTTTGTCCTGGTTAAACGAATGTTCATAACAGATGTTGTTAGTTGTTATTTATGTTTATGTCTTGTGTCATCACACTGTTTGAGTTTTTAATTGTTTCTGCCTGAACTTTTGAGTTTTTAATTGTTTCTGCCTGAACTTTTGAGTTTTTAATTGTTTCTGCCTGAACTTTTGAGTTTTTAATTGTTTCTGTTTGAACTTTTGAGTTTTTAATTGCTTCTATCTGAACTTTTGAGTTTTTAATTGTTTCTGTTTGAACTTTTGAGTTTTTAATTGCTTCTATCTGAACTTTTGAGTTTTTAATTGTTTCTGTTTGAACTTTTGAGTTTTTAATTGCTTCTATCTGAACTTTTGAGTTTTTAATTGTTTCTGTTTGAACTTTTGAGTTTTTAATTGCTTCTATCTGAACTTTTGAGTTTTTAATTGTTTCTGTTTGAACTTTTGAGTTTTTAATTTCTTCTGTTTGAACTTTTGAGTTTTTAATTGTTTCTGTTTGAACTTTTGAGTTTTTAATTTCTTCTGTTTGAACTTTTGAGTTTTTAATTGTTTCTGTTTGAACTTTTGAGTTTTTAATTGTTTCTGTTTGAACTTTTGAGTTTTTAATTGTTTCTATTTGAACTTTTGAGTTTTTAATTGCTTCTATCTGAACTTTTGAGTTTTTAATTTCTTCTGTCTGAACTATTTGAGTTTTTAATTTCTTCTGTTTGAACTTTTGAGTTTTTTATTTCTTCTGTCTGAACTTTTGAGTTTTTAATTTCTTCTGTCTGAACCTTTCTCTTTTAATGCAAGATACCATTTTCACATCAAATGTTAGTTGCTATGAGTCAAAGGGTTATTGTCTTTCTCATCTTTACAAATGGTCATAAACAGACAATTGTCATTCTCCGTTGTTGTCTACCAGGCACTGTTTTGCCATTGTGGCCAGCCTGCCTCTCTCATGGCATTCTGCTGATATTTTCATGAAATTCAAATAACAGAAACAACAAACCATTTATAGTGTAAGATCTCACTTCTTTTCTCATGTATCTTTTATCTTTTAACATTGGCTTTCATTCTTGAATAATCTTCCTTTCAACTCCCAGTTGAGCATAGGTCTTCAACAAACATTTTCCAAGCCATTCTGTTTCTTGCCATTCTTTTAAGATCATTCAATGTCTTCCACATTTGTGAAGTTTTTGCAGCTTATATTTTTTTACAGTACAGGAAAGCCAGTCCCATATAAAACCTCCTTAGTCGCCCCTAACAAATATGCCTGGTAGAGATCAGCTACAATTCGTTACTCCCCTTTCTGGCCCTCGCAGCACACAGGGGATTCTCAAATGATGTTGCGTAATTATTGTATTTGTACCACTGATACATTTTAGCTTCAGATGATAGATGCACAACAGTGGAAATGTGTAGAATAACTCAAGTTAAAAAGCTAAAATGATATTCGTATTATGCAGGAAACGGGTAAATAAATGCAGTACTGTGGTAAAGCTGGTTGCAAGGAGCCAGTAGTGAGGTGTAACATCATCATCAAGTACCGGGCCTGCTGACGTAGGTGATCTTGTCTCTCCACAATTATCAATCTTGACAGTTATTTATCATTTCTGTTGTTCACCTTCTGCCAAGCCATTCTCTTAAATTGTTTGGTATTTTTTCTCTTTGCTTTCCTCTATCTCTTCATCCCTCAATTATCCCAGTTGTTACAATATATTCCAGCTGTTCTCTTTTCATTACATGGCCAAAAAATGATGATTGTTTCTTCCTAATATTGGAAATTAGCTCTCTTTTTGCTTTGGCCTCTTTCAGAACATTTTCATTACTCTTCTTAGCTGTCCATGATATTCTCAACATTCTTCTGTAAAACCACATTTCTATAGACTCCTGTGATTTTCTTGTTTGTTGTCCATACATTGTTTGTTGTAACATACACACAACAGAATACTGATGTTTCAGTATACTTGCGGTGATGTGATGTATGTTGGCCAAAACATCAGTATTCTGTTGTGACCTTTTTTGTGAAGCTGTTACCATAACATGTAGGAGTGTTCTTTACATTCCACTACTGGCTCCTTTTTATTATACGGCTGATTTTTACGTTGGAGGTGAGGAAAAAGAGTTCTTGAATGTTATATGAAACCATTTATACAGACAATCTGTCGAGCTTCAAGCTTACCTTGTGGCCTGACTCTGGACAAAGAAGACATTGCCAAGTGTCTACTTCATTCCTTAAGAGAAGAGGAGAATGGGTGGGACATTGATGTTTATACTGAGAGACTTTGGGGTCTGGAAAAGGGATATGGTCGATCTGGAGTTATTGAGTTTTTAGCGGGTCATCATCATTACACTCTGAACATGTCCATATTTGCTCAGATCCCCTCCTCAGTTATTATGAGTGTTAAAATGAAGTGCCTTCGTCACGCCAAGGGGCGAAGAGGGAATATGGTGTTAGTGACCATATATTTTACAGACCTTCGGCACATGATCTTTGGGATAATGTGGTCAGTATTACGCCTGTGCCACTTTACTTTCCCAGAAAAAAATCCGGTACTCATTAAAGCTGGGTGAACCTGGAAGCCGTCGGTTAGGATTGAACCCTTCCTCATGTCCTTTTTAGTCCAGTTCACTAACCACTGAGCTATCATGGCACCTTTTGTCATCCGCGATCTCTCTTTGCTTTTATTTTGCCAGTTGTAACCAAGTATTCCAACTTTCCTCTTCTCGTGATGTGCCCGAAAAATGTTGATTGCTTCTTTCTGTTTTTTATGAGCTCCCTTTTTGTGTTGGCCTCTTTGAGAATTTCCTCATTGGTCTTTTTAGCTGTCCAGGGAACTTTAAACATTCTTCTGAGAAGTCCCATCTCTGTGCCATCTAATCGTCTTTTCATTTGTTTGTCTACTGTCCATGATTCGCTTCCATAGGTCAGAAATGGTTCTATATAGCACCGATGAACTCTCTTTCTCATTTCTGTTGACATAGATTTGTTGCATAAGATATTTTTCATTTTCTGAAATGCTATTTTGGCCTGAGATATTCTGCTTTTTATTTTTGTGGTGCATCTTTCATCTGATGTTATTATTGTAAAAGCATTTACGCTCTTTTAAGTGCGGATGACAAACACTCCAGAGCCTGAACGAAATAAAAACAATCTAGGACATCAGAATGGAGGGAAATAGGTCAATATAGAAAATATGAGTCAGAATACAACTTAAACAAATTTAGAAGACCAAGATATTTAAAATTAGAACTAGGTCAATGTGTCTTCAAAACACATCCACACAAGATAGGACTCAGCAACTTTGCGACTTTGGAGCATTCAGACAAATTCCAGAACATATCTTACATTTTAAAGATATATACTTATACTTTCACATTTCCACATTTCACCTATCCTCCAACATGTAGCACATCTCTCTCTCTCGTTTCATCATTTCATCTCTTATCCATCTGTCACTTCTCCTTTACTTACCTGTTCCAATCATCCTAGATGTAGTAGTATTTATATTTGTTTCATCGTTTGTTGTTCTCGTTTTCGGAAGAAGGCCGCATTAGGCCAAAACATCAGTATTCTGTTGTGTTCATTTTTTTGTACAGCTGTCACTATACCCTATAGGAGTTTGCGTTACACCCTACTACTGGCTCCTTGCTATCAGCTTTACCGCAGCATTGTATCTATTTGCCCGTCCCATATCCGACAGGGTTGCAGTACTATCAACACCCTAAGAACACAAATATGGCCCACGGAAACAACCTTGCATGACAAATTATGAGGAACCGGTGATAATTATGGAAGGAAAAATTAAAAAAATAGTATGTAAGAAGCTTTACGTGATAAGTGGACGACACAGACTAAACAACGTTTCGGCCCAATAGGCCTTCATCAGGAACAAAAAAAAAACACACACAAAACTAATAACGAAACAACCAAAACAAAAACAATCGAAATGTGTTAAAGAAAACAAAATAAACTATCCTGTCAAAACAAAAGGAAATAGCAACCAAATGCGGCTGTCGTGAACGTAGAGAAACGTGCCAAAATGTGCGCAAATGCACACAGAACCAGAGGAGTTCACACAGGGGTCAGTGTGCAAACACAAAGGAGAAAGAATCGAATATTAGACTAACAGGTGTACAAAAGCCGGTAAGAGTGAGATGTCTGAGAGTGGGGTACAATAAAAACAAATGAGGGGTAAGGAGCATAGAAAAAAAGGTATAGAGGAGAACACCGAAGTAAACATATTACACAGAGAGTCATAGAGCCTATTTACTATTACAAAAACAACAAATACCACTACTACAATTACTGCTGCTACTACCACTACCATTACCGCTGCTACTATTACTACTACTGCTGTTGCTGCTGCTACTACTACTACTGCTGATGCTACTGCTACTACTGCTATATTACTACTACTACTTCTGCTACTATTACTACTGCTACTACTACTACTTATACTACTATTATTGCTACTACTACTACTACTTCTACTACTACTACTTACTATACTACTATTATTGCCACTACTACTATTTCTACTACTACTATTACTGCTACTACTACCTGCAGTATGAACAAAAGACTGAGGCGGTGGCTGCAGCTTCGAGATAGTTTATCTGACGCTCTAGTGTGCAGGACGTCTGTAATAGTGTCACTCTCATTCTATGCAAAGGAAGGTTCAAAATGGGCGGCATAAAGGCTTTTGCTATTTCGTAAACTGGTGTAGATTTATTGCCTAGTCAATCAAACAGTTGTAACACAACGAAAGAGCTGATGCGCTGGCACCAAATGTACATGTGATGTCGACTCAGCTGATCGATAGAAGAGAGATTTTGATAGCATCGACTGTTAGCTGCTGATTAATACAACTGCAGATAATGAGCAGATTTTAGAAGCAGTAATCTCTGCAATATGTGCCACTTTGGCACGCAAGGTTTCTGTTTTTGAGATTGTGGTTCTGCCCTATGTGCCGTCTTCGGCTCGAAAGGACAATAGATATATAGATAATGAGCCTGGTTTCTTCTTTCCTTCCTAATTTGTCTTTTAGCGTCGAATCGAGATATAATTCACTGTCTTTTCTTTCTTCTGTTTGCCTCTGCCGCTATTACGTTGAACCTGTCTACATTTGTTAAATGAGGTGAATTAAATTTTAATTAAATGTGAGAATTAAAAATTCAACGCAAAAGAAAATACGCATATCTTACAGTATGTAGAATCACTGTTCCTTTGAAGTTAGTCTGCAAACATTTCCTTATCTGCAAAAGGGGCTGAGCATCCATAGACTTGCATGCCATACAATGCCAATCAAATAATCAAAATCTTCTTCTTCTTCTTTCCTTCCTTATTTGCCTTTCAGCGTCGAGGGGAGATATAATTTGCGGTCTTTTGTTCTTCTGTTCGCTTCTGCTGCTGTTATGTTTCCTAGTGCTTCTAGTATTTCGTCGATTCATCGTTTTCGTAGTCGACCCTTGAGTCTGGTATTTTCGCAACGTTTATTGAAGGCTCGTTGTGTTTTGATCTTTCTGCCGTGTCACGTAGCCAAACCATTTTTATCTGTTGTTTCTTTATATATTCTGTAGCGGGATGTAGCAGGACGTTACTGAGTTGTGTTTCTTTATCACAGACTGAGTGGCATTAGCAGGAAGATAAAAGAGAAGACTTAGACGTGTTGTGTCGGAGATAGCTCTTTGAACTCTTGAAGCGCAGTGCTACGTCACTTCTATTCCAGCCACTGACTTCTATTGGGATGGGTTTAATTTTTTTAAAAAGCAGACATTCTCTCTCCCCACTCCTGCCTTTCCGGACATCTCCCGCCAAAGTCTCTTTCCCGGCCAATTTTCAAATCAGTCCGAGTGTAATGACAGTACAGTGCAGTCGTGTTTTCTATTTGTGATCAGTGGACGTCTGTTGCATAAAAACAATGCTTTCCAAAAAAACGTAAGTGATTCGCTGAAAGCTGAATTTCCATTTATTATACAAGCAATTTTAGAGGATGGAACGCTAGTGAAATGTAATATATGTAGTTCAAATTTTTCTATAGCAAGTGGTGGAAGGACATCAATAACTGGCAAACATCTACAGGCAAAAAAGCATAAGGATGCGCTGCTTTGTAAGTCTCAGTCTGGGTGTATGACAAATTATTTTTGTAAAACAGAACCCTCAAAAGATGAATACACGCTAGCTATTCATGAAGGAACCTTCGAATATCATACTGTACTTCATAATCATAGTTTCCGCAGTATGGATTGTACAACAATTCTACAAAAGAAATTTTCAACGAAACAATTTTCCTGTGCAAGAACAAAGTGTGAATCCATAATTACCAATGTTTTTGCTCCTTGGGCTATTGGTGAACTAAAAAATGACCTCAAATATGTCAGCTTCGTAACATTGTCCTGCGATACATCTAATCATAATATGTAAGCTACTTCCTATTTTAGTTCGTTATTTTCAGGCTTATGAGCTGGAAACTCCAGTAAAGACCAAACTGATTGCTTTCATAGATATCCCAGGAGAAACGCCCGACATAATATCTGAACAATTGTTGAAAGCAATTGATAATTTTGACTTAAACAAAAAGATTGTTGGACTCTCAGCAGACAATACAAATACAAACTTTGGAGGCTTTTTGAGGAAAGGGAGAGATAATGTCATAACTAAAATAAAGTCCAAGTTAAACAGACACATAATGGATCTTGGTTGCAACGCACAAATAATTCTCAATTGTGCAAAAACAGCTTTTTATTCCATGCCTATGGATATGGAAGTGATTGTAGCAAAAATATTTGGACACTTTCACATATACACGGTTCGTGTAGAACGCCTAAAAGACTTCTGTGAATTTGTTGGAGAGGAGTTTAAGCAATTATTAGGTTAATCGAATATAAGGTGGTTGTCATTACTTCCAGCCTTGGAAAGAATATTGAAACTGTATCAATCACTGAGATCGTTCTTCTTGTCAGAAACATACTGTCCTACAATATTGAAACAATTCTTTGTAAACAGTGAATCAGAGCTTTGGCTCAGCGTTGCTCATTCGCACGCATCACTCTTCCATGAAACAATTAAGGCAATTGAAGGCGACGACAAGAGTGCAACAGAATCAGCACTAGCTGTGAACAATCTCATTATAAAATTAGATACTCGACGCGATGAAAATTCCATCCCACACATGGTAAAGAGTTTGCTAACTGATTTAGTGGAAAGTGGTGACATCCAAATAGAAATGTATTTCCAAATAAGGAAAGTTTCTATAATACTGCTGTACATTACTTTTATACATTTATATCTTTCAGAGGGCAACAAACAGTTATCCAATACCACGTTTTATAAGCCCCGCCCTGACGACGCCACTGTCCTCCACAATAAGCAGGTCCAATCTACTATCAAGGAACTGATCCGAAACAACCTCCTTCCTCCAAGTGCGTCCCGCCTCATTATCCCTAACAGTGAATTTGGGAAACCGTCATTCTACATGCTCTCCAAAATTCATAAAATCGACAATCCAGGACGCCCCATCGTGTCAGCGTGTGCTTGCCCGACTGAACACATATCTGACTATCTAGACAGTGTCTTCCAGCCCATGGATGTTAGTCTTCCCTCATATGTCAAGGACACCAACCATGCCTTGAGTATCTTCTCTTCCATCTCCCGTGGTCGCTCATACCGACTTTTCACCCTTGATGTTTGTTCTCTCTACACCTCTATTCCTCACTCCGACGGCCGCCTGGCTCTACGGTTCTTTCTTGACCAGAGGCAACTACATACACATACATTGTGTGTATGTGTTGATACTGCCACCCTTCTCCGCCTAACTGAGCTTGTACTCAACCTCAACACCTTTGAGTTCAATGGTAACTTCTGTGACCACGTTAGTGGAGTAGCCGTGGGCACCAAGATGGGTCCCAGCTATGCTTGCCTATTTATGGGTTACCTTGAGCACCAAATTCTCAATTCATATCAAGGTCCCCTTCCCATCATATACCTCCGGTATATTGATGACTGCTTCGGACTTACCGATCTACCCGAGGATGACCTCTCTAGGTTTATCGACTACATTGGCAGCTATCATAAAGCTATGAAGATCACAACTTGTATATCTACTTCCTCTGTTACCTTCCTAGATGTTATTGTTTCTTTGGGTACTTCTGGCCTCCACACCTCGGTTTTCTATAAACCCACAGACGCCCATTGTTATCTTTTTTATACTTCATCCCCTTCACCTTCTTGTCGTGATTCTATTCCGTTCTCTCAGTTATTGCGTCTCCGTCGCATCTGCCAGGATGGCCAAGATTTCCTCCAACTGGCTCACCTCATGATAGGTTTCTTCAGCCGCCGGCTTTATCCAGACTCGATCCTCCAGTCTGCCTTCAAGCGGGTCCTCCTTATCTCCCGTCGCGAGGCACTCACTCTTTCCAACCGCCCCCCCCCCCCCCCTTCTGAGAGAACCATACTCACCCTCACCTATCATCCTCACAACTTAGCTGTTGTGAAGATACTCAACCGCTACCGTTCCATTCTCCTCTCTGATCCCACTACCCGTCTACTTTTTAGTGATCCCCTGATGATCGCCTTCAAGCGCGACAGGAATTTGGGAGATATTCTGGTTAGGAGCCATCTCCCTCGCTCCGACCATCAACACTTCGGTACGGCCCCTTGTGGTCGAAATTGTATCACCTGTGCCAAGGTGCTCCCTGCTGACTGACGGTTCGAGATCAAGCATGGCTTCACATGTGTGACCCGTAACATCATTTATGCCATCATATGCCAACAATGCCACATTACCTATATTGGCGAGTCTGGTGACGATTAGCGGTATATATATATATATATATATATATATATATATATATATATATATATATATGCATGTATGTGTGTGCTTGTTGGTATGCATATATATGTATGTGTATGTATGTATATGTGTGTGTTAATATGTATAGGTATATGCATGTCTGTTTGTTCGTGTATATATGTATAAACGCATCTGTGTGTGTGTATACATGTATTTATGGGCCCTTAGATACTTTCAGACATTGTCGGTGTCTTTGCAGTCGAGGTAACCTAGACAGCGTTCCCCTCACTCGTGTATTTTTAGAACCCTTCACCTGACCAGAGGGTATAAATATAGCTACACTCGTGGGACCATCCCTTTTTCATTCAGACCACGGTCCACGACACAGGGAAGTCATTTTATTTTCTTTAACCAATTTCGATTATTTTGGTTGTTTCGTTACTAGTTAGCGATGTAGGATCAGTTTTATTTACTCACATATCTGTGTGTGCGTGTTTTTTGTTTGTTTCTGCTGAAGGCCTATTGAGTCGAAACGTCGTTCAAATCTGTGTCGTCTACTAATCACGTAAAGCTTCTAACATACCACTTTTTCAATTTTTTTTTCAATTTTTCCTTGGGTATACTGCACTGGACACTCGGATTTTCGTGGCAAGGAAAATAACCGCGAAGTTGGCGGGGTCTGCAATTACGCAAGAAATATTAGAAAATTGACATGTATCACATAATGATGGCCTTAAAAGAACACCTGTCACAGGATGGCTACAAGAAAGCTGAGGATAACCCATGGATCAAAAGAATGGTGGAGCACGGCGCCATGAAGGACGAAAGCAGGAAGGAACCCAACACGGTCAATCAATACAGGACATGAACCATCAGTGGATGAACATTTCTATGGTTGCTAGAACGGGTGGCGGAGCAGATATGGGAATGCCCTGACTTCGGTGACGCCAGTTCGTACTAAAGACTTACATAATATGACTTGTAATCAACCACGAAAATTAAATAAATTTAGAAAAAAATTAACCTGAAAGAAATAGCATTTGATGAAATAAATCACTAGATATAAATCAGAAGCTGCATAGATCAAGAAGAAGACACAAATACATACTTTAGAATCGGAAGGGTAAAGGCAGCAATGACTTTCGAAAAATGGAAATCAAAATTACTCAGCACAAAAACAAATCTTATAATTTTAAAAATCAAATGTAGTGTTCACCCTTAACTTATGTATACGAGAGAAGAAAAAACGAAAGTATTAAGAAATATAAAAGAAAGATAATTCTCAAAATCTCGCATAAGGATAAAACGCCTGGAACAGACAGACTCATTGCGGAGTTCTATAAACATTTTTTCCCCTTCATAGGAACACTCCTGCTGAAGGTTTTTAAGGATTCCTTAAAAGGTTAACTTTTGAAGCTAGAAATATAAACTCTCTCAACACTATTAACTCATACATTTTAATTTTTGTCTCTTAATGCTAGCAATTTTACAGCCTCTGTCTCATTCTCTTTCTTCTATCTATATCTTAATGTTTAATATATATATAACTGCATCTCTCTTTTTCGCTCTCTCTCTATCTCTTAATGATAGAATTTTAACTTCGTTTGCACCTGAGATCTATAAAAATGTTTAGAAACTTTAACCAGTTGATTATCAGCTAACAAATATTTAATTTTCTAAGATTTATTATCTTAGAAGAATATATAATTAAATGTTACATAATATTTACAGTCATGGTCCGTTCTAACATATCAAACTTAAATGCAAAAAAAAATATTCTACCGTTGAATTGTTGATGAAAATGTTAATATAGAATCTGCTTAAGAAATTAAAAGATATTTTGATTTATTATAAGGGAAGCAACTCCTGTTAGAATAAAAGTTAAGAATTCTTTATACGTCGATATATTGTAATTGTAAATTGTTAAAAGTTTTATTCATATGCAAATTGTTTCGGAGAAAATAAATTTCTCATAAAATGTGCAATGTGTTTAAAAATTTCTATTAAAAATTAAATATTCTAAAGTATCAAATTAAAAGAAATGTACTTTTCCTTAATTTGTGGCTGCAAATATTAATTATTAATAATGTTTCTAAATAATTAAAAGTTATCTTCCTTTGTTCACAAAAAAATCCAACTTCTGTCTTAAATAAGAAAACAAAGCTGTATAAAGTCCGGTGCAGTGAACATATTTTTGAAATTACGTGAAATTATAAATAAATATGTGTTATTCATCTAGATACTACTGCTGTTGGCTGGCTTGTATTCTTGTGTCATTCTTGCAGTGGTGCATCTAGTTTTGTCTGCAGCGTTGTATCAATGGGATATGTGGATTTTCCTCAGTCTACAATATTCAGCTCATTTTTGAAATATGCGTTCCGCTGTCTGGGGCGCCTGTCCACATGTACATGTAGCTGAGGTACCGATCTTGAATTTTGTATACAGGTGACTGTCGATTGTCGATTGTGCCCGGTTCTAATGCTTATAATTATAACATGTTCCCATCTATTCATATTATGGAAAATATCCCGATTTGGGACATGTTGCCTCCTGATTAATTTGATTATCTGTTTTTTTATGATGGTCTGCAGATGTGGCAATTTTCTGGATTGCAGTGCTTGGAGTACTGATCTTGTATCTGTCAAAAACACTACCGGCTGTGAGCTAAGATTACTGTTCAATAATTTTTCTATTGCCAACTCTATTGCTTGGATTTCTGCATCGTAATTTTGATGCTCTATGTATGCACCTGCTCACCCATTCTTTACTGCATTCTGTACTGACCAATCTGTGTACACACGAATCCATAGGTCTTGTGGGTATTCTTCATCCAAGAAACTAAGAGTTATTGTTTTACGCTGCAGGTTATTCTGTTCATCCTTGTCAGGTATTCCTTTCACTTCTGTCCGTGTTTGTTTTGACAATACTAATTCCTCTGTTAAGGGAGTCTGTTCTGGTATGGGCTGTAGGGGTTAACAACTCTTGGTATGGCTGGTGTTTGTCTACAAAAACCTTCTGGATAATGACCGGTGATATTTGTTGTGTGACGATTTCTGCCTTCAGGTCATTATCTGTATTCAGAATGTTCGATAAACATTTATTTTCAGCTCACACCTACAGATAATAATTAGGCGGGGTTAGGTCTGGTAATAATTAGGCGGAGTTAGGTCTGGTAATAATTAGGCGGGGTTAGGTATGGTAATAATTAGGCGGGGTTAGGTCTGGTAATAATTAGGCGGGGTTAGGTCTGGTAATAATTAGGCGGAGTTAGGTCTGGTAATAATTAGGCGGGGTTAGGTATGGTAATAATTAGGCGGGGTTAGGTCTATTAATAATTAGGCGGGGTTAGGTCTGGTAATAATTAGGCGGAGTTAGGTATGGTAATAATTAGGCGGAGTTAGGTATGGTAATAATTAGGCGGGGTTAGGTCTGGTAATAATTAGGCGGGGTTAGGTCTGGTAATAATTAGGCAGAGTTAGGTATGGTAATAATTAGGCGGGGTTAGGTCTGGTAATAATTAGGCGGGGCTAGGTCTGGTAATAATTAGGCGGAGTTAGGTATGGTAATAATTAGGTGGGGGTTAGGTCTGGTAATAATTAGGCGGAGTTAGGTCTGGTAATAATTAGGCGGGGTTAGGTCTGGTAATAATTAGGCGGGGTTAGGTCTGGTAATAATTAGGCGGGGCTAGGTATGGTAATAATTAGGCGGAGTTAGGTATGGTAATAATTAGGCGGAGTTAGGTCTGGTAATAATTAGGCGGGGTTAGGTCTGGTAATAATTAGGCGGAGTTAGGTATGGTAATAATTAGTCGGGGTTAGGTCTGGTGAACGAATAGGCCAGATTACAAGCGAAATAATGCGATTTGCTAATACGTTTTCATAAGTAAGTGATGTTGTTGCGGCTGTGTGTGCTGTTGCCCCATCCTGCCGAAACCGAGCTTCTTTAATGTCCCGCTCTGTAAGGTGGGCTATGAATGATTCAAGCATTAAAGTACGGCAATGTTCTGCGTTGATTTTTGCATTGAAAAAAATGTTTCCCAATTATTCGCATACGACTTTCTGAACGTAAAGCGGTACTTGATGTAATTCATGCAGGTTTTATTTTTTACTGTTCTACATACGGTTGTTCTTACTTGTTGACGCAACCGGAGAGATGAAACCGTGCCTCATCAGTGAAAAATGCCACGTCAAGGACTTCATCACCTTGTTCAGAGATGAGGTTCTAAAACCATCTGCAGTAGTTCAATCTGGATTCATAATCTCTTGCATGGAATTAAGGCGATTCAATTAATCTGTAAGGACGATAGTGCAGCTAACACTTCAGAACCTTGAGGACGGTATTCATTGGAAAAGTTTGCATGTTGAGACAACCACCTTAAAGGTTTATTAGGGCTCATTGTAATTCTAGTTTGCATATCAAGTTCTGTGTCTTCTGAAGTTGAAGGCCCTCCAGATCTGTATGCACCTACAACACTATCCGTAGCACGAAACTTGTCAATCAAAGTCATAGCCTCATTGCGATGGGAGACTTGTGAGTCTGGACATTTCAACATAAATTGTTGAATAACTTGTTCTCTACATTTGCTATCATTACCGAAGACGTATTAAAAAAAATATCATGTTTCCAAGGTATAACACCATTTCCCTTCAGCAATGAAACCGTGAATATAATAGCGGCTTACTGTGTTATGTTTGTGACGGGATTGTGGACACAGAATGTGATGTAAACTTCATCAATCGGTGATTTCATTTCAAGAATATTGATCAAGTCACTCCATAGCGACATTATAAACACCCCGTGTTACTCTTTATTCTACAAGTTTGATCAAGTCCCTCCATAGCGACATTATAAACACCCCATGTTACTCTTTATTCTACAAGTTTGATCAAGTCCCTCCATAGCGACATTATAAACACCCCATGTTACTCTTTATTCTACAAGTTTGATCAAGTCCCTCCATAGCGACATTATAAACACCCCGTATTACTCTTTATTCTACAAGTTTGATCAAGTCACTCCATAGCGACATTATAAACACCCCATGTTACTCTTTATTCTACAAGTTTGATCAAGTCACTCCATAGCGACATTATAAACACCCCATGTTACTCTTTATTCTACAAGTTTGATCAAGTCCCTCCATAGCGACATTATAAACACCCCATGTTACTCTTTATTCTACAAGTTTGATCAAGTCACTCCATAGCGACATTATAAACACCCCGTATTACTCTTTATTCTACAAGTTTGATCAAGTCCCTCCATAGCGACATTATAAACACCCCATGTTACTCTTTATTCTACAAGTTTGATAAATTATTCCGAACTTGATTCTCAGTTTAAAAAAAAATGACTGTCTCTCACTACTTTAATGCTTGAGATGTAATTGTCTTTTTTCTCTTTTCATAACATTATTTTAAGCTGCTTTTTTTTTCTTTTTAGTACTTCTAACTGTTTCTTTATTAATAGTAGGATTTTTAACTGTATCTCTTTTCATACCAATATTATAATCTGCTTTCCACATCGTGCTTGTATTTTAAATGGTCTCTCTGGTCATTGTAGGATTTTTAAATGGTTAACTTTTGATGCTAGAAATATAAACTTTCTCAACTCTCTTAACTCCTTCATTTTAATCTCGATCTCTATATATTACTGGGGAGTGACCCTAGCGGTGGATATATATATATAAACTAAAATTGCCAGATGGCTGGGGAGTGACCCTAGCGGTGGATATATATATATATATATATATATATATATATATAAACTAAAATTGCCAGATGGCTGGGGAATGACCTTAGCTGTTGCTAGAACTCGTAAACAAAGAAAGGGCTCGCCACGCGGTGTCAGATGACTAGAGAGAGTTACTTGAGTACAGTAAGGAGTGGAACCTGTCCATGCCATAGTTGGCAGGAGCAGAAATGTAAACTGTCGGTAACAAGACAGGTATAAAAGTTGGGACAGACACTTAGAGAGGAGCGACGGGGCCGCACAGTTAACGAGAAGGCCGGTCAGACATTTAGAGAAGTCAGTCAGGAAATTATGTAGTAGTCAGTAGAATTCTAGTTAAGCCAAGATATTAGTAAGTTCCAAAGGAGATTCTAGAGACTGAGATAGATCGTTAGTCACACAGAGAAAACGTAGATACGCAAGTGAACTTAGAACGTACCGAACTTTATAGAGTTAGAAACCACGTGACTGAAAGGAGTTGATAGATTTAATAACAAGTTACGATCACTCTTACTGACAAATTATCATCGCCTATCGGCTATGTCATGTAACACAATTGTAGTAAGAGTATAGAATATGAACATGTTGAGAGAGTCAGAGATGATAAAGTGCTGATGAGTTTTATCCATATTTATATGTCTGCCTCTACATTATGAAACGAAGGCAAGTCAGCTAGAAGATATGAAGGCCTGCCAAAAAATCAATAAAACAAGATTCCAGACAACAAAGATACGAAGAACGCCAACAAGTTAGAAAGTTGCTAGAAGCAGATTCCTCGACGAGAAGTAGAAACCTCAACGCATCAAGAAGATAGACTATAAGAAGAAAATACCAACGAAGCAGCTCTGCTATACATGTTCATTACAGCAAGGACCCTGCTATACTCTCTCTCTCTCTCTCTCTATCTCTCTCACTCTCTCTCTCTCTCTCTTCTATCTATATCTTAATGTTTAATACACTAAACATCTCTTTTTTCGCTCTCTCTCTCTCTCTCTCTCTCTTAATGTTAGGATTTTAAACTGCCTCTCTCTCTCTCTCTCTCTCTCTCTTAATGTTACGATTTTAAACTACCTCTCTCCCTCTCCCGTGACAAGAATTTCGCGTGCCCACGCGATGAGATAGTGCTGCAGTGCCACTAGCTCTTGAGTTTAGTAGAACGGTAACAGTCCTCGACCTTGCCTTGGTACAGGGTGTATGATTTGTCTGTTTTCGAGTAAAAATTTGCCACAAACTGGACCACGGTCGGATCGAGTGTCTCGCGGAAGTGGTGGCCTGACTTCATTTGTTGGGACAGCGACTATTGTTGTGGCATGCTCACTAATGTAAAGTCCACGGATTTGTCGCTGACACATACAGTTATGCTGCTTGTGATGGACGTTACAGTGACTCGGGTGTGTCCATTATGAGCTGCACGCCTTTTGTACAGAGTTCAGCGCGTTCAATATTACACAGTTTTCTATTCATCAAATAACACACCATTTTGACAGAAGAACTCAGCGTGTTCTATGGAAAAGTATGAACGATCGAGACGGACACTTTGTTGGTTGCTGGCTGAGCAGATATGGAGGTGCCCAGACTGTAGTGAAGCCATTCTGTTCTAAAGTCAAAGCTACGGCACAGCTGTTTGTTTCAATCTTAAAGTGACATTTTACTTCCAACATTGAAACGTTTACAGCATTAATAAGTGAAGATGACCTGAGTCTACAACAATTTGCTCATTCATAAATTGATATCTTATGGGAGTGGTTTCAATGTGTGACACCAGACACACACAAGTGAAGCTTCTAGTCAAGCTAACAAGTCAAAGTAAAGCTCCACTTCCCTGTCTTGCTAGGCGTATGTGGAAAATGGTGTTAATGATCATATTTTCCATGACCACGCAAATTGTTTAGTAAGCTGGTCGGTATCACTCTAGGCCGGCATTAATTCTTTAAAAAAATATGGTACCCTTTTTTCCAGAGACTGGTTGAAGATTGGAGCCTTGTCGGCCCGAAAATATCCACTTCTAGTTATTGAACTTTGACCTTTCTAATCAGGCAATGAGCACACTAATTACACAGCCACAGAGGCTCCAAACTTCTGGCTTCATTAATTTGTGCATGAATGATGTTTTAACACAATAATACTTGTTATATATATATGATACATACATATACAGTAAAGTCTCGATTATCCGGAATGCTCGGGGAAGAACCCATTCTGGATAATTGAATTTTTCTGGATAATCGAGAGTAAGAAAACCAAACTCAAAATTTATGAAAAAACATGATTGAAAAATTGCAATGCTCAGAAATATTTAAATTCGTGTGAAATTCACTAGCTTTCTCTATCAACATGGGTCCTGATATTGGCAATCCTTTTCTTCTTCTTTCTAAAAACCACACATAAAGGACGTCGTCGAGTTTTTCAAATTTTGGCCGTTTCATACTTCGTCTCTGGTGTATATTGTTGCTGCTTTCAGACTCCGACGCAAACTTAAACAACTCATCTTTTTGATTTCGTATGTCATATAATGTTGAAGAGGCTATGCCAAATTCAGTCATCAAAACGTTGCGATTAACGCCTTTTTCAAGTCTACTAGCGATTTCAATCTTCTGGTTCAGTGTCAATACAGTTCGCTTGCGTTTACCTTTGCGGGAAATTGAGGTGTGGTTTGCACTCGCAGAGGCCATTATTTAACACAAAAATGTATTCCGTTAAAGGTATGCACACATGCGTTTATAGCATATCATGTATAATTTATACTGATGGAACGAATTTCAGCTTGCACAAATGTCTGAGACAAACTAACGTCAAACTCTGTATCTTACTCTTTTTGAATTTCCAGTCGGTAATTTTTGAACCCCTCCCCCTTTCTTCTCACCATCTCTATGTCACTGCACGCCGGCTGCTCAACCTTTGATTTATAATCATCAAAGTTATGGGCTCTTCAATTTTCACAAACAATACGTCTGCTTCTAATGTTCGGTCAGACTGTCAAACGCCATATTTTTGACAAATTCATGACCAACTTTAGATCTAAAGCAGGCTATGAGAAAATTAAGCAAATTTGTAAAATCATGTAGATAAGTGTTTTTGGCACGACTAAGATTTCCCGACAAAAACATTTAGTCGGGGGAAAAAGTGAAGATATAGACTGTCTGTCGCTTTTACTTGGAATATTTGGAGACACAATGTCTGGATTGAATAAAATATGTTCGCTCCTATTTGAAGTATATTACTGTAAATACACTATTGTAAACGCAATATTGTGTAATGATAGAGCCTGTAGAAGTAAGCGCAGCGCACAAACCGTGTTGTAGCGTTTCCGATTTCCGGATAAAGGCATTTAATTTAACTGAACAAAACATGATTAAAGCTTTCTCCCTATAATAATTAAAAAAAAAAAAAGTCCGTTAAATTGAGAATTCCGGATTATTGAGTACCGCATAATCGAGACTTTACTGTATATATATATATATATATATATATATATATATATATATATATATATATTTGCCTTCGAAAATGTCAAATTTTACACGTTCTATTTTGAAATATTCCATTTTTAAGTCACACATTCTTTAACCATTTAAGATATAAATAGAAAACTATCTTAATCAGTCGACACGAGGTGTTCGAGTCTGACTTTCTATTTATGACGGTAGCAATGTGGCAAAATTTTAGGCAAGAATAGATAGAGAGAAAAAATAGCAGATAGTTGAAATGAACTTATTCATTATTTAATGAAAGCCTATTTTATTCACGGAATCAGTTTAAGTGAAGTCGAGGCATCCCAAAATCAGCTCCACCGAGCGTCCCAGCATTTCTCGCAGCGTAGGCAGACTGATTGTTCATGTAAGGTGTTGATTGTAAATACATTTGTTTTTCCCACCAAGCAATCTGGATCAACCAGATTTCATCGCCAAATTTAGTCTCCTTAGTCTTTCAATATATACATCATTGTCCCACCCATTCGCCTTAGTCTTTCAATATATACATCATTGTCCCACCCATTCGCCTTAGTCTTTCAATATATACATCATTGTCCCACTCATTCTCCGTAGTCTTTCAATACATATATCGTTGTCCCACCCATTCTCCTCCTCTTCTCGTAAGGAGTGAACAACAAACTTGACGATGTCCTCTTTTTCTAGAATAAAGCCACACTCAGTATTAGAGCTGCCAGCGAGCTTATCGGCTATTTCATTACCGTGTACACCAGTGAGCTTATCGGCTATTTCATTACCGTGTACACCAGTGAGCTTATCAGCTATTTCATTACCGAGTACACCAGCAAGCTTATCAGCTATTTCATTACCGAGTACACCAGCAAGCTTATCAGCTATTTCATTACCGAGTACACCAGCAAGCTTATCGGCTGTTTCATTACCGAGTACACCAGCAAGCTTATCAGCTATTTCATTACCGTGTACACCAGTGAGATTCTCAGCAATTTCATTACCGAGTACACCAGCAAGCTTATCAGCTATTTCATTTATGAGTACACCAGCAAGCTTATCAGCTATTTCATTACCGAGTACACCAGTGAGCTTATCAGCTATTTCATTACCGAGTACACCAGCAAGCTTATCAGCTATTTCATTACCGAGTACACCAGCAAGCTTATCAGCTATTTCATTACTGAGTACACCAGCAAGCTTATCAGCTATTTCATTATTGAGTACACCAGTGAGCTTCTCAGCAATTTCATTACCGAGTACACCAGCAAGCTTGTCGGCTGTTTCATTACCGAGTACACCAGCAAGCTTATCGACTATTTCATTACCGAGTACACGAGCAAGCTTATCAGCTATTTCATTACTGAGTACACCAGTGAGCTTCTCAGCAATTTCATTACCGAGTACACCAGCAAGCTTATCAGCTGTTTCATTACCGAGTACACCAGCAAGCATATCAGCTATTTCATTACCGAGTACACGAGCATGCCCTGAACAGTACACTCAAGTTAACGCCCTACCTCTAGAGTTATTAAATAGCTACATCTACTCCTGCTGCAGATACTCTCTGTCAATCTTCCGTTACATACTTTGCGTGTTAGTCACCAAGACTGCGTGATTCACTTTCTGTGTAACCAGCCATGCTATCGCAGCTGTTGTGATACAGAACCGTCCTTGTAGTCGATGACATCCTGAGGTGGGGACACTATTTTCGATGGATTCCCTTATTACGACCTCGGTAGCTCTGTAGGCTCCAATTGCGACAATCCATGCAAAAATGAATTATTAATTTGGTTAGCTTCTTTTTCTCTCTTGTTACTTATACCCAATCCTTGTTGGGCTTAATGTCATTCCAATGGCATACTCTCCATGTGGACTCCTCCGACTCGGCCATAAAGGATTTTTTTCACGATTGAGGCGCGTGCCCTTGGTCACACCCAATTCTGAATGCAAGGGATTAACTATGTTCCTTTCCGCGTTCAACTAAGCCCGGACCTGAGCAGATCTGTGTCGCACTCTAATCCACGGAAAGTCAAGTAAGTACATCATTGAACGGATAGGTGTATCTCTGGTGTATCCAAGAACTGCCTGTAGGCCCTAATTTTGAACTCATTCCAACCTTGTGATCTGAGTTGACGAGAGAGTGAGTATACCCAAACCATAATCCAGTACTGAGAGCACAATCAGAAAGTTATATTCAAGGTCCAAAAAGTTAGTCCGCTCATAAGCAAAAAATAGACCTCAAAAGTCTAAAAATCTACTCCCATAGTCATAATAGTTAGACACAACAAGCAGAAAGTTATATTCAAGTTCCAAAATGTTAGACCAAATCGCAAAAAAATGTTAGTCATAAAACAAAAATTTAGGCTCATAATCAAAAAGTTTAACTCGAACCCTAAAAACCTACACCCATATTTATAATAGTTAAACAAAAAAGGTAAAAAAAACACCCACACACAAACACACAACCGCTCACACATCTTTATACCCCCAGCCATTTTTTATGGCTACGCATATGAAATCACTAAAAATAGTAAATATACACTCTAGGCCTACACCAAACTTCATATTATACATCCTCGTAGCAAGATTTTGCATAAAAAATCCCTTTTTTCAATTTTGCCACAGCCATTTTTTTTATGGATATGACGATGAAATCACTAAAAATAGTAAATATACACTCTAGGCCTACACCAAACTTCATATTATACATCCTCGTAGCAATATTTTGCATAAAAAATCCCTTTTTTTCAATTTTGCCCCCAGCCACTTTTTTAAGGATATGACGATGAAATCACTAAAAATAGTAAATTGATAGGCTAGGCTTTCCCCAAAGTTCATATTAAAAAATATTAGAAAGTTCATATTAGCAAAAGTCTAATTCATCAACAATACCACTAGATATAACAGCTTTAAATTTAAAATATATTAAAGATACCTATACAATACAAGTAAAGAACACATATCAGAAGTTGTTAGAAGAAGGGATTGAGCAATAGAGAAGAGAAAATCCTGATGAAAAAGTCACAAAGAAATGGCAATGCATAAAGAAAAGCATACACAAAACCAGCGACACGTTACCCAAAATGGAAAAGAAAAAAAAATGGATAACTGACAACATCTTAGAAGAAATGGAAGAAAGGAGACAAGCGATAAACACTGTCCAATTCAATAAATAGATAATGAAATACGCAAAATGTGCAAAAAGGCAAAAGAAGACTGGCTAGAAACTATGGAAAGCAAACAAGACTTAAGAGGAATGCACATGGAAATATAGAGAATGACTAATAAAATAAAAAAAGCCACAGAAGGTGGATGCATTGTAGACAAAAAAAGGAAAAATGCTAACAGACAATAAAGATATAATAGATAGATGGCAGGAATATATAGCAGAACTATTTCATGATCAAAGGGACAAGAAACCGATTATAAAATGTACATCAGGCTATAAAATCTTAAAATCTGAGGTGGAAAATGCTATAAAAGCAATGAAAAAGGGAAAAGCAACAGGACCTGACAGCATACAGATAGAGATGATACAGGCACTAGAGGATTTTGCCATTGAAATGATTACAGACACATGCAACGACATGTACCACACAGGATACATCCCAAATGAACTAAAAACATCAACTTTCATTGCATTGCCTAAAAAGAATGGTGCAGTTGAATGCAGTGGCTTTAGAACAATAAGCCTAATGAGCCATGTTACAAAAATCTTGCTAAAAGTTATACAAGGAAGAATTCAGAATAAAATCAATACTGAATTAGATGAGCAGCAATTTGGATTTAGGAAAAATAGCGGGACAAAAGAAGCCATATTCGGCATGAGAACATTAATCGAAAAGTACACAGAAGTAAAGAAATCAATTTATGCCTGCTTCATAGACTACACCGAAGCTTTTGATAGAGTACACCACAAACAACTTATAGAATGCCTGAAAGAGATACATCTAGATGACATGGACATACGATTAATATGTAATCTATACTGGGAGAAAACAGCAATAATAAAATATAACAAAGAGAACTCTACACCCATTGATATAACAAGAGGAGTAAGACAGGGATGCATCCTATCACCAAGGATATCATCCTATCTTCTTCTTTCCTTCCTCATTTGCCTTTCAGCGTCGAGGGGAGATATAATTTGCGGTCTTTTGCTCTTCTGTTCGCCTCTGCTGCTGTTATGTTTCTTAGTGCTTCTAATATTCCATCGATCCATCCTTTTCGTGGTCGACCCTTGGGTCCGGTGTTCTCACAACGTTTGTTGAAGGCTCGTTGTGTTGTGTTTTGAACTTTCTGCCTTGTCAGGTGGCCAAACCATTTTATCTGCTGTTTCCTTATATATTCTATAGCGAAGGCTATTCCTAGCTTTTATCTCAGTTCTTCATTTCTGATCTTAAACAAAGAAAATACTCAAAACCCACAAGTGGATATCAAAATTGAAGGAATAGACTTGGAGACAGTTCAGAACTACAACTACAACTGGACATACTATAACCAGTGATAGGAAATGTACAACTGAAATAAACAAAAGAATAGGAATGGCAAAAAGTAATTTTAATGTCATGAAGAACATACTAACATAAAAACAAATAACAATAGGGCTAAAACTAAGAATAGCAAAATGTTATGTCTTCTCAACATTCCTGTATGGTGCAGAAACATGGACATTGGACAAGAAAACAGAATAGAGAATTTAAGCCGTTGAAATGTGAATATATAGAAGAATAGGTAGAATTGGATGGAAGGAAAAGAAAACAAACGACGAAGTCTTAAAACAACTAAACATGAAAAGAGAACTACTATAAACACAATTCAAACAAGACAAATGCTATTTTGGGCGGTGTTAAAAGACTCAACAGCATACTAAAAGTAATCCTAGAGGAGAAAATACAAGGTAAAAGAGACAGAGGCAGACCAAGACTAATATGGACGAGTAACATCAAAAGATGGACAAACCAGCCTATGACAACCAGCACCATGAAAGCATGAGACAGGGCAGAATGGCGCTCCATGACAGCCAACCTTCGATGCGGAGATGGCACTCGATGATGAACTGATCACGAACTCAAAATAGCAAGTTATCGTGAAAGCTCAAGACAAAGCATGCTCAAATTGATGTCAACAATAAGTTCACAACTAAAGAATTCAAGTTACTACAGCGCGTCGTGTCACGAGAAACTCCCGAGTATTGCAAGACAACAGAGCACGCTTAAGACTGAAAGCATCAATTGTCAATTAGCGTACGACAAATCCAGGTTAACTAGGAGTTCAGTGTGACATTATGAGATCGTCAACTTAAAACGTTGTGTCTGGAGAGGCATCCGTGTAATCACGTGACCGTGTGATTGTAACCTACTTCTGGCTTAAGAAACATAACGACTCGGAAGTTTCCCTCTATAATAGTATTCATTTATTATAATTTGTCTCCATTAAGAAACATAAACATCGCGTGTGTTCTTTCATTTTCTAAGGATTATTAAGTATGAATTACTTACTTAGTTAATTATATTTATGATTTGATTGATTGTCCTTTTGAATTGATTGTTGAAATGGAACTTAATGACTTGTTATTGTTTGGTAGAATACACCGTACGCGTTATAAAATAGTATTTAATTTATATATATATATAAATATATATATATATATATATATATTCAAGTTACAAACAATGAATTGAAATTTGTCCAGAGCAAGTAATTTTAGTAATATAAACTTTGTTTTCCTTCCAGTGAAACGAATCAAGACGTTTGTAAATTTATGTTGTTCAATTATATTAAATTAACAATCGCTTCATGCACATTATGACATCACACAAAATGAAAATCTTAATTGCATAATTAAATAAAAATTAAATGGAACAAATTCTTGCACATATATAATCAGGAGTTAGATATTAGCAGATGATTGGACAATTTTTTTTACAGCCGTGTCAATCGATCGAAGTGAGAAATTGTATTCGTGCTAAAAATAACATGGTAAAACATGGCAACAACCTTAGATCCTGCCAATGAAGCGATGCGATTAGCAACTGAAACGGCAATTGAGTTGAGGATAGCAATGAACTATCAAAATATTAACAATTGGACTGCCACGTTCAAAGGAGAACCATCGACATTTAGAGCATGGATAGAAAATATAGAAAAAATTAGCTCACTAAACGAAAAATAAAGAACTAGGGAATATAGCATTTCAGACCAGTTCAGATGAAGTGTCTGCGTTCATAAGAAGGTTAGAGTCAGTACCCGTGGAAACGTGGGCGAGTGTGAACAAATATGAACAGTTGAGGTATGCAGAAGAAAGTAGTCCACAAGATTTATTTACAAAATTACACAAGATGAAGTAAAAAGAAGGGGAAGCCGTGTGTAAGTATGGAGACTGATTGATTAGTTTAGCGGAAAGAGCGTTTGCGCTGTGTCAGGTGAAAGGAATGAGGATATACAGATGTAGGTAATGACTATTTTTATTGAAGAGTTAAACAACAGGAGGTTAAGATTGTATTTGCTTAGAAATGAGCTGAAGACAATCAATTAAACATTGGATTTACCAATTAAAGAAGAAAACCATTTGAAAAGATGTGCGATTGAAGACAATTCAAACATTCCAAGGTGCACAAGACATGAGGAAACCAGGTACATAGGTTCAACAAGAGAATTGAGTCACCCACAAATGGGGATAAAGACAGATATGTTCAGAATAGAGGGGATAGAGAAGCAGAACATATACCAATGGAAATAGATCATGCCAGACACAGATGGAATAGAAGAAGTGTTAGAAGACCACAACAAAGAATAGAAGGATTCGTAGAGAACAAGAGATGTTTTAATTGCGGTAAACTTGGTCATTTTGCGCGAAATAGAAGACAAGAGTGCAGTAATCCCTCAGTTACCGCGATTAATAGGGACCAGAACCGGCCGCGATAAGGGAAAAACCGCGAAGTAGTGTCACCCTCTCATTTTTAACATACGTACATTTTTTTTTTATGTATAATATCAAGTGTATATGAAACCATATAAGTGCATATGTTATCATTAGAACATTAAAGAATAGTTTCAAACATGTAAGTAAAATATTAATAGTATAAATAACATACATAAATAATGGGTTTTTTTTTAAATAATAATTCCTCAATTTTGAATTTTTGAACAATCCGTGATGTACTGAAGCCGCAATGTGGAAACAATCTAAGAGATCATAGATCACCATATAATAGAACTAAGGTGAGTCATGGATTCAAACAGGGAAACTAACACCTCGCTCTTGGACTCAGGCCCCAAAGAGTGAGAGAAATGATGATTGGCCTGACAGTAAAATATGAAGGGAGACCCAAGTTCGTGTTTTGTTAAGATAGATAGACATACGTTTAGAGCATTGATTGACACTGGAGCCGAAATAAGTGTGATTAAAGAATCCGCATATAGACAAGTAAGAAAGAAATGCAAGCTGAGGCGCACATAATTTGGAGACAGTAAGTGGACGATCAATGGAGGTGATATCTATCTATCTATTGACCATTCGAGCCGTTGCCGGCCCATAGGGCATAGACTCAGATACTGTTTCTCTTATCTAAATTTTTATTCTAGCAGTTTTCAATTCTTGTAAAGATATTCTATCAAATCTCGCCATTTGTTCCGTGCAAGCAACTCTATCTCACTGAGGGAGCCTACTCCTGCTTTTCTTGCCTCTCTGAACAATGTGTCAGTGTCTCTCTGGGTCGGCATTACCCGTTGTTTCCCATATTAGGGCTTGCTTTGTTATTCGGTTATTATCTCTCCTAATCACATGTCTAACATATGACCATCGTCTTTTCTTGATTACCGAAGAGGTGATAGGCACTACAATATTAAACATACAGCATGGAGGGAGAAATATGGTGATTTTATTCACTTTGAACCCGAATCCCCTAACATTAATAGATAGACATATAAGATAAGTCGTTTTTATAGTAAGTAGATTATTTAGATCAAAACTTACTATTATTAATATGCACATGTTAATTTAAAACAATAAATTATTTAAACACTTCTTGGTTCTGAAACGTGCTTGATTCTCAGATTGTATTATTTTGTTCTCTCTGCCTGTGATGGTGTTTCTTCTTCGAACTCGCTGGTGTCTATGACGAGCTGGCCAGGTGTGGGCAGCGCCTCTTCAGTGTCAGTTGCTTTCTGTGTCTCGTGGAGCTCCATTGCGAGCTGCTTCGACTTTGGTAAACTTACGCTTTGGTTTCTTGTCAAACGGGGCCACTTTTTTTTCCTATGACCACCATGAAATTTTCATTGTCGCTGGTGTCTACTTCCTGGTGCCAAGTATCCAGGGACGAAGATGAAACATACACTTGTTAGTCTTGAAATCTTTAATGACACCAACCACTGTCTTTGAACCCCTTTGATCTACCTGATCAAATCACTCAGAAAACACACGTGAGTAAAAGGTTGTATTTCGAGCCATGGATTCGCTTTAGTAACTGCCATGATCTTTATGGTCATACTACTTTTAGTTACCCCGAAAGCAGTTCTCGTTCGCCAGTTTAATGCTACCAATGCCAAACATGGCCATAGAGTGGACACAGAAGACAGACCTGTGAAAAAAAGTTGTTCTGAAAAGTGAAAATAAACAACACAAAAATCATTCAAACCTTACCTTTACCTTAACTTTTACTTTTACTTTTACTATTACTTTAACTTTAACTTTCACTTTCACTTTTACTGTCACTTTTACTTTCACATTTACTTTCACTTTGACTTTAACTTTAATTCCAAATTTAACTTTAAGTTTTACTTTAACTTTTACTTTAACATTTTCTTTAACTTTTACTTTAACTTTTACTTTAACTTTTACTTTAACTTTTACTTTAACTTTTACTTTTACTTTAACTTTTACTTTATATTTAAATTTAACATTTACTTTATCTTTAAATTTATCTTTTACTTTAACTTTTACTTTAACTTTTACATTAGCTTTTACTTTAACTTTTACTTTAACTTTTACTTTATCTTTTAATTTTACTTTAACTTTTACTTTACCTTTTAATTTAACTTTTGCATTAACATTTTACTTTAAATTTTGCTGTAACATTTATGTTAACGTTTAACCACAACCCAAAACTCGCAACTCGCAACCCAAAACTCGCAACCCAAAACTCGCAAACCAAAAATTAAAACTCAGCTTAAACTTAAACTTAAAACTCAGCTTAAACTTAAATTTAAAACTCAACTTAAAATTAAAACTCAACTTAAACTTAAAACTCAACTTAAACTTAAAACTAAACTTAAATGAAAACTTAAATTAACTTAAAACTCAACTTAACTTAAACTGAAAACTCAACTTAACTTAAACGTAAAACTCAACTTAACTTAAACGTAAAACTCAACTTAACTTAAACTTTATACTCAACTTAACTTAAAATTTAAACTCAACTTAACTTAAACTTTAAACTCAACTTAAACTTAAACTTAAAACTTAACTTAAATTTAAAACTTAACTAAAACTTAAAATTAACTTAAACTTAAAACTTAGCTTAACTGAAAACTATTCTTAACTGAAAACTTAATTTAACTGAAAACTTAACTGAACTGAAAACTTAATTTAAATGAAAACGTAACTTAACCTAAACTTACAACTTAACTAAAACATAAAACTTAACTTAACTTAAACTTAAAACTTAACTTAACTTAAACTTAGAACTTAACTTAACTTAAATTTAACTTAAAACTTAACTTAAACTTAAACTCAACTGAACTTAAACTTAAAACTCAACTTAAATTAAACTTAAAAATCAACTTAATTTAAACGTAAAACTTAACTTAACTTAAACTTAAAACTTAATTTAAACTTAAAACTAAACTTAACTTAACTTAAAACTAAACTTAGACTTAAAACTTTACTTAACTTAAACTTAAATTTAAAACTTAACTTCAACTTAAAAATTAACTTAACTTAAACTTAAAACTTAACTAAAAAAATATTAAAACTTAACTTAACTTAAAATCAAAACTTAGCTTAAAATTAAACTTAAAACTTAACTTAAATTGAAACTTAAAACTTAACTTAAAACTTAACTTAACTTAAACTTAAAACTTAAACTAAATTAAACTTAAAACTTAACTTAACTTAATCTTGAAAACTACCTTAACTTAAAAAAAAACTTAACTTAACTTAAACTTAAAACTTAACTTAACTTAACTTTAAAATTTAACTTAACTTAACTTTAAAACTTAACTTAACTTAAAACTTAAAACATAAGTTAACTTAAACTTAAACTCAGCTTAACTTAAACTTAAAACTCAACTTAACTTAAACTTAAAACTCAACTTAATTGAAACTTAAACTCAACTTAACTTAAAACTTAACTTAAATTAAACTTAGAACTTAACTTAAACTTAAAATTTAACTTAAAAATAAAACTTAACTTAAACTTAAAACTTAAAACTTAACTTAATTTAAACTTAAAAATTAGCTTAACATAAACTTAAAAATTAACTTAACCAAACTTAACTTAAACTTAAAATATAATTCAACTGAAACTTAAAACTAAACTCAACTTAAACTTAAAACTTAACTTTACTATCTTAAAACGTAACTTAACTTAAACTTAAACTCAAATTAACTTAAACTTAAAACTCAACTTAATTTAAACTTAAAACTCAACTTAATTTAAACTTAAAACTTAACTTAACCTAAACTTAAAAATTAACATAAACTAAAAACTTAACTTAACTTAAACTTTAAACTTAAATTAAACTTAAAACTCAACTTAACTTAAACTTAAAACTCAACTTAATTTAAACTTAATACTCAACTTAACTTGAACTTAAAACTCAACTTAACTTAAACGTAAAACTAAACTTAACTTAATCTTTAAACTCAACTTAAAATTAAACTTAAAACTCAATTTAAATGTAATACTCAACTTAACTTTAACTTAAAACATAACATAGCTTAAACTTAAAACTTAACTTAAGCTTAAAACTCAACTTAACTTAAACTTAAAACTCAAATTAATTTAAACTTAAAACTTAACTTAACTTGAACTTAAAACTTAACTTAAACTAAACATAAAACTTAACTTAACCTAAACTTAAAACTTAAATTAAACTTAATAGTTAACTTTAATTAAAAACATAACTTAACTTAAACTTAAAACTTAACTTAACATAAACTTAACTTAAATTAACGTAAACGTAAAACTTAACTTAAACATAAAACTTAACTTAACTTAAACTTAAACTCAACTGAACTTAAACTTAAAACTCAACTTAAATTAAACTTAAAAATCAACTTAATTTAAACGTAAAACTTAACTTAACTTAAACTTAAAACTTAATTTAAACTTAAAACTAAACTTAACTTAACTTAAAACTAAACTTAGACTTAAAACTTTACTTAACTTAAACTTAAATTTAAAACTTAACTTCAACTTAAAAATTAACTTAACTTAAACTTAAAACTTAACTAAAAAAATATTAAAACTTAACTTAACTTAAACTCAAAACTTAGCTTAAAATTAAACTTAAAACTTAACTTAAATTGAAACTGAAAACTTAACTTAAAACTTAACTTAACTTAAACTTAAAACTTAAACTAAATTAAACTTAAAACTTAACTTAACTTAATCTTGAAAACTACCTTAACTTAAAAAAAACTTAACTTAACTTAAACTTAAAACTTAACTTAACTTAACTTTAAAATTTAACTTAACTTAACTTTAAAACTTAACTAAACTTAAAACTTAAAACATAAGTTAACTTAAACTTAAACTCAGCTTAACTTAAACTTAAAACTCAACTTAACTTAAACTTAAAACTCAACTTAATTGAAACTTAAACTCAACTTAACTTAAAACTTAACTTAAATTAAACTTAGAACTTAACTTAAACTTAAAATTTAACTTAAAAATAAAACTTAACTTAAACTTAAAACTTAAAACTTAACTTAATTTAAACTTAAAAATTAGCTTAACATAAACTTAAAAATTAACTTAACCAAACTTAACTTAAACTTAAAATATAATTCAACTGAAACTTAAAACTAAACTCAACTTAAACTTAAAACTTAACTTTACTATCTTAAAACGTAACTTAACTTAAACTTAAACTCAAATTAACTTAAACTTAAAACTCAACTTAATTTAAACTTAAAACTCAACTTAATTTAAACTTAAAACTTAACTTAACCTAAACTTAAAAATTAACATAAACTAAAAACTTAACTTAACTTAAACTTTAAACTTAAATTAAACTTAAAACTCAACTTAACTTAAACTTAAAACTCAACTTAATTTAAACTTAATACTCAACTTAACTTGAACTTAAAACTCAACTTAACTTAAACGTAAAACTAAACTTAACTTAATCTTTAAACTCAACTTAAAATTAAACTTAAAACTCAATTTAAATGTAATACTCAACTTAACTTTAACTTAAAACATAACATAGCTTAAACTTAAAACTTAACTTAAGCTTAAAACTCAACTTAACTTAAACTTAAAACTCAAATTAATTTAAACTTAAAACTTAACTTAACTTGAACTTAAAACTTAACTTAAACTAAACATAAAACTTAACTTAACCTAAACTTAAAACTTAAATTAAACTTAATAGTTAACTTTAATAAAAACATAACTTAACTTAAACTTAAAACTTAACTTAACATAAACTTAACTTAAATTAACGTAAACGTAAAACTTAACTTAAACATAAAACTTAACTTAACTTAAACTTAAACTCAACTGAACTTAAACTTAAAACTCAACTTAAATTAAACTTAAAAATCAACTTAATTTAAACGTAAAACTTAACTTAACTTAAACTTAAAACTTAATTTAAACTTAAAACTAAACTTAACTTAACTTAAAACTAAACTTAGACTTAAAACTTTACTTAACTTAAACTTAAATTTAAAACTTAACTTCAACTTAAAATTAACTTAACTTAAACTTAAAACTTAACTAAAAAAATATTAAAACTTAACTTAACTTAAACTCAAAACTTAGCTTAAAATTAAACTTAAAACTTAACTTAAATTGAAACTGAAAACTTAACTTAAAACTTAACTTAACTTAAACTTAAAACTTAAACTAAATTAAACTTAAAACTTAACTTAACTTAATCTTGAAAACTACCTTAACTTAAAAAAAACTTAACTTAACTTAAACTTAAAACTTAACTTAACTTAACTTTAAAATTTAACTTAACTTAACTTTAAAACTTAACTAAACTTAAAACTTAAAACATAAGTTAACTTAAACTTAAACTCAGCTTAACTTAAACTTAAAACTCAACTTAACTTAAACTTAAAACTCAACTTAATTGAAACTTAAACTCAACTTAACTTAAAACTTAACTTAAATTAAACTTAGAACTTAACTTAAACTTAAAATTTAACTTAAAAATAAAACTTAACTTAAACTTAAAACTTAAAACTTAACTTAATTTAAACTTAAAAATTAGCTTAACATAACTTAAAAATTCACTTAACCAAACTTAACTTAAACTTAAAATATAATTCAACTGAAACTTAAAACTAAACTCAACTTAAACTTAAAACTTAACTTTACTATCTTAAAACGTAACTTAACTTAAACTTAAACTCAAATTAACTTAAACTTAAAACTCAACTTAATTTAAACTTAAAACTCAACTTAATTTAAACTTAAAACTTAACTTAACCTAAACTTAAAAATTAACATAAACTAAAAACTTAACTTAACTTAAACTTTAAACTTAAATTAAACTTAAAACTCAACTTAACTTAAACTTAAAACTCAACTTAATTTAAACTTAATACTCAACTTAACTTGAACTTAAAACTCAACTTAACTTAAACTTAAACTCAACTTAACTTAAACGTAAAACTAAACTTAACTTAATCTTTAAACTCAACTTAAAATTAAACTTAAAACTCAATTTAAATGTAATACTCAACTTAACTTTAACTTAAAACATAACATAGCTTAAACTTAAAACTTAACTTAAGCTTAAAACTCAACTTAACTTAAACTTAAAACTCAAATTAATTTAAACTTAAAACTTAACTTAACTTGAACTTAAAACTTAACTTAAACTAAACATAAAACTTAACTTAACCTAAACTTAAAACTTAAATTAAACTTAATAGTTAACTTTAATTAAAAACATAACTTAACTTAAACTTAAAACTTAACTTAACATAAACTTAACTTAAATTAACGTAAACGTAAAACTTAACTTAAACTTAAAAGTTAACTTAACTTAACTTAAACTTTAAACTTAACTTAAACTTAAAACTTAACTTAACTTAAACTTACAACTTAACTTAAACTTAAAACGTAACTTAACTGAAACTTAAAACGTAACTTAACTTAATCTTAAAACTCAACTTAAACTTAAAACTCAACTTAACTTAAACGTAAAACTAAACTTAACTTAATCTTTAAACTCAACTTAAAATTAAACTTAAAACTCAACTTAAAATTAATACTCAACTTAACTTAAACCTACAACTCAACTTAACTTTAACTTAAAACATAACATAGCTTAAACTTAAAACTTAACTTCAACTTAAAACTCAACTTAACTTAAATTTAAAACACCATTTTACTAAACCTAAAACTCAACTTAACTTAAACTTAAAACTTACCTTAAATTAAACTTAGAACTTAACTTAAACTTAAAATTTAACTTGAAAGTAAAACTTAACTTAAAAATAAAACTTAACTCAACTTAAAACGTAACTTGACTTATACTTAAACTCAACTTAACTTAAACTTAACTTAACTTACAAATAAAACGTAACTTAACTTAATCTTAAAACGTAACTTAACTTAAAATTAAAATCAACTTAACTTAAACTTAAAACTCAACTTAACTTAAACTTAAAACTCAACTTAATTTAAACTTAGAACTTAACTTAACCTTAAAATTTAACTTAACTTAACCTTAAAATTTAACATAATAATAACTTAAAACTCAACTTAAACATAAAACTCAACTTAATTTCAACTTAAAACTCAACTTAACTTAATTTAAACTTACAACTTAACTTAACTTTAACTTAAATCATAACTTAGCTTAAACTTGAAACTTAACTTAAAACTTAACTTAAACTTAAAACTCAACTTAACTTAAAACTTAATATTTATAACTTAACTTAACTTAAAAATAAAACGTTACTTAACTTAATCTTAAAACGTAACTTAACTTAAAATTAAACTCAACTTAACTTAAACTTAAAACTCAACTTAACTTAAACTTAAAACTCAACTTAATTTAAACTTAAAACTTAACTTAAACTTAAAACTTAACTTAAACTTAAAACTTAACTTAACTTAATTTAAAACTAAACTTAGACATAACACTTAACTTAACTTAAACTTAAAATTTAACTTAACTTAACTTAAACTTAAAATTTAATTTAACTTAAACTTAAAACTTAACTTAACTTAAACTTAACTTAACTTAAATTAACGTAAACGTAAAATTTAACTTAAACTTAAAACTTAACTTAAACTTAACTTAAACTTAAAACTTAACTTAACTTAAACTTAAAACTAAACTTAACTTAATTTAAAACTAAGCTTAGGCATAAAACTTAACTTAACTTAAACTTAAAATTTAACTTAACTAGTTAAAACTTAACTTAACTTAAACTTAACTTAAATTAATGTAAACGTAAAACTTAACTTAAACTTAAAACTTAACTTAAACTTAAAACTTAACTTAACTTAAATTAAAGTTAAAATTTTATTTAACTTAAACTTAAAGCTTAACTTAACTTAAACTTAACTTAACTCAAATTAACGTAAACGTAAAATTTAACTTAAACTTAAAACTTAACTTAAAAATACAACTTAACTTAACTTAAAACGTAACTTGACTTAAACTTAAACTCAACTTAACTTAAACTCAACTTAACTTAAACTTAAAACTCAACTTAATTTAAACTTAAAACTCAACTTAATTTAAACTTAAAACTTAACTTAAACTTAAAACTTAACTTAAATTAAAACTTAAAATTTAAAACTTAACTTAACTTAAAACATAAGTTAACTTGAACATAAAAATTAACTTAACTTAAAAATAAAACGTAACTTAACTTAAACTTAAAACGTAACTGAACTTAAACTTAAACTCAACTTAACTTAAACTTAAAACTCAACTTAACTTAAACTTAAAACTCAACTTAACTTAAACTTCAAACTCAACTTAATTTAAACTTAAAACTTAATATAAACCTAAAACTTAACTTAACTTAAACTTTAAACTTAAATTAAACTTAAAACTTAACTTAACTTATAATTAAAACCTAACTTGAACTGAAAAATCAACTTAATTTAAAGTTAAAACACAACGTAACTTAAACTTAAAACTTAACTTAAACTTAAAACTTAACTTAAACTTAAAATTTAATTTAACTTAAACTTAAAATTTAACTTAACTTAAACTTAACTTAACTTAACTTGAACTTAAAGCTTAACTTAACCTAAACTTAACTTAACTTGAACTTAAAACTTAACTTAACCTAAACTTAAAGCTTAACTTAAACTTAATAGTTAACTTTAATTTAAAACATAACTTAAACTTAATAGTTAACTTTAATTTAAAACATAACTTAAACTTAATAGTTAACTTTAATTTATAACATAACTAAAACGTAACTTAACTTAATCTTAAAACTCAACTTAATTTGAACTTAAAACTTAACTTAACTTAAATTTAAAATTTAACTTTCCTTAAAACTTATAACATAAATGAACTTAAACTTAAAACTCAACTTAACTTAAACTTAAAACGTAACTTAACTTAAAAACTTAAAACGTAACTTAACTTAAACTTAAAACTTAACTTAACTTGAATTTAAAACTTAACTTAACCTAAACTTAAAACTTAACATAAACTTAAAACTTAACTTAACTTAAACTTTAAACTTAAATTAAACTTAAAACTTAAACTTAACTTAAACTTAAAACTTAACTTAAACTTAAGACTTAACTTAACTTAAACTTAAAACTTAAATTAAACTTAAAACTTAACATAACTTAAAACATAAGTTAACTTAAACATAAAAATTAACTTAACTAAAAAATAAAACGTAACTTAACTTAAACTTAAAACGTAACTTAACTTAAACTTAAACTCAATTTAACTGAAACTTAAAACTCAACTTAACTTAAACTTAAAACTCAACTTAATTTAAATTTAAAACTTAACTTAAACTTAAAACTTAACTTAAATTAAAACTTAAAATTTAAAACTTAACTTAACTTAAAACATAAGTTAACTTGAACATAAAAATTAAATTAACTTAAAAATAAAACGTAACTTAATTTAAACTTAAAACGTAACTGAACTTAAACTTAAACTTAAACTTAAACTCAACTGAACTTAAACTTAAACTCAACTTAACTTAAACTTAAACTCAACTTAATTTAAACTTAAAACTTAATATAAACCTAAAACTTAACTTAACCTAAACTTAAAACTTAACCTAAACTTAAAACTTAACTTAAACTTAACTTAAACTTAAAATTTAATTTAACTTAAACTTAACTTAACTTAACTTAACTTGACTTGAACTTAAAACTTAACTTAAACTAAACTTAAAACTTAACATAAACTAAACTTAAAACTTAACTTAACCTAAACTTAAAGCTTAACTTAAACGTAATAGTTAACTTTAATTTAAAACATAACTAAAACGTAAATTTAATTAATCTTAAAACTCAACTTAAACTTAAAACTCAACTTAATTTGAACTTAAAACTTAACTTAACTTAAATTTGAAATTTAACTTACCTTAAAACTTGTAACAAAAGTGAACTTAAACTTAAACTCAACTTAACTTACACTTAAAACTCAACTTAACTTAAACTTAAAACGTAACTTAACTTAAACTTAAAACGTAACTTAACTTAAACTTAAAACGTAACTTAACTTAAACTTAAAACGTAACTTAACTTAAACTTAAAACTTAACTTAACTTAAATTTAAAATTTAATTTACCGTAAATCTTATAACATAAGTGAACTTAAACTTAAACTCAACTTAACTTAAACTTAAAACTCAACTTAACTTAAACTTAAAACTCAAATTAATTTAAATTTAAAACTTAACTTAACTTGAACTTAAAACTTAACTTAAACTAAACATGAAACTTAACTTAACATAAACTTAAAACTTAACTTAAACTTAATAGTTAACTTTAATTAAAAACATAACTTGACTTAAACTTAAAACTTAACTTAACATAAACTTAACTTAAATTAACGTAAACGTAAAACTTAACTTAAACTTAAAACTTAACTTAACTTAAACTTTAAACTTAACTTAAACTTAAAACTTAACTTAACTTCAACTTACAACTTAACTTAACTTAATCTTTAAACTCAACTTAAAATTAAACTTAAAACTCAACTTAAAATTAATACTCAACTTAACTTAAACCTCAACTTAACTTTAACTTAAAACATAACATAGCTTAAACTTAAAACTTAACTTAAACTTAAAACTCAACTTAACTTAAATTTAAAACACCATTTTACTAAAACTTAAAACTCAACTTAACTTAAAACTTACCTTAAATTAAACTTAGAACTTAACTTCAACTTAAAATTTAACTTAAAATTAAAACTTAACTTAAAAATACAACTTAACTTAACTTAAAACGTAACTTGACTTAAACTTAAACTCAACTTAACTTAAACTCAACTTAATTTAAACTTAAAACTCAACTTAATTTAAACTTAAAACTTAACTTAATTTAAACTTAAAACTTAACTTAACCTAAACTTAAAACTTAACATAAACTTAAAACTTAACTTAACTTAAACTTTAAACTTAAATTAAACTTAAAACTTAACTTAACTTAAAATTAAAACTTAACTTGAACTGAAAAATCAACTTAACTTAAAACACAACGTAACTTAAACTTAAAACTTAACTTAACTTAAACTTTAAACTTAACTTAACTTAAACTTAAAATCTAACTTTAACTTTACTTAACTTAAACTTAAAACTTAACATAATTTAAAACTCAACTTAATTTAAACTTAAAACACTACTTTACTAAAACTTAAAACTCAACTTAACTTAAAGTTAAAACTTAACTTAACTTGAACTTAAAACTTAACTTAACTTAAACTTAAAATTTAATTAAATTAACTTAAAATTAAAACTTAACTTAACTTAAAGTTAAGACCTTACATAACGTAAACGAAAAACTTAACTTAAACTTAACTTAATCCTAAACTTAAACTTAAACTTAAAACTTAACTTCAACTTAACTTAAACTTAAAACTTAACTTAATTTAAACTTAAAACTTAGCTTAAAATTAAACTTAAAACTTAACTTAAATTGAAACTTAAAACTTAACTTAACTTAAAACTTAACTTAACTTACCTTAAACTTAAAACTTAACCTAAATTAAACTTAAAACTGAACTTAACTTAGAACTTAACTTAACTTAATCTTAAAACCTAACTTAACTTAAACATAAAACTCAACTTAACTTAATCTTAATACTCAACTTAAACTTAAAACTCATCTTAACTTAAACTTAAAACTTAACTTAACTTAATCTTAAAACTTAACTTAACTTGAACTTAAAACTCAACTTAACTTGAACTTAAAACTTAACTTAAAACTTAACTTATCTTAAAACTTAACTTAAAATTTAACTTAACTAACTCTGCTATGCTCTGCTTTACCTTTAACTTTTGAAAAAATAAACAAATGAAATGGTTGATACACTTAATTAAAATGGAACCAGATAAAACAACATGCAAAGTAAGAGACAGTCAGAATAAAGACATGTGGAACAACCAACATTTTTCTATCTGTTCCCTTCTCATTACATGGCATTAAAATAATAATTGTTTCTTCATAATATCGGATGTTAACTCTATTTCTGCTTTAGTCTCTTTCAGAACGTTTTCATTACTATTCTTAACAGCCTATGGTATTCTCAACATTGTTTGTATAACTATATTTCTACAGCCTCCAGTCCTCCTACAGCCTTATTTTTGTGTCTGTTGTCCTATTGTACATGATTCACTTGTAACAGGTTTGAAATGATGTTAGGCGATGACAATGGTATGAATATTGGTAATGAAATGATAGGCCAATGCAAATGACCTGCCAGCACCATTTGAACAGTCTTTAATAACAGCCCTCTGTAGTACACCGTTTATGACAACATCGTTCTTTCTCTCCTTGTGTCGATACCAACGTGTACACAAGCCCCGTGAGGGGTACTGTTACTGGTCAGGCGATGGTGACGTTGACAAGATACAAAAACGTGCAGTGGTCAACGTGCGCTCACCTCTTCGTCTTAGCTGTCAGGTCCTCAACTAGTACTTCGGCTGTAATCTGACTGAACTGTTTTGTTTAATCTCCGTATGGTATGGGCCGCGACAACTTCCAGTTCGATTCAACGCTTTGGCATAGGTAGCGACTGTTATCATTAAATCAATGTTATCAATAAATGTCTGCACACTGCTGATGTTGAAAGATCATGTATCTTTATTCCGACAACCCTAACAATGGCAACTATGTACAATTATTCACAGCCGCCTGCGATCACACATCTCGCTCGGCCAGTCACACACCATATCACAGAATCCACATCTCTACTGGATACTCTCGCTTCTGTGCGTCTGCCTACTCAGGCTTACTTTACTTAATGCTTCAGAAATAGATTATAAAGAATAAGACACCAATAATTCTAATAAGAGCATATGTCATCAAACATGTCTGAGGATTTACTTGTGCCTATGTCATACAGGGGCACATTCTCGTGTATTTTCACTCCACATGAAATGTAAGGAACATAAGTTAAAGGGATAACCATTCATGTCATTTGTGTAAATGGAAGGGCTGCTGTCCCCAGGATCCCCACCTCACTAGGACTGATGCCCTAGGCTAGAGCTGCCTAGCTAGTGGAAACTAGCCCAGATTCAACAGCACACAGACGTGCCGATTGCAATCTCGGCACTAAGAACATCGGGTGTTACCCTAGTCCGACCACGCATCTTCCACCCCCCCCCCCAATTTTCTGTTCAAACTTTGACATAATGGGAGGTAGCAAAGCAGTACCCAAAGACTACTGTGTCACGTAGCCGACGTGACACAGTCTGTGTTGCTAGAGCAGGCAACACGGCTTTGCACCTAGGACAAGGTTTATAAGCCTTGCGTCTTAGCCAAAGAGAAAATTGGGCAGTTGGTTTATAAATATTCACTAGAATTTCATAAACCCGGCCACTGAAAACTACATAAAAATAGTTAACTATATAAATCTCTTGCTATTGTAATTTTTTTAGAGTACGAACATTTTGCATATCATTTCAAAAAAAAAATATTTCTTAAAGATGTTTATGTTTAAATATACAAAAACATATTTGGCAATGTGTCTTACAATGCACTAAAAATAAATCTTATCAATCAAAGTGTATGTGCATTTAATTTATGATGCAACTAAAAAATATTACTTTCATATGAATTTTTTAAAGTATTATTGTCCTTGTTTATTAAGGGAAGCCACTACAAAACAGTAAATTTTCGTACAGTACAAGTTATTGTTCCTAGGGGTAATTCATTTTACCTTTTAGACAGTTAGTAATATTCTCTAAAGTATTAATCATTAAACATGTTCAGCAATGCATATAGATTTAAATTAATACGATACATAAATGTGCTTCTAAGTTTTGTGCAAATTATATGAAATTAATTCAGTTAAATGGTAGCATTTTAAAATTATCAAGTATGCATAAAATTCAATTAGTACTCCACAATTTTTCTCACAAAGGTGTTCGATATAAACAAAAATTAATCATTAGACGTGTTCAGCAATGCATATAGAATTATATTAAGGTAATTGATGTAAATGTGTTTCTAAGTTTTGTGCAAATTATATGAAATTAGTTTGTTTTTAAATGATGGCAATAAAAATTATCACGTTAGTCATATCTCATGATAATAACTATTAGATATTTCATTTTCGTTTTATCCCCACAAAATGCAGGATAGGTGATCAAAATCAAATCATATTTTCAGGAATATGGAGGCCATTTCAGGTTCTCTAACAAAATATCTTAGAATATCATCAGGTAGTTTGGTCAGGTAGTATCAATCTTTATACTGGAAATGAATTAATATTCATTCATTATTATGTATTGTCTATTTGTCTTGAAGGACGAAGAGATAGAGGGAATCAAAGAGAAAAGATACCAGACAGTTTCAGAGAATGGCTTGCTGAAGGTCAACAACATAAATAAATGTCAAGATCAAAAGTTGTGGAGAGACATGATCAACTACGCCAGGAGGCCTGGTAATTGATGATGATGATTTATGATTATTCTAACTTCAAAAAGAACTAAGTAAGATTGCCACAGGTAAAAATTATATATATATATATATATATATATATATATATATATATATATATATATATAATAAGATTATAATGTCATTCCAATATTACAAATAGTAATAAGAATTACCTTAAGCTAACAATTATGTTAAAATGAAATAAATTAAATGAAATAAGTAATATTAATGGCTCACCATAATGGGTACTCACCTAATATAGATTTGCATTCACATGAAGCATAAAATAAATAAATATTCAGTTAATAAATAATATTCTATACAATAAATAAATATTCAGTAAAAATATTCAAATATTCAATTTAACTGTTTAAAACTTATTTTCTTTGTAATTTTAATTATTCTCTTTATTTCATGTAATTAAACAATTTAAAAATTCTTCCATCGAAAAGCTTACGAGAATTGAGACTGAGTGATTGCAAAAGTGTAGCTGATCTAGACATGCAAGAGTAGCCAAATTACGGAAGACTCTACGTTACCTCACTGTGGCAAAATATAAAAAGGTAATTTTATTACCACCTGACATTTTATTAAAGGATTTTACATTCTAATGTCTCTTTATTTTTAAAAGTTGTGGGATTTTGGGAAAAGTATGTTAGTACTCATATATTTCTAAGACTGTCTTACTTCTAATGCCCTGCAGTGCCATCAGATGGCACACAGGGTTTTTGGTGTACTTTGTCATATGTCCTTATTCTGGCCGAGCTTCTTATTCTTCACTAAAATTCTACCTTAGTCAACTTTGAAGAAATGTATAAACCCAAGGTAGTATAGCAATTATTGAAAAGACCTTGAAGAAACCACTAGTCCTGAATTGATGAGAGTAAGTACCATCTTGTACCAGCTCACCAACCACCTGCATTTACAAGTTTAACAACCAAATATTTATAATAGAAAATATAGGTCTACGTGTAATGTGTATTATGCTATTTTTATCACTGCAAACATTTGTACTCAGATTTTTTTCTTTAAAATGATTTATTACATTAACTCTTTCCATACGTTTCACCGCACTGTGCGCCAATGTGATTCCGGCAACGAACGTTTCACTGTATAGTGCGCTGTGCTCAATTTGATGAAGATTATCATAGGCTGATGTGACCATCTTTTGATGTTACTTGTCCATATTAGTCTTGGTCTACCTTTCCTTCTTTTACATTGCATTTTCCCTTCCAAGATTACTTTTAAAAGACCATAGTGTCTTTTAACATGTCTCAAAAATCTCATTTGTCTTGTTTGAATTGTGTTTAGTAATTCTCTTTTAATTTTAGCTGTTTTAAGACTTCATCGTTTGTTTGTCAATCCAAATCATTGGACAGTTATCACCATTATTGTCCAACAAGGAAATAGCGCTAGAGGCAAAATGAGCACTATACAATACAATCTTCATTCCAACGTTGTGCTACCAATGCAACCTGGACCCTAGATGCAAGAACAATAAGAAAAATAACCTCTACTATGATGAAATGTGTCAGATGAGTGACAGGAAGCAGTCTGAGAGATAAGATCAGAAATGAAGAACTGAGGAGAAAGCTAGGAATAGCCCCTGCCATAGAATATATTAAAAACAAAAAACAGATAAAATTTGTTGGCCGCATGAAAAAGCAGAAAAATAAAAACACAACACAATGAGCCTTCAACAAATGTGAGAATACCAGACCCAATGGTCGACCATGAAATAGATGGAATTTTTGAAGCACTAGGAAACATAACAGCAGCCGAGGCGAACAGAAGAACAAAAGACCGCTAATTATATCTCCCCTCGATGCTGAAAGGCAAATGAGGAAGGAAAGAGAAGAAGAATCATTTGTTTTCTTTTCTTTCCTTTCAATTCTTCCTATTCTTCTATAAATCCACATCTGAAAAGCTTAAATTTTCTGTTCTGTTTTCTTGTCTAATGTCCATCTTTCAGCAACATACATGAATGTTGAGAAGATATAACATTTTGCTATTCTTAGTTTTAGCCCTGCTTTATTTGTTGTGATGTTAGTATATTTCTTATGACATTAAAATTACTTTTTGCCATTTTCAATTTTTTTTTCCCTCCAGTTTTACATTTTCCACCACTGGTCATAGTATGTTTAAAGTAGTTGTAGCTTTGAACTGTCTTCAGGTGTGTTTCTTGAAATTTGATATCCACTTGTAGGTTTTGATTACTTTCTTTGTTTATGATCAAAGTTTTAGTCTTTTTGCTATTCATATCTAATCCATATTTTTTGCTTATCATGTTTTTTTCATTTAGTAATTGATGTAGATCTTCAGGATTTTCTGCAAGTAATACAGTATCATCATCATATCTTAAGTAACTGACTATCATTTCATTATAGTTTATGCCTGGCATCTTTGTGATGTTTATACAAATTTTCTCATTGATTAGCTTAAACAAGCTTGGTGATATAATTTGTGTTGCTGTTAAAATATTTACATATTTATATATGACCTGCTTCAAAAATGTATTTACACATCTACCATTTTATGTGAAAAGTTAGTGCAGCATTGCTTGATTCTGGTCATGACTTTTATAAAAGTCCTGTTGGTCATAAAAAAATATGACCATTAACATCATTATTACTCCATATATTAAAAGGAATGATGTTTAATTTGTACGTGTTTACTAGTGTTATGTTTATGTACAATGTTTAAACATTTAAAGAAAAATATTATAATTGTTGACAGATATTTATATGGACTATTTACAAACATTTACATATATAATTGCTCACAAAGGCCTGTTATAAACATTTTACAAATTTTTTCATGTTTACCAAGGTGTCAGACCTGGGCCATTCACATTACTAAGATCTACAACAAGCTATGCTACCTCAACGCTCAGGGCTATGAGGCTATCTCAGACATTGGCTTAGATTTTCTGGCACAAAGCTGCTCAAGACTTTCCTCATTGGACATAAGCAAATGTGACATAACAGATGATGGACTGTATGCCTTATCTGTGCACTGTCCAAATCTACATAAACTTGAGATGAAGTCATGTGATGTAACAACAGACAAAAGGAATAGTGATGATTGCTTATAGGTACTTCTCATTTCAGCAGTTGCATGTCCAGGATTGTTGTCTGTCCCCTGATGCATATGCTATGGTTAGAAAGTACTGCAAGAGAGTCATCACAGAACACAAAATTCCAACAATTCTATAAAGCAGCTTTTTATATTAATTTTGTTCTTTTGAGTTGTGTCCAACTTTTGTAATAGATGAGGATGTTCTAAAAGAGTAATGAGGGTATTCTAAAAGACTAAAGGGATATTATGGAACACTAATGGGGATATTCTGAAAGAGTAATGGGGATATTCTAAAAGTGTAATCTGGATATTCTAAAAGAGTAATGTGGATGTTCATAAAATAAAAAGTATAAAGGGTTTTCTAAAAGAGTAATAGGAATGTTATAAAAGAGTAATGGGGATATTCTAAAAGAGTAATTAGGATGTTCTCAAAGAGTAATTAGGATGTTCTAAAAGAGGCCAAATCAAAAATGAAACCTAATTTCCAATATTAGGAGACTTTCATCACTTGGGGTCATGTCAGGAGAAGGGAATATCTGTGATCTTTTGTGACAACTGGGATATTTTGTGACAGCTGGGATATTTTATGACAGCTGTGTTGTTTTGTGACAGAGGGGATATTTTGTGACAGCTGGGATGTTTTATGACAGCTGGGATGTTTTGTTGCAGCTGGGATGCTTTGTTGCAGCTGGGATATTTTGTTACAGCAGTAACATTTTTGACAACTGTACATTATGTTATAGCTGAGATATTTTGTGACAGCTGGGATATTTTGTTACAACTGGGATATTTTGTTACAACTAAAATATTTTGTTACAACTGTGGTGTTTTGTGACAACTGAGATACTTTGTGACAACTGTGATATTTTATTACAATTTTAATAATTTGTGACAACTTTTATATTTTGTAACAGCTGGCATATTTTGTGACAACTATATTTTGTGACAGCTGGGATATTTTGTGACAGCTGAGATATTTTGTTACTGCCGGGGTTTTTTGTGTTATCTGGGATATTTTGTGACAACTGTGATGTTTTGTGACAACTGTGATATTTTGTGACAAATGAGATATTTTGTGACAGCTGGGATACATTGTTAGTGCTGGGATATTTTGTTACTGCTGGGATATTTATGTGACATCTGGGATATTTTGTGACAGCTGGTATATTTTATGAAAACTGAATTACTTTATGACAGCTGTGATATCTTGTGACAGCTGTATATTTTATTACTGCTGGGATATTTTGTGACATCTGGGATATTTATGATAACTGAGATAATTTTGTGACAGCTTGAATATTTTATGATAGCTGTGATATTTTGTGACAAATGATATATTCTGTGACAGCTGGGATATTGTTTTGCAGCTGGGATATTTTGTGTGAACTGAGATATATTTTATTACATCAGGGATATTTTGGTACAACCGGTATATTTTGTGACATTCTGAATATTCTGTTACTGCTTGCACATTTTGTGACAGCTGGAATATTTTTTTACCAATGGGATAATTTTTTGCATGTGGGATATTTTCTGACAACACAATATGTGTGTTATTGCTTTAATATCTTGTGACAACTGAGATATTTTGTTACAGATGGGATATTAACTGAGGTATTTTGTGACAATTGTGATGTTTTGTGACAGCTTGGATGTTTTGTGACAGCTGGGATGTTTTGCAGCTTGGATGTTTTATGACAGCTGGGATGTTTTGTTGAAGCTGGGATATTTTGTGTGAACTGAGATATATTTTGACTGCTGGAATATATTTTATTACATCAGGGATATTTTGTTACAGCTGCTATTTTTCATGACAGCAGGGGTATTTTGTGACAACTGAGACATTTTGTAACAGCTGGGATATTTTGAGACAACTGTGATATTTTTTGACAGCTGTGATATTTTGTGACAGCTGGGATCTTTTGTTACTGCTGGGGTATTTATGTGACATCTGGAATATTTTGTGATAACTAAGATATTTTGTGACAGCTAAAAGACTTTGTGATAACTGGGATATTTTGTGACAAATTCTATATTTTGTGACTGCTGGCATATTTTGTTACAGTTGGGATATTTTCTGTGAGCTGATATATATTTTGACTGCTGGAATATCTTTTATTACAGCTGGGATATTGTGCCAAAGCTAAAAGAGAGGTAATTTCTAATACTAGGAAGAAACAATCATCATTTTTTGGCTATGTAATGAGAAGAGAACAACTGGAATATATTGTAACAACTGGAAAAATTGAGGGACGAAGAGATAAGAGGGAAGCAAAGAGAGAAAATACCAGACAGCTTAAGAGAATGGCTTGGCAGATGGTCAACAACAGAAATGATAAAGAACTGTCGAGATCGGAAGTTGTGGAGAGACATGATCACCTATGCTAATAGGCCCGGTACTTGATGATGATGATGATTGTGCTACAGCTGGTAATTTTTATGATAAATTGTATATTTTGTGACAGCTGGGATATGTTATATTTGAAAGATTTTGTAATAGCTGGGATATTTTGTTAATGCTGTGACATTTTGTTACTGCTGTGACATTTTGTGACTACTGAAATATTTGGTAAAAGATGGAATATTTTGTTATGACTGGGATACTCTGTTGCAGTTGGAATATTTTCTGACAACTGAAATATTTTGGGACATCTGGGATATTTTGGGATATTTTATGACAGCTAGGATATTTTGTGACAACTGGGATATTTTGTGACAACTGAGATATTTTATTACAACTTTAGTATTTTATGACAACTTTGATATTTTGTAACAGCTGGCATATTTTGTGAGAACTATGATTTTTTGTGACAGCAGTGATATTTTGTGACAGCAGTGATATTTTGTGACAGCAGTGATATTTTGTGACAACTGAGATATATTGTTACAACTTTAGTATTTTATGACAACTTTGATATTTTGTAACAGCTAGCATATTTTGTGAGAACTATGATTTTTTGTGACAGCAGTGATATTTTTGAACATTTGGGATATTTTGTGACAGCTGGGATATTTTGTTACTGCTGGTTCTTTTTGTTATTGCTGTGCCATTTTGTGACAATAGAAATATTTTGTAACAGCTGGACTATTTTGTTATGACTGGAATACTCTGTTGCAGCTGGGATATTTTCTGACAACTGAGATATTTTGTTACAGCTGGGATATTTTGTGACAACTGAGATATTTTGTGACAGCTGGAATATTTTATGACAACTAGGATATTTTGTGTCAGCTGGGATATTTTGTGACAATTGGGATATTTTGTGACAATTTAGATATTTTGTTACAACTTTGATATTTTGTAACAGCTGGCATATTTTGTGAAAACTATATTTTGTGACAGCTAGGATATTTTGTTACTGCTGAGATATTTTTTTATTGCTGGGGTATTTTGTGATATCTAGAATATTTTGTGATAAGTGAGATATTTTGTGACAGCTGGAATATTTTGTGATAGCTGGCCTATTTTTTGACAAATTACATATTTTGTTACAACTGGGATATTTTGACTGCTGAAATATATTTTATTCTATCTATCTATCTATTGACCTTTCGAGCCATAGCTGGCCCATAGGGCATAGATCAAGATACTCCTTCTCATATCTGAATTTTTGTTCTAGCAGTTTTCAATTCTTTTAAAGATATTTTATTAAATCTCGCCATTTGTCTCATTGAGGGACGAAGGGAGCTGAATATATTTTATTACAACTGGCATAATTTGGTACAGCTGGTATATTTTATGACAACTTGCATATTTTGTGACAACTGGTATATTTTGTGACAGCTAGGATATTTTGTGACAGCTTGGATATTTTCTTGGAGCTGTGATATATTGTGACAGCTGATTTTTTTTTTGGTGACAGCTAAGACAACTGAAAAAGTTGTAGTAGGTAGCCATTAGAGCTGAAATAGAGAAAGGATGCAAGACAATTATAGAAATGCTCTATTTGTTAGTCAAAATGAAAAAAAAATACAGATATAAAAAATTATGGAGACACATGATCACCTACCCCCAGCAAGCATGGTTAAAAAAAAATTTAAAGAGCCCCTGTCACGCCAAGTGGCATATAGGGAATATGGTGTTGGTGGCCATAAATTTTACAGACCTTCAGCACATGATTTTTGGGGAATGTGGTTGGTATTACGCCAGTGCTGCTTTACTTTACCAGAAAAAAATCTGGTACCCATTTAAGGCTGGGTGAACCCGGAAGCCGTCGGTTGGGATCAAACCCTACCTCTTGTCCTTTGTAGTCTAGTTCACTAACCACTGAGCTATCATGGCTCCCCAGCAAGCGTGGTACTTGGTATTAATAATGATGACAACTTTGCAGTAATAATCAACAACACAAAAATGTTGTGGCCACAAACTATATCTTTCCTCATTGGTTAAATCAAATGAGAGAGGAAGGAACTACTACCCTGCAACTCTGTGCCTCAGCTCTGTCCTGTTCTGTTTCTCTTCACCTGTATTTGACAGTTTTGATGGTAAAGAGTGTTCTTGACACGGGTCTGTAGTTTGCTTCATTTATATTATGTAGTACGTTTCTTCTGCCACTTCTTTCCTTCCTGATTTACTTTTCACATGTAGGTGAGAAATAGTTTACTGAGTTTTGCTCTTTGATTTCCTCTTCTGCTTTCACATTTCTTTTTAGTATTCTGTCTATCCAACATATTTGAGTGGTATTCTCTTGGTTTTTTTGTTTGATAGAATTTGTTAATAACTGTATGGATTGTGTTTGGTTGTTTCTGTCTTGATTCATAGCCTATTGAATTCATTGTTTAATTATATATTCTTCTGTGGAGGTGTTCCCAAACCTAGTTCTTAGTTCTTTACTTCTGATTTTGTCTGTCAAGCTGGCTCCCATGATTTATCTGACACATTTCACTTCTGTGGCATTTAACATATTCTTCTTATTCTACCTTTCAGCTCCCTGTGGAGCATAGGTCTTCAACAAACACTTTCCAAGACATTTTGTTTCTTACCATTCTTTTAAGATCATTCCAAGTCTTCCCCAACATATTCTCTGCTTCTATCTGTATTCTCCAAGAATTCCTTTGTTTTCCTCTTTGTCTTTTTCCCTATAGATTCCAAAAAAGGGCCTGTTGTGTAATATTCTCAGCTGGCTTCCGCAGTGTGTGTCCTATCCAACACCATCGTCTTCGCTGTATCTCTTTATTCATAGGTATTGGACTGGTACATTTTCATAATTCTATGTTAGCGATTTGTCCTGCCATTTCCATTCTTTTATTCTGCGTAAGCATCCATTAATGAAAGTCTATATCTTCATGATTGAAATCTTTGTGTTCTCCATGTTTCACAATCTTAAATTAAGACTAACTTAACATTGGAGTTGAACATTTTTACTTTAGTGTTTAACCTAATTTCTTTGGACTTCCATATGTTTCCTAGTGGAAGAAATGCTCCTCTTGCTTTTGATATCCTTATTTTTTTATCATTTTCTGTTCCTCCCTCTTTGTCTATATTACTGCCAAGATATATGTAAGATTGTATGTTTAGTAGTGGTATTTCCCCTAATTTTATTTGGTTATTGCCAACTGCATTAATTCTCATAATTTGACAACAGATCTCTTATCAAGTATGCTCATTTTATTTTGCATCTCTTGATGTTTGTGTGATAGGAGAGCTATGTCATCAGCAAAGTCAAATTCATCAAGTAGTATGGCCAGTGAACACTGGATCCTAGTTCTGTTGTTTTGAGTTATTTTTATAATCCAATCTATGGCCAGTAGAAAGAGAAATGAAGATAGAAGGCATCCCTACCTTACTCCTGTTTTTATTTCAAATGCTTTTGTAAGCTGCCCTTCATGCACCACACTACATTTCATTTCTTCATACATTGTTCTTATCAGATTAAAAAATTTTGTGGGGATTCCGTATTGACTTAGTAACTTCCAAAGCATTCCTCTGTCTAAACTCTGAAATGCCTTTTCGTAATCGATGAATCCAATATAAAGTGGGGACTGTAGTTCTAAACTTTGTTCAATTATTATACATAGGGTAGTTATTTGATCAGCATGCGTGATCTGTTTTTCCTAAAACCTGCTTATTCATCTCTCAAATGTTTCTCTATGGCCTGTTATAGTCTCTCCATAATGATTCTGCTTAATATCTTTTCTGGCACTGATAGTAGCATAATTCCCCTATAATTTGTGCACTGCTGTAAACTTCCTTTCTTTGAAAGTTTGATCATATAAACTTTCCAGTCTTTGGATATTTCTTCCCTCTCCCAGATTTGATCTAATAGATTACGTAACATCTTAGTAGAGGTGTTAATATCTGCTTTGATGGCTTCCGAAGGAATTTCATCTGGTCCTTTGGCTTTACCATTTTTTAATAGCTTGATGGCTTTCATTATTTCTTCCTTGCTTGGTTTTCCACAGTTAACGTGTAACTCTTCTTCTGCTGGTAGTATATCTGGAGGGTTATTTGAGCCGGGTCTGTTCAAAAGTTCTTCAAAGGGCTCTTTCCATCTCTCCATTAGTTCCCTTATATTACTAAGCAGATTTCCTTTCTTATCTTTAATAAAGGCATTTATCTGTTTGTATTTTCCACTTAATTTCTTTGTGCTATTGTACAGATCTTTCATATTCCATTTATTTGCTGCTTCTTCTGCCTCTTTAACTAGTTCATCTAATATTTCCTCTTATCCCTTTAAATGCATATTCTCACTTCTTTGTTCACCTCTGTGTAAGCTTCCTGTGTCTTGGCTTTATTACTTCTCATTTTGCTTTTATTTATGTCTGCTTTCTTATTCTTTCTTTCTTTAATTTTATCTAGGGTCTCTGCTGTCATCCATGCCTTATTCTAGCGTTCTCCTATCCCTCAGCATTTCTTCGCATGTCTCTTTCCATATATCCTTTACCTGCTTCCAATGATCTTCTATATTGATTGTATTTTCTAGTTGTTGGAGGACTTTGTATTTGTTTGATATTGTGACTGCAAATTTGTCTTTAATTCCTTGTTCTTTAAGAAATTAAATATTGCAATACTTTCTGCTCTTATTTGTTATAGTATCTTTTTAGTTTAAGTTTGGCTAGCAGAAGATGATGGTCTGAAGCCACATCTGCTCCTCTATATACTTTTACATCCTGTAAGGATGACTTCAACTTATTATTAATACATATGTGGGCAATTTGATTCTCCATTCTATGATCTGATGACACCCATGTAGCTTTATGTATTTTTATGTTGGAATATTGTTCCTCCTAGGCTCATTTGATTAAGAGCACAGAAGTTCATGAATATCTCTCTATTCTCATTTATATCTCCAAGTCCATGTTTTCCCATAATCTCTTTGAAGCCTCTGTTGTCTTATCCTACTTTTGCATTTAGATCTCCCATCTAGATTATAATATCCTTGGCTCGTCTTTTATCCATCTGACATTGCAACTGTTTATAGAATTCACCTTTAACTAAATCATCCTTATCATTGGTTGGTGCGTTGCATTGGATAATGTTTATTTTTACTTTGTTTTTTGTTGTTTTAAATGTTGCTCCCATTAGTCTTGGCCCTACTGCTTCCCATTCTATCAGTATCTTCTGTGCATTCCTTGATAACATTATAACTCCTTGACTATGCTGTGCTCCAGGTTCCCAGTGTCCTGATGATAAAATCATATCTCCTGTATTTAGTTTTATCCTTTCCATTCCTAGCCATCTTGTTTCACACATTCCTAGAATATTTATTTTGTAATTTCTAATTTCTGTTGCTACCTGTGCAGCTTTTTCTTGTTCATTTAGGGTACATACATTCCAGGTGTCAATTCTGGTAGACAAAAGGTGAGTCAGCAACCCGGACTCCTTACGGCTTTCTCTTAAGTGCATCAAATATCTCTTAAACAGAGAGCCTTTATCTTACCTGGATGGCAAATCTACTTTTATTCTTTTCTTTGACCTGTCCATATTTGTGAAGTTTTTTAGGCTTGTTTTTTTTACAGTACAGGTTAGCCAGTCCCAATTCAACTCTCCTTAGTCGCCTTTTATGAATATGCATGGTAAGGAACAGCGCCACTATTCTTAACTCCCCTTTGTGCGCTTCAGCGCACAGGCACATTTAACATATTAGTTATTCCAAAATCTAGCTTTCAAGTGCTTTTTTTAAAATATGTTGTGATTTCTTTCTTTGTCAATAATGATATGATATCATTTTGCCAAAAATTTGGCTTGCTTTTCTGCATCATAAGTCCATTCTTCCATTGCTTGAAGATAGGCGACAAATATAAAATATACAATATATTGAATATCACGTGATGATGCAAGAAGAGCTACAGAAAAGTAAATCTATAGAAAGATGAAACAAACTACAACATTTTGGCAAAAACCTTCATCAGCTACAAAACAACAGATAATATTATAAAAAAAACAAACACAAAAAGCAGACAAGTACAAATCTTAAAATGGATTAAAGAGGTCTAATTATAGTGTATAACGTAATGTTCTTAATACCATTTTGTGTTTATTTTACACATCTACCACTACTTGCTTGATGTCATGTCACATGACAGCAATGGTATTTGAAATCTTCTGCCACTAATTTCATTAATTATTTATTTGCCACTTATCAACTTGTTGAAATCATTTTTCTTATTTGAAATTTCACTGCACCATCTTTTTTTATTTTATTTTACTGTTTCATCTGATTGCTGTTGGATGCTCTTTTCTTTCTTTGCTGTTTCATCTAACTGCAGTTGGATGCTCTTTTATTTTTTTGCACATGGATGCTCTTTTCTGTTTCTGCTGATTCATCTGTTTGCTGTTGGATGCTGTTTTATTTTTTTTGCTGTTTCCTCTGATGCTTTGGATGCTATGTCAAAATTATTTAATTTCTTGTTTTTGATTGAAACTCAGAATTGGTCTAACATCTACTTTTCTTTGTTAATATCTTTGCCATTGCACGTCATACCTTTTTGTTACATTCAGCATTCTTCTGTGATGGTTCATTCTAGTGGTTGTAGATCTTTCTTTTGTAGTCATATTTTCATAAAAAAAGACATTGAAATAAAGTAAATTGAATACATTGAAAGAGGATTATCAGTTATAAATCTAATGTAATATTTAATAACATTGCTGATGATGAATGATGCATCTGGACAACCACTTTCAAAAAGTATGGCGGAATGTTTCTAAAACAAAGATCATGCCATCTTCCACATTTAGCCTGCTTCTTTTTGATTTTGCTATTGCTTTTGTTTTAATATGAAGAGGCGTTGAAAATCAACTCCACAGAGATATGTTTGAGGAAATTGAAATTAAAATATTTAGGGTGATCTTCTACAGTGTTAAAAGAGCACCTCAACCATTTCTCAATATTTCTTTTTTGAAAGTCTGAGTCTGAAACAACGGGATGCAAATTTAAAAATGCAATTTAATATTCAAGTTTATGTTATTGTGAACATCTCTTACTTGTAACATATAAATTTGTTGTAATAATAATGCAGAACTTATGTTATTGTCAATATCTCTTTGATTGTATCATATAATTTTATTGTAATAATGATGCATAATTTGTATGTTATATTTGTTGGAGGATTGAATCAAGGTGTAATGAGGCAGATATATAAGCCGGGAGGGGGGGGGGTGTGTTAAAATACAGAGAGAAATATAGTTATTGAATTATTTATTTAAAAATTGGATGATTAGAAAATGTATATGTAATCTTTTTTGATATAGACACTATATGTATTTTTATGATTTTTCTACTTAACTCATTAGTTGCAAGCTGGGATTTGTTTGTCATGTCCAAAAGTGAATAAATGTGGAGAAACAACTTACAGACCACATAGTTTCTTGCAGGATCAGCAACTCAAAATGGATCAAAACATCACTGTATTATTTCTATTGAGTTATATAGCAACAGTGTATGTCTACGGTGATTGGAACTTTGATATAGAAGACCTATTGCATTGTATTACCTATTAGGACAGACAAGATGTACCCTTTCCAGTAAGAATCTGAAAATAAAAATTCACTCTAGTCATTTCATCACCAGAATCTAAGAGCCAATGGCTAAGATCGAACGTACAATATTTAACTCTGCCCATCACCAGCTTTACTGTACCCACAAGCTGAATTTGTATTTTAGCCTAGTTCTGTGCTTTTTTAACTCCTATTTCTCTATTGGTGGTTGATCTACTTTCATTTCTCAGACATCCAAAGCTCAACCGATATCAGATCAACTCTACTTCCTCAAAGACAGGATAAATGAACACCTTATATTGAGCTACAAGGCAACTCAGAAATACCCGCAGATATCATTAAATGGCAATGTGCCAAAGGGCATCAGCTCACAGGCTTCTGAATCCATAAAAACATCTCCCATACTTAACCATCAAAACAACACAGGAAAGGGTGTCAGGTTAAAAAAGAGGCAAATCATGGGTGGGCCAAGCAGATGTCATCAAAACAGGTCTGTGGACTTACCAATATCAATGCTGGCGAGGAGTGGATACCAGTGCCTACATCATTCAAGGGAGCATTCTCGTGTATTGTCACACTCGACGGGAAATATAGGGAACCGGACTCAGTCGTGGTCAAAATAAAGGTCAATGGTCACATCTGGGATAACACCAATGAGAAAGATGCATTCATCTATACAGACGGATCTGTAAGACGACACCAAAGGAGTGCATGGGCATTTACAGCATGTAAATAATGCATGTGCAATCTAAATAGTGCATGTAAATGTATAAAAACAGTGGGGCATACATTATGACCATGACTAGCATGACGATGGAGATGATGGCAGTGACCAAGACATTCATCTGGTTAGAGTCACAAGACTACACCTACGCCTGTATACTGAGTGATTCGATGAGCATGATAAGAAAAGTGGAGGTGGGATCTGTATGTATGCAATGGGTAGAGTCATTACGGAAGTCAAAAATACATATGTAAGGTCACCTTTGTCTATGTCCCAGAACATGCGGGAGTACAGGAAAATGAAAGAGTGGACAGATAGCTGTGCTATTGTTTATGATGGTCAACCAATGGATTGGGTGAACATTATCAATGCCTGAAATTGGAAGGACACAGGACTTTGACAACCATGAGTCCACATCACTCCTTTGGATAAAAGAGATGGGAGTTAAGATGGGCACTGCCAGAAAAGAGAAACTTAGTGGGCATATAAGAAGATTAATCAACCAATACAGAACTGGAATCGTCATTCGCTGGACATTGCGAGACTTGCTGAGGAGGGGATCTAAGAACCTATGGACATGTTTGGAGCACAATAATGACCCGCTAATAACTCAATATCCACCAAAACCTATCCAAAATTTGCTGACATACAGTTTTGCAAGTGGTTACACTTTTAAGGATTGTTTTATTCTATTTATTTGTAAATTACATTTTTATCCACTTGTACAAAATATATCTTTGTTTTTAGAGAAGACAATTTGTTAAATTATTGAATAAATTTGTAACAGCCATTAATGTCATCCTACAACTTTACCATTCACAAACTTATAAAAAAAACTACTAGAATTTTTCATGAAAGAATATTCAACATTATAGACAGTTGTTTATCACTGACACTTTAGTTAATTTGCTCATTTGTGTCTTTGCTAGTAGTTAAAATACATTTCTTCTGTTATACATTCAAAATGATGAAGTCATATCTTAAAATAGAAATACTTTTGTCATTACAAATTGAACATTGCATCCCCCACAACTCTTAGATTTACCATTCTTTGATCTTTTTGTTACAAGCATTAACTCCTAAAATATCATTCACACACAAATATTTACATTAGCTATACATTTTACATTTTGTATGTGGTGTTATAAATTGAAACCACTCGCATAAAATATCTTTTATAAGAATAAGGATAATGTACTAGTATCAGGGCATCTTCATACATAAATGCTGTTAAATTTCAAAGATTAGAACCAAAATACCACTTTGATATAGCAACTAGCAGCTGTGCAATTTAAAATATAAAGTACTTTAATACCCAGTGAAGCTGGGCTGTATATTTGATTTTGTTCAATTAATTGTTCATGTCTTGACATGGGCAATCAATGACACCCACAATTCTTGTTCATGCCTTGACATGGGCAATCAATGAGGCCCACAATTCTTGTTCATGCCTTGACATGGGCAATCAATGAGGCCCACAATTCTTGTTCATGAACTTTATTGTTGAATAGCTTCCTTCATGCTATTATGATGTCACATTAAATATGATTTTATTTATTTGTCATCCTATGCAATTTTGTTGCAAGGAATTTTGTAAAAGGTTATCAAAACTTTTAGACATATTTAATTTTGAAAGTAAACAAAATCCATGTATTTTTACCAGTTAGCACTCCTGTTTGATGTGATGTTCTGTATTGTTACTAATGCTCTCAGAAATAAAGAATCTGTTTCATTAATTTGTATTAACTATTGTTAATTTATTTCTTTATTACACAAAAGCATATATATCAGGTGCAAAGTTTGTCTACTTGTTAAAAGGTGAAATTGGCTCTTTTTACACAAAGAGCCCAGGGTTTGAGAATGGGTTCATCAGTCATCTCAGCTGAATAAAATAGATATGTGACCTGTAGTGAGGGAAGTAATGGTATAAAGAGGAAGATATACAATGTGACCAAGAGAGTGATGCCCCTTTCCTCCACTCCTCAATGTTGGTAATGCTTGTAATCATGTGATGACTAAAAGAGTATGCCTCTTCTATATCCACCCCTAAAAGAAAGTTAAGTGAGTGTGGTTGTGTTGTGTTCTGGTTTGGAGTAAAATTCTGATATTTCCACTTTTGGCCCAACACTTCAGCGCCTCATTTTTCAGTACTGGATTGTCTTCCCTAACCATTTGTCCAGATTAGACTAGTTACTGGGTAAAGGCATCAAGATGCATAGAAATTTGAAGCTGCTGTAAAGCTGATTATAATAATGAAAATTTTAAAAAAAAATTAAAAAGTGGTATGGTAATAGCTTTACGTAGGTGAGAAACAAAACAAAAGTAGAACATTTCAGCCAAGAAGGCCTTCAGCTGAAACAAAGCTTTTAGTAAAGGCTGGCATAACCTTACACAAAAATACATGTTCTTAAAATAAAAGATGACTTACTGACTTATGCACATGCACCACCAAGAATTGTGAGGAGCTGCAATGTTTTTGTCCTGAGTCTAAGTGTATTGTATTTGACAGTTATTAACCTTTACTGCTGCTAGGTTTTCACAGTACACAGCAAGTTACTGGTTCAGTGATTTAATGCATATAATCCAAAATTTGTGTCTATGCACAGTTGTGATTTCAACAGTTCACCTGAATTTCACCATTTCTTATTCTGTATTTTACAGTAACCAGTAATGGTTGTGACATTTCACACGTTGTGATCTTTCTCTCTAATATGCCTACCTTAAATATAGGAATATGTTTGACATAGTTAAATTATTAGAGTACTTGCAACTAAACTTGTGCGAAGTCAAATGTAAGACATTTATTACAGAGTTTGAAAAGCTAAATTTTAATGGAGGAAAACTTAATATATTTAATACAGTATTTGTAAATTAAACTTTAACCTTTGGAAATGTAAAACAGTCATAGAGTACATCAAACTAAACTTTAATCTTTGGAAATGTAAGACCATTAATGCAGTACTTGAAACTAAACTTTAATTTTTGAAAATTTATGACTATTAATACAGTACTTGAAACTAAACTTTTTAATCTTTGAAAATTTAACAGCGTTAATACATTACCTCAAACTAAACTTTAATCGTTGTAAATAAGACCGTTAATACAGTGCTTGCAACTAAAACTTTGACAAAGGGGAATTCATGCTAGTTAAAACACAATCCATATCAAACGTCAGCAAAGATCTGTTTGATACTTTCTCTTGTACAGTTCACTCAGAGGCAGGACTTAGAGTATATGGTTTTAGATTGATGAAAGGGTTGAAGCAAGAGTGTACTTCATCTCCCTTGTTTTATGGAACTGCCGTCGACTTCATACAGCAGTGATACTTTACAGGTTCCAAAGGCATTGAATAGTTACTTGAGTCTCATATAGAGGATCATGGCTTTGTAGACAAAATAATTCTTATCAGTAGTTATGTGAAAACAGTGTAAGAAAACACAAATGTCACATCATCAATTGGTAGCACAATATTTTCTGCTGCTTCACTCCCAAATTCGAGACCTGATCATCTACATTGATGGCTTGGTCACAAGAGATGTTCGGAGTGGTTGGTATTTTGTTGTGTAATCTAATGGAAAGATGATAGATAAAGGTGCAGAAGCCCACAAGACTATAACCTCTAGCAAATTTATGGAGATTGTGTGGCTTGACGGGAGCTATCACTTAGCTGGTTAACAACATATGTGGTCTTCGCGATTGGTTTGACTAAGGATGTTTCGTCGGATTGACAAGAACACACTCCACAGGCAGTGTGTGCACCTACTCCACGTGTCTCCTGTTTAGCAACCAAGCTTGGATATACTGCCCTGGACACTCGGATGTTCGTGGCAATGAAATAACCGAGAAGTTGGCGGGGTCTGCAAATACGAAATATTACAAAATTGACATGTATCACATAATGATGACTTTAAAAGAACACCTGTCACGGGATAGTTACAAGAAAGCTGAGGATAACCCATGGATCAAAAGAATGGTGGAACACGGCGTCTTGAAATATGAAAGCAGGAAGGAACCCAACACAGTCAATCAATACAGTACATGAACCATCAGTGGATGAACATTTCTATGGTTGCTGGAACGGGCGGCGGGGCAGATATGGGAATGCCCTGACTTCGGTGACGCCAGTTCGCACTAAAGACTAACATAATATGACTTGTAAACAACCACGAAAATTAAATTAATTTAGAAAAAAAATGAACCTGAAAGAAATAGCATTTGATGAAATAAATCACTAGATATAAATCAGAAGCTGCATAGATCAAGAAGAAGACACAAATACATACTTTAGAACCGGAAGGGTAAAGGCAGCAATGACTTTCGAAAAATGAAAATCAAAATTACTCAGCACAAAATTACTCAGCAACTTTCGACGATGCATCAACATCCTGTACTCCAGACCTGAGTGTTGCCATAACACTTTTTTCTTGTTTTTAAATTGTCCAAATTCTGTGAATGTATTGAGGATGCTGTCTATTGATCTAGTGTTTGATGGAAAGAAGACAGTGATGTCAGCATACGCTAACAATGTCTGCTCTCCTTTCCCTGACATGAATATGCCCTTTATGGAACTGTCTCGTCTGATACTCTCAAGGAACGGTTCTATGGTCAGCGCGTAAAGTGGAAGAGAGAGGGGAACACCCCTGTCGAACCGATCTAGTTAGCCTGAATTTCTATGTGAATGAATGGTTCACTAGAACTTTACTTTGAGGTCTAGAATAAAAGATGTGTATCAATTGTATGAAGCGTCCTCCTATGTTGTTTTTCAGTAGTTGTTTTGTGGGGGTAGGAATGAGCTTCTCTAGAAGACTTTTTCTTGGTCGAGAGATAGGATGGAAGACTGGCTGTCTTTGTCATGAGTGTACTTTATAATGTCTCGTATAAAGTGTGTGTGCTGGTGGATGTTTCTGTCGAGAGATAGGATGGAAGACTGGCTGTCTTTGTCATGAGTGTACTTTATAATGTCTCGTATAAAGTGTGTGTGCTGGTGGATGTTTCTGTCGAGAGATAGGATGGAAGACTGGCTGTCTTTGTCATGAGTGTACTTTATAATGTCTCGTATAAAGTGTGTGTGCTGGTGGATGTTTCTGTCGAGAGATATGATGGAAGACTGGCTGTCTTTGTCATGAGTGTACTTTATAATGTCTCGTATAAAGTGTGTGTGCTGGTGAATGGTTCTCTCTTGTACATTACACTGTTGGCCTTTATGAAGGAGTGTTGTTATGAAAGGTTTGAGTTTGTTAATGCTTTTGTTAGAATGGTAAATCTGTGTTAAGTTGGGAAATGTAGTTTTTAAGAAGCTACTTGTCTGTGTTGTCTTTCCAGAGCAATGTTATGTAAGACACGTTTACGTTTGGAGTAAGTTGTTTCTTTGTGAATGCGTCTGTGTACATTCTTAGAAGAAGAGAGCCTAAGAGAGGAAAGAAATGTTGCATGAATTATAATGTGAGTAACAGGCGCCGGAGATTTATTCTTCTGCACTTCTTGTACTGCCTCTGTTTTGTCAGCTAGTGTGAGTTCTGCGTAAAGTTTTTTCCCAGTCGGCGTCTGGTAGTTTCCTTGTGTATTGCATTAGTGGTATCTTGTATGTGTGGATGTGTTAACTTTTGAAGTTAGAAATATAAACTCTCTCAACAATATTAACTCATACATTTTAATTTCTGTCTCTTAATGCTAGCAATTTTACAGCCTCTGTCTCATTCTCTTTCTTCTATCTATATCTGAATGTTTAATATATATAACTGCATCTCTCTTTTTCGCTCTCTCTCTATCTCTTAATGATAGAATTTTAAACTACCACTCTCCCTCGTGCAGAGACATGAATTATGGGCAACTATTTATCTCCAACTCTCCTCCCTTTTTCTACTAGAATTTTGAAATTTCAACTGCATAGTATTTTCCTTGTGTTATTGATACCTCCCCTCTCTCTCTCGCTCTCTCTCTCTCTCTCTCTCTCGCTCTCTCTCTCTCTCTCTCTCTCTCTCTCTCTCTCTCTTACAATATCTCTTATAGACTACAGTAAAGTGATGAGACGGTTTCAGCTAATTTTTGTAAATTAACTTCGTTTGCACCTGAAATCTATACAAATGTTTAGAAACTTTAAACAGTTGATTATCAGCTAACAAATATAATAAATCTTTGAAGAATATATATTTAAATGTTGCATAATATTTACAGTCATGGTCCGTTCTAACATATCAAACTTAAATGCAAAAAAAAGTGTTCTACCGTTGAATTGTTGATGAAAATGTTAATATAGAATCTGCTTAAGAAATTAAAAGATATCTTTCTATATTAAAAGGGAACAACTCCTGTTAGATTAATGGTTAACCACATTTTTATATGTATATTTTGAAATTAAGGAAAGGTACATTTCTCTTAATTTGATAATTTAGAAAATATAATTTTTAATAGAAATTTTTAAAGAAGTTGCTCAATGTATGAGAAATTTATTTTCTGGGAAATAATATGCATATGACTAAAACTTTTAACAATTTACAATTACAATATATCGACGTATAAAGAATTCCTAAATTTTATTCTAACAGGAGTTGCTTCCCTTTTAATATATAACAAGATATCTTTTAATTTCTTAAGCAGATTATATATTCACATTTTCATCAACAATTGAACGGTAGAACACTTATTGCATTTAACTTTGATATGTTTAAACGAACCGTGCCTGTAAATATTATGCAATATTTAAATATATATTCTTCAAAGAATTATTATTTTTCTTTGCTGATAATTATCTGTTTAAAGTTTCTAAGCATTTTAAATAGATGACTGGTGCAAAATGATTTAATTTACAAAAATTAACTAATGGCGTCTCACCATTCAACTGTAGAGTTGAGAAGAGATAATGTTAGAGAGAGAGAGAGAGGTATCAATAACACAAGGAAAATACTTTGCAGTTGAAATGTCAAAATTCTAGTAGAAAAAGAGAGGAGAGTTGGAGATAGACAATTGCACATAATTAATGTCACTGGGAGAGGAAGAGAGGCAGTTTAAAACCCTAACATTAAGAGAGAGAGAGAGAGAGAGAGAGAGCGAGCGAAAAAGATAGATGCAGTTATATATATTAAACATTTAGATATAGATTGAAGAACGAGAGAGAAAGAGGCAGTTTAAATTTCTAGCAGTAATAGATATAAAGTAAAATGTGGGAGTTAAGAAAGTTGAGAGAGTTTATATTTCTAGCATCGAAAGTTAACTTTCGAAAATCCTGGAATGACCAGAGAGACAATTTAAAATACTAGCATGAAGAGAAAAGCAGTTTACAATCTTAGTATGAAAAGAGATACAGTTAAAAAGTCTACTATTAAGACAGAAACAATTAATAATGCTAATATGAAAATGAAAGCAGCTTAAAATCCTGTTATGAAAATAGATATAGACAATTACATCTCAAGCATTAAGATAGAGAGACAGTCATTCTTTTTTATTTTTTAAATTAAGAATCAAGTTCTGAATAGTTTATCAAACTTGTAGTAACAAGTGTTATATAGGGTGTTCATAATGTCTCTGTGCGGTGACTCGATCAATATATAGAAAAGAAAAGGGGAGCAAAGGTCTACATAGCGTACCCAAAAAAATAAAACTAGGGATATGGAAAAGATAGCAATAGGGAAATATTGTCACAACTACTATGCAGAAATGCAAGCAATAAAGTTGGCAATAGAAAAACTGCTGAACAGTAATCTTAGTCCACAGCCTGTAGAGTTTTTGACAGATGCAAGATCAGTGCTACAGCCTACAAAAAGTAATATTGAAAGGAAAAATACAAGGTAAAAGATGCAGAGGGTGATCAAGACTAACATGGACGAGTAACATCAAAATATGCATATGTCAATCTATGTCAGCCTGCACCATCAAAGCAAGAAACAGAGTAGAATGGCGATCCATGGTAGCCAACCTTCGTTGCGGAGAAGGCACACGATGATGATGATGAGGATCAGTGCTCCAGGCACTGCATTCCAGAAATCTGCTACATCTGCAAACTTTATTGACTGAACTCTAAAAACACCACAGTATTGTCCTGTAGTGGATCTCTTCTCACTATGGAATACCAGGAAACTAGAGAGCAGATCAGCTTTCAAAAGAAGGTGCAACAGGCACACAACCAGATGCGTCGGTTACATACCATCATAAGATACAGATAATCAAATGAATCAGAAGATCAAGTGCTCCAAATCTGGATGCCTTTCATAATATGAATAGATGGGAACAAGTTATTATTATACACTTTAGAACAGGACACAATTGACTCCACAGTCACGTGTCTACAAAATTCAAGATCGGTACCTCAACTACATGCACAAGTGGACAGGCGCCCCAGACAGCGCAACGCATATTTCAAGAATGCACTGAATATAGTAGACTGAGGAAAGTCCACTTATAGCATTAATACAATACTACAGAATATGCAACACAGCAAGAATGACAAAAGACGGTAATATTTATACATGAAACGACATTGCAGTTATAGACAACACTTCAGGCGAACGAAAGATGGAGAAGGTTTCCGAAAATACTAAGAGACAAGTCTCAGAATATCTTGAGGCCTGTGCTGGATATTTTGAACACATACTGTAAACACAGCTTCATTGCGTGAACAGCTTCTTTAACTATTACAAGCCAGGTAATAGCAGTAGTATCTAGATGAATAACACAAATTTTATTTACAATTTCACGTAATTTTACAAATATGTTCACTGCACCGGACTTTATACAACCTCGTTTTCTTATTTAAGACAAGTTGACTTTTCTGTGAGCAAAGGAAGAGAACATTCAATTTTTAGAGAAATTAAAAATAATTAATATTTGCAACACAAATTAAGGAAAGGTACGCTTCTCTTAATTTGATAATTTAGAAAATATATTTTTTTATGGAAATTTTCAAAGACGTTGCTCAATTTATGAGAAATTTATTTTCTGGAAAACAATATGCATATAAATAAAACTTTTAACAATTTACAATTACAATATATCGACGTATGAAGAATTCTTAACTTTTGTTCTAACAGGAGTTGCTTCCCTTTTAATATATAACAAGATATCTTTTAATTTCTTAAGCAGATTATATATAAACATTTTCATCAACAATTGAACGGTAGAACACTTATATGCATTTAAGTTTGATATGTTAGAACGAACCGTGCCTGTAAATATTATGCAACATTTAAATATATATTCTCCAAAGAATTATTATTTTTCTTTGCTGATAATTATCTGTTTAAAGTTTCTAAGCATTTTAAATAGATGACAGGTGCAAAATGATTTAATTTACAAAAATTAACTAATGGCGTCTCACCATTCATCTGTAGAGTTGAGAAGAGATAATGTTAGAGAGAGAGAGAGAGAGAGGTATCAATAACACAAGGAAAATACTTTGCAGTTGAAATGTCAAAATTCTATAGAAAAAGGGAGGAGAGTTGGAGATAGACAATTGCACATAATTAATGTCACTGGGAGAGGAAGAGAGGCAGTTTAAAATCCTAACATTAAGAGAGAGAGAGAGAGAGCGAAAAAGAGAGATGCAGTTATATATATAAAACATTTAGATATAGATTGAAGAACGAGAGAGAAAGAGGCAGTTTAAATTTCTAGCAGTAATAGATATAAAGTAAAATGTGGGAGTTAAGAAAGTTGAGAGAGTTTATATTTCTAGCATCGAAAGTTAACTTTCGAAAATCCTGGAATGACCAGAGAGACAATTTAAAATACTAGCATGAGGAGAAAAGCAGTTTACAATCTTAGTATGAAAAGAGATACAGTTAAAAAGTCTACTATAAAGACAGAAACAGTTAATAATGCTAATATGAAAATGAAAGCAGCTTAAAATCCTGTTATGAAAATAGATAGACAATTACATCTCAAGCATTAAGATAGAGAGACAGGCATTCTTTTTTATTTTTTAATTGAGAAACAAGTTCTGAATAGTTTATCAAACGTGTAGTAACAAGTGTTACATAGGGTGTTTATAATGTCTCTGTGCGGTGACTCGATCAATATATAGAAAAGAAAGGGGGAGCAGGGGTCTACATAGAGTACCCCCCAAAAAAAGCACTAGGGATATGGAAAAGATAGCAACAGCGAAATATTATCACAAATACGATGCAGAAATGCAAGCAATAAAGTTGGCAATAGAAAAACTGCTGAACAGTAATCTTAACCCACAGCATGTAGAGTTTTTGACAGATGCAAGATCAGTGCTCCAGACATTGCATTCCATAAAGCATGAATTCAGCTAACTTTATTGACTGAACTTTTCAAACATCACAGGATTGCCCTGAAGTGGATCCCATCTCACTATGGAATACAAGGAAACTAGAAAGCAGATCAGCTTTCAAAAGAAGGTGCAACAGGCACACAACCAGATGCGTCGGTTACATACCATCATAAGATACAGATAATCAAATCAATCAGAAGATCAAATGTTCCAAATCAGGATGTATTTCATAATATGAATAGATGGGAACAAGTTATCATTATACGCACTAGAACAGGACACAATTGACTCCACAGTCACGTGTCTACAAAATTCAAGATCGGTACCTCAACTACATGCACAAGTGGATAGTCGCCCCAAACAGCGCAACACATATTTCAAGAATGCACTGAATATAGTAGACTGAGGAAAGTCCACTTATAGCATTAATACAATACTACAGAATATGCACCACTGCAAGAATGACAAAAGACGGTAATATTTATACAGGAAACGACATTGCAATTATAGGCAATACTTCAGGCGAACAAAAGATAGATATATAAATTCAGAAGGTTTTCGAAAATAGTAAGAGAAAAGTCTCAGAATGTATTGAGGCCTACAGTGGAAATTTTGAACACATGCTGTGAACACAACCCCATCGTGTGAACAACTTCATTACCCAATACAAGCCAGCCAACAGCAGTAGTATGTACATTAATAACACACATTTCTGTTACTTAAGGAAGATTACTTTTGATTTAAAAATAAGTAATAAATAATTGATATTTGCAACTACAAATTAAGTAAGGATAAATCTTTTTTAGTTTGATGCATACATAATTGTCATTTCTTATAGATTTTGTTAGGCAAATACAGAGTTTATGTAAAAACTATTTTTCTGGAAAGTGATATGCATATGAAGAAAACTTTAGATAATTTACAAATTGTCCATATAAAAATTTGTTACCATTAATCTAACAGGAGTTGCTTCCCTTTTAATATATAACAAGATATCTTTTAATTTCTTAAGCAGATTCTATATAAACATTTTCATCAACAATTCAACGGTAGAACACTTATTTGCATTTAACTTTGATATGTTAGAACGAACCGTGCCTGTAAATATTATGCAATATTTAAATATATATTCTTCAAAGAATTATTATTTTTCTTTGCTGATAATTAACTGTTTAAAGTTTCTAAGCATTTTTATACATGACAGGTGTAAAAGGATTTAATTTACAAAAATTAACTAATGGCATCTCATCATATCACTGTAGAGTCGAGAAGAGATATTGTTAGAGAGAGAGAGAGAGAGAGAGAGAGAGAGAGAGAGAGAGGTATCAATAACACAAGGAAAATACTTAGCAGTTGAAATGTCAAAACTTTAGTAGAAATAGTTAGGGAAGTTGGAGATTGACAATTGCACATAATTAATGTACTGGGAGAGAGAGAGAGGCCTGTTAAATTTTGCAGTAATAGATAGAGATTAAAATGTAAGAGTTAAGAGAGTTGAGATAGTTTATATTTCTAGCATAAAAAGTTATCCATTTAAAAACCTAGAATGATCAGAGAGACAGTTTAAAATAACCCCACCTAATTATTATCTGTGGGGTGAGTTGAAGAAAGAAGTTTATCAAATATTCTAAAGACAGATAATGACTTGAAGACAGAAATCGTTACCCTGAGCAAACATTATCACCGGTCATTATCCAGAAGGTATTTGTAGACAAACACAGACATATCATGCGTTGTTAACATTCTACTGCCCTTACCGGAACAGACTCCCTTAACAGAGGAATCTGGATTGTCAATACAAATGCGTAAAGAAGTGAAAGGAATACTCGACAAGCAGGAATAGAATAGCCAACAGCGTAAAACAACCACTTCCAGTTTCTTGGTTGAAGGATACACACGACCTACGGATTCGTGTGTACACCGATGGTTCAGCACAGAATGCAATGAAGAATGGGGGAGCAGTTGTCTACATAAAGTACCGAAATAACACTAGTGATATAAATACAAAAGCAACAGGGAAATATTGTAACAATTACGATGCAGAAATTCAAGCAATAAAGTTGGCAATAGAAAAACTGCTGAACAGCAATCTTATCCCACAACCAGTAGTGTTTTTTTTTTTTTGACAGATGCAAGATCAGTACTCCAAGCACTGCAATCCAGAAAATTGCCACATCTGCAGACCTTTTTGACTGAACTCTGCAAACACCACAGGATTGCCCGGCAGTGGTCCCACCTCACTGTGGAATACCAGGAAACGAGAGAACAGATCAGCTGGCAAATGAAGGTGAAACAGGCACACAACCAGATATACCGGCGACATACCATCATAAAAAAAAGATAATCAAATTAATCAGGAGGCAACATGTCCCAAATCGGGATACTTTCCATAATATGAATAGATGGGAACATGTTATCATTATACGCATTAGAACCGGGCACAATCGACAATCGACAGTCACCTGTATACAAAATTCAAGATCGGTACCTCAACTACATGTACATGTGGACAGGCGCCCCAGACAGCGGAATGCATATTTCAAAAATGAGCTGAATATAGTAGACTGAGGAAAGTCCACATATCTCATTGATACAAAAAATGCAGACAAAACTAGATGCACCATTTCAAGAATGACAAAATACGGTAATATTTATACAGGAAACGACATTGCAGATATAGACAATACTTCACGCGAACGAAAGATAGATATATAGATGGAGAAGGTTTTCGAAAATAGCAAGAGACAAGTCTCAGAATATCTTGAGGCCTGTGCTGGATATTTTGAATACATTCTGTAAACACAGCTTCATCGTATGAACAGCTTCTTTACCTAATACAAGCCAGCCAACAGCAGTAGTATCTAGATGAATAACACAAATTTTATTTACAATTTCACGTAATTTTACAAATATGTTCACTGCACCGGACTTTATAGAACCTCGTTTTCTTATTTAAGACAGAAGTTGACTTTTCTGTGAGCAAAGGAAGAGAACTTTCAATTTTTTAGAGAAATTATAAATAATTAATATTTGCAACACAAATTAAGGAAAGGTACATTTCTCTTAATTTGATAAATTAGAAAATATAATTTTGTTATAGAAATTTTCAAAGTCGTTGCTCAATTTATGAGAAATGTATTTTCTGGGAAACAATATGCATATGAATAAAACTTTTAACAATTTACAATTACAATATATCGACGTATAAAGAATTCTTAACTTTTATTCTAACAGGAGTTGCTTCCCTTTTAATATATAACAAGATATCTTTTAATTTCTTAAGCAGATTATATATTCACATTTTCATCAACAATTCAACGGTAGAACACTTTTTTGCATTTAACTTTGATATGTTAGAACGAACCGTGCCTGTAAATATTATGCAATATTTAAATATATATTCTTCAAAGAATTATTATTTTTCTTTGCTGATAATTATCTGTTTAAAGTTTCTAAGCATTTTAAATAGATGACAGGTGCAAAAGGATTTAATTTACAAAAATTAATTAATGGCGTCTCACCATTTAACTGTAGAGTTGAGAAGAGATAATGTTAGAGAGAGAGAGAGAGGTATCAATAACACAAGGAAAATACTTTGCAGTTGAAATGTCAAAATTCTAGTAGAAAAATGGAGGAGAGTTGGAGATAGACAATTGCACATAATTAATGTCACTGGGAGAGGAAGAGAGGCAGTTTAAAATCCTAACATGAAGAGAGAGAGAGAGAGAGCGAAAAAGAGAGATGCAGTTATATATATAAAACATTTAGATATAGATTGAAGAACGAGAGAGAAAGAGGCAGTTTAAATTTCTAGCAGTAATAGATATAAAGTAAAATGTGGGAGTTAAGAAAGTTGAGAGAGTTTATATTTCTAGCATCGAAAGTTAACTTTCGAAAATCCTGGAATGACCAGAGAGACAATTTAAAATACTAGCATGAGGAGAAAAGCAGTTTACAATCTTAGTATGAAAAGAGATACAGTTAAAAAGTCTACTATAAAGACAGAAACAGTTAATAATGCTAATATAAAAATGAAAGCAGCTTAAAATCCTGTTATGAAAATAGAGATAGACAATTACATCTCATGCATTAAGATAGAGAGACAGTCATTCTTTTTTATTTTTTAATTGAGAAACAAGTTCTGAATAGTTTATCAAACGTGTAGTAACAAGTGTTACATAGGGTGTTTATAATGTCTCTGTGCGGTGACTTGATCAATATATAGAAAAGAAAGGGGGAGCAGGGGTCTACATAGAGTACCCCCCAAAAAAAAGCACTAGGATATGGAAAAGATAGCAACAGGGAAATATTATCACAAATACGATGCAGAAATGCAAGCAATAAAGTTGGCAATAGAAAAACTGCTGAACAGTAATCTTAACCCACAGCATGTAGAGTTTTTGACAGATGCAAGATCAGTGCTCCAGACATTGCATTCCATAAAGCATGAATTCAGCTAACTTTATTGACTGAACTTTTCAAACATCACAGGATTGCCCTGAAGTGGATCCCATCTCACTATGGAATACAAGGAAACTAGAAAGCAGATCAGCTTTCAAAAGAAGGTGCAACAGGCACACAACCAGATGCGTCGGTTACATACCATCATAAGATACAGATAATCAAATCAATCAGAAGATCAAATGTTCCAAATCAGGATGTATTTCATAATATGAATAGATGGGAACAAGTTATCATTATACACACTAGAACAGGACACAATTGACTCCACAGTCACGTGTCTACAAAATTCAAGATCGGTACCTCAACTACATGCACAAGTGGATAGTCGCCCCAAACAGCGCAACACATATTTCAAGAATGCACTGAATATAGTAGACTGAGGAAAGTCCACTTATAGCATTAATACAATACTACAGAATATGCACCACTGCAAGAATGACAAAAGACGGTAATATTTATACAGGAAACGACATTGCAGTTATAGGCAATACTTCAGGCGAACAAAAGATAGATATATAAATTCAGAAGGTTTTCGAAAATAGTAAGAGAAAAGTCTTAGAATGTATTGAGGCCTACAGTGGAAATTTTGAACACATGCTGTGAACACAACCCCATCGTGTGAACAACTTCATTACCCAATACAAGCCAGCCAACAGCAGTAGTATGTACATTAATAACACACATTTCTGTTACTTAAGGAAGATTACTTTTGATTTAAAAATAAGTAATAAATAATTGATATTTGCACCTACAAATTAAGTAAGGATAAATCTTTTTTAGTTTGATGCATTCATAATTGTCATTTCTTATAGATTTTGTTAGGCAAATACAGAGTTTATGTAAAAACTATTTTTCTGGAAAGTGATATGCATATGAAGAAAACTTTAGATAATTTACAAATTGTCCATATAAAAATTTGTTACCATTAATCTAACAGGAGTTGCTTCCCTTTTAATATATAACAAGATATCTTTTAATTTCTTAAGCAGATTCTATATAAACATTTTCATCAACAATTCAACGGTAGAACACTTATTTGCATTTAACTTTGATATGTTAGAACGAACCGTGCCTGTAAATATTATGCAATATTTAAATATATATTCTTCAAAGAATTATTATTTTTCTTTGCTGATAATTAACTGTTTAAAGTTTCTAAGCATTTTTATACATGACAGGTGTAAAAGGATTTAATTTACAAAAATTAACTAATGGCATCTCATCATATCACTGTAGAGTCGAGAAGAGATATTGTTAGAGAGAGAGAGAGAGAGGTATCAATAACACAAGGAAAATACTTTGCAGTTGAAATGTCAAAACTTTAGTAGAAATAGTTAGGGAAGTTGGAGATTGACAATTGCACATAATTAATGTACTGGGAGAGAGAGAGGTCTGTTAAATTTTGCAGTAATAGATAGAGATTAAAATGTAAGAGTTAAGAGAGTTGAGATAGTTTATATTTCTAGCATAAAAAGTTATCCATTTAAAAAACCTAGAATGATCAGAGAGACAGTTTAAAATAACCCCACCTAATTATTATCTGTGGGGTGAGTTGAAGAAAGAAGTTTATCAAATATTCTTAAGACAGATAAAGGCTTTGAAGACAGAAATCGTTACCCTGAGCAAACATTATCACCGGTCATTATCCAGAAGGTATTTGTAGACAAACACAGACATATCATGCGTTGTTAACTTTCTACTGCCCTTACCGGAACAGACTCCCTTAACAGAGGAATCTGGATTGTCAATACAAATACGTAAAGAAGTGAAAGGAATACTCGACAAGCAGGAATAAAATAGCCAACAGCGTAAAACAACCACTTCCAGTTTCTTGGTTGAAGGATACACACGACCTACGGATTCGTGTGTACGCCGATGGTTCAGCACAGAATGCAATGAAGAATGGGGGAGCAGTTGTCTACATAAAGTACCGAAATAACACTAGTGATATAAATACAAAAGCAACAGGGAAATATTGTAACAATTACGAAGCAGAAATTCAAGCAATAAAGTTGGCAATAGAAAAACTGCTGAACAGCAATCTTATCCCACAACCTGTAGTGTTTTTTTTTTTTTTTTTTGACAGATGCAAGATCAGTACTCCAAACACTGCAATCCTGAAAATTGCCACATCTGCAGACCTTTTTGACTGAACTCTGCAAACACCACAGGATTGCCCGGCAGTGGTCCCACCTCACTGTGGAATACCAGGAAACGAGAGAACATATCAGGTGGCAAATGAAGGTGAAACAGGCACACAACCAGATGTACCGGCTACATACCATCATAAAAAAACAGATAATCAAATTAATCAGGAGGCAACATGTCCCAAATCGGGATACTTTCCATAATATGAATAGATGGGAACATGTTATCATTATACGCATTAGAAACGGGCACAATCGACAATCGACAGTCACCTGTATACAAAATTCAAGATCGGTACCTCAACTACATGTACATGTGGACAGGCGCCCCAGACAGCGGAATGCATATTACAAAAATGAGCTGAATATAGTAGACTGAGGAAAGTCCACATATCTCATTGATACAAAAAATGCAGACAAAACTAGATGCACCACTGCAAGAATGACACAAGACGGTAATATTTATACAGGAAACGACATTGCAGATATAGACAATACTTCACGCGAACGAAAGATAGATATGCAGATGGAGAAGGTTTTCGAAAATAGCAAGAGACAAGTCTCAGAATATCTTGAGGCCTGTGCTGGATATTTTGAATACATTCTGTAAACACAGCTTCATCGTATGAACAGCTTCTTTACCTAATACAAGCCAGCCAACAGCAGTAGTATCTAGATGATTAACACGAATTTTTATTTACAATTTCACGTAATTTTAAAAATATGTTCACTGCACCGGACTTTATACAACCTCGTTTTATTATTTATGACTCAAGCTGACTTTTCTGTGAGCAAAGGAAGGTAACTTTTATTTTTTGAAAGAAATTATAAATAATTAATATTTGCAACACAAATTATGGAAAGGTACATTTCTCTTAATTTTGATAATTTAGAAAATGTAATTTTTTATAGAAATTTTCAAAGACGTTGCTCAATTTATGATAAATTTATATTCTGGGAAACAGTATGCATATGAATAAAACTTTTAACAATTTACAATTACAATATATCGACGTATAAAGAATTCTTAACTTTTATTCTAACAGGAGTTGCTTCCCTTTTAATATATAACAAGATATCTTTTAATTTCTTAAGCAGATTATATATTCACATTTTCATCAACAATTCAACGGTAGAACACTTTTTTGCATTTAACTTTGATATGTTAGAACGAACCGTGCCTGTAAATATTATGCAATATTTAAATATATATTCTTCAAAGAATTATTATTTTTCTTTGCTGATAATTATCTGTTTAAAGTTTCTAAGCATTTTAAATAGATGACAGGTGCAAAAGGATTTAATTTACAAAAATTAACTAATGGCATCTCATCATATCACTGTAGAGTTGAGAAGAGATAATGTTAGAGAGAGAGAGAGAGAGGTATCAATAACACAAGGAAAATACTTTGCAGTTGAAATGTCAAAATTCTAGTAGAAAAATGGAGGAGAGTTGGAGATAGACAATTGCACATAATTAATGTCACTGGGAGAGGAAGAGAGGCAGTTTAAAATCCTAACATTAAGAGAGAGAGAGAGAGCGCGCGAAAAAGAGAGATGCAGTTATATATATTAAACATTTAGATATAGATTGAAGAACGAGAGAGAAAGAGGCAGTTTAAATTTCTAGCAGTAATAGATATAAAGTAAAATGTGGGAGTTAAGAAAGTTGAGAGAGTTTATATTTCTAGCATCGAAAGTTAACTTTCGAAAATCCTGGAATGACCAGAGAGACAATTTGAAATACTAGCATGAGGAGAAAAGCAGTTTACAATCTTAGTATGAAAAGAGATACAGTTAAAATGTCTACTATAAAGACAGAAACAGTTAATAATGCTAATATGAAAATGAAAGCAGCTTAAAATCCTGTTATGAAAATAGATAGACAATTACATCTCAAGCATTAAGATAGAGAGACAGGCATTCTTTTTTATTTTTTAATTGAGAAACAAGTTCTGAATAGTTTATCAAACGTGTAGTAACAATTGTTACATAGAGTGTTTATAATGTCTCTGTGCGGTGACTCGATCAATATATAGAAAAGAAAGGGAGAGCAGGGGTCTACATAGAGTACCAAAAAAAAAAAAACACTAGGGATATGGAAAAGATAGCAACAGGGAAATATTATCACAAATACGATGCAGAAATGCAAGCAATAAAGTTGGCAATAGAAAAACTGCTGAACAGTAATCTTAGCTCACTGCATGTAGAGTTTTTGACAGATGCAAGATCAGTGCTCCAGACATTGCATTCCAGAAAGCATGAATTCAGCAAACTCTATTGACTGAACTTTTCAAACATCACAGGATTGCCCTGAAGTGGATCCCATCTCACTATGGAATACAAGGAAACTAGAAAGCAGATCAGCTTTCAAAAGAAGGTGCAACAGGCACACAACCAGATGTGTCGGTTACATACCATCATAAGATACAGATAATCAAATCAATCAGAAGATCAAATGTTAGTAGTAGTAGGAGGTGGACACAATGCTCCTGGTTTTTTAGTTGACCAAAGAGAAGGAGGAAAGGAGAAAGATTTCCTCCTTCAAGTACAAGAGTTATATAGAGACTACGGCAAGCCGCGGCAAGCTGCGGCAAGCTGCGGCAAGCCAGAGTGATGTCATGATATATATGTATATATGAATAGGGGTTGTATAGTGCATGAAGGGGTGGGTGGTTGAGGGGGATAATTACTGATCATGTATTGGACATCAGTTTTTCCCGCCAAAGTGACTTCCAATAGGAGCTAGTGTGTGTATGTGTTGTCCGGCTATAGACCACGCCCACTCCGGAAGTGAAACTACCATATTAGGGAGTAGTGATACGTTAGTTATTTCATGGATATGGTGAGCATTTATACATATAATAGTAATAAGTTAATAGTTATTATATCTACGTGGACGTAAATGGGCCCCGTATTTAAGATAGGGACCATAAGTAGGTATATATACATACATATATATTGGCAAATCTTGCTGGCGGTATGAACCGGCAGCTCATTTTCTCCTACCGTGGCAGCTCAATATCTCCCACCGTTGCCGCTCTCGCGTGAGTTTATTGATTATTGTCTCCAGCGAGCGCGAAACGCCAACAGGTTATGTAAAAAAAGGCGCGTACACGATTTAATATATTCATTCGACTAGCATCGGTCGGTCACTCAATCAACCACAGTGATAACACTGCTAGATACGTGTCCATATCTGTAAAGTATTAACAGATTCCGTGAACACTCTCAACGTTTCTATTTAGCGAGCTGAACATGGAGAATACTCGCCCACATCTAGGACATTTGCATTAATTACCAGCCAGCGTGTTCCTTTAGGCTACCTCTCCAAAAGAGAGAGAGAGAAATATATATATATATAAACTAATTTGCTAGAATAATTCAAACCAATACGCTAATTGGGAAGAGCGCTATGGATGTTAGTGAGCAGAGTATTTTACAAAAATCCAACCGCAAGGTTAGCATGTCTTATCATATTCTCTCTCCAGCGCTTATTTTTTTTTTTTTTTTAGGATATTAAGATAGTCTAACGTTTGAAAATTTCAAATTACTTTAGGTGACGTTTGCCGACGAGTTGGTGACAGTCCATCATTTGGATGATCTTACAGAGGATAGACGCTCAACGTGGATGCAGGTTGCCTGGCGACAGGCACAGATTTGCGAGAAGAATAGCAACAACGGCATTAGTTATAGAGCCTATTCTTCAACAAAACTTCAAAACCAGGATAAATAGCGTCGCGTCCAAAAATCGAGAAGGAAACAAGCGCCATAATTAGAGATGTAATAAGTAAAACGAACAAAAAACCGTAACTTCTAAAACTATCAAACGTGCGATAAACCTAATACCCAACAAGTCCATGCTGCAATTGACAAACTACCAGTCATACACAACGCGTTTTTTAAAATAATTTTTTCACCTAGCGAAAAACCTACGATCCTCCCTTTACGATTCTGTCGTGAACGCTAGACTCGCGATATAACAGTTTGCAACCGATGCCTCCAACTACACATCGTAGAAAAACTACAACATGGATATTCTCACAGGGCGGATTTCTATTAAAATGTTTGCAAAACATATATATTAAAATATAAATTTAAAATGTTGGTTTTTCTAAAGAAAAGAACGTCTGTTTTTTTTTTGTGTGTGTTATACATTATTCTTATCAGGTTAATAAACTTTGTGGGAATCCATAGTGACTCACCAACTGCCAAACCATTCCTCTGTCTAAACTAGCAAATACCGTTTCGTAATCTTTGTTCAATTGTTATACGTAGAGTAGTTATGTGATCAGCACATGAGCTGTTCTTCCTAAAAAATACGTGTGCGTCTCTCAAATGTTTCTCTGTGACCTTTTTTAGTCTCTCCAGAATAAATCTACTTAATTTTTTTTTGTATTCATCCTGGCACTGATAGCAGCATAATGCCCATATAATATGTACACCCCTGTAAACTTCCTTTCTAATGGTAGTTGATCATATAACCTTCTTCCGTCTCCCAAATGTTATCTAATAGAGTATGTAACATCATGGTAGAGGTGTTAATACTCCGAAGGAATTTCATCTGGCCCTATGGCTTTACCATTTTTTAAATAACTTCTACTGGTAGTATATCTTGAGGATTATTTGAGCCGGGTCTGTTCCAAAAGTTCTTCAAAGTGCTATTTCCATCTCTCTAGGTGTTCCCTTATAGTACTAGGCAGATTTCCTGTCTTATCTCTAATAAAGACAGCAATCTGTTTGCATTTTCCACACAATTTTCTGTGTACGGTTGTACAGTGCTTTATAATTCCTTTTATTTGCTGCTTCCTCTGCCTCTTTAGCTAGATCATCTATATATTTCCGCTGGCCACTTTTACTCTCTCCAGAACGATTCTGCGTAATATATTTCTTGGCACTGATAACGGCTACCATGGAGCGTCATTCCGCTCTGTCTCTTGCTTTAATGGTGCACGCTGTCATAGGCTGACGTGTTTATCTTTTGATGTTACTCGTCCATGTTACTCGTGGTCTGCCTCTCCCGCTTTTACTTAGTATTTTCCCCTCCAGGATTACTTTTAGTAGACTGTTGTATCTTTTAACATGGCCCAAAAACCGCATTTGTCTTGTTTGAATTGTGCTTAGTAGTTCTCTTTTCGTTGTTAGTTGTTTTAAGACTTCATCGGTGTTTTCTTTTCCTTCCATCCAATTCTACCTATTCTTCTATATACCACATATCAAAGGCTTCAGTTGTCTGTTCAGTTTTCTTGTCTAACGTCCCTGTTTATGCACCATTTAGGAATGTTGAGAAGACAACATTTTGCTATTCTTAGTTTTAGCCCTGATCTTATTTGCTTTGATGTTAGTATATTTTTCATGGCATTAACGTTATTTTTCACCATTCATATTCTTTTGCTTATTTCAATTTTACATTTTCATTTACTGGTTATAGTATGTACAAGGTAGTTGTAGCTCTGAACTATCTCCAAGTCTTTTTCCGTCAATTTGATATCCACTTGCTGGTTTTGAATATTTTCTTTGTTAATTGTCATAGTTTTACTTTCTTTTGATATTCATATTTAATCCATATTTATTTATTTTTTTTTGCTTGTCATGTTTAATTCATTAAGTAATGTTGTAGATCTTTATGATTTTCTGGTACTAATACAGTATCATCAGCATATTTTAGGTTAATGATCATCTCTCCATTAATGTTTAGGTATGGCATTTATGTGATGTTTTAAGGATTTTCTCGGTGTATATACTGCACAAGCATGGTGATAGGATGCATCCATGTTTTACTCCTCTTTTTATAAAATAGGTATCGAGTTCTCTTTGTTATATTTTATTATCGCTGTTTGCCCGCAGTATAAATTATTTATCTCAGTCATCCTTTAAAACTGGGAACTATTGATATGGTGATACGAGGGATCAACAACAATATATTTTTCTGACACCGTAATCTCTGATAAACTCACAGACAGCGTTACGAGTGACGTCGATAATTTTTTTTTTGTTTGGAAAAGTTGAGATAGTTTAACAGCTGTTGAACGGGCTCTGTTCAATATTGGATATTCAGATGAGACCAAAAGCAAAGCAGAATCCATAATTACCGAGCTAGGCGAAACACTGGGATGTGCTGTTGGTGACAAATGTGAAAAAGATGATGGTGTTATTGTCGAAACACCATGATGGTTGAGTGAACATGTTGTTGACATGTCAGATACGGTTGTCGTTAATGTTGCTAACAACAACCATTTTTTTTATTTGGTGATGAGTATGTGAAAATCGTGATGTCATTTGTATCTTACATGTGTTGAAGCGAAGAGATTTCCATCTTGCAGATACACCTGCAAATGATCGCCTTTCCAGCAAAGTTCCTACACAAGGGAGAAGGCTGATGGGTCTGTAATTCTTGGAGATCAATTTTATTTGTGACTTTTCAGAGTCAAGGTATGGTATGTAGAGATCTCCTCCCACACAGATGATGCTTGTCCTAAGTGTCAAATATTGTTAACGATCCTGAAAAACCAGTCATCGAGGTGGCATTGTCGGCAGGTTTGAAGAAATTAATGTCGAACTCTGATATTGACAAATACATATCTCTCCCCAATTATCAGTATAGATCTGTCTGACATCATATGGAAGAATATCTAAAGCAGCATCGTCAACTGTTAGTTTCCTTCTTTTCGCAGAACACCCAGTTTCCACTCGATGTGATAGCTCGTTTGTGTGACACTGATGAAGAAGTAGAAGGAGACTGTATGGGGAACGATGAATACTGCTGTAGTTCGTATGTAAATTGTCGCTACTATTAAACGACGAACTGTAAAGAGGCCGTATGGGTGAGTGGTAGCGATACAGGTAGTGATATTGCATTTTTGGTTTTCTAGATGTTTTTTTTCCTTCAGATTGGTGAGGTGCATTTGCACACGAAATATCACCAATAGTTTTGTTTTCACTAGCAGAAAATCACCATAGACTTTTTTCTCCCACAGATCCTCATTTCTTATCTTATATCCGAACTTATCTTGGAACTAATTTCCCGACGTATTTGTGACACAGGTGACTTCCTACCGCTGAGAGTTATTTTCACGATGCATCGTTTAAGAGCTGTTGAACGGGGCTCTTTTCAATATTGGATATTCAGATGAGTCCAGAATCAAGGCTGAATCCATAATGACTGAGCTACTCGAAACACTGAGATGTGCTGTTGGTGACACGTGTGAAAAAAGATGATGGCGTTGTTGTCGAAACATCATGATGGCTGAGTGAACATGTTGTTGACATGACAGATACTGTTGTCGTTATTGATTCTGACAAAACAGTTTGTTTTCGGTGATGAGCATGTGAAAGGTTGTATCTCCCTATTAACCGACAACATGGTAAAAACTTGTAGTCGGTGGCTCTGGTGTACGACTCGTTACGACAGAGGCTGACACACTCACAGAGTTTGTAGTGTCAACATAAGAACATGCCCAGATTTGTCGACGCATCAGAGATTGTAGGATCACCACAGTTGACATGTTCATGTGCCTCAACACATACTCGATTGTAATGTCTCTGCTCTACATGTATTATCGGTGTTCTTGTAGTCGACACTGTCGCGGTGTGATCGTTCAAGATGTCATAGATGTCGACACACTAGGCTGTAATGTCGGTGATATATGTGATGGTATTGGTGTCGGGAGAATACAATTTGTAATGTCAACTCCCCACATTCTCTCTTATTAACAACTGGTCGAGTCACCTTTCATGATAAGCGTGGTCGGTGACGCACACATTTTATGTTGTTTTAATGGTGTCGAGCAAAATTTAATATCAAAATATATAAAAAATGTTCAATTTTTTTTAAATGTTGATGTAGTTGTAGTCTTGCGCGCATCAGAATAACGAGATCCCCATCACTGAGACCGGTGTCGACACGCTCTCTGTTTTGTGTGAGATATATCAACTGAACGTATGTTTTGTTTCTACCCTAGCTGTGTTCGAGTAAGTTGGTTTTTGTGTACCAGATCAACCTTTTATTCATCATCTTCCACAACAACATTCCTACATAAGGGAGCAGGCAGATGGGTCTGTAATTCTCGGAGATAATTTTTCTTGTGTGTGACTTTTCTGAGTCAAGGTATGGTATGCAGAGATCTCCTCCCAAGCAGATGATACGTGTCCTAAGTGTCAAATATTGTTAACGATCATGAAAAACCAGTCATCGAGGTGGCATTTTCGACAGGCTTGAAGAAATCAATGTCGAACTTTGACATTGACAAATACCTGAACATTGTCCTTCACCCTCATTGTAATGTTTAAGTAAGATTTCCTGGAATGAAATTCGACATCTAGGTGATCAGCGCGTCAAACATATCATAGGCTGTGATTGAGCTCGATGTTTTACATCCCCTTTGACTGGAGGATGATGAGCCTGTAAATCACGGAAGCCGTGTTGTCATCGAACGGTCTAGGTATGGTATGTAGAGATCTCCTTCCAGGTAGATAATTCATGTCTTGAGTGTCAAATTCGGTTAACGAGCCTGAAAAAAGACATGATGACGGAATCCTCGAGGTGTGAGGAATATTGTTATAAGACCATGATTAGCATGTACCACATCAACGGACGTAGACAATCATCATACCCGACCACATTTGTCTGTCCACACTGCAACTTATCAGTTCAGTTGTTGAGTGTTTTCCATCTTCTCTCTTTATCGAACACGATCTTTCATTCTTTTTTATTTTACCACTTGTAACCAAGTATTCGAACTTTCCTTTTTTTTCATGATGTGCCTGTAAAACATCGATTGTTACTTTCGACTGTTGATTAAGAGCTCTCTTTTTGTGTTGGACTGTTTTCAAACATTCAGGGAACGCTCAAATCCTTCTGAGAAAGGCCACATATGCGGCCTCTAAGCGATTTTTCATTTGGTTGTCTGCTGACCAGCGATGTCACCACCACCTCATGTATACTTGACTCTGACAGGCGATTTTGTGAAAAATAAGAGGGAAGCAAGTAGGTATGAACGCCGTATACAAACAAGACATGAGAATCTGTGGTAAAATCGATCTAGTCAGTGGTCTGAGGGTGACATATGTCGAATGATTTGACATGAACCCGCTACTTTTCAACATCTTCACTTTTAAAAATAACACGTGAATCAACTAAGGTATAGATAGCATACTACCCAAAACTGGCGCTTTTTATTCTGCTACGAAGATAGAGATAGTGGACACGATGTATGTACACGATCAGTAGACTGAACTTACCCAATTGTTCAAAAGACTTGAGCAATTGAGTGAGAATCGAGCACTGGTGAACCAGACAAAGACCTTTTCAAATTTGTGTCTCTCCGATCAAAGATATTGTGAACACACTTTCAAAACTTCCACAAGTTAATTCAGAAACTATCGCGATGACCCGCGAAACACGGGTGAGTCGAAAAAAAAAAAAAACACGAGCCATATTACGACCACCAACCAATTGGCAACATGTCAACCGACATTCCAACAAAACTAGCATCTGTCATTTTTCCCGTTACAACCGAATGTCTGGTGACGAATCGCAAACATATATTTACAACACCGCTAGTCCAGCGTCATTACCGAACAAGTGTCCTTCAACCAAGAAAAATTTCTCATTTGATCATGTTGATGTCGCAGTCGTCGTGTGGTGGTTTCATGTGACATCAACTCGTTAACCGAATTTGACACTCAAGACATGAATTATCTACCTGGAAGGAGATCTCTACATACCATACCTAGACCGTTCGATGACAACACGGCTTCCGTGATTTACAGGCTCATCATCCTCCAGTCAAAGGGGATGTAAAACATCGAGCTCAATCACAGCCTATGATATGTTTGACGCGCTGATCACCTAGATGTCGAATTTCATTCCAGGAAATCTTACTTAAACATTACAATGAGGGTGAAGGACAATGTTCAGGTATTTGTCAATGTCAAAGTTCGACATTGATTTCTTCAAGCCTGTCGAAAATGCCACCTCGATGACTGGTTTTTCATGATCGTTAACAATATTTGACACTTAGGACACGTATCATCTGCTTGGGAGGAGATCTCTGCATACCATACCTTGACTCAGAAAAGTCACACACAAGAAAAATTATCTCCGAGAATTACAGACCCATCTGCCTGCTCCCTTATGTAGGAATGTTGTTGTGGAAGATGATGAATAAAAGGTTGATCTGGTACACAAAAACCAACTTACTCGAACACAGCTAGGGTAGAAACAAAACATACGTTCAGTTGATATATCTCACACAAAACAGAGAGCGTGTCGACACCGGTCTCAGTGATGGGGATCTCGTTATTCTGATGCGCGCAAGACTACAACTACATCAACATTTAAAAAAATTGAACATTTTTTATATATTTTGATATTAAATTTTGCTCGACACCATTAAAACAACATAAAATGTGTGCGTCACCGACCACGCTTATCATGAAAGGTGACTCGACCAGTTGTTAATAAGAGAGAATGTGGGGAGTTGACATTACAAATTGTATTCTCCCGACACCAATACCATCACATATATCACCGACATTACAGCCTAGTGTGTCGACATCTATGACATCTTGAACGATCACACCGCGACAGTGTCGACTACAAGAACACCGATAATACATGTAGAGCAGAGACATTACAATCGAGTATGTGTTGAGGCACATGAACATGTCAACTGTGGTGATCCTACAATCTCTGATGCGTCGACAAATCTGGGCATGTTCTTATGTTGACACTACAAACTCTGTGAGTGTGTCAGCCTCTGTCGTAACGAGTCGTACACCAGAGCCACCGACTACAAGTTTTTACCATGTTGTCGGTTAATAGGGAGATACAACCTTTCACATGCTCATCACCGAAAACAAACTGTTTTGTCAGAATCAATAACGACAACAGTATCTGTCATGTCAACAACATGTTCACTCAGCCATCATGATGTTTCGACAACAACGCCATCATCTTTTTTCACACGTGTCACCAACAGCACATCTCAGTGTTTCGAGTAGCTCAGTCATTATGGATTCAGCCTTGATTCTGGACTCATCTGAATATCCAATATTGAAAAGAGCCCCGTTCAACAGCTCTTAAACGATGCATCGTGAAAATAACTCTCAGCGGTAGGAAGTCACCTGTGTCACAAATACGTCGGGAAATTAGTTCCAAGATAAGTTCGGATATAAGATAAGAAATGAGGATCTGTGGGAGAAAAAAGTCTATGGTGATTTTCTGCTAGTGAAAACAAAACTATTGGTGATATTTCGTGTGCAAATGCACCTCACCAATCTGAAGGAAAAAAAACATCTAGAAAACCAAAAATGCAATATCACTACCTGTATCGCTACCACTCACCCATACGGCCTCTTTACAGTTCGTCGTTTAATAGTAGCGACAATTTACATACGAACTACAGCAGTATTCATCGTTCCCCATACAGTCTCCTTCTACTTCTTCATCAGTGTCACACAAACGAGCTATCACATCGAGTGGAAACTGGGTGTTCTGCGAAAAGAAGGAAACTAACAGTTGACGATGCTGCTTTAGATATTCTTCCATATGATGTCAGACAGATCTATACTGATAATTGGGGAGAGATATGTATTTGTCAATATCAGAGTTCGACATTAATTTCTTCAAACCTGCCGACAATGCCACCTCGATGACTGGTTTTTCAGGATCGTTAACAATATTTGACACTTAGGACAAGCATCATCTGTGTGGGAGGAGATCTCTACATACCATACCTTGACTCTGAAAAGTCACAAATAAAATTGATCTCCAAGAATTACAGACCCATCAGCCTTCTCCCTTGTGTAGGAACTTTGCTGGAAAGGCGATCATTTGCAGGTGTATCTGCAAGATGGAAATCTCTTCGCTTCAACACATGTAAGATACAAATGACATCACGATTTTCACATACTCATCACCAAATAAAAAAAATGGTTGTTGTTAGCAACATTAACGACAACCGTATCTGACATGTCAACAACATGTTCACTCAACCATCATGGTGTTTCGACAATAACACCATCATCTTTTTCACATTTGTCACCAACAGCACATCCCAGTGTTTCGCCTAGCTCGGTAATTATGGATTCTGCTTTGCTTTTGGTCTCATCTGAATATCCAATATTGAACAGAGCCCGTTCAACAGCTGTTAAACTATCTCAACTTTTCCAAACAAAAAAAAATTATCGACGTCACTCGTAACGCTGTCTGTGAGTTTATCAGAGATTACGGTGTCAGAAAAATATATTGTTGTTGATCCCTCGTATCACCATATCAATAGTTCCCAGTTTTAAAGGATGACTGAGATAAATAATTTATACTGCGGGCAAACAGCGATAATAAAATATAACAAAGAGAACTCGATACCTATTTTATAAAAAGAGGAGTAAAACATGGATGCATCCTATCACCATGCTTGTGCAGTATATACACCGAGAAAATCCTTAAAACATCACATAAATGCCATACCTAAACATTAATGGAGAGATGATCATTAACCTAAAATATGCTGATGATACTGTATTAGTACCAGAAAATCATAAAGATCTACAACATTACTTAATGAATTAAACATGACAAGCAAAAAAAAAATAAATAAATATGGATTAAATATGAATATCAAAAGAAAGTAAAACTATGACAATTAACAAAGAAAATATTCAAAACCAGCAAGTGGATATCAAAATTGACGGAAAAAGACTTGGAGATAGTTCAGAGCTACAACTACCTTGTACATACTATAACCAGTAAATGAAAATGTAAAATTGAAATAAGCAAAAGAATATGAATGGTGAAAAATAACGTTAATGCCATGAAAAATATACTAACATCAAAGCAAATAAGATCAGGGCTAAAACTAAGAATAGCAAAATGTTGTCTTCTCAACATTCCTAAATGGTGCATAAACAGGGACGTTAGACAAGAAAACTGAACAGACAACTGAAGCCTTTGATATGTGGTATATAGAAGAATAGGTAGAATTGGATGGAAGGAAAAGAAAACACCGATGAAGTCTTAAAACAACTAACAACGAAAAGAGAACTACTAAGCACAATTCAAACAAGACAAATGCGGTTTTTGGGCCATGTTAAAAGATACAACAGTCTACTAAAAGTAATCCTGGAGGGGAAAATACTAAGTAAAAGCGGGAGAGGCAGACCACGAGTAACATGGACGAGTAACATCAAAAGATAAACACGTCAGCCTATGACAGCGTGCACCATTAAAGCAAGAGACAGAGCGGAATGACGCTCCATGGTAGCCGTTATCAGTGCCAAGAAATATATTACGCAGAATCGTTCTGGAGAGAGTAAAAGTGGCCAGCGGAAATATATAGATGATCTAGCTAAAGAGGCAGAGGAAGCAGCAAATAAAAGGAATTATAAAGCACTGTACAACCGTACACAGAAAATTGTGTGGAAAATGCAAACAGATTGCTGTCTTTATTAGAGATAAGACAGGAAATCTGCCTAGTACTATAAGGGAACACCTAGAGAGATGGAAATAGCACTTTGAAGAACTTTTGGAACAGACCCGGCTCAAATAATCCTCAAGATATACTACCAGTAGAAGTTATTTAAAAAATGGTAAAGCCATAGGGCCAGATGAAATTCCTTCGGAGTATTAACACCTCTACCATGATGTTACATACTCTATTAGATAACATTTGGGAGACGGAAGAAGGTTATATGATCAACTACCATTAGAAAGGAAGTTTACAGGGGTGTACATATTATATGGGCATTATGCTGCTATCAGTGCCAGGATGAATACAAAAAAAATTAAGTAGATTTATTCTGGAGAGACTAAAAAAAGGTCACAGAGAAACATTTGAGAGACGCACACGTATTTTTTAGGAAGAACAGCTCATGTGCTGATCACATAACTACTCTACGTATAACAATTGAACAAAGATTACGAAACGGTATTTGCTAGTTTAGACAGAGGAATGGTTTGGCAGTTGGTGAGTCACTATGGATTCCCACAAAGTTTATTAACCTGATAAGAATAATGTATAACACACACAAAAAAAAAACAGACGTTCTTTTCTTTAGAAAAACCAACATTTTAAATTTATATTTTAATATATATGTTTTGCAAACATTTTAATAGAAATCCGCCCTGTGAGAATATCCATGTTGTAGTTTTTCTACGATGTGTAGTTGGAGGCATCGGTTGCAAACTGTTATATCGCGAGTCTAGCGTTCACGACAGAATCGTAAAGGGAGGATCGTAGGTTTTTCGCTAGGTGAAAAAATTATTTTAAAAAACGCGTTGTGTATGACTGGTAGTTTGTCAATTGCAGCATGGACTTGTTGGGTATTAGGTTTATCGCACGTTTGATAGTTTTAGAAGTTACGGTTTTTTGTTCGTTTTACTTATTACATCTCTAATTATGGCGCTTGTTTCCTTCTCGATTTTTGGACGCGACGCTATTTATCCTGGTTTTGAAGTTTTGTTGAAGAATAGGCTCTATAACTAATGCCGTTGTTGCTATTCTTCTCGCAAATCTGTGCCTGTCGCCAGGCAACCTGCATCCACGTTGAGCGTCTATCCTCTGTAAGATCATCCAAATGATGGACTGTCACCAACTCGTCGGCAAACGTCACCTAAAGTAATTTGAAATTTTCAAACGTTAGACTATCTTAATATCCTAAAAAAAAAAAAAAAAAATAAGCGCTGGAGAGAGAATATGATAAGACATGCTAACCTTGCGGTTGGATTTTTGTAAAATACTCTGCTCACTAACATCCATAGCGCTCTTCCCAATTAGCGTATTGGTTTGAATTATTCTAGCAAATTAGTTTATATATATATATATTTCTCTCTCTCTCTTTTGGAGAGGTAGCCTAAAGGAACACGCTGGCTGGTAATTAATGCAAATGTCCTAGATGTGGGCGAGTATTCTCCATGTTCAGCTCGCTAAATAGAAACGTTGAGAGTGTTCACGGAATCTGTTAATACTTTACAGATATGGACACGTATCTAGCAGTGTTATCACTGTGGTTGACTGAGTGACCGACCGATGCTAGTCGAATGAATATATTAAATCGTGTACGCGCCTTTTTTTACATAACCTGTTGGCGTTTCGCGCTCGCTGGAGACAATAATCAATAAACTCACGCGAGAGCGGCAACGGTGGGAGATATTGAGCTGCCACGGTAGGAGAAAATGAGCTGCCGGTTCATACCGCCAGCAAGATTTGCCAATATATATGTATGTATATATACCTACTTATGGTCCCTATCTTAAATACGGGGCCCATTTACGTCCACGTAGATATAATAACTATTAACTTATTACTATTATATGTATAAATGCTCACCATATCCATGAAATAACTAACGTATCACTACTCCCTAATATGGTAGTTTCACTTCCGGAGTGGGCGTGGTCTATAGCCGGACAACACATACACACACTAGCTCCTATTGGAAGTCACTTTGGCGGGAAAAACTGATGTCCAATACATGATCAGTAATTATCCCCCTCAACCACCCACCCCTTCATGCACTATACAACCCCTATTCATATATACATATATATCATGACATCACTCTGGTTTGCCGCAGCTTGCCGCAGCTTGCCGCGGCTTGCCGTAGTCTCTATATAACTCTTGTACTTGAAGGAGGAAATCTTTCTCCTTTCCTCCTTCTCTTTGGTCAACTAAAAAACCAGGAGCATTGTGTCCACCTCCTACTACTAATGTTCCAAATCAGGATGTATTTCATAATATGAATAGATGGGAACAAGTTATCATTATACGCACTAGAAAAGGACACACATGACTCCACAGTCACGTGTCTACAAAATTCAAGATCGGTACCTCAACTACATGTACAAGTGGACAGTCGCCCCAAACAGCGCAACACATATTTCAAGAATGCACTGAATATAGTAGACTGAAGAAAGTCCACTTATAGCATTAATACAATACTACAGAATATGCACCACTGCAAGAATGACAAAAGACGGTAATATTTATACAGGAAACGACATTGCAGTTATAGGCAATACTTCAGGCGAACAAAAGATAGATATATAGATTCAGAAGTTTTTCGAAAATAGTAAAAGAAAAGTCTCAGAATGTCTTGAGGCCTACAGTGGATATTTTGAACACATGCTGTGAACACAACTCCATCGTATGAACAACTTCTTTACCCAATACAAGCCAGCCAACAGCAGTAGTATGTACATTAATAACACAAATTTCTGTTACTTAAGGAAGATAACTTTTGATTTAAAAATAAGTAATAAATAATTGATATTTGCAACTACAAATTAAGTAAGGATAAATCTTTTTTAGTTTGATGCATACATAATTGTCATTTCTTATAGATTTTGTCAGGCAAATACAGTGTTTATGTAAAAACTATTTTTCTGGAAAGTGATATGCATATGATGAAAACTTTAGATAATTTACAAATTGTCCATATAAAAACTTGTTACCATTAATCTAACAGGAGTTGCTTCCCTTTTAATATAGCAAGATATCTTTTAATTTCTTAAGCAGATTCTATATAAACATTTTCATCAACAATTCAACGGTAGAACACTTATTTGCATTTAACTTTGATATGTTAGAATGAATCGTGCCTTTAATTATTATGCAATATTTAAATATATATTCTTCAAAGAATTATTATTTTTCTTTGCTGATAATTAACTGTTTAAAGTTTCTAAGCATTTTTATAGATGACAGGTGCAAAAGGATTTAATTTACAAAAATTAACTAATGGCATCTCATCATATCACTGTAGAGTCGAGAAGAGATAATGTTAGAGAGAGAGAGAGAGAGAGAGGTATCAATAACACAAGAAAAATACTTTGCAGTTGAAATGTCAAAACTCTAGTAGAAATAGTTAGGGAAGTTGGAGATAGACAATTGCACATAATTAATGTACTGGGAGAGAGAGAGAGAGGCCTGTTAAATTTTGCAGTAATAGATAGAGATTAAAATGTAAGAGTTAAGAGAGTTGAGATAGTTTATATTTCTAGCATAAAAAGTTATCCATTTAAAAAACCTAGAATGATCAGAGAGACCGTTTAAAATAACCCCACCTAATTATTATCTGTGGGGTGAGTTGAAGAAAGAAGTTTATCAAATATTCTTAAGACAGATAATGACTTGAAGACAGAAATCGTTACCCTGAGCAAACATTATCACCGGTCATTATCCAGAAGGTATTTGTAGACAAACACAGACATATCATGCGTTGTTAACATTCTACTGCTCTTACCGGAACAGACTCCCTTAACAGAGGAATCTAGATTGTCAATATAAATACGTAAAGAAGTGAAAAGAATACTCGACAAGCAGGAATAGAATAGCCAACAGCGTAAAACAACCACTTTCAGTTTCTTGGTTGAAGAATACACACGACCTACGGATTCGTGTGTACACCGATGGTTCAGCACAGAATGCAATGAAGAATGGGGGAGCATTTGTCTACATAAGGTACCGAAATAACACTAGTGATATAAATACAAAAGCAACAGGGAAATATTGTAACAATTACGATGCAGAAATTCAAGCAATAAAGTTGGCAATAGAAAAACTGCTGAAGAGCAATCTTATCCCACAACCAGTAGTGTTGTTTTTTTTTTTTGAAAGATGCAAGATCAGTACTCCAAGCACTGCAATCCAGAAAATTGCCACATCTGCAGACCTTTTTGACTGAACTCTGCAAACACCACAGGATTGCCCGGCAGTGGTCCCACCTCACTGTGGAATACCAGGAAACGAGGGAACAGATCAGCTGGCAAATGAAGGTGAAACTGGCACACAACCAGATGTACCGGCTACATACCATCATAAAAAAAAGATAATCAAATTAATCAGGAGGCAACATGTCCCAAATCGGGATACTTTCCATAATATGAATAGATGGGAACATGTTATCATTATACGCATTAGAAACGGGCACAATCGACAATCGACAGTCACCTGTATACAAAATTCAAGATCGGTACCTCAACTACATGTACATGTGGACAGGCGCCCCAGACAGCGGAATGCATATTTCAAAAATGAGCTGAATATAGTAGACTGAGGAAAATCCACATATCCCATTGATACAAAAAATGCAGACAAAACTAGATGCATCACTGCAAGAATGACACAAGAAGGTAATATTTATACAGGAAACGATATTGCAGATATAGACAATACTTCACGCGAACGAAAGATAGATATATAGATGGAGAAGGTTTTCGAAAATAGCAAGAGACAAGTCTCAGAATATCTTGAGGCCTGTGCTGGATATTTTGAATACATTCTGTAAACACAGCTTCATCGTATGAACAGCTTCTTTACCTAATACAAGCCAGCCAACAGCAGTAGTATCTAGATGAATAACACAAATTTTATTTACAATTTCACGTAATTTTACAAATATGTTCACTGCACCGGACTTTATAGAACCTCGTTTTCTTATTTAAGACAGAAGTTGACTTTTCTGTGAGCAAAGAAAGAGAACTTTCAGTTTTTTAGAGAAATTACAAATAATTAATATTTGCAACACAAATTAAGGAAAGGTACATTTCTCTTAATTTGATAATTTAGAAAATATAATTTTTAATAGAAATTTTTAAAGATGTTGCTCAATTTATGAGAAATTTATTTTCTGGGAAACAATATGCATATGAATAAAACTTTTAACAATTTACAATTACAATATATCGACGTATAAAGAATTCTTAACATTTGTTCTAACAGGAGTTGCTTCCCTTTTAATATATAACAAGATATCTTTTAATTTCTTAAGCAGATTATATATTCACATTTTCATCAACAATTCAACGATAGAACACTTTTTTGCATTTAACTTTGATATGTTAGAACGAACCGTGCCTGTAAATATTATGCAATATTTAAATATATATTCTTCAAAGAATTATTATTTTTCTTTGCTGATAATTATCTGTTTAAAGTTTCTAACATTTTAAATAGATGACAGGTGCAAAAGGATTTAATTTACAAAAATTAACTAATGGCGTCTCACCATTTAACTGTAGAGTTGAGAAGAGATAATGTTAGAGAGAGAGAGAGAGAGAGAGAGAGAGGTATCAATAACACAAGGAAAATACTTTGCAGTTGAAATGTCAAAATTCTAGTAGAAAAATGGAGGAGAGTTGGAGATAGACAATTGCACATAATTAATGTCACTGGGAGAGGAAGAGAGGCAGTTTAAAATCCTAACATTAAGAGAGAGAGAGAGAGCGAAAAAGAGAGATGCAGTTATATATATTAAACATTTAGATATAGATTGAAGAACGAGAGAGAAAGAGGCAGTTTAAATTTCTAGCAGTAATAGATATAAAGTAAAATGTGGGAGTTAAGAAAGTTGAGAGAGTTTATATTTCTAGCATCGAAAGTTAACTTTCGAAAATCCTGGAATGACCAGAGAGACAATTTGAAATACTAGCATGAGGAGAAAAGCAGTTTACAATCTTAGTATGAAAAGAGATACAGTTAAAAAGTCTACTATAAAGACAGAAACAGTTAATAATGCTAATATGAAAATGAAAGCAGCTTAAAATCCTGTTATGAAAATAGATAGACAATTACATCTCAAGCATTAAGATAGAGAGACAGGCATTCTTTTTATTTTTTAATTGAGAAACAAGTTCTGAATAGTTTATCAAACGTGTAGTAACAATTGTTACATAGGGTGTTTATAATGTCTCTGTGCGGTGACTCGATCAATATATAGAAAAGAAAGGGGGAGCAGGGGTCTACATAGAGTACCCAAAAAAAAAAAATTTAGGGATATGGAAAAGATAGCAACAGGGAAATATTATAACAAATACGATGCAGAAATGCAAGCAATAAAGTTGGCAATAGAAAAACTACTGAACAGTAATCTTAGCTCACTGCATGTAGAGTTTTTGACAGATGCAAGATCAGTGCTCCAGACATTGCATTCCAGAAAGCACGAATTCAGCAAACTCTATTGACTGAACTTTTCAAACATCACAGGATTTCCTGAAGTGGATCCCATCTCACTATGGAATACAAGGAAACTAGAAAGCAGATCAGCTTTCAAAAGAAGGTGCAACAGGCACACAACCAGATGCGTCGGTTACATACCATCATAAGATACAGATAATCAAATCAATCAGAAGATCAAATGTTCCAAATCAGGATGAATTTCATAATATGAATAGATGGGAACAAGTTATTATTATACGCACTAGAAAAGGACACACATGACTCCACAGTCACGTGTCTACAAAATTCAAGATCGGTACCTCAACTACATGTACAAGTGGACAGTCGCCCCAAACAGCGCAACACATATTTCAAGAATGCACTGAACATAGTAGACTGAGGAAAGTCCACTTATAGCATTAATACAATACTACAGAATATGCACCACTGCAAGAATGACAAAAGACGGTAATATTTATACAGGAAACGACATTGCAGTTATAGGCAATACTTCAGGCGAACAAAAGATAGATATATAAATTCAGAAGTTTTTCGAAAATAGTAAAAGAAAAGTCTCAGAATGTCTTGAGGCCTACAGTGGATATTTTGAACACATGCTGTGAACACAACTCCATCGTGTGAACAACTTCTTTACCCAATACAAGCCAGCCAACAGCAGTAGTATGTACATTAATAACACAAATTTCTGTTACTTAAGGAAGATAACTTTTGATTTAAAAATAAGTAATAAATAATTGATATTTGCAACTACAAATTAAGTAAGAATAAATCTTTTTTAGTATTATGCATACATAATTGTCATTTCTTATAGATTTTGTCAGGCAAATACAGTGTTTATGTAAAAACTATTTTTCTGGAAAGTGATATGCATATGATGAAAACTTTAGATAATTTACAAATTGTCCATATAAAAACTTGTTACCATTAATCTAACAGGAGTTGCTTCCCTTTTAATATAGCAAGATATCTTTTAATTTCTTAAGCAGATTCTATATTAACATTTTCATCAACAATTCAACGGTAGAACACTTATTTGCATTTAACTTTGATATGTTAGAACGAATCGTGCCTGTAAATATTATGCAATATTTAAATATATATTCTTCAAAGAATTATTATTTTTCTTTGCTGATAATTATCTGTTTAAAGTTTCTAAGCATTTTTATAGATGACAGGTGCAAAAGGATTTAATTTACAAAAATTAACTAATGGCATCTCATCATATCACTGTAGAGTCGAGAAGAGATAATGTTAGAGAGAGAGAGAGAGAGGTATCAATAACACAAGGAAAATACTTTGCAGTTGAAATGTCAAAACTCTAGTAGAAATAGTTAGGGAAGTTGGAGATAGACAATTGCACATAATTAATGTACTGGGAGAGAGAGAGGCCTGTTAAATTTTGCAGTAATAGATAGAGATTAAAATGTAAGAGTTAAGAGAGTTGAGATAGTTTATATTTCTAGCATAAAAAGTTATCCATTTAAAAAACCTAGAATGATCAGAGAGACAGTTTAAAATAACCCCACCTAATTATTATCTGTGGGGTGAGTTGAAGAAAGAAGTTTATCAAATATTCTTAAGACAGATAATGACTTGAAGACAGAAATCGTTACCCTGAGCAAACATTATCACCGGTCATTATCCAGAAGGTATTTGTAGACAAACACAGACATATCATGCGTTGTTAACATTCTACTGCCCTTACCGGAACAGACTCCCTTAACAGAGGAATCTGGATTGTCAATACAAATGCGTAAAGAAGTGAAAGGAATACTCGACAAGCAGGAATAGAATAGCCAACAGCGTAAAACAACCACTTCCAGTTTCTTGGTTGAAGGATACACACGACCTACGGATTCGTGTGTACACCGATGGTTCAGCACAGAATGCAATGAAGAATGGGGGAGCAGTTGTCTACATAAAGTACCGAAATAACACTAGTGATATAAATACAAAAGCAACAGGGAAATATTGTAACAATTACGATGCAGAAATTCAAGCAATAAAGTTGGCAATAGAAAAACTGCAGAACAGCAGTCTTATCCCACAACCTGTAGTGTTTTTTTTTTTTTACAGATGCAAGATCAGTACTCCAAGCACTGCAATCCAGAAAATTGCCACATCTGCAGACCTTTTTGACTGAACTCTGCAAACACCACAGGATTGCCCGGCAGTGGTCCCACCTCACTGTGGAATACCAGGAAACGAGAGAACAGATCAGCTGGCAAATGAAGGTGAAACAGGCACACAACCAGATGTACCGGCTACATACCATCATAAAAAAAAGATAATCAAATTAATCAGGAGGCAACATGTCCCAAATCGGGATACTTTCCATAATATGAATAGATGGGAACATGTTATCATTATACGCATTAGAAACGGGCACAATCGACAATCGACAGTCACCTGTATACAAAATTCAAGATCGGTACCTCAACTACATGCTCATGTGGACAGGCGCCCCAGACAGCGGAATGCATATTTCAAAAATGAGCTGAATATAGTAGACTGAGGAAAATCCACATATCCCATTGATACAAAAAATGCAGACAAAACTAGATGCACCACTGCAAGAATGACAAAAGACGGTAATATTTATACAGGAAACGACATTGCAGATATAGACAATACTTCACGCGAACGAAAGATAGATATATAGATGGAGAAGGTTTTCGAAAATAGCAAGAGACAAGTCTCAGAATATCTTGAGGCCTGTGCTGGATATTTTGAATACATTCTGTAAACACAGCTTCATCGTATGAACAGCTTCTTTACCTAATACAAGCCAGCCAACAGCAGTAGTATCTAGATGAATAACACACAATTTGTTTACAATTTCACGTAATTTTACAAATATGTTCACTGCACCGGACTTTATAGAACCTCGTTTTCTTATTTAAGACAGAAGTTGACTTTTCTGTGAGCAAAGAAAGAGAACTTTCAATTTTTTAGAGAAATTATAATTAATTAATATTTGCAACACAAATTAAGGAAAGGTACATTTCTCTTAATTTGATAATTTAGAAAATATAATTTTTTATAGAAATTTTTAAAGACGTTGCTCAATTTATGAGAAATTTATTTTTTGGGAAACAATATGCATATGAATAAAACTTTTAACAATTTACAATTACAATATATCGACGTATAAAGAATTCTTAACATTTGTTCTAACAGGAGTTGCTTCCCTTTTAATATAGCAAGATATCTTTTAATTTCTTAAGCAGATTATATATTCACATTTTCATCAACAATTCAACGGTAGAACACTTATTTGCATTTAACTTTGATATGTTAGAACGAACCGTGCCTGTAAATATTGTGCAATATTTAAATATATATTCTTCAAAGAATTATTTTTTTTTTTTTTGCTGATAATTAACTGTTTAAAGTTTCTAAGCATTTTTATAGATGACAGGTGCAAAAGGATTTAATTTACAAAAATTAACTAATGGCATCTCATCATATCACTGTAGAGTCGAGAAGAGATATTGTTAGAGAGAGAGAGAGAGGTATCAATAACACAAGGAAAATACTTTGCAGTTGAAATGTCAAAACTCTAGTAGAAATAGTTAGGGAAGTTGGAGATAGACAATTGCACATAATTAATGTACTGGGAGAGAGAGAGAGAGGCCTGTTAAATTTTGCAGTAATAGATAGAGATTAAAATGTAAGAGTTAAGAGAGTTGAGATAGTTTATATTTCTAGCATAAAAAGTTATCCATTTAAAAAACCTAGAATGATCAGAGAGACAGTTTAAAATAACCCCACCTAATTATTATCTGTGGGGTGAGTTGAAGAAAGAAGTTTATCAAATATTCTTAAGACAGATAATGACTTGAAGACAGAAATCGTTACCCTGAGCAAACATTATCACCGGTCATTATCCAGAAGGTATTTGTAGACAAACACAGACATATCATGCGTTGTTAACATTCTACTGCCCTTACCGGAACAGACTCCCTTAACAGAGGAATCTGGATTGTCAATACAAATGCGTAAAGAAGTGAAAGGAATACTCGACAAGCAGGAATAGAATAGCCAACAGCGTAAAACAACCACTTTCAGTTTCTTGGTTGAAGGATACACACGACCTACGGATTCGTGTGTACACCGATGGTTCAGCACAGAATGCAATGAAGAATGGGGGAGCAGTTGTCTACATAAAGTACCGAAATAACACTAGTGATATAAATACAAAAGCAACAGGGAAATATTGTAACAATTACGATGCAGAAATTCAAGCAATAAAGTTGGCAATAGAAAAACTGCTGAACAGCAGTCTTATCCCACAACCTGTAGTGTTTTTTTTTTTTTTTACAGATGCAAGATCAGTACTCCAAGCACTGCAATCCAGAAAATTGCCACATCTGCAGACCTTTTTGACTGAACTCTGCAAACACCACAGGATTGCCCGGCAGTGGTCCCACCTCACTGTGGAATACCAGGAAACGAGAGAACAGATCAGCTGGCAAATGAAGGTGAAACAGGCACACAACCAGATGTACCGGCTACATACCATCATAAAAAAAAGATAATCAAATTAATCAGGAGGCAACATGTCCCAAATCGGGATACTTTCCATAATATGAATAGATGGGAACATGTTATCATTATACGCATTAGAAACGGGCACAATCGACAATCGACAGTCACCTGTATACAAAATTCAAGATCGGTACCTCAACTACATGTACATGTGGACAGGCGCCCCAGACAGCGGAATGCATATTTCAAAAATGAGCTGAATATAGTAGACTGAGGAAAATCCACATATCCCATTGATACAAAAAATGCAGACAAAACTAGATGCACCACTGCAAGAATGACAAAAGACGGTAATATTTATACAGGAAACGACATTGCAGATATAGACAATACTTCACGCGAACGAAAGATAGATATATAGATGGAGAAGGTTTTCGAAAATAGCAAGAGACAAGTCTCAGAATATCTTGAGGCCTGTGCTGGATATTTTGAATACATTCTGTAAACACAGCTTCATCGTATGAACAGCTTCTTTACCTAATACAAGCCAGCCAACAGCAGTAGTATCTAGATGAATAACACACAATTTGTTTACAATTTCACGTAATTTTACAAATATGTTCACTGCACCGGACTTTATACAGCCTCGTTTTCTTATTTAAGACAGAAGTTGACTTTTCTGTGAGCAAAGAAAGAGAACTTTCAATTTTTTAGAGAAATTATAATTAATTAATATTTGCAACACAAATTAAGGAAAGGTACATTTCTCTTAATTTGATAATTTAGAAAATATAATTTTTTATAGAAATTTTTAAAGACGTTGCTCAATTTATGAGAAATTTATTTTTTGGGAAACAATATGCATATGAATAAAACTTTTAACAATTTACAATTACAATATATCGACGTATAAAGAATTCTTAACATTTGTTCTAACAGGAGTTGCTTCCCTTTTAATATAGCAAGATATCTTTTAATTTCTTAAGCAGATTATATATTCACATTTTCATCAACAATTCAACGGTAGAACACTTATTTGCATTTAACTTTGATATGTTAGAACGAACCGTGCCTGTAAATATTGTGCAATATTTAAATATATATTCTTCAAAGAATTATTTTTTTTTTTTGCTGATAATTAACTGTTTAAAGTTTCTAAGCATTTTTATAGATGACAGGTGCAAAAGGATTTAATTTACAAAAATTAACTAATGGCATCTCATCATATCACTGTAGAGTCGAGAAGAGATATTGTTAGAGAGAGAGAGAGAGGTATCAATAACACAAGGAAAATACTTTGCAGTTGAAATGTCAAAACTCTAGTAGAAATAGTTAGGGAAGTTGGAGATAGACAATTGCACATAATTAATGTACTGGGAGAGAGAGAGAGAGGCCTGTTAAATTTTGCAGTAATAGATAGAGATTAAAATGTAAGAGTTAAGAGAGTTGAGATAGTTTATATTTCTAGCATAAAAAGTTATCCATTTAAAAAACCTAGAATGATCAGAGAGACAGTTTAAAATAACCCCACCTAATTATTATCTGTGGGGTGAGTTGAAGAAAGAAGTTTATCAAATATTCTTAAGACAGATAATGACTTGAAGACAGAAATCGTTACCCTGAGCAAACATTATCACCGGTCATTATCCAGAAGGTATTTGTAGACAAACACAGACATATCATGCGTTGTTAACATTCTACTGCCCTTACCGGAACAGACTCCCTTAACAGAGGAATCTGGATTGTCAATACAAATGCGTAAAGAAGTGAAAGGAATACTCGACAAGCAGGAATAGAATAGCCAACAGCGTAAAACAACCACTTTCAGTTTCTTGGTTGAAGAATACACACGACCTACGGATTCGTGTGTACACCGATGGTTCAGCACAGAATGCAATGAAGAATGGGGGAGCAGTTGTCTACATAAAGTACCGAAATAACACTAGTGATATAAATACAAAAGCAACAGGGAAATATTGTAACAATTACGATGCAGAAATTCAAGCAATAAAGTTGGCAATAGAAAAACTGCTGAACAGCAGTCTTATCCCACAACCTGTAGTGTTTTTTTTTTTTTGACAGATGCAAGATCAGTACTCCAAGCACTGCAATCCAGAAAAATGCAACATCTGCAGACCTTTTTGACTGAACTCTGCAAACACCACAGGATTGCCCGGCAGTGGTCCCACCTCACTGTGGAATACCAGGAAACGAGAGAACAGATCAGCTGGCAAATGAAGGTGAAACAGGCACACAACCAGATGTACCGGCTACATACCATCATAAAAAAACAGATAATCAAATTAATCAGGAGGCAACATGTCCCAAATCGGGATACTTTCCATAATATGAATAGATGGGAACATGTTATCATTATACGCATTAGAACCGGGCACAATCGACAATCGACAGTCACCTGTATACAAAATTCAAGATCGGTACCTCAACTACATTTACATGTGGACAGGCGCCACAGACAGCGGAACGCATATTTCAAAAATGAGCTGAATATAGTAGACTGAGGAAAATCCACATATCCCATTGATACAAAAAATGCAGACAAAACTAGATGCACCACTGCAAGAATGACAAAAGACGGTAATATTTATACAGGAAACGACATTGCAGATATAGACAATACTTCACGCGAACGAAAGATAGATATATAGATGGAGAAGGTTTTCGAAAATAGCAAGAGACAAGTCTCAGATTATCTTGAGGCCTGTGCTGGATATTTTGAATACATTCTGTAAACACAGCTTCATCGTATGAACAGCTTCTCTACCTAATACAAGCCAGCCAACAGCAGTAGTATCTAGATGAATAACACAAATTTTATTTACAATTTCACGTAATTTTACAAATATGTTCACTGCACCGGACTTTATAGAACCTCGTTTTCTTATTTAAGACAGAAGTTGACTTTTCTGTGAGCAAAGAAAGAGAACTTTCAATTTTTTAGAGAAATATTATAAATAATTAATATTTGCAACACAAATTAAGGAAAGGTACATTTCTCTTAATTTGATAATTTAGAAAATATAATTTTTTATAGAAATTTTCAAAGACTTTGCTCAATTTATGAGAAATTTATTTTTTGGGAAAAAATATGCATATGAGTAAAACTTTTAACAATTTACAATTACAATATATCGACGTATAAAGAATTCTTAACATTTGTTCTAACAGGAGTTGCTTCCCTTTTAATATATAACAAGATATATTTTAAATTCTTAAGCCGATTATATATTAACATTTTCATCAACAATTCAACGGTAGAACACTTTTTTGCATTTAACTTTGATATGTTAGAACGAACCGTGCCTGTAAATATTATGCAATATTTAAATATATATATTCTTCCAAGAATTATTATTTTTCTTTGCTGATAATTATCTGTTTAAAGTTTCTAAGCATTTTAAATAGATGACAGGTGCAAAAGGATTTAATTTACAAAAATTAACTAATGGAGTCTCACAATTCAACTGTAGAGTTGAGAAGAGATAATGTTAGAGAGAGAGAGAGAGGTATCAATAACACAAGGAAAATACTATGCAGTTGAAATGTCAAAATTCTAGTAGAAAAAGGGAGGAGAGTTGGAGATACACAATGGCACATAATTAATGTCACTGGTAGAGGGAGAGAGGCACTTTAAAATCCTAACATTAAGAGAGAGAGATAGCGAAAAAGAGAGATGCAGTTATATATATTAAACATTTAGATATAGATTGAAGAACGAGAGAGAAAGAGGCAGTTTAAATTTCTAGCAGTAATAGATATAAAGTAAAATGTGGGAGTTAAGAAAGTTGAGAGAGTTTATATTTCTAGCATCGAAAGTTAACTTTCGAAAATCCTGGAATGACCAGAGAGACAATTTAAAATACTAGCATGAAGAGAAAAGCAGTTTACAATCTTAGTATGAAAAGAGATACACTTAAAAAGTCTACTATAAAGACAGAAACAGTTAATAATGCTAATATGAAAATGAAAGCAGCTTAAAATCCTGTTATGAAAATAGAGATAGACAATTACATTTCAAGCATTAAGATAGAGAGACATTCATTCTTTTTTATTTTTTAATTGAGAAACAAGTTCTGAATAGTTTATCAAACGTGTAGTAACAAGTGTTACATAGGGTGTTTATAATGTCTCTGTGCGGTGACTCGATCAATATATAGAAAAGAAAGGGGGAGCAGGGGTCTACATAGAGTACCCAAAAAAAAAAAAACACTAGGGATATGGAAAAGATAGCAACAGGGAAATATTATCACAAATACGATGCAGAAATGCAAGCAATAAAGTTGGCAATAGAAAAACTGCTGAACAGTAATCTTAACCCACAGCATGTAGAGTTTTTGACAGATGCAAGATCAGTGCTCCAGACATTGCATTCCAGAAAGCATGAATTCAGCTAACTTTATTGACTGAATTTTTCAAACATCACAGGATTGCCCTGCAGTGGATCCCATCTCACTATGGAATACAAGGAAACTAGAAAGCAGATCAGCTTTCAAAAGAAGGTGCAACAAGCACACAACCAGATGCGTCGGTTACATACCATCATAAGATACAGATAATCAAATCAATCAGAAGATCAAATGTTCCAAATCAGGATGTATTTCATAATATGAATAGATGGGAACAAGTTATCATTATACGCACTAGAAAAGGACACACATGACTCCACAGTCACGTGTCTACAAAATTCAAGATCGGTACCTCAACTACATGTACAAGTGGATAGTCGCCCCAAACAGCGCAACACATATTTCAAGAATGCACTGAATATAGTAGAGTTAGGAAAGTCCACTTATAGCATTAATACAATACTACAGAATATGCACCACTGCAAGAATGACAAAAGACGGTAATATTTATACAGGAAACGACATTGCAGTTATAGGCAATACTTCAGGCGAACAAAAGATAGATATATAAATTCAGAAGGTTTTCGAAAATAGTAAGAGAAAAGTCTCAGAATGTCTTGAGGCCTGCAGTGGATATTTTGAACACATGCTGTGAACACAACCCCATCGTGTGAACAACTTCTTTACCCAATACAAGCCAGCCAACAGCAGTAGTGTGTACATTAATAACACAAATTATGTTACTTAAGGAAGATAACTTTTGATTTAAAAATAAGTAATAAATAATGGATATTTGCAACTACAAATTAAGTAAGGATAAATCTTTTTAGTTTGATGCATTGATAATTGTCATTTCTTATAAATTTTGTCGGCAAATACAGAGTTTATGTAAAAACTATTTTTCTGGAAAGTGATATGCAAATGAAGAAAACTTTAGATAATTTACAAACTGTCCATAAAAAAATTTGTTAGCATTAATCTAACAGGGTTGCTTCCCTTTTAATATAGCAAGATATCTTTTAATTTCTTAAGCAGATTTTATATCAACAATTCAACGGTAGAACACTTATTTGCATTTAAGTTTGATATGTTAGAATGAACCGTGCCTGTAAATATTATGCAATATTTAAATATATATTCTTCAAAGAATTATTAACTGTTTAAAGTTTCTAAGCATTTTTATAGATGACAGGTGTAAAAGGATTTAATTTACAAAAATTAACTAATGGCATCTCATCATATCACTGTAGAGTCGAGAAGAGATAATGTTAGAGAGAGAGAGAGAGAGAGGTATCAATAACACAAGGAAAATACTTTGCAGTTGAAATGTCAAAACTCTAGTAGAAATAGTTAGGGAAGTTGGAGATAGACAATTGCACATAATTAATGTACTGGGAGAGAAAGAGAGGCCTGTTAAATTTTGCAGTAATAGATAGAGATTAAAATGTAAGAGTTAAGAGAGTTGAGATAGTTTATATTTCTAGCATAAAAAGTTATCCATTTAAAAAACCTAGAATGATCAGAGAGACAGTTTAAAATAACCCCACCTAATTATTATCTGTGGGGTGAGCTGAAAAAAGAAGTTTATCAAATATGTTTGTCTTAAGAATATTTGATAAACTTCTTTTTTCAGCTTTTGAAAGCTTATCTGCTTTCTAGTTTCCTTGTATTCCATAGTGAGATGGGATCCACTGCAGGGCAATCCTGTGATGTTTGAAAAGTTCAGTCAATAAAGTTTGCTGAATACATGCTTTCTGGAATGCAATGTCTGGTTGTGGGATAAGAATGCTGTTCAGCAGTTTTTCTATTGCCAACTTTATTGCTTGAATTTCTGCATCGTAATTGTTACAATATTTCCCTGTTGCTTTTATATTTGTATCACTAGTGTTATTTCGGTACTTTATGTAGACAACTGCTCCCCCATTCTTCATTGCATTCTGTGCTGAACCATCGGTGTACACACGAATCCGTAGGTCGTGTGTATTCTTCAACCAAGAAACTGAAAGTGGTTGTTTTACGCTGTTGGCTATTCTATTCCTGCTTGTCGAGTATTCCTTTCACTTCTTTACGCATTTGTATTGACAATCCAGATTCCTCTGTTAAGGGAGTCTGTTCCGGTAAGGGCAGTAGAATGTTAACAACGCATGATATGTCTGTGTTTGCCTACAGATACCTTCTGGATAATGACCAGTGATATTGTTGGCTCAGGGTAACGATTTCTGTCTTCAAGTCATTATCTGTCTTAAGAATATTTGATAAACTTCTTTCTTCAACTCACCCCACAGATAATAATTAGGTGGGGTTATTTTAAACTGTCTCTCTGATCATTCTAGGTTTTTTAAATGGATAACTTTTTATGCTAGAAATATAAACTATCTCAACTCTCTTAACTCTTACATTTTAATCTCTATCTATTACTGCAAAATTTAACCCGGCCTCTCTCTCTCTCTCTCTCTCTCTCCCAGTGAAATTAATTATGTGCAATTGTCTATCTCCAACTTCTCGAACTTTTTCTACTAGAGTTTTGACATTTCAACTGCAAAGTATTTTCCTTGTGTTATTGATACCTCTCTCTCTCTCTCTCTCTCTCTCTCTACCATTATCTCTTCTCGAATCTACAGTGATATGATGAGATGCAATTAGTTAATTTTTGTAAATTAAATCCTTTTGCACCTGTCATCTATAAAAATGCTTAGAAACTTTAAACAGTTAATTATCAGCAAAGAAAAATAATAATTCTTTGAAGAATATATATTTAAATATTGCATAATATTTACAGGCACGGTTTCTTTCTAACATATCAAATTTAAATGCAAATAAGTGTTCTACCGTTGAATTGTTGATGAAAACGTTAATATATAATCTGCTTAAGAAATTAAAAGATATCTTGCTATATTAAAAGGGAAGCAACTCTTGGTAGTTTAATGGTAACAAATTTTTTTTATATGGATATTTCGTAAATTATCTAAAGTTTTCTTCATATGCATATCACTTTCCAGAAAAATAGTTTTTACATAAACTCTGTATTTGCCTGAGAAGATCTATAAGAAATGACATTTATTAATGGATCAAACTAAAAAAGATTTATCCTTACTTAATTTGTAGTTGCAAATATCAATTATTTATTATTTATTTTTAAAGCAAAAGTTATCTTCCTTAAGTAACAGAAATGTGTGTTATTAATATACATACTACTGCTGGTGGCTGGCTTGTATTGGGTAAAGAAGTTGTTCACACGATGGAGTTGTGTTCACAGCATGTGTTCAAAATATCCACTGCAGGCCTCAAGACATTCTGAGACTTTTCTCTTACTATTTTCGAAAACCTTCTGAATCTATATATCTATCTTTTGTTCGCCTGAAGTATTGTCTATAACTACAATGTCGTTTCCTGTATAAATATTACCGTCTTTTGTTATTCTTGCAGTGGTGAATATTCTGTAGTATTGTATTAATGCTATAAGTGGACTTTCCTAACTCTACTATATTCAGTGCATTCTTGAAATATGCGTTGCGTTGTCTGGGGCGCCTGTCCACTTGTGCATGTAGTTGAGGTTAATTTCTTGAATTTTGTAGACACGTGACTGTGGGGTCAATTGTGTCCTGTTCTAATGTGCATAGTGATAACTTGTTCCCATCTATTTATATTATGAAATACATCCTGATTTGGAGCATTTGATCTTCTGATTCATATGATTATCTGTATCTTATGATGGTATGTAACCGGCGCATCTGTTTGTGTGCCTGTTGCACCTTCTTTTGAAAGCTGATCTGCTTTCTAGTTTCCTAGTATTTCATAGTGGGATGGGATCCACTGAAGGGCAACCCTGTGATGTTTGTAGAGTTCAGTCAATAAAGTTTGTAGATGTAGCAACTTTTTGGAATGCAGTGTCTGGAGCACTGATCTTTCATATGTCAAAAACTCTACAGGCTGTGGGCTAAGATTACTGTTCAGCTGTTTTTCTATTGCCAACTTTATTGCTTGCATTTCTGCATAGTAATTGTGATAATATTTCCCTGTTGCTATATTTTCCATATCCCTAGTTTTATTTTTTGGGGTACGCTATGTAGACCTCTGCTCCCCCTTTTCTTTTCTATATATTGATCGAGTCACCGCACAGAGACATTATAAACACCCTATATAACACTTGTTAGTACAAGTTTGATAAACTATTCAGAACTTGATTCTCAATTAAAAAATTAAAAAGAATGAATGTCTCTCTATCTTAATGCTTGAGATGTAATTGTCTATATCTATTTTCATAACAGGATTTTAAGCTGCTTTCATTTTCATATTAGCATTATTAACTGTTTCTGTCTTAATAGTAGACTTTTTAACCGTATCTCTTTTCATACTAAGATTGTAAACTGCTTTTCTCTTAATGCTAGTATTTCAAATTGTCCCTCTAGTCATTCTAGGATTTTAGAAAGTTAACTTTTGATGCTAGAAATATAAACTCTCTCAACTTTCTTAACTCCCACATTTTACTTTATATCTATTACTGCTAGAAATTTAAACAGACTCTTTCTCTCTCGTTCTTCAATCTATATCTTAATGTTTAATATATATAACTGCATCTCTCTCTTTCGCTCTCTCTCTTTCTCTCTCTCTCTGTCTCTCTCTCTCTCTCTCTCTCTCTTTTAATATTAGGATTTTAAACTGTCTCTTTCCCTCTTCCAGTGACATTAATTATGTGCAATTGTCTATCTCCAACTCTCCTCCCTTTTTCTACTAGAGTTTTGACATTTCAACTGCAAAGTATTTTCCTTGTGTTATTGATACCTCTCTCTCTCTCTCTCTCTCTCTCTCTACCATTATCTCTTCTCGAATCTACAGTGATATGATGAGATGCAATTAGTTAATTTTTGTAAATTAAATCCTTTTGCACCTGTCATCTATAAAAATGCTTAGAAACTTTAAACAGTTAATTATCAGCAAAGAAAAATAATAATTCTTTGAAGAATATATATTTAAATATTGCATAATATTTACAGGCACGGTTTCTTTCTAACATATCAAATTTAAATGCAAATAAGTGTTCTACCGTTGAATTGTTGATGAAAACGTTAATATATAATCTGCTTAAGAAATTAAAAGATATCTTGCTATATTAAAAGGGAAGCAACTCTTGGTAGTTTAATGGTAACAAATTTTTTTTATATGGATATTTCGTAAATTATCTAAAGTTTTCTTCATATGCATATCACTTTCCAGAAAAATAGTTTTTACATAAACTCTGTATTTGCCTGAGAAGATCTATAAGAAATGACATTTATTAATGGATCAAACTAAAAAAGATTTATCCTCACTTAATTTGTAGTTGCAAATATCAATTATTTATTATTTATTTTTAAAGCAAAAGTTATCTTCCTTAAGTAACAGAAATGTGTGTTATTAATATACATACTACTGCTGGTGGCTGGCTTGTATTGGGTAAAGAAGTTGTTCACACGATGGAGTTGTGTTCACAGCATGTGTTCAAAATATCCACTGCAGGCCTCAAGACATTCTGAGACTTTTCTCTTACTATTTTCGAAAACCTTCTGAATCTATATATCTATCTTTTGTTCGCCTGAAGTATTGTCTATAACTGCAATGTCGTTTCCTGTATAAATATTACCGTCTTTTGTTATTCTTGCAGTGGTGAATATTCTGTAGTATTGTATTAATGCTATAAGTGGACTTTCCTCAGTCTACTATATTCAGTGCATTCTTGAAATATGCGTTGCGTTGTCTGGGGCGCCTGTCCACTTGTGCATGTAGTTGAGGTTAATTTCTTGAATTTTGTAGACACGTGACTGTGGGGTCAATTGTGTCCTGTTCTAATGTGCATAGTGATAACTTGTTCCCATCTATTTATATTATGAAATACATCCTGATTTGGAGCATTTGATCTTCTGATTCATATGATTATCTGTATCTTATGATGGTATGTAACCGGCGCATCTGTTTGTGTGCCTGTTGCACCTTCTTTTGAAAGCTGATCTGCTTTCTAGTTTCCTAGTATTTCATAGTGGGATGGGATCCACTGAAGGGCAGCCCTGTGATGTTTGTAGAGTTCAGTCAATAAAGTTTGTAGATGTAGCAACTTTTTGGAATGCAGTGTCTGGAGCACTGATCTTTCATATGTCAAAAACTCTACAGGCTGTGGGCTAAGATTACTGTTCAGCTGTTTTTCTATTGCCAACTTTATTGCTTGCATTTCTGCATAGTAATTGTGATAATATTTCCCTGTTGCTATATTTTCCATATCCCTAGTTTTATTTTTTGGGGTACGCTATGTAGACCTCTGCTCCCCTTTTCTTTTCTATATATTGATCGAGTCACCGCACAGAGACATTATAAACACCCTATATAACACTTGTTAGTACAAGTTTGATAAACTATTCAGAACTTGATTCTCAATTAAAAAATTAAAAAGAATGAATGTCTCTCTATCTTAATGCTTGAGATGTAATTGTCTATATCTATTTTCATAACAGGATTTTAAGCTGCTTTCATTTTCATATTAGCATTATTAACTGTTTCTGTCTTAATAGTAGACTTTTTAACCGTATCTCTTTTCATACTAAGATTGTAAACTGCTTTTCTCTTAATGCTAGTATTTCAAATTGTCCCTCTAGTCATTCTAGGATTTTAGAAAGTTAACTTTTGATGCTAGAAATATAAACTCTCTCAACTTTCTTAACTCCCACATTTTACTTTATATCTATTACTGCTAGAAATTTAAACAGACTCTTTCTCTCTCGTTCTTCAATCTATATCTTAATGTTTAATATATATAACTGCATCTCTCTCTTTCGCTCTCTCTCTTTCTCTCTCTCTCTGTCTCTCTCTCTCTCTCTCTCTCTCTTTTAATATTAGGATTTTAAACTGTCTCTTTCCCTCTTCCAGTGACATTAATTATGTGCAATTGTCTATCTCCAACTCTCCTCCCTTTTTCTACTAGAGTTTTGACATTTCAACTGCAAAGTATTTTCCTTGTGTTATTGATACCTCTCTCTCTCTCTCTCTCTCTCTACCATTATCTCTTCTCGAATCTACAGTGATATGATGAGATGCAATTAGTTAATTTTTGTAAATTAAATCCTTTTGCACCTGTCATCTATAAAAATGCTTAGAAACTTTAAACAGTTAATTATCAGCAAAGAAAAATAATAATTCTTTGAAGAATATATATTTAAATATTGCATAATATTTACAGGCACGGTTTCTTTCTAACATATCAAATTTAAATGCAAATAAGTGTTCTACCGTTGAATTGTTGATGAAAACGTTAATATATAATCTGCTTAAGAAATTAAAAGATATCTTGCTATATTAAAAGGGAAGCAACTCTTGGTAGTTTAATGGTAACAAATTTTTTTTATATGGATATTTCGTAAATTATCTAAAGTTTTCTTCATATGCATATCACTTTCCAGAAAAATAGTTTTTACATAAACTCTGTATTTGCCTGAGAAGATCTATAAGAAATGACATTTATTAATGGATCAAACTAAAAAAGATTTATCCTTACTTAATTTGTAGTTGCAAATATCAATTATTTATTATTTATTTTTAAAGCAAAAGTTATCTTCCTTAAGTAACAGAAATGTGTGTTATTAATATACATACTACTGCTGGTGGCTGGCTTGTATTGGGTAAAGAAGTTGTTCACACGATGGAGTTGTGTTCACAGCATGTGTTCAAAATATCCACTGCAGGCCTCAAGACATTCTGAGACTTTTCTCTTACTATTTTCGAAAACCTTCTGAATCTATATATCTATCTTTTGTTCGCCTGAAGTATTGTCTATAACTGCAATGTCGTTTCCTGTATAAATATTACCGTCTTTTGTTATTCTTGCAGTGGTGAATATTCTGTAGTATTGTATTAATGCTATAAGTGGACTTTCCTCAGTCTACTATATTCAGTGCATTCTTGAAATATGCGTTGCGTTGTCTGGGGCGCCTGTCCACTTGTGCATGTAGTTGAGGTTAATTTCTTGAATTTTGTAGACACGTGACTGTGGGGTCAATTGTGTCCTGTTCTAATGTGCATAGTGATAACTTGTTCCCATCTATTTATATTATGAAATACATCCTGATTTGGAGCATTTGATCTTCTGATTCATATGATTATCTGTATCTTATGATGGTATGTAACCGGCGCATCTGTTTGTGTGCCTGTTGCACCTTCTTTTGAAAGCTGATCTGCTTTCTAGTTTCCTAGTATTTCATAGTGGGATGGGATCCACTGAAGGGCAACCCTGTGATGTTTGTAGAGTTCAGTCAATAAAGTTTGTAGATGTAGCAACTTTTTGGAATGCAGTGTCTGGAGCACTGATCTTTCATATGTCAAAAACTCTACAGGCTGTGGGCTAAGATTACTGTTCAGCTGTTTTTCTATTGCCAACTTTATTGCTTGCATTTCTGCATAGTAATTGTGATAATATTTCCCTGTTGCTATATTTTCCATATCCCTAGTTTTTTTTTTTGGGGTACGCTATGTAGACCTCTGCTCCCCCTTTTCTTTTCTATATATTGATCGAGTCACCGCACAGAGACATTATAAACACCCTATATAACACTTGTTAGTACAAGTTTGATAAACTATTCAGAACTTGATTCTCAATTAAAAAATTAAAAAGAATGAATGTCTCTCTATCTTAATGCTTGAGATGTAATTGTCTATATCTATTTTCATAACAGGATTTTAAGCTGCTTTCATTTTCATATTAGCATTATTAACTGTTTCTGTCTTAATAGTAGACTTTTTAACCGTATCTCTTTTCATACTAAGATTGTAAACTGCTTTTCTCTTAATGCTAGTATTTCAAATTGTCCCTCTAGTCATTCTAGGATTTTAGAAAGTTAACTTTTGATGCTAGAAATATAAACTCTCTCAACTTTCTTAACTCCCACATTTTACTTTATATCTATTACTGCTAGAAATTTAAACAGACTCTTTCTCTCTCGTTCTTCAATCTATATCTTAATGTTTAATATATATAACTGCATCTCTCTCTTTCGCTCTCTCTCTTTCTCTCTCTCTCTGTCTCTCTCTCTCTCTCTCTCTCTCTCTCTCTCTTTTAATATTAGGATTTTAAACTGTCTCTTTCCCTCTTCCAGTGACATTAATTATGTGCAATTGTCTATCTCCAACTCTCCTCCCTTTTTCTACTAGAGTTTTGACATTTCAACTGCAAAGTATTTTCCTTGTGTTATTGATACCTCTCTCTCTCTCTCTCTCTCTACCATTATCTCTTCTCGAATCTACAGTGATATGATGAGATGCAATTAGTTAATTTTTGTAAATTAAATCCTTTTGCACCTGTCATCTATAAAAATGCTTAGAAACTTTAAACAGTTAATTATCAGCAAAGAAAAATAATAATTCTTTGAAGAATATATATTTAAATATTGCATAATATTTACAGGCACGGTTTCTTTCTAACATATCAAATTTAAATGCAAATAAGTGTTCTACCGTTGAATTGTTGATGAAAACGTTAATATATAATCTGCTTAAGAAATTAAAAGATATCTTGCTATATTAAAAGGGAAGCAACTCTTGGTAGTTTAATGGTAACAAATTTTTTTTATATGGATATTTCGTAAATTATCTAAAGTTTTCTTCATATGCATATCACTTTCCAGAAAAATAGTTTTTACATAAACTCTGTATTTGCCTGAGAAGATCTATAAGAAATGACATTTATTAATGGATCAAACTAAAAAAGATTTATCCTCACTTAATTTGTAGTTGCAAATATCAATTATTTATTATTTATTTTTAAAGCAAAAGTTATCTTCCTTAAGTAACAGAAATGTGTGTTATTAATATACATACTACTGCTGGTGGCTGGCTTGTATTGGGTAAAGAAGTTGTTCACACGATGGAGTTGTGTTCACAGCATGTGTTCAAAATATCCACTGCAGGCCTCAAGACATTCTGAGACTTTTCTCTTACTATTTTCGAAAACCTTCTGAATCTATATATCTATCTTTTGTTCGCCTGAAGTATTGTCTATAACTGCAATGTCGTTTCCTGTATAAATATTACCGTCTTTTGTTATTCTTGCAGTGGTGAATATTCTGTAGTATTGTATTAATGCTATAAGTGGACTTTCCTCAGTCTACTATATTCAGTGCATTCTTGAAATATGCGTTGCGTTGTCTGGGGCGCCTGTCCACTTGTGCATGTAGTTGAGGTTAATTTCTTGAATTTTGTAGACACGTGACTGTGGGGTCAATTGTGTCCTGTTCTAATGTGCATAGTGATAACTTGTTCCCATCTATTTATATTATGAAATACATCCTGATTTGGAGCATTTGATCTTCTGATTCATATGATTATCTGTATCTTATGATGGTATGTAACCGGCGCATCTGTTTGTGTGCCTGTTGCACCTTCTTTTGAAAGCTGATCTGCTTTCTAGTTTCCTAGTATTTCATAGTGGGATGGGATCCACTGAAGGGCAGCCCTGTGATGTTTGTAGAGTTCAGTCAATAAAGTTTGTAGATGTAGCAACTTTTTGGAATGCAGTGTCTGGAGCACTGATCTTTCATATGTCAAAAACTCTACAGGCTGTGGGCTAAGATTACTGTTCAGCTGTTTTTCTATTGCCAACTTTATTGCTTGCATTTCTGCATAGTAATTGTGATAATATTTCCCTGTTGCTATATTTTCCATATCCCTAGTTTTATTTTTTGGGGTACGCTATGTAGACCTCTGCTCCCCCTTTTCTTTTCTATATATTGATCGAGTCACCGCACAGAGACATTATAAACACCCTATATAACACTTGTTAGTACAAGTTTGATAAACTATTCAGAACTTGATTCTCAATTAAAAAATTAAAAAGAATGAATGTCTCTCTATCTTAATGCTTGAGATGTAATTGTCTATATCTATTTTCATAACAGGATTTTAAGCTGCTTTCATTTTCATATTAGCATTATTAACTGTTTCTGTCTTAATAGTAGACTTTTTAACCGTATCTCTTTTCATACTAAGATTGTAAACTGCTTTTCTCTTAATGCTAGTATTTCAAATTGTCCCTCTAGTCATTCTAGGATTTTAGAAAGTTAACTTTTGATGCTAGAAATATAAACTCTCTCAACTTTCTTAACTCCCACATTTTACTTTATATCTATTACTGCTAGAAATTTAAACAGACTCTTTCTCTCTCGTTCTTCAATCTATATCTTAATGTTTAATATATATAACTGCATCTCTCTCTTTCGCTCTCTCTCTTTCTCTCTCTCTCTGTCTCTCTCTCTCTCTCTCTCTCTCTTTTAATATTAGGATTTTAAACTGTCTCTTTCCCTCTTCCAGTGACATTAATTATGTGCAATTGTCTATCTCCAACTCTCCTCCCTTTTTCTACTAGAGTTTTGACATTTCAACTGCAAAGTATTTTCCTTGTGTTATTGATACCTCTCTCTCTCTCTCTCTCTCTCTACCATTATCTCTTCTCGAATCTACAGTGATATGATGAGATGCAATTAGTTAATTTTTGTAAATTAAATCCTTTTGCACCTGTCATCTATAAAAATGCTTAGAAACTTTAAACAGTTAATTATCAGCAAAGAAAAATAATAATTCTTTGAAGAATATATATTTAAATATTGCATAATATTTACAGGCACGGTTTCTTTCTAACATATCAAATTTAAATGCAAATAAGTGTTCTACCGTTGAATTGTTGATGAAAACGTTAATATATAATCTGCTTAAGAAATTAAAAGATATCTTGCTATATTAAAAGGGAAGCAACTCTTGGTAGTTTAATGGTAACAAATTTTTTTTATATGGATATTTCGTAAATTATCTAAAGTTTTCTTCATATGCATATCACTTTCCAGAAAAATAGTTTTTACATAAACTCTGTATTTGCCTGAGAAGATCTATAAGAAATGACATTTATTAATGGATCAAACTAAAAAAGATTTATCCTTACTTAATTTGTAGTTGCAAATATCAATTATTTATTATTTATTTTTAAAGCAAAAGTTATCTTCCTTAAGTAACAGAAATGTGTGTTATTAATATACATACTACTGCTGGTGGCTGGCTTGTATTGGGTAAAGAAGTTGTTCACACGATGGAGTTGTGTTCACAGCATGTGTTCAAAATATCCACTGCAGGCCTCAAGACATTCTGAGACTTTTCTCTTACTATTTTCGAAAACCTTCTGAATCTATATATCTATCTTTTGTTCGCCTGAAGTATTGTCTATAACTGCAATGTCGTTTCCTGTATAAATATTACCGTCTTTTGTTATTCTTGCAGTGGTGAATATTCTGTAGTATTGTATTAATGCTATAAGTGGACTTTCCTCAGTCTACTATATTCAGTGCATTCTTGAAATATGCGTTGCGTTGTCTGGGGCGCCTGTCCACTTGTGCATGTAGTTGAGGTTAATTTCTTGAATTTTGTAGACACGTGACTGTGGGGTCAATTGTGTCCTGTTCTAATGTGCATAGTGATAACTTGTTCCCATCTATTTATATTATGAAATACATCCTGATTTGGAGCATTTGATCTTCTGATTCATATGATTATCTGTATCTTATGATGGTATGTAACCGGCGCATCTGTTTGTGTGCCTGTTGCACCTTCTTTTGAAAGCTGATCTGCTTTCTAGTTTCCTAGTATTTCATAGTGGGATGGGATCCACTGAAGGGCAACCCTGTGATGTTTGTAGAGTTCAGTCAATAAAGTTTGTAGATGTAGCAACTTTTTGGAATGCAGTGTCTGGAGCACTGATCTTTCATATGTCAAAAACTCTACAGGCTGTGGGCTAAGATTACTGTTCAGCTGTTTTTCTATTGCCAACTTTATTGCTTGCATTTCTGCATAGTAATTGTGATAATATTTCCCTGTTGCTATATTTTCCATATCCCTAGTTTTTTTTTTTGGGGTACGCTATGTAGACCTCTGCTCCCCTTTTCTTTTCTATATATTGATCGAGTCACCGCACAGAGACATTATAAACACCCTATATAACACTTGTTAGTACAAGTTTGATAAACTATTCAGAACTTGATTCTCAATTAAAAAATTAAAAAGAATGAATGTCTCTCTATCTTAATGCTTGAGATGTAATTGTCTATATCTATTTTCATAACAGGATTTTAAGCTGCTTTCATTTTCATATTAGCATTATTAACTGTTTCTGTCTTAATAGTAGACTTTTTAACCGTATCTCTTTTCATACTAAGATTGTAAACTGCTTTTCTCTTAATGCTAGTATTTCAAATTGTCCCTCTAGTCATTCTAGGATTTTAGAAAGTTAACTTTTGATGCTAGAAATATAAACTCTCTCAACTTTCTTAACTCCCACATTTTACTTTATATCTATTACTGCTAGAAATTTAAACAGACTCTTTCTCTCTCGTTCTTCAATCTATATCTTAATGTTTAATATATATAACTGCATCTCTCTCTTTCGCTCTCTCTCTTTCTCTCTCTCTCTGTCTCTCTCTCTCTCTCTCTCTCTCTTTTAATATTAGGATTTTAAACTGTCTCTTTCCCTCTTCCAGTGACATTAATTATGTGCAATTGTCTATCTCCAACTCTCCTCCCTTTTTCTACTAGAGTTTTGACATTTCAACTGCAAAGTATTTTCCTTGTGTTATTGATACCTCTCTCTCTCTCTCTCTCTCTACCATTATCTCTTCTCGAATCTACAGTGATATGATGAGATGCAATTAGTTAATTTTTGTAAATTAAATCCTTTTGCACCTGTCATCTATAAAAATGCTTAGAAACTTTAAACAGTTAATTATCAGCAAAGAAAAATAATAATTCTTTGAAGAATATATATTTAAATATTGCATAATATTTACAGGCACGGTTTCTTTCTAACATATCAAATTTAAATGCAAATAAGTGTTCTACCGTTGAATTGTTGATGAAAACGTTAATATATAATCTGCTTAAGAAATTAAAAGATATCTTGCTATATTAAAAGGGAAGCAACTCTTGGTAGTTTAATGGTAACAAATTTTTTTATATGGATATTTCGTAAATTATCTAAAGTTTTCTTCATATGCATATCACTTTCCAGAAAAATAGTTTTTACATAAACTCTGTATTTGCCTGAGAAGATCTATAAGAAATGACATTTATTAATGGATCAAACTAAAAAAGATTTATCCTTACTTAATTTGTAGTTGCAAATATCAATTATTTATTATTTATTTTTAAAGCAAAAGTTATCTTCCTTAAGTAACAGAAATGTGTGTTATTAATATACATACTACTGCTGGTGGCTGGCTTGTATTGGGTAAAGAAGTTGTTCACACGATGGAGTTGTGTTCACAGCATGTGTTCAAAATATCCACTGCAGGCCTCAAGACATTCTGAGACTTTTCTCTTACTATTTTCGAAAACCTTCTGAATCTATATATCTATCTTTTGTTCGCCTGAAGTATTGTCTATAACTGCAATGTCGTTTCCTGTATAAATATTACCGTCTTTTGTTATTCTTGCAGTGGTGAATATTCTGTAGTATTGTATTAATGCTATAAGTGGACTTTCCTCAGTCTACTATATTCAGTGCATTCTTGAAATATGCGTTGCGTTGTCTGGGGCGCCTGTCCACTTGTGCATGTAGTTGAGGTTAATTTCTTGAATTTTGTAGACACGTGACTGTGGGGTCAATTGTGTCCTGTTCTAATGTGCATAGTGATAACTTGTTCCCATCTATTTATATTATGAAATACATCCTGATTTGGAGCATTTGATCTTCTGATTCATATGATTATCTGTATCTTATGATGGTATGTAACCGGCGCATCTGTTTGTGTGCCTGTTGCACCTTCTTTTGAAAGCTGATCTGCTTTCTAGTTTCCTAGTATTTCATAGTGGGATGGGATCCACTGAAGGGCAACCCTGTGATGTTTGTAGAGTTCAGTCAATAAAGTTTGTAGATGTAGCAACTTTTTGGAATGCAGTGTCTGGAGCACTGATCTTTCATATGTCAAAAACTCTACAGGCTGTGGGCTAAGATTACTGTTCAGCTGTTTTTCTATTGCCAACTTTATTGCTTGCATTTCTGCATAGTAATTGTGATAATATTTCCCTGTTGCTATATTTTCCATATCCCTAGTTTTATTTTTTGGGGTACGCTATGTAGACCTCTGCTCCCCCTTTTCTTTTCTATATATTGATCGAGTCACCGCACAGAGACATTATAAACACCCTATATAACACTTGTTAGTACAAGTTTGATAAACTATTCAGAACTTGATTCTCAATTAAAAAATTAAAAAGAATGAATGTCTCTCTATCTTAATGCTTGAGATGTAATTGTCTATATCTATTTTCATAACAGGATTTTAAGCTGCTTTCATTTTCATATTAGCATTATTAACTGTTTCTGTCTTAATAGTAGACTTTTTAACCGTATCTCTTTTCATACTAAGATTGTAAACTGCTTTTCTCTTAATGCTAGTATTTCAAATTGTCCCTCTAGTCATTCTAGGATTTTAGAAAGTTAACTTTTGATGCTAGAAATATAAACTCTCTCAACTTTCTTAACTCCCACATTTTACTTTATATCTATTACTGCTAGAAATTTAAACAGACTCTTTCTCTCTCGTTCTTCAATCTATATCTTAATGTTTAATATATATAACTGCATCTCTCTCTTTCGCTCTCTCTCTTTCTCTCTCTCTCTGTCTCTCTCTCTCTCTCTCTCTCTCTCTTTTAATATTAGGATTTTAAACTGTCTCTTTCCCTCTTCCAGTGACATTAATTATGTGCAATTGTCTATCTCCAACTCTCCTCCCTTTTTCTACTAGAGTTTTGACATTTCAACTGCAAAGTATTTTCCTTGTGTTATTGATACCTCTCTCTCTCTCTCTCTCTCTCTACCATTACCTCTTCTCGAATCTACAGTGATATGATGAGATGCAATTAGTTAATTTTTGTAAATTAAATCCTTTTGCACCTGTCATCTATAAAAATGCTTAGAAACTTTAAACAGTTAATTATCAGCAAAGAAAAATAATAATTCTTTGAAGAATATATATTTAAATATTGCATAATATTTACAGGCACGGTTTCTTTCTAACATATCAAATTTAAATGCAAATAAGTGTTCTACCGTTGAATTGTTGATGAAAACGTTAATATATAATCTGCTTAAGAAATTAAAAGATATCTTGCTATATTAAAAGGGAAGCAACTCTTGGTAGTTTAATGGTAACAAATTTTTTTTATATGGATATTTCGTAAATTATCTAAAGTTTTCTTCATATGCATATCACTTTCCAGAAAAATAGTTTTTACATAAACTCTGTATTTGCCTGAGAAGATCTATAAGAAATGACATTTATTAATGGATCAAACTAAAAAAGATTTATCCTTACTTAATTTGTAGTTGCAAATATCAATTATTTATTATTTATTTTTAAAGCAAAAGTTATCTTCCTTAAGTAACAGAAATGTGTGTTATTAATATACATACTACTGCTGGTGGCTGGCTTGTATTGGGTAAAGAAGTTGTTCACACGATGGAGTTGTGTTCACAGCATGTGTTCAAAATATCCACTGCAGGCCTCAAGACATTCTGAGACTTTTCTCTTACTATTTTCGAAAACCTTCTGAATCTATATATCTATCTTTTGTTCGCCTGAAGTATTGTCTATAACTGCAATGTCGTTTCCTGTATAAATATTACCGTCTTTTGTTATTCTTGCAGTGGTGAATATTCTGTAGTATTGTATTAATGCTATAAGTGGACTTTCCTCAGTCTACTATATTCAGTGCATTCTTGAAATATGCGTTGCGTTGTCTGGGGCGCCTGTCCACTTGTGCATGTAGTTGAGGTTAATTTCTTGAATTTTGTAGACACGTGACTGTGGGGTCAATTGTGTCCTGTTCTAATGTGCATAGTGATAACTTGTTCCCATCTATTTATATTATGAAATACATCCTGATTTGGAGCATTTGATCTTCTGATTCATATGATTATCTGTATCTTATGATGGTATGTAACCGGCGCATCTGTTTGTGTGCCTGTTGCACCTTCTTTTGAAAGCTGATCTGCTTTCTAGTTTCCTAGTATTTCATAGTGGGATGGGATCCACTGAAGGGCAACCCTGTGATGTTTGTAGAGTTCAGTCAATAAAGTTTGTAGATGTAGCAACTTTTTGGAATGCAGTGTCTGGAGCACTGATCTTTCATATGTCAAAAACTCTACAGGCTGTGGGCTAAGATTACTGTTCAGCTGTTTTTCTATTGCCAACTTTATTGCTTGCATTTCTGCATAGTAATTGTGATAATATTTCCCTGTTGCTATATTTTCCATATCCCTAGTTTTTTTTTTTGGGGTACGCTATGTAGACCTCTGCTCCCCCTTTTCTTTTCTATATATTGATCGAGTCACCGCACAGAGACATTATAAACACCCTATATAACACTTGTTAGTACAAGTTTGATAAACTATTCAGAACTTGATTCTCAATTAAAAAATTAAAAAGAATGAATGTCTCTCTATCTTAATGCTTGAGATGTAATTGTCTATATCTATTTTCATAACAGGATTTTAAGCTGCTTTCATTTTCATATTAGCATTATTAACTGTTTCTGTCTTAATAGTAGACTTTTTAACCGTATCTCTTTTCATACTAAGATTGTAAACTGCTTTTCTCTTAATGCTAGTATTTCAAATTGTCCCTCTAGTCATTCTAGGATTTTAGAAAGTTAACTTTGATGCTAGAAATATAAACTCTCTCAACTTTCTTAACTCCCACATTTTACTTTATATCTATTACTGCTAGAAATTTAAACAGACTCTTTCTCTCTCGTTCTTCAATCTATATCTTAATGTTTAATATATATAACTGCATCTCTCTCTTTCGCTCTCTCTCTTTCTCTCTCTCTCTGTCTCTCTCTCTCTCTCTCTCTCTCTCTCTCTCTTTTAATATTAGGATTTTAAACTGTCTCTTTCCCTCTTCCAGTGACATTAATTATGTGCAATTGTCTATCTCCAACTCTCCTCCCTTTTTCTACTAGAGTTTTGACATTTCAACTGCAAAGTATTTTCCTTGTGTTATTGATACCTCTCTCTCTCTCTCTCTCTCTACCATTATCTCTTCTCGAATCTACAGTGATATGATGAGATGCAATTAGTTAATTTTTGTAAATTAAATCCTTTTGCACCTGTCATCTATAAAAATGCTTAGAAACTTTAAACAGTTAATTATCAGCAAAGAAAAATAATAATTCTTTGAAGAATATATATTTAAATATTGCATAATATTTACAGGCACGGTTTCTTTCTAACATATCAAATTTAAATGCAAATAAGTGTTCTACCGTTGAATTGTTGATGAAAACGTTAATATATAATCTGCTTAAGAAATTAAAAGATATCTTGCTATATTAAAAGGGAAGCAACTCTTGGTAGTTTAATGGTAACAAATTTTTTTTATATGGATATTTCGTAAATTATCTAAAGTTTTCTTCATATGCATATCACTTTCCAGAAAAATAGTTTTTACATAAACTCTGTATTTGCCTGAGAAGATCTATAAGAAATGACATTTATTAATGGATCAAACTAAAAAAGATTTATCCTTACTTAATTTGTAGTTGCAAATATCAATTATTTATTATTTATTTTTAAAGCAAAAGTTATCTTCCTTAAGTAACAGAAATGTGTGTTATTAATATACATACTACTGCTGGTGGCTGGCTTGTATTGGGTAAAGAAGTTGTTCACACGATGGAGTTGTGTTCACAGCATGTGTTCAAAATATCCACTGCAGGCCTCAAGACATTCTGAGACTTTTCTCTTACTATTTTCGAAAACCTTCTGAATCTATATATCTATCTTTTGTTCGCCTGAAGTATTGTCTATAACTGCAATGTCGTTTCCTGTATAAATATTACCGTCTTTTGTTATTCTTGCAGTGGTGAATATTCTGTAGTATTGTATTAATGCTATAAGTGGACTTTCCTCAGTCTACTATATTCAGTGCATTCTTGAAATATGCGTTGCGTTGTCTGGGGCGCCTGTCCACTTGTGCATGTAGTTGAGGTTAATTTCTTGAATTTTGTAGACACGTGACTGTGGGGTCAATTGTGTCCTGTTCTAATGTGCATAGTGATAACTTGTTCCCATCTATTTATATTATGAAATACATCCTGATTTGGAGCATTTGATCTTCTGATTCATATGATTATCTGTATCTTATGATGGTATGTAACCGGCGCATCTGTTTGTGTGCCTGTTGCACCTTCTTTTGAAAGCTGATCTGCTTTCTAGTTTCCTAGTATTTCATAGTGGGATGGGATCCACTGAAGGGCAACCCTGTGATGTTTGTAGAGTTCAGTCAATAAAGTTTGTAGATGTAGCAACTTTTTGGAATGCAGTGTCTGGAGCACTGATCTTTCATATGTCAAAAACTCTACAGGCTGTGGGCTAAGATTACTGTTCAGCTGTTTTTCTATTGCCAACTTTATTGCTTGCATTTCTGCATAGTAATTGTGATAATATTTCCCTGTTGCTATATTTTCCATATCCCTAGTTTTTTTTTTTGGGGTACGCTATGTAGACCTCTGCTCCCCCTTTTCTTTTCTATATATTGATCGAGTCACCGCACAGAGACATTATAAACACCCTATATAACACTTGTTAGTACAAGTTTGATAAACTATTCAGAACTTGATTCTCAATTAAAAAATTAAAAAGAATGAATGTCTCTCTATCTTAATGCTTGAGATGTAATTGTCTATATCTATTTTCATAACAGGATTTTAAGCTGCTTTCATTTTCATATTAGCATTATTAACTGTTTCTGTCTTAATAGTAGACTTTTTAACCGTATCTCTTTTCATACTAAGATTGTAAACTGCTTTTCTCTTAATGCTAGTATTTCAAATTGTCCCTCTAGTCATTCTAGGATTTTAGAAAGTTAACTTTTGATGCTAGAAATATAAACTCTCTCAACTTTCTTAACTCCCACATTTTACTTTATATCTATTACTGCTAGAAATTTAAACAGACTCTTTCTCTCTCGTTCTTCAATCTATATCTTAATGTTTAATATATATAACTGCATCTCTCTCTTTCGCTCTCTCTCTTTCTCTCTCTCTCTGTCTCTCTCTCTCTCTCTCTCTCTCTCTCTTTTAATATTAGGATTTTAAACTGTCTCTTTCCCTCTTCCAGTGACATTAATTATGTGCAATTGTCTATCTCCAACTCTCCTCCCTTTTTCTACTAGAGTTTTGACATTTCAACTGCAAAGTATTTTCCTTGTGTTATTGATACCTCTCTCTCTCTCTCTCTCTCTCTCTACCATTATCTCTTCTCGAATCTACAGTGATATGATGAGATGCAATTAGTTAATTTTTGTAAATTAAATCCTTTTGCACCTGTCATCTATAAAAATGCTTAGAAACTTTAAACAGTTAATTATCAGCAAAGAAAAATAATAATTCTTTGAAGAATATATATTTAAATATTGCATAATATTTACAGGCACGGTTTCTTTCTAACATATCAAATTTAAATGCAAATAAGTGTTCTACCGTTGAATTGTTGATGAAAACGTTAATATATAATCTGCTTAAGAAATTAAAAGATATCTTGCTATATTAAAAGGGAAGCAACTCTTGGTAGTTTAATGGTAACAAATTTTTTTTATATGGATATTTCGTAAATTATCTAAAGTTTTCTTCATATGCATATCACTTTCCAGAAAAATAGTTTTTACATAAACTCTGTATTTGCCTGAGAAGATCTATAAGAAATGACATTTATTAATGGATCAAACTAAAAAAGATTTATCCTCACTTAATTTGTAGTTGCAAATATCAATTAAAATTGAAGAATATATATTTAAATGTTGCATAATATTTACAGGCACGGTTCGTTCTAACATATCAAACTTAAATGCAAATAAGTGTTCTACCGTTGAATTGTTGATGAAAATGTTAATATAGAATCTGCCTAAGAAATTAAAAGATATCGTGCTATATTAAAAGGGAAGCAACTGCTGTTAGATTAATGGTAACTAATTTTTATATGGACATTTTGTAAATTATCTAAAGTTTTCTTCATATGCATATTACTTTCCAGAAAAATAGTTTTTACATAAACTCTGTATTTGCCTGACAAAATCTATCAGAAATGACAATTTTGTATGCATCAAACTAAAAAAGATTATCCTCACTTAATTCGTAGTTGCAAATATCAATTATTTATTACTTATTTTTAAATCAAAAGTTATCTTCCTTAAGTAACAGAAATTTGTGTTAATAATGTACATACTACAGATGTTGATGTTAGATAGCTTGTATTGGGTAAAGAAGTTGTTCACACGACGGAGTTGTGTTCACAGCATGTGTTCAAAATATCCACTGCAGGCCTCAAGATATTCTGAGACTTTTCTCTTACTATTTTCGAAAACCTTCTGAATTTTGATTTCTTTCTTTTGTTCGCCTGAAGTATTGCCTATAACTGCAATGTCGTTTCCTGTATAAATATTACCGTCTTTTGTCATTCTTGCAGTGGTGCATATTCTGTAGTATTGTATTAATGCTATAAGTGGACTTTCCTAAGTCTACTATATTCAGTGCATTCTTGAAATATGTGTTGCGCTGTTTGGGGCGACTGTCCACTTGTACATGTAGTTGAGGTACCGATCTTGAATTTTGTAGACCCGTGACTGTGGAGTCAATTGTGTTCTGTTCTAAAGTGTATAATGATAACTTGTTCCCATCTATTCATATTATGAAATACATCCTGATTTGGAACATTTGATCTTCTGATTGATTTGATTATCTGTATCTTATGATGGTATGTAACCGACGCATCAGGTTGTGTGCCTGTTGCACCTTCTTTTGAAAGCTGATCTGCATTCTAGTTTCCTTGTATTCCATAGTGAGATGGGATCCACTGCAGGGCAATCCTGTGATGTTTGAAAAGTTCAGTCAATGAAATGTGCTGAATTCATGCTTTCTGGAATGCAGTGTCTGGAGCACTGATCTTGCATCTGTCAAAAACTCTACATGCTGTGGGTTAAGATTACTGTTCAGCAGTTTTTCTATTGCCAACTTTATTGCTTGCATTTCTGCATCGTATTTGTGATAATATTTCCCTGTTGCTATCTTTTCCATATCCCTAGTGTTTTTTTTTTGGGGTACTCTATGTAGACCCCTGCTCCCCCTTTCTTTTCTATATATTGATCGAGTCACCGCATGGAGACATTATAAACACGGTATGTAACACTTGTTACTACACGTTTGATAAACTATTCAGAACTTGTTTCTCAATTAAAAAATAAAAAAGAATGACTGTCTCTCTATCTCAATGCTTGAAATGTAATTGTCTATCTCTATTTTCATAACAGGATTTTAAGCTGCTTTCATTTTTATATTAGCATTATTAACTGTTTTGTCTGTATAGTAGACTTTTTAACTGTATCTCTTTTCATACTAAGATTGTAAACTGCTTTTCTCTTCATGCTAGTATTTTAAATTGTCTCTCTGGTCATTCCAGGATTTTCAAAAGTTAACTTTCGATGCTAGAAATATAAACTATCTCAACTTTCTTAACTCCCACATTTTACTTTATATCTATTACTGCTAGAAATTTAAACTGCCTCTCTCTCATTCTCTTTCTTCTATCTATATTTTAATGTTTAATATATATAACTGCATTTCTCTTTTTTTTTCTCTCTCTCTCTCTTAATGTTAGACTTTTAAACTGCCACTCTCCCTCTCCAGTGACATGAATTTGTGCAATTGTCTATCTCCAACTCCTCTCCCTTTTTTACTACAATTTTGACATTTCAACTGCATAGTATTTTCCTAGTTTTTTGTATACCTCTCTCTCTCTCTCTCTATCTCTCTCTCTAACATTATCTCTTCTAGACTCTACAGTGAAGTGATGAGACGGCATCGGGTAATTTTTGTAAATTAACTTCTTTGGACCCATGATCTATAAAAAATGTTTAGAAACTTTAAACAGTTGATTATCAGCAAAGAAAAAAGAATAATTCTTTGAAGAATATATATTTATATGTTGCATAATATTTAAAGGCATGGTTCGTTCTAACATATCAAACTTAAATGTAAAAAAGTGTTCTACTGTTGAATTGTTTATGAAACTGTTAATAAAAACTTATATGCTTAAGAAATTAAAAATAATCTTGATTTATTATAAGGGAAGCAACTCCTGTTAGAATAAAAGTTAAGAATTCTTTATACGTCAATATATTGTAATTGTAAATTGTTAAAAGTTTTATTCATATGCATGTTGTTTGCCAGAAAATAAATTTCTCATAAATTGAGCAACGACTTTGGAAATTTCTATAAAAAATTATACTTTCTAAATTATCAAATTAAGAGAAATGTACCTTTCCTTAATTTGTGTTGCAAATATTAATTATTTATAATTTCTCTAAAAAATTGAAAGTTCTCTTTCTTTGCTCACAGAAAAGTCAACTTCTGTCTTAAATAAGAAAACGAGGTTGTATAAAGTCCGGTGCAGTGAACATATTTTTAAAATTACGTGAAATTGTAAACAAATTGTGTGTTATTCATCTAGATACTACTGCTGTTGGCTGGCTTGTATTAGTTAAAGAACCTGTTCACACGATGAAGCTGTGTTTACAGCATTTATTCAAAATATCCAGCACAGGCCTTACGATATTCTGAGACTTGTCTCTTACTATTTTCGAAAACCTTCTCCATTTATATATCTATCTTTCGTTCGCGTGAAGTATTGTCTATATCTGCAATGTCGTTTCCTGTATAAATATTACCGTCTTTTGTCATTCTTGCTGTGGGGCATCTAGTTTTGTCTGCATTTTTTTGTATCAATAGAATATGTGGATTTTCCTCAGTCTACTATATTCAGCTCATTTTTGAAATATGCATTCCGCTGTCTGGGGCGCCTGTCCACATGTACATGTAGTTGAGGTACCGATCTTGAATTTTGTATACAGGTGACTGTCGATTGTCGATTGTGCACGGTTCTAATGCTTATAATGATAACATGTTCCCATCTATTCATATTATGGAAAATATCCCGATTTGGGACATGTTGCCTCCTGATTAATTTGATTATCTATTTTTTGATGATGGTATGTCACCGGTACATCTGATTGTATGGAGGAGATAATAGAACAAATAAGTATGTGTTAGCACTCGGAAAAATTAACAGACAAACAACAACAGAAAAAAACGAAGAACAATATATGGTCCGAAGTGGGATCGAACCCGTACTCACTGGCACCGCGCCTTGCCACGAGAGGCCGAACGCTTGGCACACTGCCACGCAGCCAACTAAAAAATTGGCTATTGTAGTAGTGTCTTCCACGAAAGACGCTCTCAATGACTATAGCATAGGGTAACGATCACAGACCGGAAATAAATTGTATATTTGTACTTTCCTATTAATGCAAGTATCTCCCAGTAGGGCTGAATACTTGTGTTGTAGACAAACATTTATAGGACGAAACAGCACGAATAGTAGTTTCCAGTGGTTATATACTGGTAACAAATAATAATACATAAATATTATTATATGGGGAACTTCCGAGGCGATAATAGGGAATAATAGAACAAATAAGTATGTGTTAGCACTCGGAAAAATTAACAGACAAACAACAACAGAAAAAAACGAAGAACAATATATGGTCCGAAGTGGGATCGAACCCGTACTCACTGGCACCGCGCCTTGCCACGAGAGGCCGAACGCTTGGCACACTGCCACGCAGCCAACTAAAAAATTGGCTATTGTAGTAGTGTCTTCCACGAAAGACGCTCTCAATGACTATAGCATAGGGTAACGATCACAGACCGGAAATAAATTGTATATTTGTACTTTCCTATTAATGCAAGTATCTCCCAGTAGGGCTGAATACTTGTGTTGTAGACAAACATTTATAGGACGAAACAGCACGAATAGTAGTTTCCAGTGGTTATATACTGGTAACAAATAATAATACATAAATATTATTATATGGGGAACTTCCGAGGCGATAATAGGGAATAATAGAACAAATAAGTATGTGTTAGCACTCGGAAAAATTAACAGACAAACAACAACAGAAAAAAACGAAGAACAATATATGGTCCGAAGTGGGATCGAACCCGTACTCACTGGCACCGCGCCTTGCCACGAGAGGCCGAACGCTTGGCACACTGCCACGCAGCCAACTAAAAAATTGGCTATTGTAGTAGTGTCTTCCACGAAAGACGCTCTCAATGACTATAGCATAGGGTAACGATCACAGACCGGAAATAAATTGTATATTTGTACTTTCCTATTAATGCAAGTATCTCCCAGTAGGGCTGAATACTTGTGTTGTAGACAAACATTTATAGGACGAAACAGCACGAATAGTAGTTTCCAGTGGTTATATACTGGTAACAAATAATAATACATAAATATTATTATATGGGGAACTTCCGAGGCGATAATAGGGAATAATAGAACAAATAAGTATGTGTTAGCACTCGGAAAAATTAACAGACAAACAACAACAGAAAAAAACGAAGAACAATATATGGTCCGAAGTGGGATCGAACCCGTACTCACTGGCACCGCGCCTTGCCACGAGAGGCCGAACGCTTGGCACACTGCCACGCAGCCAACTAAAAAATTGGCTATTGTAGTAGTGTCTTCCACGAAAGACGCTCTCAATGACTATAGCATAGGGTAACGATCACAGACCGGAAATAAATTGTATATTTGTACTTTCCTATTAATGCAAGTATCTCCCAGTAGGGCTGAATACTTGTGTTGTAGACAAACATTTATAGGACGAAACAGCACGAATAGTAGTTTCCAGTGGTTATATACTGGTAACAAATAATAATACATAAATATTATTATATGGGGAACTTCCGAGGCGATAATAGGGAATAATAGAACAAATAAGTATGTGTTAGCACTCGGAAAAATTAACAGACAAACAACAACAGAAAAAAACGAAGAACAATATATGGTCCGAAGTGGGATCGAACCCGTACTCACTGGCACCGCGCCTTGCCACGAGAGGCCGAACGCTTGGCACACTGCCACGCAGCCAACTAAAAAATTGGCTATTGTAGTAGTGTCTTCCACGAAAGACGCTCTCAATGACTATAGCATAGGGTAACGATCACAGACCGGAAATAAATTGTATATTTGTACTTTCCTATTAATGCAAGTATCTCCCAGTAGGGCTGAATACTTGTGTTGTAGACAAACATTTATAGGACGAAACAGCACGAATAGTAGTTTCCAGTGGTTATATACTGGTAACAAATAATAATACATAAATATTATTATATGGGGAACTTCCGAGGCGATAATAGGGAATAATAGAACAAATAAGTATGTGTTAGCACTCGGAAAAATTAACAGACAAACAACAACAGAAAAAAACGAAGAACAATATATGGTCCGAAGTGGGATCGAACCCGTACTCACTGGCACCGCGCCTTGCCACGAGAGGCCGAACGCTTGGCACACTGCCACGCAGCCAACTAAAAAATTGGCTATTGTAGTAGTGTCTTCCACGAAAGACGCTCTCAATGACTATAGCATAGGGTAACGATCACAGACCGGAAATAAATTGTATATTTGTACTTTCCTATTAATGCAAGTATCTCCCAGTAGGGCTGAATACTTGTGTTGTAGACAAACATTTATAGGACGAAACAGCACGAATAGTAGTTTCCAGTGGTTATATACTGGTAACAAATAATAATACATAAATATTATTATATGGGGAACTTCCGAGGCGATAATAGGGAATAATAGAACAAATAAGTATGTGTTAGCACTCGGAAAAATTAACAGACAAACAACAACAGAAAAAAACGAAGAACAATATATGGTCCGAAGTGGGATCGAACCCGTACTCACTGGCACCGCGCCTTGCCACGAGAGGCCGAACGCTTGGCACACTGCCACGCAGCCAACTAAAAAATTGGCTATTGTAGTAGTGTCTTCCACGAAAGACGCTCTCAATGACTATAGCATAGGGTAACGATCACAGACCGGAAATAAATTGTATATTTGTACTTTCCTATTAATGCAAGTATCTCCCAGTAGGGCTGAATACTTGTGTTGTAGACAAACATTTATAGGACGAAACAGCACGAATAGTAGTTTCCAGTGGTTATATACTGGTAACAAATAATAATACATAAATATTATTATATGGGGAACTTCCGAGGCGATAATAGGGAATAATAGAACAAATAAGTATGTGTTAGCACTCGGAAAAATTAACAGACAAACAACAACAGAAAAAAACGAAGAACAATATATGGTCCGAAGTGGGATCGAACCCGTACTCACTGGCACCGCGCCTTGCCACGAGAGGCCGAACGCTTGGCACACTGCCACGCAGCCAACTAAAAAATTGGCTATTGTAGTAGTGTCTTCCACGAAAGACGCTCTCAATGACTATAGCATAGGGTAACGATCACAGACCGGAAATAAATTGTATATTTGTACTTTCCTATTAATGCAAGTATCTCCCAGTAGGGCTGAATACTTGTGTTGTAGACAAACATTTATAGGACGAAACAGCACGAATAGTAGTTTCCAGTGGTTATATACTGGTAACAAATAATAATACATAAATATTATTATATGGGGAACTTCCGAGGCGATAATAGGGAATAATAGAACAAATAAGTATGTGTTAGCACTCGGAAAAATTAACAGACAAACAACAACAGAAAAAAACGAAGAACAATATATGGTCCGAAGTGGGATCGAACCCGTACTCACTGGCACCGCGCCTTGCCACGAGAGGCCGAACGCTTGGCACACTGCCACGCAGCCAACTAAAAAATTGGCTATTGTAGTAGTGTCTTCCACGAAAGACGCTCTCAATGACTATAGCATAGGGTAACGATCACAGACCGGAAATAAATTGTATATTTGTACTTTCCTATTAATGCAAGTATCTCCCAGTAGGGCTGAATACTTGTGTTGTAGACAAACATTTATAGGACGAAACAGCACGAATAGTAGTTTCCAGTGGTTATATACTGGTAACAAATAATAATACATAAATATTATTATATGGGGAACTTCCGAGGCGATAATAGGGAATAATAGAACAAATAAGTATGTGTTAGCACTCGGAAAAATTAACAGACAAACAACAACAGAAAAAAACGAAGAACAATATATGGTCCGAAGTGGGATCGAACCCGTACTCACTGGCACCGCGCCTTGCCACGAGAGGCCGAACGCTTGGCACACTGCCACGCAGCCAACTAAAAAATTGGCTATTGTAGTAGTGTCTTCCACGAAAGACGCTCTCAATGACTATAGCATAGGGTAACGATCACAGACCGGAAATAAATTGTATATTTGTACTTTCCTATTAATGCAAGTATCTCCCAGTAGGGCTGAATACTTGTGTTGTAGACAAACATTTATAGGACGAAACAGCACGAATAGTAGTTTCCGGTCTGTGATCGTTACCCTATGCTATAGTCATTGAGAGCGTCTTTCGTGGAAGACACTACTACAATAGCCAATTTTTTAGTTGGCTGCGTGGCAGTGTGCCAAGCGTTCGGCCTCTCGTGGCAAGGCGCGGTGCCAGTGAGTACGGGTTCGATCCCACTTCGGACCATATATTGTTCTTCGTTTTTTTCTGTTGTTGTTTGTCTGTTAATTTTTCCGAGTGCTAACACATACTTATTTGTTCTATTATTCCCTATTATCGCCTCGGAAGTTCCCCATATAATAATATTTATGTATTATTATTTGTTACCAGTATATAACCACTGGAAACTACTATTCGTGCTGTTTCGTCCTATAAATGTTTGTCTACAACACAAGTATTCAGCCCTACTGGGAGATACTTGCATTAATAGGAAAGTACAAATATACAATTTATTTCCGGTCTGTGATCGTTACCCTATGCTATAGTCATTGAGAGCGTCTTTCGTGGAAGACACTACTACAATAGCCAATTTTTTAGTTGGCTGCGTGGCAGTGTGCCAAGCGTTCGGCCTCTCGTGGCAAGGCGCGGTGCCAGTGAGTACGGGTTCGATCCCACTTCGGACCATATATTGTTCTTCGTTTTTTTCTGTTGTTGTTTGTCTGTTAATTTTTCCGAGTGCTAACACATACTTATTTGTTCTATTATTCCCTATTATCGCCTCGGAAGTTCCCCATATAATAATATTTATGTATTATTATTTGTTACCAGTATATAACCACTGGAAACTACTATTCGTGCTGTTTCGTCCTATAAATGTTTGTCTACAACACAAGTATTCAGCCCTACTGGGAGATACTTGCATTAATAGGAAAGTACAAATATACAATTTATTTCCGGTCTGTGATCGTTACCCTATGCTATAGTCATTGAGAGCGTCTTTCGTGGAAGACACTACTACAATAGCCAATTTTTTAGTTGGCTGCGTGGCAGTGTGCCAAGCGTTCGGCCTCTCGTGGCAAGGCGCGGTGCCAGTGAGTACGGGTTCGATCCCACTTCGGACCATATATTGTTCTTCGTTTTTTTCTGTTGTTGTTTGTCTGTTAATTTTTCCGAGTGCTAACACATACTTATTTGTTCTATTATTCCCTATTATCGCCTCGGAAGTTCCCCATATAATAATATTTATGTATTATTATTTGTTACCAGTATATAACCACTGGAAACTACTATTCGTGCTGTTTCGTCCTATAAATGTTTGTCTACAACACAAGTATTCAGCCCTACTGGGAGATACTTGCATTAATAGGAAAGTACAAATATACAATTTATTTCCGGTCTGTGATCGTTACCCTATGCTATAGTCATTGAGAGCGTCTTTCGTGGAAGACACTACTACAATAGCCAATTTTTTAGTTGGCTGCGTGGCAGTGTGCCAAGCGTTCGGCCTCTCGTGGCAAGGCGCGGTGCCAGTGAGTACGGGTTCGATCCCACTTCGGACCATATATTGTTCTTCGTTTTTTTCTGTTGTTGTTTGTCTGTTAATTTTTCCGAGTGCTAACACATACTTATTTGTTCTATTATTCCCTATTATCGCCTCGGAAGTTCCCCATATAATAATATTTATGTATTATTATTTGTTACCAGTATATAACCACTGGAAACTACTATTCGTGCTGTTTCGTCCTATAAATGTTTGTCTACAACACAAGTATTCAGCCCTACTGGGAGATACTTGCATTAATAGGAAAGTACAAATATACAATTTATTTCCGGTCTGTGATCGTTACCCTATGCTATAGTCATTGAGAGCGTCTTTCGTGGAAGACACTACTACAATAGCCAATTTTTTAGTTGGCTGCGTGGCAGTGTGCCAAGCGTTCGGCCTCTCGTGGCAAGGCGCGGTGCCAGTGAGTACGGGTTCGATCCCACTTCGGACCATATATTGTTCTTCGTTTTTTTCTGTTGTTGTTTGTCTGTTAATTTTTCCGAGTGCTAACACATACTTATTTGTTCTATTATTCCCTATTATCGCCTCGGAAGTTCCCCATATAATAATATTTATGTATTATTATTTGTTACCAGTATATAACCACTGGAAACTACTATTCGTGCTGTTTCGTCCTATAAATGTTTGTCTACAACACAAGTATTCAGCCCTACTGGGAGATACTTGCATTAATAGGAAAGTACAAATATACAATTTATTTCCGGTCTGTGATCGTTACCCTATGCTATAGTCATTGAGAGCGTCTTTCGTGGAAGACACTACTACAATAGCCAATTTTTTAGTTGGCTGCGTGGCAGTGTGCCAAGCGTTCGGCCTCTCGTGGCAAGGCGCGGTGCCAGTGAGTACGGGTTCGATCCCACTTCGGACCATATATTGTTCTTCGTTTTTTTCTGTTGTTGTTTGTCTGTTAATTTTTCCGAGTGCTAACACATACTTATTTGTTCTATTATTCCCTATTATCGCCTCGGAAGTTCCCCATATAATAATATTTATGTATTATTATTTGTTACCAGTATATAACCACTGGAAACTACTATTCGTGCTGTTTCGTCCTATAAATGTTTGTCTACAACACAAGTATTCAGCCCTACTGGGAGATACTTGCATTAATAGGAAAGTACAAATATACAATTTATTTCCGGTCTGTGATCGTTACCCTATGCTATAGTCATTGAGAGCGTCTTTCGTGGAAGACACTACTACAATAGCCAATTTTTTAGTTGGCTGCGTGGCAGTGTGCCAAGCGTTCGGCCTCTCGTGGCAAGGCGCGGTGCCAGTGAGTACGGGTTCGATCCCACTTCGGACCATATATTGTTCTTCGTTTTTTTCTGTTGTTGTTTGTCTGTTAATTTTTCCGAGTGCTAACACATACTTATTTGTTCTATTATTCCCTATTATCGCCTCGGAAGTTCCCCATATAATAATATTTATGTATTATTATTTGTTACCAGTATATAACCACTGGAAACTACTATTCGTGCTGTTTCGTCCTATAAATGTTTGTCTACAACACAAGTATTCAGCCCTACTGGGAGATACTTGCATTAATAGGAAAGTACAAATATACAATTTATTTCCGGTCTGTGATCGTTACCCTATAGCATTATGGAAGTCATTGGCAGAGCGTCTTTCGTGTGAAGACACTACATATACAATAGTGCCTATTATTTATTATATCTGATTGTATGCTGTTTCGTGTGTACAGTGTTTGCACACCACCAGCCTGTTCTGGCCTCTCGTGGCAAGAGCGCGGTGTGGCAAGATTGAGAATACTGATCTTGGTTCGATTGCCAGCACTATTCGCTTGAACATCGTAATATATTGTTGCTTCACGTTTTTTCTGTTGTTGCATTTTGCTCTCGGTTAATATTCTTCAAGAAACTGAAAGTGCTAACTGCCGAGTATTCCTCACTTCTTTTTGTTCTCTCTGTTATTCCCTATGGATAATGATGATAATGTTTGTATGTGTCATATTTGTCTAAACTGTCTCTCTGATCATTCCTGCTAGAACTTTTCTCTATCTATTACTGACCCGGTTTTGACAACCAACTTCACTAGAGTGCAAAGTATTTTCCTTGTGTTATTGATACCTCTCTCTCTCTCTCTCTCTCTACCATTATCTCTTCTCGAATCTACAGTGATATGATGAGATGCAATTAGTTAATTTTTGTAAATTAAATCCTTTTGCACCTGTCATCTATAAAAATGCTTAGAAACTTTAAACAGTTAATTATCAGCAAAGAAAAATAATAATTCTTTGAAGAATATATATTTAAATATTGCATAATATTTACAGGCACGGTTCGTTCTAACATATCAAATTTAAATGCAAATAAGTGTTCTACCGTTGAATTGTTGATGAAAATGTTAATATATAATCTGCTTAAGAAATTAAAAGATATCTTGCTATATTAAAAGGGAAGCAACTCTTGGTAGTTTAATGGTAACAAATTTTTTTTATATGGATATTTCGTAAATTATCTAAAGTTTTCTTTATATGCATATCACTTTCCAGAAAAATAGTTTTTACATAAACTCTGTATTTGCCTGAGAAGATCTATAAGAAATGACATTTATTAATGGATCAAACTAAAAAAGATGTATCCTTACTTAATTTGTAGTTGCAAATATCAATTATTTATTATTTATTTTTAAATCAAAAGTTATCTTCCTTAAGTAACAGAAATTTGTGTTATTAATATACATACTACTGCTGGTGGCTGGCTTGTATTGGGTAAAGAAGTTGTTCACACGATGGAGTTGTGTTCACAGCATGTGTTCAAAATATCCACTGCAGGCCTCAAGACATTCTGAGACTTTTCTCTTACTATTTTCGAAAACCTTCTGAATCTATATATCTATCTTTTGTTCGCCTGAAGTATTGTCTATAACTGCAATGTCGTTTCCTGTATAAATATTACCGTCTTTTGTTATTCTTGCAGTGGTGAATATTCTGTAGTATTGTATTAATGCTATAAGTGGACTTTCCTCAGTCTACTATATTCAGTGCATTCTTGAAATATGCGTTGCGTTGTCTGGGGCGCCTGTCCACTTGTGCATGTAGTTGAGGTTAATTTCTTGAATTTTGTAGACACGTGACTGTGGGGTCAATTGTGTCCTGTTCTAATGTGCATAGTGATAACTTGTTCCCATCTATTTATATTATGAAATACATCCTGATTTGGAGCATTTGATCTTCTGATTCATATGATTATCTGTATCTTATGATGGTATGTAACCGGCGTATCTGTTTGTGTGCCTGTTGCACCTTCTTTTGAAAGCTGATCTGCTTTCTAGTTTCCTAGTATTTCATAGTGGGATGGGATCCACTGAAGGGCAACCCTGTGATGTTTGTAGAGTTCAGTCAATAAAGTTTGTAGATGTAGCAACTTTTTGGAATGCAGTGACTGGAGCACTGATCTTTCATATGTCAAAAACTCTACAGGCTGTGGGCTAAGATTACTGTTCAGCTGTTTTTCTATTGCCAACTTTATTGCTTGCATTTCTGCATAGTAATTGTGATAATATTTCCCTGTTGCTATCTTTTCCATATCCCTAGTTTTATTTTTTGGGGTACGCTATGTAGACCTCTGCTCCCCCTTTTCTTTTCTATATATTGATCGAGTCACCGCACAGAGACATTATAAACACCCTATATAACACTTGTTAGTACAAGTTTGATAAACTATTCAGAACTTGATTCTCAATTAAAAAATTAAAAAGAATGAATGTCTCTCTATCTTAATGCTTGAGATGTAATTGTCTATATCTATTTTCATAACAGGATTTTAAGCTGCTTTCATTTTCATATTAGCATTATTAATTGTTTCTGTCTTAATAGTAGACTTTTTAACTGTATCTCTTTTCATACTAAGATTGTAAACTGCTTTTCTCTTAATGCTAGTATTTCAAATTGTCTCTCTAGTCATTCTAGGATTTTAGAAAGTTAACTTTTGATGCTAGAAATATAAACTCTCTCAACTTTCTTAACTCCCACATTTTACTTTATATCTATTACTGTTAGAAATTTAAACTGACTCTTTCTCTCTCGTTCTTCAATCTATATCTTAATGTTTAACATATATATAACTGCATCTCTCTCTTTCGCTCTCTCTCTTTCTCTCTCTCTCTGTCTCTCTCTCTCTCTCTCTCTCTCTCTTAATATTAGGATTTTAAACTGTCTCTTTCCCTCTTCCAGTGACATTAATTATGTGCAATTGTCTATCTCCAACTCTCCTCCCTTTTTCTACTAGATTTTTGACATTTCAACTACAAAGTATTTTCCTTGTGTTATTGATACCTCTCTCTCTCTCTCTCTCTCTAACATTATCTCTTCTCGACTCTAAATTTAAATGGGGAGACGCCATTAGTTAATTTTTGTAAATTACACCCTTTTGCACCTGTCATCTATTTAAAATGCTTAGCAACTTTAAACAGTTAATTATCAGCAAAGAAAAATAATAATTCTTTGAGGAATATATATTTAAATGTTGCATAATATTTACAGGCACGGTTCGTTCTAACATATCAAACTTAAATACAAATAAGTGTTCTACCGTTGAATTGTTGATGAAAATGTTAATATATAATCTGCTTAAGAAATTAAAAGATATCTTGCTATATTAAAAGGGAAGCAGCTCTTGGTAGTTTAATGGTAACAAATTTTTTTAATGGATATTTCGTGATTTATCTAAAGTTTTCTTCATATGCATATCACTTTCCAGAAAAATAGTTTTTACATAAACTCTGTATTTGCCTGAGAAGATCTATAAGAAATGACATTTATTAATGGATCAAACTAAAAAAGATGTATCCTTACTTAATTTGTAGTTGCAAATATCAATTATTTATTATTTATTTTTAAATCAAAAGTTATCTTCCTTAAGTAACAGAAATGTGTGTTATTAATATACATACTACTGCTGTTGGCTGGCTTGTATTGGGTAAAGAAGTTGTTCACACGATGGGGTTGTGTTCACAGCATGTGTTCAAAATATCCACTGCAGGCCTCAAGACATTCTGAGACTTTTCTCTTACTATTTTCGAAAACCTTCTGAATCTATCTATCTATCTTTTGTTCGCCTGAAGTATTGTCTATAACTGCAATGTCGTTTCCTGTATAAATGTTACCGTCTTTTGTCATTCTTGCAGTGGTGCATCTAGTCTTGTCTGTAGTGTTGTATTTAATGGTATAAGTGGACTTTCCTCAGTCTACTATATTCAGTGCATTCTTGAAATATGTGTTCTGCTGTCTGGGGCGCCTGTTCACTTGTACATGTAATTGGGGTACCGATCTTGAATTTTGTAGACACGTGACTGTGGAGTCAATTGTGTCCTGTTCTAATGTGCATAGTGATAACTTGTTCCCATCTATTCATATAATGAAATACATCCTGATTTGGAGCATTTGATCTTCTGATTGATTTGATTATCTGTATCTTATGATGGTATGTAATCGGCGCATCTGTTTGTGTGCCTGTTGCATCTTCTTTTGAAAGCTTATCTGCTCTCTAGTGGTGTTTGTAGAGTTCAGTCAATAAAGTTTGCAGATGTAGCAGCTTTCTGGAATGCAGTATCTGGAGCACTGATCTTGCATCTGTCAAAAACTCTACAGGCTGTGGGATAAGATTACTGTTCAGCTGTTTTTCTAATGACAACTTTATTGCTTGTATTTCTGCATCGTATTTGTGATAATATTTTCCTGTTGCTATCTTTTCCATATCCCTAGTTTTATTTTTTTTGGGTACTCTATGTAGACCCCTGCTCCCCCTTTCTTTTCTATATATTGATCGAGTCACCGCACAGAGACATTATAAACACCCTATGTAACACTTGTTACTACAAGTTTGATAAACTATTCAGAACTTGTTTCTCAATTAAAAAATTTTAAAAATGACTGTCTCTCTATCTTAATGCTTGAGATGTAATTGTCTATCTCTATTTTCATAACAGGATTTTAAACTGCTTTTCATCATCATCATTGAGTGCCGTCTCCGCAACGAAGGTTGGCTACCATGGTGCGCCATTTTGCTCTATCTCTTGCTTTGATGGTGCAGGTTGTCATCGGTTGATTTGTCCATCTTTTGATGTTACTCGTCCATGTTAATCTTGGTCTGCCTCTGCCTCTTTTACCTTGTATTTTCCCCTCCAGGATCACTTTCAGTAGGCTGTTGTGTCTTTTAACATGGCCTAAGAATCGCATTTGTCTTGTTCTAATTGTGTTCAGAAGTTCTCTTTTCATTTTTAGTTGTTTTAAGACTTCGTCGTTTGTTTTCTTTTCCTTCCATCCAATTCTATCTATTCTTCTATATATCCACATTTCAAAGGCTTCAATTCTCTGTTCTGTTTTCTTGTCTAATGTCCATGTTTCAGCACCATATAGGAATATTGAGAAGATGTAACATTTTGCTATTCTTAGTTTTAGCTCTGGTGTTATTTGTTTTGATGTTAGTATGTCCTTCATGACATTAAAATTACTTTTTGCCATTCCTATTCTTTTGTTTATTTCAGTTGTACATTTTCCATCACTGGTTATAGTATGTCCAAGGTAGTTGTAGTTCTGAACTGTCTCAAGGTCTATTCCTTCAATTTTGATATCCACTTGTGGGTTTTGAGTATTTTCTTTGTTTATGATCATAGTTTTAGTCTTTTTGATATTCATATCTAGTCCATATTTTTTGCTTGTCGTGTTTATTTCATTAAGAAATTATTGTAGGTCTTTAGGATTTTCTGTTAGTAGTACAGTATCGTCAGCATATCTTAGGTTATTGATTATCTTTCCATTAATTTGTAGGCCTGGCATCTCTATGATGTTTTTAAAGATTTGCTCAGTGTATAGATTGAACAAGCTTGGTGATAGGATGCATCCTTGTCTTACTCCTCTTTTTATATCAATGGGTGTAGAGAACTCTTTGTTATATTTTATTATTGCTGTTTGCTCCCAGTATAGATTGCATATTAGTCGTATATCCATGTCATCTAGATGTATCTCTTTTAGGCATTCAATAAGTTGTTTGTGGTGTACTCTATCAAAAGCTTTGGTGTAGTCTATGAAGCAGGCATATATTGGTTTGTTTACTTCTGTGTATTTTTCAATTAATGTTCTCATGCAGAATATGGCTTCTTTTGTCTCGCTATTTTTCCTAAATCCAAATTGCTGCTCATCTAATTCAGTATTGATTTTATTCTGAATCCTTCCTTGTATAACTTTTAGCAAGATTTTTGTAACACGGCTCATTAGGCTTATTGTTCTAAAGTCACTGCATTCAACTGCACCATTCTTTTTAGGCAATGCAATGAAAGTTGATGTTTTTAGTTCATTTGGTATGTATTCTGTGTGGTATATGTCGTTGCATATGTCTGTAATCACTTCAATGCCAAAATCTTCAAGTGCCTGTATCATCTCTATCTGTATGCTTTCAGGTCCTGCTGCTTTTCCCCTTTTCATTGTTTTTATAGCTTTTTCCACCTCAGATTTTAAGATTGTATAGCCTGATGTACATTTTATAGCTGGTTTCTTTACCCTTTGATCATGAAATAGTTTTGTTATATATTCCTGCCATCTATCTATGATATCCTTATTGTCTGTTAGCATTTTTCCTTTTTTGTCTGCAATGCATCCACCTTCTGTGGCTTTTTTATTTTTATTAGTCATTCTCTTTATTTCTGTGTGCATTCCTCTTAGGTCTTGTTTGCTTTCCATAGTTTCTATTTCTATACATTTTTGGCTGAGCCAGTCTTCTTTTGCCTTTTTGCACATTTTGCGTATCTCATTTTCTATTTTATTGTATTGGGCAGTGTTCTTCGCTTGTCTCCTTTCTTCCATTTTTTCTAAGATGGTGTTAGTTATCCATTTTTGTTTTTTTGTTCTTTTCTCTTTTGGGTAAGGTGTCGCAGGCTTTTTGTATGCTTTTCTTTATGCATTGCCATTTGGTTGTTACTTTTTCATCAGGATTTTCTCTTCTGTATTGTTCAATTCCTTCCTCTAGCAGCTTCTGGTATGTGTTCTTTACTTGTATTGTATAGGTATCTTTAATATCTTTTTGATTTAAAGCTGTTATGTCGAGTGGGTTTGTTGATGAATTAGATTTTTGCTTGTTTCTCTTTAGTTTGATTTTCATTTTAATCATTACAGGATTGTGATCAGAATTAATATCTGCTCCTGGTAGGTTTTGGCTTTCTTTACGCTGTTACGGAAACTTTCTTTTATCATTATGTAATCTATTTGATTCCTCTTCCTATCTCCAGGGCTTTTCCATGTGTATAGTTTCCTTTTCTCTTGCTCAAAGTAGGTGTTACATATTATCAGCCTGTTTTCTTCACAGAATTGTATTAATCTTTCTCCTCTGTCATTTCTTTTTCCTAAACCATGATTTCCTATAATTGTCTTATATCTACCTTTTCCTACTTTAGCGTTCATGTCACCCATTACAATCAAGATGTCTGAAGATTTCACTTGCTTCATAACTTTATTTAGGTCTTCATAGTATGTATTTGTTCATCTGTGTAGTGGTAATTTCCTAGTTTGATCAGATATATTATTTCAGTTTGGAAGAGTGATGTCCCCTAAAATATGTCTGCCAAAATACAGTGGTTCTACGCATTCTTGGCGTTGGGGTCATTACGCTGGCATGTGTCACTCACACTGGCGTTTTGGGTCAGCGTGGCGTTCGGGTCAGCGTCTGCGTCCAAATCGAGATGTTAATTAATAATTGGCTGAACCCCTATCCTTTCTTATGCTTCTTCTTACTAATTATCCGCCTATATATATATATATAGGCTAGTTTGTCTAATATTTAAAAACCAGCTAAGCAGTTCTGAGTTCACTTACTTGAATTTGGTACTACTGTATTTGCAAAATGACCGGGCGACCTAGAGCCCCAACTGAAGTTGTGAATGTTGGGCAGATCATGATTTTTCATGACATCATTGCAGAGGATAGATGGAATTTACTAACTCTGATTCCCGAGATTGCCACTAATAAATTGTGTATTCAGTGGTTAGCTAAGCGTAGACTAATAATAAATACGTGTCTATGCAACATTTGTCATATGCCTGCGCGTTTAGTAGCCTACAGCAGAGGAGTAGATGGCTATCAGTGGTCATGTCAGGGGTGCAGTTTTGGAAAGTCCGTTCGTGATGGATCATTTTTCACAAAGAGCCATCTATCACTAAAACAAATTTTAATTATGATCTACTGTTGGAGCAGCGATTTTCCACAGAGCTTGATCCAGCATGAGGCAGGCGTCAATAAAAATACTGTAGTGGATTGGTGTAATTTTTTACGCGAGGAATGTGAGAAATACATGGTCAGACACTTCAGTCAAATTGGTGGTATGGACATTCTAGGCCAACCAATCGTTGTGGAAATTGACGAGTCCAAATATTTTCACCGAAAATATCACAGGGGACAATGGAATGAGGGTCACTGGGTGTTCGGTGGAATAGAAAGGATTTCAGGAAAATGCTTTCTAGTAGAAGTACCAGATCGCTCCGAGGCTACTTTAACAAAAGAGATAGTTGCCCATATTTTACCTGGAAGCCACATTATTTCTGACGGCTGGTCTGCATATGCCAATATCAGTCGAATTGCAAATGGTATTTATACCCATTGTTCAGTCATCCATCAAGAGAATTTTGTCGACCCAGATGATCCCGAAATTCACACACAGAATATTGAAAATATGTGGATGCGGGCCAAAAGGAAATTGAAGAGACAGTTCGGCACTAGGCGTACATTGTTCCCATCGTTTCTACACGAGTTCGCCTTCAGAAATGAAATCAGACAAGGAAACGTCCTAGGGACGCTAATTACAGGAATTGCAGAGAGTTATCCTGTGTAAAATCATCACATCCCTGCAAACTACTGTCCTTTTCAGGACAACATAAGATTGCTCCAAACCTGCCCACTTCACAACTGTCCTTTTCAGGACAACCAAACATTCACAATTAACTATTTTAGATTGCCTAGAGTTTTCACTATGGTCCTTTTGAGGACTTTCATCACACTCGTTGTTATTCTCAAGCTCCGCACCAGATTGCTAATCGCTGACAGGTAATTTGAGGTAATACAGACGTTGCATTGTGTTTCGTAAAGCTATTTCTAGATATTTTTTTGTATTTATGTGTGTGTATGTGCATTTTAATTAATAGCCAAAGTTTGACAATCTTCCAACATTTGGCAGTAAATTACGGCGATTGGTAATCAACCGCACAATTCCCTTCGATCAGAAGATCATAATTAGGCCGAGTGGCGTCGTTTTTGTCACGCGTTATAATATATTTATAAATATTTAACACTAAAGCTAAACCTAACCCCTGGACCCAACGCCCAATCAACAGATACTCCGAAATGATTACATGCCAGCGTAATGACCCAACGCCAAGAATGCGTAGAACCACTGTATTTTGGCAGACATATTTTAGGGGACATCACTCTTCCAAACTGAAATAATATATCTGATCAAACTAGGAAATTACCCATCATTGTCCCACCCATTCTCCTTAGTCTTTCAATATATACATCATTGTCCCACCCATTCTCCTTAGTCTTTCAATACATACATCATTGTCCCACCCATTCTCCTTCATTATCTTCATCATCATCATCATCGAGTGCCATCTCCGCATCGAAGGTTGGCTACCATGGAGCGCCATTCTGATCTATCTCTTGCTTTGATGGTGCAGGTTGTCATAGGCTAGTTTGACCATCTTTTGATGTTACACGTCCATGTTAGTGTTGGTCTGCCTCTGCCTCATTTACCTTGTATTTTCCCCTCCAGGTTTACTTTTAGTGGGCTGTTGTGTCTTTTAACATTGCCCAAAAAAACGCATTTGTCTTGTTTGAATTGTGTTTAGTAGTTCGCTTTTCATGTTTAGTTGTTTTAAGACATCACCGTTTGTTTTCTTTTCCTTCCACTCAATTCTACCTATTCTTCTATATATCCACATTTCAAAAGCTTAAATTCTTTGTTCTGTTTTCTTGTCTAATACCCATGTTTCTGCACCATATAGCAATGTTGAGAAGACATAACATTTTGCCATACTCCTCAGTCTTTCAATATATACATCATTGTCCCACCCATACTCCTCAGTCTTTCAATACATACATCATTGTCCCACCCATACTCCTCAGTCTTTCAATATATACATCATTGTCCCACCCATACTCCTCAGTCTTTCAATACATACATCATTGTCCCACCCATACTCCTCAGTCTTTCAATATATACATCATTGTCCCACCCATACTCCTCAGTCTTTCAATACATACATCATTGTCCCACCCATACTCCTCAGTCTTTCAATATATACACCATTGTCCCACTCATTCTCTGTAGTCTTTCAATACATATATCGTTGTCCCACCCATTCTCCTCCTCTTCTCGTAGGGAGTTAAAAACAAACTTGACGATGCCCTCTTTTTCTAGAATAAAGCCACACTTAGTATTAGAGCTGCCAGCGAGCTTATCTGCTATTTCATTACTGTGTACACCAGTGAGCTTATCAGCTATTTCATTACAGAGTATACCACCAAGCTTATCGGCTATTTCATTACCGAGTACACCAGTGAGCTTCTCAGCAATTTCATTACCGAGTACACCAGTGAGCTTCTCAGCAATTTCATTACCGAGTACACCAGTGAGCTTCTCAGCAATTTCATTACCGAGTACACCAGCAAGCTTGTCGGCTGTTTCATTACCGAGTACACCAGCAAGCTTGTCGGCTGTTTCATTCCCGAGTACACCAGCAAGCTTGTCGGCTGTTTCATTCCCGAGTACACCAGCAAGCTTGTCGGCTGTTTTATTACAAGGTACACCAGCAAGTTTATGAAAAAGGGAAAAGCAGCGGGACCTAACAGCATACAGATAGAGATGATACAGGCACTGGAGGATTTTGCCATTGAAATGATTACAGACATATGCAACGACATGTACCACACAGGATACATCCCAAATGAACTAAAAACATCAACTTTCATTGCATTGCCTAAAAAGAATGGTGCAGTTGAATGCAGTGGCTTTAGAACAATAAGCCTAATAAGCCATGTTACAAAAATATTGCTAAAAGTTATACAAGGAAGGATTCAGAATAAAATCAATACTGAATTTGATGAGCAGCAATTTGGATTTAGGAAAAATAGCGAGACAAAAGAAGCCATATTCTGCATGAGAACATTAATCGAAAAGTACACAGAAGTAAAGAAATCAATTTATGCCTGCTTCATAGACTACACCAAAGCTTTTGATAGAGTACACCACAAACAACTTATAGAATGCCTGAAAGATATACATCTAGATGACATGGATATACGATTAATATGTAATCTATACTGGGAGCAAACAGCAATAATAAAATATAACAAAGAGAACTCTACTACACCCATTGATATAACAAGAGGAGTAAGACAGGGATGCATCCTATCACCAAGCTTGTTCAATCTATACACTGAGTAAATCTTTAAAAACATCACAGAGATGTCATGCCTACAAATTAATGGAAAGATAATCAATAACCTAAGATATGCTGATGATACTGTACTACTAGCAAAAATCCTAAAGATCTACAACAATTACTTAATGAAATAAACACGACAAGCAAAAAATATGGACTAGATATGAATATCAAAAAGACTAAAACTATGATCATTAGGGCTCGGATTTTCATGAAATGTCATATTTTTTTCCTGAAGCATATTTTCAGTTTTAAGTTAATTTCTACATGTTTCAAGCATTTCTGAACAATTTTAAGCTGTTTTTATTTGTCATATAAATGCATATTTTGACCATCATTTTGATGAGGTCATATTTTGCCTGAAATTGAAGATTTAGGTCATATTTTGGTCATATTTAGGTCATATTTAGGTCATATTTTGGTCATATTTAGGTCATATTTTGGTCATATTTTGCATATTTTCTGGTGTACTCAACTTTCTGGTGTTCTCCGTTTGCTTATCAATGTTAGCACATCTTAAACTATGTTTAGAGACAAATTGTGAGGATTGGCTATACTTCTGAATGTGTGTATTAGTGAATATGCATGTGTGTCTTTCATGCGACTGTAGGGAGGGGAAGACATCAGTCAACTCTTTGATGTCAGTCGGCATCTGAGAATAAAAAAGGGAGTGACATCCGCTCAATACTTCAAAAGAATTTTCTGGGTTTTGTTTCGAAAGTAAATTGTAGGAAACAATTTCAAATGTTTCAACGTCAGGAGCGAATATTCCTGGATTTGTTTAATCTTCCAGTTTCATTTTAAACCGTTTGGCGCCCATTTGTATGTTACAATTATTAATTTGCCATTTGCAACAGTGACTGACTACATGATCTTGTGCTCTAGCTCATAGTTATATAATAGTTATATTGTTTATGGTTGATTCACTGGAATAACTTTGCTTTACAATACCTAAAGTGTCTAATTCTAATGGTGCAAAGTTGCGTAAATTTGTGCAGGAATTTGGTTCAAAAGTATTTAGTACCGATGGAGAAATATTGTACTGTACACTGTGTGAGGTCAAGGTTACAGCTGGAAAACGGTTTAATGTGCAACAACATTGCAATACTTCTAAACATATGAAATGTTTAAGTAGACTTTCTGAAATGGAAGGAAGACAAAGTTTATTACTTGAAAAATGTTCTGCTACTTCCTCTTCTTCTTCGGGAAACACAGAGACCAGTTTTTATAAAGATTTGTGTCATATGATGGTTTCATCAAATATCCCTTTAAATAAATTGCAAAATCAATATTTCCGACAATTTCTGGAGAAATACACTAGCCATCCTATCCCAGATGAATCTACTTTAAGGAAAAATTATCTCTCCAAATGTTATGAGGACATGTTAAAAAAAAATTAGAAATTGTGTAGGTACTATGACTACTATGTAATGCGTAAAACATGCAAACAATAATAATTTGCGTTTTTTCTTTTTTGGTTCATAAATGAGAAAAACCTTATGGTCATATTTCGGCATATTTAACATATTTTAGGTCATATTTTGCCTTTTTTAGGTCATATTTGCATGTCATATTTCAGGATTTTTAGGTCATAAAAATCCGAGCCCTAATGATCATCATCTTCTTCCTCTTCTACTTCTTATTCTTCCCTTCCCCGTATGTCTTTCAGCGTCGAGGGGAGATATAATTTGCGGTCTTTCGCTCTTCTGTTCACCTCTGCTGCTGTTATGTTTCTTAGTGCTTCTAATATTCCATCGATCCATCATTTTCGTGGTCGACCCTTGGGTCCGGTGTTCTCACAACGTTTTGTTGAAGGCTCGTCGTGTTGTGTTTTGAACTTTCTGCCTTGTCAGGTGGCCAAACCATTTTATCTGCTGTTTCCTTATATATTCTGTGGCGTGAGCTATTCCTAGCTTTTATCTCAGTTCTTCATTTCTGATCTTAAACAAAGAAAATATTCAAAACCCACTAGTGGATATCAAAATTGAAGGAATAGACTTGCAGACAGTTCAGAACTACAACTACAACTGGACATACTATAACCAGTGATAGAAAATGTACAATTGAAATAAACAAAAGAATAGGAATGGCAAAAAGTAATTTTAATTGAAGAACATACTAACATAAAAACAAATAACAATAGGGCTAAAACTAAGAATAGCAAAATGTTATGTCTTCTTAACATTCCTATATACTATATGGTGCGGAAACATGGACATTAGACAAGAAAACAGAACAGAGAATTTAAGCCTTTGAAATGTGGATATATAGAAGAATAGGTAGAATTGGATGGAAGGAAAAGAAAACAAACGACGAAGTCTTAAAACAATTAAACATGAAAAGAAAACTACTATAAACACAATTCAAAAAGACAAATGCTATTTTTGGGCGGTGTTAAAAGACTCAACAGCATACTAAAAGTAATCCTAGAGGAGAAAATACACGGTAAAAGAGACAGAGGCAGACCAAGACTAACATGGACGAGTAACATCAAAAGATGGACAAACCAGCCTATGACAACCTGCACCATCAAAGCATGAGACAGAGCAGAATGCCGCTCCATGGTAGCCATAACCTTAGATGCGGAGATGGCACTCGATGATGAACTGATCACGAACTCAAAATAGCAAGTTATCGTGAAAGCTCAAGACAAAGCATGCTCAAAATGATGTCAACAATAAGTTCACAACTAAAGAATTCAAGTTACTACAGCGCGTCGTGTCACGAGAAACTCCCGAATATTGCAAGACAACAGAGCACGCTTAAGACTAAAAGCATCAATTGTCAATTAGCGTACGACAAATCCAGGTTAACTAGGAGTTCAGTGTGACATTGTGAGATCGTCGAACTTAAAACGTTGTGTCTGGAGAGGCATCCGTGTAATCACGTGACAGTGCGATTGTAACCTACTTCTGGCTTAAGAAACATAACGCCTCGGAAGTTTCCCTCTATGATAATATTCATTTATTATAATTTGTCTCCATTAAGAAACAAACATCGCGTGTGTTCTTTCATTTTCTAAGGATTATTAAGTATGAATTACTTACTTAGTTAATTATATTTATGATTTGATTGATTGTCCTTTTGAATTGATTGTTGAAATGGAACTTAATGACTTGTTATAGTTTGGTAGAATACACGCGTTATAAAATAGTATTTAATTTATATTCAAGTTACAAACAATGAATTGAAATTTGTCCACAGCAAGTAATATAAACTTTGTTTTCCTTCCAGTGAGACGAATCAAGACGTTTGTATTATGAGTTGAATATATGTTGTTCAATTATATTAAATTATCAATCGCTTCATGCACATTGTGACATCACACAAAATGAAAAACTTAATTGCATAATTAAATAAAAATTAAATGGAACAAATTTTTGCACATATAGAATCTTAACTTAAACTTAAAACTTAACTTAAACTTAAAACCTAACTTAACTTAAACATAAAACTTAACTTAAACATAAAACTTAACTTAACTTAAACTTAACTTAAATTAAAACTTAAAACTTAACTTAACTTAAAACTCAACTTAATTTAAACTTATTACTCAACATAACTTAATTTAAACTTAAAATTTAACTTGAACATAAAACTTAACTTAACTTAAACTTACAACTTAACCTAAAATTTAACTTAAAACTTAACTTAACTTTAACTTAAAACATAACTTAACTTAAACTTAGACTTAACTTAACTTAAACCTAAAACTTAACTTAAACTTAAAATTTAACTTAAACTTAAAACCTAACTTAACTTTAACATAAAACTTAACTTAAAACTTAACTTAACTTAAACTTAAATCTTAACTTAAATTAAAACTTAACTTAACTTAAACTTAATACTTAACTTAACTTAAACTTAAAACTTAACTTAACTTTAACTTAAACTCAACTTAACTTAAAACTCAACTTAACTTAAACTTAAAACTCAACTTAATTTAAACTTAAAACTCAACTTAACTTAATTTAAACTTACAACTTAACTTGAACTTAAAACTTAACTTAACCTAAACTTAAAACTTAACATAAACTTAAAAATTAAATTAACTTTAACTTAAAACATAACTTAACTTAAACTTGACTTAAACTTAAAACTTAACTTAACTTAAACTTAAAACTTAAATCATACTTAAAATTTAACTTAACTTAACTTAAACTTAAAACTTAACTTAACTTAAACTTAAACATAACTTAACTTAAATTTAAAACTTAACTTAACTTAAAACTTAACCTAACTTAAAACTTAACTTAAACTTAAAACTCAACTTAACTTAAACTTAAAACTTAACTTAAACTTACATCTGTTTAACTTAAACTTAAAACTTAACTTAAATTTACATAAACTTAAAACTTTACTTAAACTTAAAATTTAACTTATCTTTAACTAAAAACAATTTGCTTAAATTAAACTTAAAAATTAACTTAACCCAACTTAACTTAAACTTAAAATTTATTTCATCTTAAACTTAAAACTTAACTTAAACATAAAATTTAAATTAACTTAAACTTAATATTTAACTTAACTTAACTTAAACTTAAAACTTAACGTAACTTAAACTTAACTTAACGTAAACTTAAAACTTAACTTAACTTAAACTTAACTTAACGTAAACTTAAAACTCAACTTAAATTTAACTTAAACTCAGATTAACTTAAACTTAAAACTCAACTTAACTTTAACTTAAAACTCAACTTAATTTCACCTTAAAACTCAACTTAACTTAATTTAAACTTAAAACTTAACTTAACTTGAACTTAAAACTTAACTTAACCTACACTTAAAACTTAACATAAACTTAAAATTAACTTAAAACATAACTTAACTTCAACTTAAAACTTAACTTAACTTAACTTAAACTTTAAAATTAACTTAAACTTAAAACTTAACTTAACTTAAACTTAAAACTTAAATCATACTTAAAATTTAACTTAACTGAAACTTAAAACTTAACTTAACTTAAACTTAAAAATTAACTTAATTTAAACTTAAAACTTAACTTAACTTGAACATAAGATTTAACTTAACTTTAACTTAAAACATAACTTAACTTAAACTTCAAACTTAACTTATCTTAAACTAAAAAATTAGCTTAAATTAAACTTAAAAATTAACTTAACCGAACTTAACTTAAACTTAAAATTTCTTTCATCTTAAACTTAAAACTTAACTTAACTTAAACATAAAACTTAACTTAAACTTAAAATTTAACTTAACTTAAACTTAAAACTTAATTTAACTTAAACTTAACTTAACGTAAATGTAAAACTTAACTTACTTAACTTAAAACTTAACTTAAATCTTAACTTAACTTAAACTTAAAACTTAACTTAAACATAAAACTTAACTTAACTTAAACTTAAACTTAACTTAAACTTAAACTTAACTTAACTTAAACTTAAAATTTAACATAAACTTAAAACCTAACTTAACTTAAACATAAAACTTAACTTAACTTAAACTTAAAACTTAACTTAACTTAAACTTAAATCTTAACTTAAATTAAAACTTAAAACTTAAAACTTAACATAACTTAAACTTAAAACTCAACTTAAGTTAAACTTATTACTCAACATAACTTAATTTAAACTTAAATCTTAACTCAACTTAAACTTAAAACTTAACCTAAAATTTAACTTAAAACTTACTTAACTTTAACTTAAAACATAACTTAACTTAAACTTAACTTAAACTGAAAACTTAACTTAAACATAAAATTTAACTTAACTTAAACATAAACTTAACTTAACTTAAACTTGACTGAAAATTTAACTTAACTTAAATCTTAACTTAACTTAAACTTAAAACTTAACTTGACTTAAACTTGCAACGTAGCTTAACTTTAACTTAAACTCAACTTAACACAAACCTAAAACTCAACTTAACTTAAACTTAAAACTCAACTTAATTTCAACTTAAAACTTAACTTAATTTAATTTAAACTTAAAACTTAACGTAACTTGAACTTAAAACTTAACTTAACCTAAACTTAAAACTTAACATAAACTTAAAAATTAACTTAACTTTAACTTAAAACTTAACTTATTTTAAACTTAAAACTTAACTTAACTTAAACTTAACTTAAACTTAAAACTTAACTTAACTTAACTTAAACTTAAAACTTAAATCATACTTAAAATTTAACTTAACTTAACTTAAACTTAAAACTTAACTTAACTTAAACTTAAACATAACTTAACTTAAACTTAAAACTTAACTTAAACTTAAAACTTAACTTAACTTAAACTTAAACATAACTTAACTTAAACTTAAAACTTAACTTAACTTAAAACTTAACCTAACTTAAAACTTAACTTAAACTTAAAACTCAACTTAACTTAAACTTATAACTTAACTTAAACTTAAATCTGTTTAACTTAAACTTAAAACTTAACTTAAATTTACATAAACTTAAAACTTTACTTAAACTTAAAATTTAACTTATCTTTAACTAAAAACAATTTGCTTAAATTAAACTTAAAAATTAACTTAACCTAACTTAACTTAAACTTAAAATTTATTTCATCTTAAACTTAAAACTTAACTTAAACATAAAATTTAAATTAACTTAAACTTAATATTTAACTTAACTTAACTTAACCTTAAAACTTAACGTAACTTAAACTTAACTTAACGTAAACTTAAAACTTAACTTAACTTAACTTAACGTAAACTTAAAACTCAACTTAAATTTAACTTAAACTCAAATTAACTTAAACTTAAAACTCAACTTAACTTTAACTTAAAACTCAACTTAATTTCACCGTAAAACTCAACTTAACTTAATTTAAACTTAAAACTTAACTTAACTTGAACTTAAAACTTAACTTAACCTACACTTAAAACTTAACATAAACTTAAAATTAACTTAAAACATAACTTAAGTTCAACTTAAAACTTAACTTAACTTAACTTAAACTTTAAAATTAACTTAAACTTAAAACTTAACTTAACTTAAACTTAAAACTTAAATCATACTTAAAATTTAACTTAACTGAAACTTAAAACTTAACTTAACTTAAACTTAAAAATTAACTTAATTTAAACTTAAAACTTAACTTAACTTGAACATAAGATTTAACTTAACTTTAAATTAAAACATAACTTAACTTAAACTTCAAACTTAACTTATCTTAAACTAAAAAATTAGCTTAAATTAAACTTAAAATTAACTTAACCGAACTTAACTTAAACTTAAAATTTCTTTCATCTTAAACTTAAAACTTAACTTAACTTAAACATAAAACTTAACTTAACTTAAACTTAAAATTTAACTTAACTTAAACTTAAAACTTAATTTAACTTAAACTTAACTTAACGTAAATGTAAAACTTAACTTAAACTTAACTTAAACTTAAAACTTAACTTAAATCTTAACTTAACTTAACTTAAACTTAAAACTTAACTTAAACATAAAACTTAACTTAACTTAAACTTAAACTTAACTTAAACTTAAACTTAACTTAACTTAAACTTAAAATTTAACATAAACTTAAACCTAACTTAACTTAAACATAAAACTTAACTTAACTTAAACTTAAAACTTAAATTAAATTAACGTAAACTTAAAACTTAACTTAAACTTAAAACTTAACTTAAAATTAAACTTAAATCTTAACTTAAACTTAAAACCTAACTTAATTGAAACATAAAACTTAACTTAACTTAAACTTAAAACTTAACTTAACTTAAACTTTAATCTTAACTTAAATTAAAACTTAAAACTTAACTTAAACTTAAAACTCAACTTAATTTAAACTTATTACTCAACATAACTTAAATTAAACTTAAAACTTAACCTAAAATTTAACTTAAAACTTAACCTAACTTTAACTTAAAACATAACTTAACTTAAACTTAACTTAACTTAAACTTAAAACTTCAATTAAACATAAAATTTAACTTAACTTAAAACTTAACTTAACTAAAACTTAAAACGTAGCTTAACTTTAATTTAAACTCAACTTAACTTAACTTAAAAATCAACTTAATTTAAACTTAAAACTCAACTTAACTTAAACTTAAAAATCAACTTAATTTAAACTTAAAACTCAACTTAACTTATTTTAAACTTAAAACTTAACTTAACTTAAACTTAAAACGTAGCTTAGCTTTAACTTAAACTCAACTTAACTTAAACTTAAAACTCAACTTAACTTAAACTAAAAAATCAACTTAATTTAAACTTAAAACTCAACTTAACTTAATTTAAACTTAAAACTTAACATAACTTAAACTTTAAACTTAACTTAAAACTTAACTTAACTTAAACTTAAAACATACTTAAAATTTAACTTAACTTAACTTAAAACTTAACTTAACTTGAACATAAAACAAAACTTAACTTAAACTTAAAACTTAACTTAAACTTAAAATTTAACTTAACTTAAACATAAACTTAACTTAACTTAAACTTAACTTAAACTTAAAATTTAACTTAACTTAACTTAAAACTTAACTTAACTTAAACTTAAAACATATTTAAAATTTAACTTAACTTAAACTTAAAACTTAACTTAATTTAAACTTAAAACTCAACTTATCTTAAACTTAAAACTTAACTTAAATTAAACATAAAACTTAACTTAAACTTAAATCTTAACTTAAATTAAACTTAAAACTTAAAACTTAACTTAACTTAAAACTTAACTTAACATAAATTAATTTAAACTTAAAACTTAACTTAACTTGAACATAAAACTTAACTTAACTTAAACTTAACTTAACTTTAACTTAAAACATAACTTAACTTTAACTTAAAACATAACTTAACTTAAATTTAAAACTTAACTTAACTTAAACTTAAAACTTAACTTAAACTTAGAACCTAACTTAAACTTACAACTTAACTTAACTTAATCTTAAAACTTAACTTAACTTAAACTCAACTTAACTTAAGTTTAAAACTTAACTTAACTGAAACTTAAAACTCAACTTAATTTAAACTTTAAACTCAACTTAAAAATAAACTTAAAACTCAACTTAAAATTAAAACTCAACTTAAACTTAAAACTCAACTTAACTTAAACTTAATACTCAACTTAACTTAAACTTAAACTCATCTTATCTTAAACTTAAAACTCAACTTAACTTGAACTTCAAACTTAACTTAAAACTTAACTTAACTTATCGTAAAACTTTACTTAAAATTTATCTTTACTAACTCTGCTATGCTCTGCTTTACCTTTAACTTTTGAAAAAATAAACAAATGAAATGGTTGATACACTTAATAAAAATGGAACCAGATAAAACAACATGCAAAGTAAGAGACAGTCAGAATAAAGACATGTGGAACAACCAACATTTTTCTATCTGTTCCCTTCTCATTACATGGCATTAAAATGATAATTGTTTCTTCATAATATCGGATATTAACTCTATTTCTGCTTTAGTCTCTTTCAGAACGTTTTCATTACTATTCTTAACAGCCCATGGTATTCTCAACATTCTTTGTAAAACAATATTTCTACAGCCTCCAGTCCTCCTACAGCCTTATTTTTTTTGTCTGTTGTCCTATTGTCCATGATTCACATGTAACAGGTTTGAAATGATGTTAGGCGATGACAATGGTATGAATATTGGTAATGGAATGATAGGCCAATACAAATGGCCTGCCAGCACCATTTGAACAGTCTTTAATAACAGCCCTCTGTAGTACACCGTTTATGACAACATCGTTCTTTCTCTGCTTGTGTCGATACCAACGTTACACACGCCCCGTGAGGGGTACTGTTACTGGTCAGGCGATGGTGACGTTGACAAGATACAAAAAACGTGCAGTGGTCAACGTGCGCTCACCTCTTCGTCTCAGCTGTCAGGTCCTCAACTAGTACTTCGGCTGTAATCTGACTGAACTGTTTTGTTTAATCTCCGTATGGTATGGGCCGCGACAACTCCCAGTTCGATTCAACGCTTTGGCATAGGTAGCGACTGTTATCATTAAATCAATGTTATCAATAAATGTCTGCACACTGCTGATGTTGAAAGATCATGTATCTTTATTCCGACAACCCTAACAATGGCAACTATGTACAATTATTCACAGCGGCCAGCGATCACACATCTCGCTCGGCCAGTCACACACCATATCACAGAATCCACATCTCTACTGGATACTCTCGCTTCTGTGCGTCTGCCTACTCAGGCTTACTTTACTTAATGCTTCAGAAATAGATTATAAAGAATAAGACACCAATAATTCTAATAAGAGCATATGTCATCAAACATGTCTGAGGATTTACCTGTGCCTATGTCATACAGGGGCACATTCTCGTGTATTTTCACACTCCACAGGAAATGTGGGGAACAGAAGTTAAAAGGATAACCATTCATGTCATTTGTGTAAATGGAAGGGCTGCTGTCCCCAGGATCCCCACCTCACTAGGACTAATGCCCTAGGCTAGAGCTGCCTAGCTAGTGGAAACTAGCCCAGATTCAACAGCACACAGACGTGCCGATTGCAATCTCGGCACTAAGAACATCGGGTGTTACCCTAGTCCGACCACGCATCTTCCACCCCCCCAATTTTCTGTTCAAACTTTGACATAATGGGAGGTAGCAAAGCAGTACCCAAAGACTACTGTGTCACGTAGCCGACGTGACACAGTCTGTGTTGCTAGAGCAGGCAACACGGCTTTGCACCTAGGACAAGGTTTATAAGCCTTGCGTCTTAGCCAAAGAGAAAATTGGGCAGTTGGTTTATAAATATTCACTAGAATTTCATAAACCCGGCCACTGAAAACTACATAAAAATAGTTAACTATATAAATCTCTTGCTATTGTAATTTTTTTAGAGTACCAACATTTTGCATATCATTTCAAAAAAAAATATTTCTTAAAGATGTTTATGTTTAAATATACAAAAACATATTTGGCAATGTGTCTTACAATGCACTAAAAATAAATCTTATCAATCAAAGTGTATGTGCTTTTAATTTATGATGCAACTAAAAAATATTACTTTCATATGAATTTTTTAAAGTATTATTGTCCTTGTTTATTAAGGGAAGCCACTACAAAACTGTAAATTTTCGTACAGTACAAGTTATTGTTCCTAGGGGTAATTCATTTTACATTTTAGACAGTTAGTAATATTCTCTAAAGTATTAATCATTAGACATGTTCAGCAATGCATATAGATTTAAATTAATACGATACATAAATGTGCTTCTAAGTTTTGTGCAAATTATACTAAATTAATTCAGTTAAATGGTAGCAATTTAAAATTATCAAGTATGCATAAAATTCAATTAGTACTCCACAATTTTTCTCTAAAAGGTGTTCGATGTAAACAATATATTAATCATTAGACGTGTTCAGCAATGCATATAGAATTATATTAAGGTAATATATAAATGTGTTTCTAAGTTTTGTGCAAATTATAAGAAATTTGTGTTTAAAAGTTGTAAGTTTTTTAAAAATATCCAGTATGGATACAATTCAATTAGAACTCAATTGATTTCAAGAAGGTACTATGTATTGTAAGTGAACAAGATATTTCATTTTCGTCTTATCCCCACAAAATGCAAGGTAGGTGGTCAAAATCAAATATTTTCGGAAATATAGAGGACATATCATTTAAATTCTCTAACAAAATAACTTAGAATATCCACAAGTTGTGATTACGATGATTCATAGTAACAATGATGTCACAGTACGGGTTACTTCTATTTTAAAGTGAAAATTAAAAATAATTTTTAAAAATCTGTAAAATATTAATCATTAGGCATGTTTCACAATGCATATAGATCTAAACTAATGTGATAAATATGTGCTTCTAAGTTTTGTGCAAATTGTATGAAATTAATTTGATTTTAGATGGTAGCAATTAAAAATTATCCAGTATGCATAAAATTAAAATAGAACTCCACGATTTTACTCGAAATCGCATGCTATGTCAACAATATATTAATCATTAGACGTGTTTAGCAATTAATATAGATTTAAATTAATTAATAAATAAATGTGATTATACTCTGTTTTGTGCAAATTATAGGAAATTAATTTATTTTTAAATGATAGCAATTTAAAATAATCTAGTATGCATAAAATTCAACAAGAATTTTACGATTGTTATTAAAATGGTTCCTATGTAAAAATATCTTTTATTTTCATCTTATCCTCACAAAATACAGAGTGGATAGTCAAAGTCAAATAATTAAATTTAATTTAATTAATTTAATATCAGATTAGTGATTCTATTAATTTTGATATTGTACACATTAATTTTACAAATATTAGTAATATATATGTGTGTATGTCTTTCTGTCTGTCTGTCTCTCTGTCTGTCTCTGATAGCATTTCCTAGCAAATTTTGTGTAATGTTGCTGTTGCTGTCTTGCAGATTTTGCCCACTTCTTGGCTAGGCAAGATCAGGTTATATTAGACCGTGATTGCCATCCAAAATTGAAAGTGTAAGTCACTTTTGCTTCATAAATTGAACATATCTGTAATTGTTGTCTTGTGGGATTTCCAGCTGTTTGTTGCCAGTACATGTTCTAATTATTCTTTGATCTTTGCCTTCAACGTTTATGCCGTCTAAAATTTTTATTATTTCTTGTGCTTTACTTTATCAAATGCTTTGGTATAATCTATGAAACATATATATATATATATATATATATATATATATATATATATATTATATATATATATATATATATATATATATACACACATATATATAGCTTTTTAGATAGTTTTTAAAAGTATTATTTTCTTTGGCTATTATATGAAATAGTGCAATTTTATTTTTTTCTTCAAGTTATTATTCATAGAGGTAATTGCTTTAACCTTTTAGACAGTTCTTAATATTCTGTAAAATATTAATCATTGGACATGTTTAGCAATGTACATAGATTGAAATTATGCAGTAAATAATTGTGCTTTTAAAATGGATCCTATGTAAACTATATTTTTTATTTTCATCTTATCCTCACAAAATGCAGAGTGGATAGTCAAAGTCAAATATTTTCATGGAGACCATATTATTTCAGGTTCTCTAAAAGAATAACTTAGAATATCTTCAATAGTGATTAGATACATTTTATAAATAATAATTCCACATTTCAAGCTTCTTCAATCTTTATACTGAAAATGAATTAATAATTATTCATTATTATTCATTGTCTATTTGTCATGAAGGACGAAGAGATAGAGGGAATCAAAGAGAAAAGATACCAGACAGCTTCAGAGAATGGCTTGGCTGAAGATCAACAACATAAATAACTGTTGAGATCACAAGTTGTGGAGAGACATGATCAACTATGCCAGCAGGCCTGGTACTTAATGATGATGATTTGTCATGATTCTAACTTCAAACAGATCTAAGTAAAATTGCCATAGGTAAAAAATATATATATATATTAATAAGATTATAATGTCATTCCAATATTACAAATAGTATTAAGAATTACCTTAAGCTACCAATTATGTTAAAATTTAATAAATTAAATGAAATAAGTAATATTAATGGCTCTCTCACACACACATTATTTTTGCAGTCACAATTAATACAGCTCTGGATAAAAATGGATTAGAAGTGGTATCTTATAGACATTCTTATTAAGTTATAGTTACAGTGTAAATAAAAGAGAAACTTTTCTTCAAAAATTAAGACAATTATTTTAGTATAAGACAATAAAACAAACTGCTCTCTTTGTTTGTTGGATAAAAACAGACAGTGTTAAATAAATTATTAATTCTAAACTTTGTTTTCTCACAATCATATTTGGTATGACAATCACACAGTGGATTGATTAAGGACAGCATTATTAAAAATAAAATAAAAATTAAGAATGGTGTTTCATGTAGAGATTACTGAGAGCTGGAGAAACTAAAACATGATATAAACAAACTTTTAAATTTAAGTTTTAAAATTTACCCTGTATGTGTGAAATTAACAACCTGTCATTTATTATACTAAATTGACAGTTTTAAAGGTGAAAGAGTTCAAATATTTGGGAACGATGTTAACTTTAGTTGGTAGATTTACAGCTGTGGTAAGAAGCAAATAAATGGAAGCTAAGGATGAATTTGAAAGAGAAAAAAAATATATAATTATGCCAATGTGAAAGAAAAAAATGAGCCCTACAGATAATTTATAGAAATTGTTCAGTAGGTATTTTTTTTAAAAAAAGTATCCCGAAATTGCCAAAAAATTAAACACCAGCTTTGTTGAAGCGTGGCATAGTACTTTAAAAAATCTCTCTTCTGTAATGATTTCACTCATCATTAATGCTCTTTGAATTTCTAGAAATCATATAATGATATTCAAAATTGGTTGATGAGATGTAAAAGCTACCATGATTTGTCACAACTTTATGCTATATTTCACTCTAAAGAGTGTCAAATTTGTGATTCTATTAATTTTGTTATTTTACACATTAATTTATTACAAATATTAGTAATATGTTTGTTTGTATGTCTTTCTGTCTGTCTGTCTGTCTCTGATAGCATTTCACAGCAAACTTTGTGTAATGTTGCTGTTGCTGTCTTGCAGGTTTTGCCCACTTCTTGGCCAGGCAAGATCCGATCAGCCTCAGACCAAGTCTTTCAGGTTATATTAGACCATGATTGCCATCCAAAATTAAAGTGCAAGTCACTTTTGCATCATAAATTGAACATATCTGTAATTGTTGTCTTGTGGGATTCCCAGCTGTTTGTTGCCAGTACATGTTCTAATTATTCTTTGATCTTTGCCTTCAACATTTATGCCATCTAAAATTTTATTATTTCTTGTGCTTTACTTTATCAAATGCTTTGGTATAATCTATGAAATATATATATAGATCTTTTTAGATAGTTTTTAAAAGTATTATTTTCTTTGGCTATTATATGAAGTTAGTGCAATTTTATTTTTTTTCTTCAAGTTATAAATATAAATATTACCCACAGAGGTAATTTATTAACCTTTTAGACAGTACACAATTTTCTGTAAAATATTAATCATTGGACTGTTTAGCAATGTACATAGATTGAAATTATGCAGTAAATAATTGTGCTTTTAAATTTTTATGCAAATTATAGGAAATTAATTTGTTTTTAAATTGTAGCAATTTATAATTATACAGTATTCATAAAATTAAAAAGAACACAACTATTTTCAAGATGGCTTCCTATGTAAATGAGATATTTTATTTTCATCTCATCCCCACAAAATTAAGGGCAGGTGGTTAAAATCAAATCATATTTTCAGGAACACTGCACACTATCACATTTCAGATTCTCTAACAAAATAACTTAAAATATATCCTCAAATATTGATTAAAATGAGTTATAAAAATAATATGTCCACAGTTCAAGGTTCTTCAATCTTTATATTGAAAATGGATTAATTTTCATTCATTATTATTCATTGTCTTATTGTCATGTTTAAAATTAAATAACAATTAAGTTTGCCGCAGGTAAAAATTATATATAAATACGATTATAATGTTATTCTAATATTACAAATAATAATAATTGCCTTAAGTTACTAATCATTGATGACAACTTTTATTCCTTATAAAAATTTGCTTATTTCTTGGTGTTTTACTTTATGAAATGCTTTAGTATAGTCTATGAAACAAATCTGTTTTCACCTCTGTGGCTCTTTCTATTAAAGATCTTATGATGTATATGTCATTGTTCATACCTTTACCTCCAACAAAATCACTTTTCATCACTAATTTTTAGACTGATTTTGTTATGCACTCTTCGCATGATGATTCCTAATACTATCTTGCACATGTGACTTATAAGCTTATTGTGCGTTGATCATCACATTCAATCGCACCAGATTTCTTTTGGTAAAAAAAAAGGTAAAGTACCCCTGTCACGCAAAGTGGCGTATGGGGAATATGGTGTTAGTGACCATAAATTTTACAGACCCTCTGCACATGATTTTTGGGGTAATGTGGTCAATATTATGTCCGTGCCACTTTACTTTCCAAGAAAAATTCTGGTACCCATTAAAGGCTGGGTGAAATGGAAGCCGTCAGTTGGGATCGAACTCTACCTCTTGTCCTTTGTAGTCCAGTTTACTAACCACTGAGCTATCGCTGCTCCCCATTTCTTTGGTAAGGCTATGAATATTGATTTTAATAGGCCATCTGGTATATTTCACCTGTTATAGATTTGCATTCACATGAAGCATAAAATAAATAAATATTCAGTTAATAAATAACATTCTATACAATAAATAAATATTCAGTAAATATTCAAATATTCAGTTTAACTGTTTAAAACTTATTTTCCTTGTAATTTTAATTATTCTCTTTATTTCATGTAATTAAGCAATTTAAAAATTCTTCCTTCGAAAAGCTTACGAGAACTGAGACTGAGTGATTACAAAAGTGTAGCTGATCTAGGCATGCAAGAGTGGCCAAATTATGGAAGACTCTACGTTACCTCACTGTGGCAAAATGTAAAAAGGTATTGAAGGATTTTACATTCTAATGTCTCTTTATTTTTAAAAGTTGTGGGGTTTGGGAAAAGTATGTTAGTACTCATATATTTCCATGACTGTCTTACTTCTAATGCCCTGCAGTGTCATCAGATGGCACACAGGGTTTTCGGTGTACTTTGTCATATGTCCTTATTCTGGCCGAGCTTCTCATTCTTCGCTAAAATTCTACCTTACTCAACTTTGAAGAAATGTATAAACCCAAGGTAGTATAGCAATTATTGAAAAGACCTTGAAGAAACCACTAGTCCTAAAATTTATGAGAGTAAGTACCATCTTGTACCAGTTCACCAACCACCTGCATTTACAAGTTTAACAACCAAATATTTATAATAGAAAATATAGGTCTACGTGTAATGTGTATTATGCTATTTTTATCACTGCAAACATTTGTACTCAGATTTTTTTCTTTAAAATGATTTATTACATTAACTCTTTCCGTACGTTTCACCGCACTGTGCATCAATGTGATTCCGGCAACGTACGTTTCACCGTATAGTGTGCTATGCTCAATTTGATGAAGATTATCATAGGCTGATGTGACCATCTTTTGATGTTACTTGTTCATATTAGTCTTGGTCTACCTTTCCTTCTTTTACATTGCATTTTCCCTTCCAAGATTACTTTTAGAAGACCATAGTGTCTTTTAACATGTCTCAAAAATCTCATTTGTCTTGTTTGAATTGTGTTTAGTAATTCTCTTTTAATTTTTAGTTGTTTTAAGACTTCATCGTTTGTTTGTCAATCCAAATCATTGGACAGTTATCACCACTATTGTCCAACAAGGAAATAGCGCTAGAGGCAAAATGAGCACTATACAATACAATCTTCATCCCAACGTTGTGCTAACCAATGCCAGACCTGGACCCTAGATGCAAGAACAATAAGAAAAATAATCTCTACTATGATGAAATGTGTCAGACGAGTGACAGGAAGCAGTCTGAGAGATAAGATCAGAAATGAAGAACTGAGGAGAAAGCTAGGAATAGCCCCTGCCATAGAATATATTAAAAACAAAAAACAGATAAAATTTGTTGGCCGCATGAAAAGGCAGAAAAATAAAAACACAACACAATGAGCCTTCAACAAATGTGAGAATACCAGACCCAATGGTCGACCATGAAATAGATGGAATTTTTGAAGCACTAGGAAACATAACAGCAGCCGAGGCGAACAGAAGAACAAAAGACCGCTAATTATATCTCCCCTCGATGCTGAAAGGCAAATGAGGAAGGAAAGAGAAGAAGAATCATTTGTTTTCTTTTCTTTCCTTTCAATTCTTCCTATTCTTCTATAAATCCACATCTGAAAAGCTTAAATTTTATGTTCTGTTTTCTTGTCTAATGTCCATCTTTCAGCAACATACATGAATATTGAGAAGGTATAACATTTTGCTATTCTTAGTTTTAGCCCTGCTTTATTTGTTTTGATGTTAGTATATTTCTTATGACATTAAAATTACTTTTTGCCATTTTCAAATTTTTTTTTTCCCTCCAGTTTTACATTTTCCCCCACTGGTCATAGTATGTTTAAAGTAGTTGTAGCTTTGAACTGTCTTCAGGTGTGTTTCTTGAAATTTGATATCCACTTGTAGGTTTTGATTACTTTCTTTGTTTATGATCAAAGTTTTAGTCTTTTTGCTATTCATATCTAATCCATATTTTTTGCTTATCATGTTTTTTTTTCATTTAGTAATTGATGTAGATCTTCAGGATTTTCTGCAAGTAATACAGCATCATCAGCATATTTTAAGTTACTGACTATCATTGCATTAAAGTTTATGCCTGGCATCTTTGTGATGTTTATAAAGATTTTCTCATTGATTAGTTTAAACAAGCTTGGTGATAGAATTTGTGTCACTGTTAAAATATTTACATATTTATATATGGCCTGCTTCAAAAATGTATTTACACATCTAGCATTTTATGTGAAAAGGTAGTGCAGCATTGCTTGATTCTGGTCACGACTTTTATAAAAGTCCTGTTGGTCATAAAAAAATATGAACACTAACATCATTATTACTCCATATATTAAAAGGAATGATGTTTAATTTGTATGTGTTTACTTGTGTTATGTTTATGTACAATGTTTAAACATTTAAAGAAAAATATTATAATTGTTGACAGATATTTATATGGACTATTTACAAACATTTAAATATATAATTGCTCACAAAGGCCTGTTATAAACTTTTTACAAATTTTTTCATGTTTACCAAGGTGTCAGACCAAGGGGCCATTCACATTACTAAGATCTACAACAAGCTATGCTACCTCAACGCTCGGGGCTGTGAGGCTATCTCAGACATTGACTTAGATTTTCTGGCACAAAGCTGCTCAAAACTTTCCTCATTGGACATAAGCAAATGTGACATAACAGATGATGGACTGTATACCTTATCTGTGCACTGTCCAAATCTACATAAACTTGAGATGAAGTCATGTGATGTAGCAACAGACAAAAGAATAGTGATGATTGCTTATAGGTACTCCTCATTTCAGCAGTTGCATGTACAGGATTGTTGTCTGTCCCCTTATGCATATGCTATGGTTAGAAAGTGCTGCAAGAGAGCCATCACAGAACACAAAATTCCACAAAATTCTATAAAGCAGCTTTTTATATTAATTTTGTTCTTTTGAGTTGTGACCAACTTTTGTAATAGATGAGGATGTTCTAAAAGAGTAATGAGGGTATTCTAAAAGACTAAAGGGATATTATGGAACACTAACGGGGATATTCTGAAAGAGTAGTGGGATATTCTAAAAGTGTAGTCTGGATATTCTAAAAGAGTAATGTGGATGTTCATAAAATAAAAAGTATCAAGGGTATTCTAAAAGAGTAATGGGAATATTCTAAAAGAGTAATTAGGATGTTCTCATAGAGTAATTAGGGTGTTCTAAAAGAGGCCAAATAAAAAATGAAACCTAATTTCCAATATTAGGAGACATTCATCACTTGGGGTCATGTCAGGAGAAGGGAATATCTGTGATCTTTTGTGACAACTGGGATATTTTGTGACAGCTGGGATATTTTATGACAGCTGTGTTGTTTTGTGACAGAGGGTATATTTTGTGACAGCTGGGATGTTTTATGACAGCTGGAATGCTTTGTTGCAGCTGGGATATTTTGTTACAGCAGTAACATTTTTGACAACTGTACATTATGTTATAGCTGAGATATTTTGTCACAGCTGGGATATTTTGTTACAACTGGAATATTTTGTTACAACTGTGGTGTTTTGTGACAACTGAGATACTTTGTGACAACTGTGATATTTTATTACAATTTTAATAATTTGTGACAACTTTTATATTTTGTAACAGCTGGCATATTTTGTGAGAACTATATTTTGTGACAGCTGGGATATTTTGTGACAGCTGAGATATTTTGTTACTGCTGGGTTTTTTGTGTCATCTGGGATATTTTGTGACATCTGTGATGTTTTGTGACAACTGTGATATTTTGTGACAGCTGGGATACATTGTTACTGCTGGGATATTTATGTGACATCTGGGATATTTTGTGACAGCTGGTATATTTTATGAAAACTGAATTACTTTATGACAGCTGTGATATTTTGTGATAGCTGGGATATTTTGTGACAGCTGTATATTTTATTACTGCTGGGATATTTTGTGACATCTGGGATATTTATGATAACTGAGATATTTGTGACAGCTTGAATATTTTATGATAGCTGTGATATTTTGTGACAAATGATATATTCTGTGACAGCTGGGATATTGTTTTGCAGCTGGGATATTTTGTGTGAACTGAGATATATTTTATTACATCAGGGATATTTTGGTACAACCGGTATATTTGTGACATTCTGAATATTTTGTTACTGCTTGCACATTTTGTGACAGCTGGAATATTTTTTTACCAATGGGATAATTTTTTGCACGTGGGATATTTTCTGACAACACAATATGTGTGTTATTGCTTTAATATCTTGTGACAACTGAGATATTTTGTTACAGATGGGATATTAACTGAGGTATTTTGTGACAATTGTGATGTTTTGTGACAGCTTGGATGTTTTATGACAACTGGGATGTTTTGCAGCTTGGATGTTTTATGACAGCTGGGATGTTTTGTTGAAGCTGGGATATTTTGTTACAGCTGTAACATTTTGTAACAAATGAGACATTTTGTGACAACTTAGGTATTTTTTTACAGCTGGGATTATTTGTGACAGCTGAGTTATTTTGTAACAACTGGGATATTATGTAACAACTGGGATATTTTGTAATAGCAGGGATAGTTTGCTACTACAGGGATATTTTGTTACTGCTGTGCCAATTTGAGACAGCTGGATGATTTTGTGATAGCTGGGATATTTTGTAATAGTTGTATATTTTGTTACTGCTGGGATATTTTGTTACTTCTGGGATTTTTTGTGACATCTGGGAAATTTTATAACAGAGATATTTCATGACAGCTGTGATATTTTGTGACAAATGATATATTCTGTGACAGCTGAGATATTTTTTTTGCAGCTGGGATATTTTGTGTGAACTGAGATATATTTTGACTGCTGGAATATATTTTATTACATCAGGGATATTTTGTTACAGCTGCTATTTTTTATGACAGCTAGGATATTTTGTTACTGCTGGGATATTTTCTAACTGTTGTGACATTTTGTAAAAACTTAAATATTTTGTGACAACTGGAATATTTTTTTACCACTGTGATACTTTGTTGCATGTGGGATATTTTGTGACACCTGAAATATTGTGTTACATCTTTGATATTTTTTGACAACTGAGATATTTTGTGACAATTCAGATATTTTATGTCAGCTAGGATATTTTGTGACAACTGAGACATTTTGTAACAGCTGAGATATTTTGAGACAACTGTGATATTTTATGACAGCTGTGATATTTTGTGACAGCTGGGATCTTTTGTTACTGCTGGGGTATTTATGTGACATCTGGGATATTTTGTGATAACTAAGATATTTTGTGACAGCTGGAAGACTTTGTGATAACTGGGATATTTTGTGACAAATTCTATATTTTCTGACTGCTGGCATATTTTGTTACAGTTGGGATATTTTCTGTGCTGTGAGCTGATATATATTTTGACTGCTGCACTATTTTTTATTACAGCTGGGATATTGTGCCAAAGCTAAAAGAGAGGTAATTTCTAATATTAGGAAGAAACAATCATAATTTTTTGGCCATGTAATGAGAAGAGAACAACTGCAATATATTGTAACAACTGGAAAAATTGAGGGACGAAGAGATAAGAGGGAAGCAAAGAGAGAAAATACCAGACAGCTTAAGAGAATGGCTTGGCAGATGGTCAACAACAGAAATGATAAAGAACTGTCGAGATCGGAAGTTGTGGAGAGACATGATCACCTATGCTAATAGGCCCGGTACTTGATGATGATGATTGTGCTACAGCTGGTAATTTTTATGATAAATTGTATATTTTGTGACTGCTGGTATATATTGTTATATTTGAAAGATTTTGTAATAGCTGGGATATTTTGTTACTGCTGGGACATTTTGTTACTGCTGTGACATTTTGTGACTACTGAAATATTTGGTAAAAGATGGAATATTTTGTTATGACTGGGATACTCTGTTGCAGCTGGAATATTTTCTGACAACTGAAATATTTTGGGACATCTGGGATATTTTGGGATATTTTATGACAGCTAGGATATTTTGTGACAGCTGGGATATTTTGTGACAACTGAGATATTTTATTACAACTTTAGTATTTTATGACAACTTTGATATTTTGTAACTATCTATTGACCTTTCGAGCCGTAACCGGCCCATAGGGCGTAGACAAAGATACACCTTCTCCTATATGAATTTTTGTTCTAGCAGTTTTCTTTTAAAGATATTTTATCAAATCTCGCCATCTGTCTCTGTTCTGTGCAAACAGTTCTATCTCATTGAGAGAGCCGATTCCTGCTGCTCTTGCCTCTCTCATCAATGTTCTTCTCAGTGTCTCCCTGGGTCTTCCTCTTTTTCTTTTACCTGTTGTTTCCCATATGAGGGCTTGCTTTGCTATTCGGTTATTATCTCTTCTCATCACATGTCCAACATATGACCATCGTCTTTTCTTTATTACTGAAGATATTAGTGGTTGATTGGCGATTTCTCTAATTTCCTCGTTTGTTTTGAATTCGTTCCATGCTATACCAAGTATTTTCCTTAGACATTTATTTTCGAATGCGTTCAACTTTGTTTCTATATCTCTTGTTCTTTTCCAGCTTTCACACGCATACGTAAGGGTTGATAGTACATTTGATTTGAATAGCCTAAGTTTTGTGTTTGTGCTGATAAGTTTTGATTTCCACAATTTTCAAGGCTTCTGAAAGACATTGCTGCTTTAGCTATTCTGATTCTAATTTCTTTGCTCGTATCTCCTTCTCGATCAATGTGACTTCCAAGATAGATAAAGTGATCGATCTCTTCTACTGGTTTGTTTTCCATGTATATTTTGTCACCTGTTGGAATTAAACTTGTCATGACTTTAGTCTTTTCATGATTGATCTCAAGCCCAATTTTGCTGGCTATTGATGATAGTTCATTTGTGTTTTCCTGCATCATTTTTATCTGACTGCTGATGAGAACTATGTCATCAGCAAAGTCGAGGTCCTCTAAATGGTCTCCTTGTATCCATTCGATGCCTTTATTACCAGTGCAGCATTTCTTCATTATGAAGTCCATAACAATTCCAAATAACAAGGGCGATAAAATACATCCTTGTTTAACCCCAGTTTCTATTGGGAAACATTAGCTCAGTCCTTCCTCTGTTCGAACTGCACATGTGTAACCATCATAGATGTCTTTGATAATATTTATGATTTTTGATGGTAAACCATATTGCTTCAGAATTTTCCACAAAGAATCTCTATGAATACTATCAAATGCTTTTTTGAAGTCGATGAAGTTAAGTACAAAAGGTTTTTGCTTTTCAATGTGTTCCTCCAATATAAGTCGTAGAGTGAAAATGTGGTCAATACAGCTTCTCCCTTTTCTAAACCCAGCCTGTTCTTCACGCATTACTGTATCTATTGAATCCTGTATTCTATTTAGGATGATTTTGCATAATAACTTTGAGGCAACTGACAAAAGTGTCACACCTCTCCAGTTGTTACAATCTCTAAGATTGCCCTTTTTTGGGATCTTAACAATGATTCCTTTTTTCCATTTATGAGGCGTCTTCTCTGTTTTCCAAATGATGTTGAACATTTTTTGGAGATGTATTAGATTATGGCTATCAATTGCCTTGAGGATCTCAGCTGTTAACTTATCCTCTCCGGCAGCCTTGTTATTGGTCATAAGCTTTATGGTGGTTTCTATTTCACTCAAGGTGAAGTCATCTAAATTTACATCTAATTCTGCTGCTGGTGTTTCAGTTTCAAAATCTATTAAACTGTGGGGTAGTGGACGGTTAAGAATTTCTTTGAAGTGTTCCGCCCAACGGGCTTTTATGTCTGCGCTTGTTGTTTGCATTAATCCAGATTTGTCTAGAGTTGGTGTTCCACTGGATGTATAGGTGTTTGTCAGCATCTTTTGTACAGTATAAAGAGTTCTGCTGTCTCCTGTAATTGCAGCTGTCTCTGCTTTCTCTGCCAAATTGTCTATATAAGCTCTTGTATCTCTTCTTGCTGAACTTTTCACTTTGTTGTCTAATTCTTTGTATGTTGCTTTTGCCAGAACCTTTCCAAGATCTGTCTTTACATTAGTCATGGCTCTCTTCGCTTCTCTTCTTTCTTTGATGTATTTCCACGTGGTATCTGAGATCCAAGCTCGTTTTTCCATTTTCTTCAGTCCAGCACTAGCTTCTGCTGCTGTCATTAGTATTTTGCTCTGTGAGTCCCACATTTCATTGATATCTAAGTCTATTTCACCGAGTGCTGTATAACAATTACTTAGCTCTATGTTAAACTTTTCCTTTATGGCTTCATTTTTCAGTTTATGACTATCAATTTTATGTGTAATTGACCTCTTCTGTTGGTTTCTAAATTTTAATCTTATTTTCCCAATGCACAGGTTGTGGTCACTATTAACATCAACACCTCTGTAAGCTCTTACATCTATTAATGATGATCTGAATTGTTATTTAATACATAGGTGGTCAATTTGATTTGAGGTTCTATCATCAGGAGATATCCATGTTGTTTTGTGAATATTTTTGTGTGGAAATAATGTCCCACCTATAACTAAATTTTCTATTAAACATAATTCTATTAATCTTTCTCCATTCTGACTTGTATTATCACAGCCTTCTCTCCCCATCACATACATGTTCCACTCCTGCGTTATCTTGTCCCACTTTGGCGTTGAAATCTCCCATTACAATTAAAAGATCGTGTTTTGGTATTTTGTTTATAAGTTGTTGCAGTTGGTTATAAAAATCGTCCTTAACTTCATCATCAGCTTCGTTAGTAGGCGCATAACATTGAATAATTGAAACTCTTCCATATTTTGTTTTGTAGCGTGTTCGTATCAGACGGCTATTTACCCGACTTACCGGTTCGCATTCTAATAAACTTCTTGCAGCTTTGTCTGTCATCATTATGCCTACTCCTTCACGGTGTTTTCCATCTTCCCTTCCAGAAAAAAAACTACTATTTTATTATCAATAGATCTCCTACCTATTCCAAGCCAGCGCATTTCGCTTAATCCTAAAATATCTAGATCGTATCTCTCCATCTCGCTCGCGACCTGTGCATGTTTCGTCGGAGCTGAGCGGCCATTGTTCGCACATTCCAGAATCCTATTTTTGTTGTTGTTTTAGGGCCGAAAAAACTATCACAACTATCTACTGCTAATTTACACATTCTGTATCAGTTCTACGTATCATTAATAACATCGTTTTTACGATAGCGGCTTATTAAACCTCTGATCAACGGTTATATAATATACCAAGCCGGAGAAAAATAATTCCTCCATTTTGGAAACAACCGGAAACTCGGAACAGCTGGCATATTTTGTGAGAACTATGATTTTTGTGAGAGCAGTGATTTTTTGTGACAGCAGTGATATTTTGTGACAGCAGTGATATTTTGTGACAGCTGAGATATATTGTTACAACTTTAGTATTTTATGACAACTTTGATATTTTGTAATAACTAGCATATTGTGTGAGAACTATGATTTTTTGTGACAGCAGTGATATTTTTGAACATTTGGGATATTTTGTTATTGCTGGATCTTTTTGTTATTGCTGTGCCATTTTGTGACAATAGAAATATTTTGTAACAGCTGGACTATTTTGTTATGACTGGAATACTCTGTTACAGCTGGGATATTTTGTGACAACTGAGATATTTTGTGACAGCTGGGATATTTTATGACAACTAGTATATTTTGTGTCAGCTGGGATATTTTATGACAACTAGTATATTTTGTGACAGCTGGGATATTTTATGACAACTAGTATATTTTGTGTCAGCTGGGATATTTTGTGACAATTGGGATATTTTGTGACAATTTAGATATTTTGTTACAACTTTGATATTTTGTAACAGCTGGCATATTTTGTGACAGCTAGGATATTTTGTTACTGCTGAGATATTTTTTTATTGCTGGGGTATTTTGTGACATCTAGAATATTTTGTGATAAGTGAGATATTTTGTGACAGCTGGAATATTGTGTGATAGAGTCTTATTTTGTGACAAATTAGATATTTTGTTACAGCTGGAATATTTTGTGTGAACTGAGATATATTTTGACTGCTGAAATATATTTTATTCTATCTATCTATCTATTGACCTTTCGAGCCAATGCTGGCCCATAGGGCGTAGACCAAGATACTCCTTCTCATATCTGAATTTTTGTTCTAGCAGTTTTCAATTCTTTTAAAGATATTTTATTAAATCTCGCCATTTGTCTCATTGAGGGACGAAGGGAGCTGAATATATTTTATTACAACTGGGATAATTTGGTACAGCTGGTATATTTTATAACAACTTGTATATTTTGTGACAGCTGGGATATTTTGTGACAGCTAGGATATTTTGTGGCAGCTTGGATATTTTTTTGGAGCTGTGATATATTGTGACAGCTGATTTTTTTTTTTTTCGTGACAGCTAAGACAACTGAAAAAATTGTAGTAGGTAGCCATTAGAGCTGAAATAGAGAAAAGATGCAAGACAATTATAGAAATGCTCTATTTGTTAGTCAAAATGAAAAAAAAATACAGGTATAAAAAATTATGGAGACACATGATCACCTACCCCCAGCAAGCATGGTTAAAAAAAAATTTTAAGAGCCCCTGTCACGCCAAGTGGCATATAGGGAATATGGTGTTGGTGACCATAAATTTTACAGACCTTCAGCACATGATTTTTGGGGGAATGTGGTCGGTATTACGCCCGTGCTGCTTTACTTTACCAGAAAAAAATCTGGTACCCATTTAAGGCTGGGTGAACCCGGAAGCCGTCGGTTGGAATCAAACCCTACCTCTTGTCCTTTGTAGTCCAGTTTACTAACCACTGAGCTATCGTGATTTCCCAGCAAGCGTGGTACTTGGTATTAATAATGATGACAACTTTGCAGTAATAATCAACAACACAAAAATGTTGTGGCCACAAACTATATCTTTCCTCATTGGTTAAATCAAATGAGATAGGAAAGAACTACCCTGCAACTCTGTGCCTCAGCTCTGTCCTGTTGTGTTTCTCTTCACCTGTATTTGACCGTTTTGATGGTAAAGAGTGTTCTTGACACGGGTCTGTAGTTTGCTTCATTTATAATATGTAGTACGTTTCTTCTGCCTCTTCTTTCCTTCCTGATTTACTTTTCACATGTAGGTGAGAAATAGTTTACTGAGTTTTGCTCTTTGATTTCCTCTTCTGCTTTCACATTTCTTTTTAGTATTCTGTCTATCCAACATATTTGAGTGGTATTCTCTTGGTTTTTTGTTGTATAGCATTTGTTAAGCAAAGAAATTTGGCAAAGACACATGAATGATTATAGGTAACACCTGGTTCAAACAACACCCTATGCGACTATGGACATGGCAAAACCCAGACAAAAAAGTACACAATCAAATTGATTTTATACTGGTACAGAGAAGATTTAGGAATGGGCTAACATCTGTTAAAACAAGGCCAGGAGCAGATTGTAATAGTGACCATGTACCAGTAGTTGGAAAGATAAGAATAAAACTGCGGAAGGCACAGAAATCACCAAGAAATATAAAATTAGAACTAGATATGCTAAGAGTAGATAAAGAGATGAGTGATAAGTACAGCATAATAGTACAAAATAGATATAATGCTATTGAAAAAATACAGGACATCCAGGAGCAGTGGGAAATGCTCAAACAATCGATTCAGCAAACATCAAAAGAAGTAATACCAGTGACTAAAAGAATCAACAAAAAGAAATGGATGACAGAAGAAATATTACAACTAATGGACAAAAGAAGAAAACATAAGAAAGAAGAACGAGCATACAAAATATTGCACAAAGAGATCCAAAACAAGTGCAGAGAAGCAAAGGAAGGATGGTTAAAACAGAAATGTGAAGAAATGGAAAAACAACAAAAGAAAGACCCACAATTTATGCACAATCAGTTAAATGAATTAACAGGAAGAAAAGAAGTAAAAGTTTCAGGATGTGTGAAATCAAAGGAAGGAAATATAATAATGGGACAGGAGAAGACAATGGAAAGATGGACAGAATATATCAGTCAACTCTATGATGATGAAAGACCAGAATTAAACAATTCAAATGAAGACACAGGACCACCAATAATGCAGAGTGAAGTGGAGGATGCAATTCAACACATGAAAAGAGGCAAAGCTCCAGGTCCTGACAATATAACAATCGAAGAGATAAATGCATTAGGAGAGTTGGGAGTACAAGTCATAACAAAATTACTCAATGACATATATAACACAGGACACATACCCGAGGATCTACTAAAATCTATCTTTGTAGCCATACCGAAGAAGTCAGGCGCCACTGATTGTGAAGACCATCGCACTATTAGTCTCATGAGCCATATGACTAAAATATTACTAAGAATAATCATGAGACGTGTAAGGAACAAAATAATACCAGAAATAAGTGAGGAACAATGTGGATTTGTGGAAGGAAAGGGCACCAATAATGCAATATACATCTTAAGGACATTGATAGAAAGATCTATATATGTGCTTTATAGACTACACGAAAGCATTTGACAAAGTAAAGCATGTGGAAATAATCAATATGCTGGAGAAATTAAACATTGATGGCAAGGATCTGCGAATCATAAAAAATATGTACTGGCAACAATCAGCAGCTATACGAATTAACAACCAAACAGGACAATTCCAATATATAAAACAAGGATTCAGACAAGGCTGTGTTCTGTCACCGGACTTGTTTTCACTTTACAGCGAATATATTATGAGATCAATAGTAGACAAAAAAGGAATTGAAGTCAACGGTCACAACATAAATAATTTGCGATATGCGGATGACACAGTCTTAATAGCAGAGACAGAGAACGAACTACAAGAAATGATAGACATAATAGTAGAAGAAAGCAACAAGAAAGGTCTCAGTCTGAATAGTAGAAAACAGAAGTAATGGTTATATCGAAGAAACAATCATCACCATCATGCAGCATAAAATTAAACGAGACAAATCTAAAACAAGTGCAACGTTTCAAATACTTGGGCACAATAATTACATCAGATGGGAGATGCACCACAGAAATAAAAAGCAGAATAGCTCAGGCCAAAATAGCATTTAAGAAAATGAAAAATATCTTATGCAACAAATCTATGTCAATAAAAATGAGAAAGAGAGTTCATCAGTGCTATATAGAACCAATTCTGACCTATGGAAGCGAATTATGGACAGTAGACAAACAAATGAAAAGACGGTTAGAGGCCACAGAGATGGGATTTCTCAGAAGAATGTTGAAAGTTCCCTGGACAGATAAAAAGACCAATGAGGAAGTTCTCAAAGAGGCCAACACAAAAAGGGAGCTCTTAAAAACATCAGAAAGAAGCAATCAACATTTTTTTGGGCACATCATGAGAAGAGGAAAGTTGGAATACTTGGTTACAACTGGCAAAATAAAAGGAAAGAGAGATTGCGGACGACAAAGAGAGAAAATACTGGATAGCTTGGTGTCATGGCATGGAAAACAGTCAACAGAACTGATACGATGCACTGTAGATAGAAGATTGTGGAAAGACATGATCGCCTACGCCAACCGGCAGGGTACATGATGATGAGCATTTGTTAATAACTGTATGGATTGTGTTTGGTTGTTTCTGTTTTGATTCATGGCCTATTGAATTCATTGTTTAATTATATATTCTTTTTTGGAGGTGTTCCCAAACCTAGTTCTTAGTTCTTTACTTCTGATTTTGTCTGTCAAGCTGGCTCCCATGATTTATCTGACACATTTCACTTCTGTGGCATTTAACATATACTTCTTATTCTACCTTTCAGCTCCCTGTGGAGCATAGGTCTTCAACAAACACTTTCCAAGACATTTTGTTTCTTACCATTCTTTTAAGATCATTCCAAGTCTTCCCCAACATATTCTCTGCTTCTATCTGTCTTCTCCAAGAATTCCTTGGTTTTCCTCTTTGTCTTTTTCCCTATAGATTCCAAAAAAGGGCCTGTTGTGTAATACTCTCAGCTGGCTTCCGCAGTGTGTGTCCTATCCAACACCATCGTCTTCGCTGTATCTCTTTATTCATAGGTATTGGACTGGTACATTTTCATAATTCTATGTTAGCGATTTGTCCTGCCATTTCCATTCTTTTATTCTGCGTAAGCATCCATTAATGAAAGTCTGTATCTTCATGATTGAAATTTTTGTGTTCTCCATGTTTCACAATCTTAAATTAAGACTAACTTAACATTGGAGTTGAACATTTTTACTTTAGTGTTTAACCTAATTTCTTTGGACTTCCATATGTTTCCCAGTGGAAGAAATGCTCCTCTTGCTTTTGATATCCTTATTTTGATATCATTTTCTGTTCCTCCCTCTTTGTCTATATTACTGCCAAGATATATGTAAGATTGTATGTTTAGTAGGTGGTATTTCCCCTAATTTTATTTGGTTATTGCCAACTGCATTAATTCTCATAATTTTACAACAGATCTCTTATCAAGTATGCTCATTTTATTTTGCATCTCTTGATGTTTGTGTGATAGGAGAGCTATGTCATCAGCAAAGTCAAATTCATCAAGTAGTATGGCCAGTGAACACTGGATCCTAGTTCTGTTGTTTTGAGTTATTTTTATAATCCAATCTATGGCCAGTAGAAAGAGAAATGGAGATAGAAAGCATCCCTACCTTACTCCTGTTTTTATTTCAAATGCTTTTGTAAGCTGCCCTTCATGCATCACACTACATTTCATTTCTTCATACATTGTTCTTATCAGATTAAAAAATTTTGTGGGGATTCCGTATTGACTTAGTAACTTCCAAAGCATTCCTCTGTCTAAACTCTGAAATGCCTTTTCGTAATCGATGAATCCAATATAAAGTGGGGACTGTAGTTCTAAACTTTGTTCAATTATTATACATAGGGTAGTTATTTGATCAGCATGCGTGATCTGTTTTTTCCTAAAACCTGCTTATTCACCTCTCAAATGTTTCTCTATGGCCTGTTATAGTCTCTCCATAATGATTCTGCTTAATATTTTTCCTGGCACTGGTAGTAGCATAATTCCCCTATAATTTGTGCACTGCTGTAAACTTCCTTTCTTTGAAAGTTTGATCATATAAACTTTCCAGTCTTTAGGTATTTCTTCCCTCTCCCAAATTTTATCCAATAGATTACGTAACATCTTAGTAGAGGTGTTAATATCTGCTTTGATGGCTTCCGAAGGAATTTCATCTGGTCCTGTGGCTTTACCATTTTTTAATAGCTTGATGGCTTTCATTATTTCTTCCTTGCTTGGTTTTCCACAGTTAACGTGTAACTTTTCTTCTGCTGGTAGTATATCTGGAGGGTTATTTGAGCCGGGTCTGTTCAAAAGTTCTTCAAAGGGCTCTTTCCATCTCTCCATTAGTTCCCTTACATTACTAAGCAGATTTCCTTTATAATCTTTAATAAAGGCATTTATCTGTTTGTATTTTCCACTTAATTCCTTTGTGCTATTGTACAGATCTTTCATATTCCCTTTATTTTTAAAATACAGAGAGAAATATAGTTATTGAATTATTTATTTAAAAATTGGATGATTAGAAAATGAATATGTAATCTTTTTTTTGATATAGACACTATATGTATTTTTATGGTTTTTCTACTTAATTCATTAGTTGCAAGCTGGGATTTGTTTGTCATGTCCAAAAGTGAATAAATGTGGAGAAACAACTTATAGACCACATAGTTTCTTGCAGGATCAGCAACTCAAAATGGATCAAAACATCACTGTATTATTTCTATTGAGTTATATAGCAACAGTGTATGTCTATGGTGATTGGAACTTTGATATAGAAGACCTATTGCATTGTTTTACCTATTAGGACAGACAAGATTTACCCTTTCTAGTAAGAATCTGAAAATAAAAATTCACTCTAGTCATTTCATCACCAGGATCTAAGAGCCAATGGCTAAGATCAAACATACAATATTTAACTCTGCCCATCACCAGCTTTACTGTACCCACAAGCTGAATTTGTATTTTAGCCTAGTTCTGTGCTTTTTTAACTCCTATTTCTCATTTCCCAGACATCCAAAGTTCAACCGATATCAGATCAACTCTACTTCCTCAAAGACCGTATTAATGAACACATTATATTGAGCTACAGGCAACTCAGAAATACCTGCAGATATTATTAAATGGCAATGTGCCAAAGGGCATCAGCTCACAGGCTTCTGAATCCATAAAACATCTCCCATACTTAACCATCAAAACAACACAGGAAAGGGTGTCAGGTTAAAAAAGAGGCAAATCATGGGTGGGCCAAGCAGATGTCATCAAAACAGGTCTGTGGACTTACCAATATCAATGCTGGCGAGGAGTGAATACCAGTGCCTACATCCTTCAAGGGGGCATTCTCGTGCATTGTCACACTCAACAGGAAATTTAGGAAACCGGACTCAGTCTTGATCAAAATAAAGGTCAATGGTCACATCTGGGATAACACCAATGAGAAAGATGCAGTCATCTATACAGACGGATCTGTAAGACGACACCAAAGAAGTGCATGGGCATTTACAGCATGTAAATAATGCATGTGCAATCTAAATAGTTCATGTAAATGCATAAAAACAGTGGTGCATACATTATGACAATGAGTAGCATGACGATGGAGGTGATGGCAGTGACCAAGGCATTCATCTGGTTAGAGTCACAAGACTACACCTACGCCTGTATACTGAGTGATTCGATGAGCATGATAAGAAAAGTGGAGGTGGGATCTGTATGTATGCAATGGGTAGAGTCATTACGGAAGTCAAAAATACGTATTAAGGTCACCTTTATCTTATGTCCCAGAACATGCGGAAGTACAGGGAAATGAAAGAGTGGACAGATTGGCTAGCTGTGCTATTGTTTATGATGGTCAACCAATGGATCAGGTAACATTATCAATGCCTTCCGGGAAATGGGAAGGACACAGGACTTCGACAACCATGAGTCCACATCACTCCTTCAGATAAAAGAGATGGGAGTTAAGATGGACACTACCAGAAAAGAGAAAATTAGTGGGCATATAAGAAGATTAATCAACCAACACAGAACTGGAATCGTCATTCGCTGGACATTGCGAGACTTGCTGAGCATATGGACATGTTCGGAGCGCAATGATGACTCGCTAATAACTCAATATCCACCAAAACCTATCCAAATTTGCTGACATACAGTTTTGCAAGTGGTTACACTTTTAAAGATTGTTTTATTCAATTTATTTGTAAATTACATTTTTACCCACTTGTACAAAATATATCTTTGTTTTTAGAAAAGACAATTTGTTAAATTATTGAATAAATTTGTAACAGCCATTAATGTCATCCTACAACTTTACCATTCACAAACTTATTAAAAAAACTACTTGAATTTTTCATGAAAGAATATTCAACATCATAGACAGTTGTTTATCACTGACACTTTAGTTAATTTGCTCATTTGTGTCTTTGCTAGAAGTTAAAATACATTTCTTCTGTTATACATTCAAAATGATGAAGAAGTCATATCTTAAAATATAAATACTTTTGTCATTACAAATTAGATAATTGTATCCCCAAAACTCTCAGATTTACCATTCTTTGATCTTTTTACAAGCATTAACTCCTAAAATATCATTCACACACAAATATTTACATTAGCTATACATTTTACATTTTGTACGTGGTATTACAAATTGAAACCACTCACATAAATATCTTTTATAAGAATAAGGAGAATGTACTAGTATTAGGACATCTTTATACACAAATGCTGTTAAATTTCAAAGATTAGAACCAAAATACCACTTTGATATAGCAACTAGCAGCTGTGCAATATAAAAATAAAGTACTTTAATACCCAGTGAAGCTGTGCTGTATATTTGATTTTGTTCAATTAATTGTTCATGCCTTGACATGGGCAATCAATGAGGCCCACAATTCTTGTTCATGCCTTGACATGGGCAATCAATGTGGCCCACAATTCTTGTTCATGAACTTTATTGTTGAATAGCTTCCTTCATGCTATTGTGATGTCACATTAAATATGATTTTATTTATTTGTCATCCTATGCAATTTTTTGCAAGGAATTTTGTAAAAGGTTATCAAAACTTTTAGACATATTTAATTTTGAAAGTAAACAAAATCTATGTATTTTTATCAAGTGCAAATATATAATTTAACAAAAGCAATTATTTGTTACTGACATCTGACAACCAGTTAACACTCTTGTTATATGTGATGTTCTGTATTGTTACTAATGCTCTAAGAAATAAAGAATCTGTTTCATTAATTTGTATTAACTATTGTTAATTTATTTCTTTATTACACAAAAGCATATATATCAGGTGCAAAGTAGGTCTACTTGTTGAAAGGTGATATTGGCTCTTTTTACACAAAGAACCCAGGGTTTGAGATTGGGTTCATCAGTCATCTCAGCTGAATAAATAGATATGTGACCTGTAGTGATGAAGTAATGGCATAAAGAAGAAGATATACAATGTGACCAAGAGAGTGATGCCCCTTTCCTCCACTCCTCAATGTTGGTAATGCTTGTAATCATGTGATGACTAAAAGAGTATGCCTCTTCTATATCCACCCCTAAAAGAAAGTTAAGTGAGTGTGGTTGTATTGTGATGTGGTTTACAGTAAAATTCTGATATTTCCACTTGTTGTCAACACTTCAGCGCCTCATTTTTCAGTACTGGATTGTCTTCCCTAACCATTTGTCCAGATTAGACTAGTTACTGAGTAAAGACATCAAGATGCATAGAAATTTGAAGCTGCTGTAAAGCTGATTATAAAAATGAAAATTTAAAAAAGGAAAAAATGGTATGGTAATAGCTTTATGTAGGTGAGAAACAACCCACAAGTAGAACATTTCAGCCAAGAAGGCCTTCAGCCGAAACAATAAAGCTTTTAGGAGCTTTTATGCTGGCATAACCTTACACAAAAATACATGTTCTTAAAATAAAAGATTACTTACTGACTTATGCACATGCACCACCAAGAATTGTGAGGAGCTGCAATATTTTTGTCCTGAGTCTAAGTGTATTGTATTTGACAGTTATTAACCTTTACTGCTGCTAGGTTTTCTGTGACATTGTCTATCTGTATGACTTTTGGTCTTCCTTGAGCCTTGAAACCAGTCTATCAACTCTTGCAGGTACACAGCAAGTTACTGGTTCAGTGATTTAATGCATATAATCCAAAATTTGTTTGTGTTTTTATGCATTTAGTGCTAAATGTAATTTCAACATCATCATCAAGTACCGGGCCTACTGGCGTAGGTGATCATGTCTCTCTACAACCTTTGATCTTGGCAGCTATTTATCATTTCTGTTGTTGACCTTCTGCCAAGCCATTCTCTCAAGCTGTCTGTTATTTTTTCTCTTTGCTTCCCTCTATCTCTTCATCCCTCAATTTTTCCAGTTGTCACAATATTTTCAAGTTGTTCTCTTCTCATTACATGGCCAAAAAATGATGATTGTTTCTTCCTAATATTGGAAATTGGCTCTCTTTTTGCTTTGACCTCTCTCAGAACCTTTTCATTACTCTTCTTAGCTGTCCATGGTATTCTCAACATTCTTCTGTAAAACCACATTTCTACAGACTCCAGTGATTTTCTTGTCTGTTGTCCTATTGTCCATGACTCACATCCGTATGTTAAGACTGGCTCTACGTAACATTTAAGAACTATTTTTCTTGTTTCTATTGTCAAAAATGGATTGCATAGTATCTTCCTCATTTTCTGGAAAGCTGCTTTTGCCTGAGCCATTATGCACCTCACCTCTGTTACACATCTTTCTGAGGTTAACAAAGTTCTCAAATACTTAAATTCATTTACCTGTTTTAATATTGTTCCACTTGTCTTTATTTTGCACTGAGGTGATGTCTTTTTCTTTGTTGTTACTATTACCTCTGTCTTTTTGCTATTAAGGCTGAGTCCTTTATTTTTGCTTTCTTTCACTATAATGTCCAACATTTCTTGTAACTCATTTTCACTCTTAGCGATTAATACTGTATCATCAGCATACCTTAGATTATTTATATTATGCCCTCCAACTGTTATTCCAGGCATGCCCCTTATGGATCTTAAAATAGTCTCACTATAAATATTAAACAAATCTGGTGACAGCACACAACCTTGTCTAACACCCTGTTTTATTTGTTGAAACATTCCCAATTGGTTTCCAGTTCTTATGGCCGCTATTTGTTGCCAGTACATGTTCTTTATTATTCTTAGATCTTTGCTGTCTATGTTTATGCTTTCTAAAATGTTGTCTTTACTTTGCTTACAGTAGCTTGATGATGATTAGGTATCACCTGTAGCACATGATATCCCCTATTGAACGAGGGTTTTCCATTGGAATCCCCCTTAACGTTGTTGTCTTTATGTCTAATGTTGTGGCGAGTCATGATTATACAAAGAAGTTACAACAGTGGTTTTCTGTTGCCTTCCGTCAGTTTGTTTACGGTTGGCTCTGCTAGCCTTTGACTAAAAAGTCTCACCCACAAGGCAGTGGGGTTTTATTTCGGGGTACCCTCCCTTAACCTTTTACTCTCCCGAACTTACCTGCAAGGCAGCAGGGCAGCCACAAGTTGTACTGTTTACTGCATACAGTAACAGTGATTTCAACAGTTCACCTGAATTTCACCATTTCTTATTCTGTATTTTACAGTAACCAGTAATGGTTGTGACATTTCACATGTTGTGATCTTTCTCTCTAATATGCCTACCTTAAATATAGGACTATGTTTGACATAGTTAAATTAATAGAGTACTTGCAACTAAACTCGTGCTAAGTCAAATGTAAGACATTTATTACAGAGTTTGAAAAGTTAAATTTTAATGGAGGAAAACTTAATATATTTAATACAGTATTTGTAACTTAAACTTTAACCTTTGGAAATGTAAAACAGTCATAGAGTACATCAAACTAAACTTTAATCTTTGGAAATGTAAGACCATTAATGCAGTACTTGAAACTAAACTTTAATTTTTGAAAATTTAAGACCATTAATACAGTACTTCAAACTAAACTTTTTAATCTTTGAAAATTTAACAGCGTTAATACATTACCTCAAACTAAACTTGAATCGTTGTTAATAAGACCGTTAATACAGTGCTTGCAACTAAAACTTTGACAAAGGGGAATTCATGTTAGTTAAAACACAATCCATATCAAACGTCAGCAAAGATCTGTTTGATACTTTCTCTTGTACAGTTCACTCAGAGGCAGGACTTAGTGAATGGTCTCAGATTGATGAAAGGGTTGAAGCAAGAGTGTACTTCATCTCCCTTGTTTTATGAAACTGCCATCGACTTCATACAGCAGTGATGCTTTACAGGTTCCAAAGGCATTGAATGGTTACTTGAGTCTCATATAGAGGATCTTGACTTTGTAGACACAATAATTCTTATCAGTAGTTATGTGAAAACAGTGTAAGAAAAAACAAATGTCATATCATCAATTTCTGTGCTTGACATGGTTCATATCTTGGTGTGTTTCCATGCTAGCCATGGCTCATATCTTAGTGTGTTTCTGTGCTAGCCATGGCTCATATCTTAGCTTGTGTGTGTGTGTTTGTGTGTGTGTGCTAGCCATGTCTCATGTCTTGGTGTGTGTCATGTTAGTCATATCTCATATCCTAGTGTGTCCGTGTTAATCATGTCTCATATCTTATGCGTGTCTGTGTTTAGTCATATCTCATATCTTAGTGTGTATCTGTGTTAGTCATGTGTCATATCCTTGTGTGTGCATATCTGGGTTAGTGATATCTCATATCTTTGTGTGCATGTTATGTTAATCATATCTCATATCTTTGGGTGTGCATGTCTGTGTTTGTCACATCTCATATCCTTGTGTGTGCCTGGCTATGTTAGTCACATCTCATATCTTTGTGTGCGTGTCTATGTTAGTCATGTGTCATATCTTTGTGTGTATTTCTGTGTTAGTCATATCTTATTTCTTGATGTGTGTCAGTGTTAGTCATGCCTCGTATCACTGTGTGCGTGTCTGTGTTAGTCACATCTCATATCTTTGTGTGTGCATGTCTGTGTTAGTCACCTCTAGTGACTCGGGCAGATGGGGCTCGTCAACCTGGGAGGGCCGACCATCTAAGGGCAGAATCCTCCTACAGAAAAGACAATCAGCTGCCTTGCAGGAAGATTGGGGACAATCAAAGGCTAAGGAAAGCAAACCAGAATAAAATTCTGGCTGAAATCGGATGCACTGGGCCACTGGCGCAGAACACAGTGCAACGTTTTTAACGGTGTTCAATCAGAGTGGATCTGGCAGACTCTAATTGTGATGTTATGTCTGTGGGGGCAATCGACACACTTAACCTGACAGCTGACTTCATGTGGGAGTCTGGGATCCTACTCTGACTGAGTCCTGATCACAGAGGGAGAGATATCATCAATTGGTAGCAGAATATTTACTGTTACTTCACTCCCAAGTTCGAGACTGGTCATCTACACTGATGGCTTGGTCACAAGAGATGTTCGGAGTGGTTGTTATTTTGTTGCGTATCTAATGGAAAGATGATAGATAAATGTGTAGAAGAGAATTGCACACCAAGGAGGTAGAGACAAAATTGGTGCAATACAGTGTGCATAAAGAGAGAAGTGACGTGGAAAAGAGATGACGTAGAAAAATAGGATGACGTAGTTTGGCTAGACAGTTGGAGAGGGAAGCATAATATAGTTCAGTTAGAGATCGGCAGCCGCAGCGAGCAGTTGGAAACTCGAGAGTCATGTAAAGCAAGAACGACAGTAGAAGCCTATAAGCAGAGAACAGTTGGGATACAAGCCCAAGAGGATAGCTTGAGATAAAAGGAGGAACAAGCAGAGAGTTCCAATCAGCAGACGAGTATAAACAAATGACAGCAGCAACAGACAATTAAGGAACTGGTGTAACAGAAGTACGGAACCGGCAACGGCCATAGATAGAGTAGGGAGGGCCGTTCGATGGGAACGGTCCTGCAAAAGTTAGTTGACACAAACAGCAATAGATAGAGTAGGGAGGGCCGTTCGATGGAGAACGGTCCAGCATAAGCGAGTGACAAGGCATGAAATGGAAGCCCAGGGAGATAGCTTGAGATAAAAAGTGGAAGAAGTAAAGAACGGCTGAACAGTTAATAATAGCAACAATTAGAATTCTGACAAGGAGAGGCCAGCAGGCAACGGCCATAGATAGAGTAGGGAGGGCCGTTCGATGGGGAACGGTCCTACAAAAGTTAGTGTCGAACATGAATAGGAAGATTAGAATAGAATAAATAATAATGTATTAGAGAATGAAAGGAGAGAAATTGAATAGATAAACAATGATTGTCATGACAGAAGATGTGAGAAAAGAAGAAATAAAGGCAGCCGATCAATGATCAATGTGTTATCGATGTGTTATAAATATATATGTATAACACATAGAAGGGTCTCTCAAGTTGGTCGTGAGGGACGAACGGAACGAGCTGTTGAGAAAGAAAGGCAAACACACAAAGTTCAGTCTCTCAATGAAGTCACGAGAGTGTATGCGCAAGCACAAAAGCACAAACAAGTAAGTGGCAGAAGTAGCAGGCACAGTCACGAGAGTGTATACGTATAAGTGCAAAGGCATAAGTGGCAGGCAAGGCTCATCAGAGGGTAACAAAGGTGCAGAAGCCCACAAGACTATAACCTCCAGCAAATTTATGGAGATTTTGGCTTGACGGGAGCTATCACTTAGCTGGTTAAGAGACCAACAACATATTTGGTCTTCGCGATTGATTTGACTGTTTAAGGATGTTTCGTCGGATTGACAAGAACACACTCCACGGGGGCAGTGGGTGCACCTACTCCACATGTCTCCTGTTAGCAACCAAGCTTGGATATACTGCACAATAAGGCAACAAGCACAATGAGAACTTGTCACAACTATGCTGCCTCTCTTGGTTAATGTGCATGAAAGGAAACATTTTGATAATGCAGTAGACACAATATCTTCAAAGTGGCATGAAGTTGTAAATGTCAATCGTGATGAGCTCTTTGATGAATTTACTTATTTGCGAGGTCATCTGTTGCAAAAGAATGTGAGTGGTTCAGTAACAAACCCCCATGTAGAAAATGGAATGAAGTACTCAGGTACTTGACAGAAAATAATGTACCACATGCTAATGTGAAGAGAATTCTTGAACTTTTTATGTGCTTACCTGGCAGCAATGCATCCATAGAAAGACTATTGTCTCAAATGAACTACGTCTGGTCCGAAGAGAAATCACGGATTAATATGAATATGGTGCAAGCCATTTTAGCAGTAAAAACTAACATTAATTTATCGTGTGAAAGCTTCAATGAAAAACTTGCTTCAAATCATGAGATCTTGAGAAAGATACACTCAATAAACAAGTACCACGCAGAGGCAACAACCTCTTCAGTAGAAATAAGGTACTGTAAACATTACTTTAATATTGCAATTGATATCTATATGTTGTTTAATTTTTTTTTACTATAAACTTTTTTTTTTTTTTGTTATTGAGAAACAAAACTAGCTGTTGTAATTTCATTAAGTGCGTGTATCGCATAAGTACCGTGAATATTAACAAAATAAAATCAAACGGCAAATAAACACATTTATTATGAAATGTAAAATTATCTTTTTTTGCATCTACAAAATTTCTTGCGCACACACAGTCACACACCCACCCACACATATTATAAATATATATATATATATATATATATATATATATATATATATATATATATATATATATATATATATATATATATATATATCACCACATGGAAATACATCAAAGAAAGAAGAGAAGCGAAGAGAGCCATGACTAATGTTAAGACAGATCTTGGAAAGGTCCTGGCAAAAGCAACATACAAAGAATTAGACAACAAAGTGAAAAGTTCAGCAAGAAGAGGTACAAGAGCTTATATAGACAATTTGGCAGAGAAAGCAGAGACAGCTGCAATTACAGGAGACAGCAGAACTCTTTATACTGTACAAAAGATGCTGACAAACACCTATACATCCAGTGGAACACCAATTCTAGACAATCTGGATTAATGCAAACAACAAGCGCAGACATAAAAGCCCGTTGGGCGGAACACTTCAAAGAAATTCTTAACCGTCCACTACCCCACAGTTTAATAGATTTTGAAGCTGAAACACCAGCAGCAGAATTAGATGTAAATTTAGATGACTTCACCTTGAGTGAAATAGAAACCAACTTCAAGCTTATGACCAATAACAAGGCTGCTGGAGAGGATAAGTTAACAGCTGAGATCCTCAAGGCAATTGATAGTCATAATCTAATACATCTCCAAAAAATATTCAACATCATTTGGAATACAGAGCAGACGCCTCATATATGGAAAAAAGGAATCATTGTTAAGATTCCAAAAAAGGGCAATCTTAGAGATTGTAACAACTGGAGAGGTGTGACATTTTGTCAGTTGCCTCAAAGTTATTCTGCAAAATCATCCTAAATAGAATAAAGGATTCAATAGATACAGTAATGCGCGAAGAACATGCTGGTTTAGAAAAGGGAGAAGCTGCCTTGACCACATTTTCACTCTACGACTTACATTGGAGGAACACATTGAAAGCAAAAACCTTTTGTACTTAACTTCATCGACTTCAAAAAAGTATTTGACAGCATTCATAGAGACTCTTTGTGGAAAATTCTGAAGCAATATGGCTACCATCAAAAATCATAAATATTATCAAAGACATGTATGATGGTTACACATGTGCAGTTCGAACAGAGGAAGGACTGAGCGAATGTTTCCTAATAGAAACTGGGGTTAAACAAGGATGTATTTTATCGCCCTTGTTATTTGGAATTGTTATGGACTTCATAATGAAGAAGTGCTGCACTGGTAATAAAGGCATCGAATGGATACAAGTCGACCATTTGGAGGACCTCAACTTTGTTGATGACATAGTTCTCATCAGCAGTCAGATAAAAACGATGCAGGAAAACACAAATGAACTATCATCAATAGCCAGCAAAATTGGGCTTGAGATCAATCATGAAAAGTTTAATTCCAACAGATGACAAAATATACATGGAAAACAAACAAGTAGAAGAGATCGATCACTTTATCTATCGTGGAAGTCACATTGATCGAGAAGGGGATACAAGCAAGGAAATTAGAATCATAATAGCTTAAGCAGCAATGTCTTTCAGAAGCCTTGAAAAGTTGTGGAAATCAAAACTCATCAGCACAAACACAAAACGTAGACTATTCAAATCAAATGTACTATCAACCTTACATATGCGTGTGAAAGCTGGAAAACAACAAGAGATATAGAAACAAAGTTGAACGCATTCGAAAATAAATGTCTAAGTAAAATACTTGGTATAGCGTGGAACGAATTCAAAACAAACGAGGAAATTAGAGAAATCGCCAATCAACCACTAATATCTTCAGTAATAAAGAAAAGACGATGGTCATATGTTGGACATGTGATGAGAAGAGATAATAACCGAATAGCAAAGCAAGCCCCTATGTAGAAACAACAGGTAAGAGGAAAAGAGGAAGACCCAGAGAGACACTGAGGAGAACATCGATGAGAGAGGCAAGAGCAGCAGGAATCGGTTCCCTCAATGAGATAAAGCTGCTTGCACAGAACAGAGACAAATGGCGAGATCTGATAAAATATCTTTAAAAGAATTGAAAACTGCTAGAATAAAAATTCAGATGAAGGAGTATCCGACCATTGCCGACAGTGCACTGACGGTGTGTGAGGTGCAAACATTTACAGATACCTATAGTCTGGACGGGCATTCTGGGTCGTTTTGTGCAGTGTGCATTGGGTGTTGCAAAGGCTGCAACGTCATCATCGGTACGTGTCACGGCAACTGTTCACATGGGATCTATGGACACAACTGCTCCGGGTCTTGTCTCAGTGTCTGTCCTTTATGTGAGGAAAAATCAGGAAAATGCTTACAATGTAAACATCCTGGCAACACCTGAAATGACACTTGTCAAGACGGTAAATTTGGTCTACAGTGCAAACAGACGTGTTTTGATGGCTGTGACATCATATGTGACCCGGAAAGTAGAGACTGTACGTGCAAGGAAACGTATTACGGATCAGACTGCACTCTCAAATGTCCGGACAACTGTTTCAACGACATCTGTGTACAGTCAACCGGGACTTGTACATGCAATGAAACGTTCTAGAGATTTGACTGCACTCTCAAATCTCCTGACAACAGTTTGAACGAAACCTGTGAACAGTTAATCGGGGCCTGCGTCTCGTATGTCGATGATTCCCACGTTAAGAAGAGTCTGCCGACTACAATAAACCCAAGCATATGGATACCTTAATGTGTTTCTGTGCTAGACATGGTTCATTTCTTGGTGTATTTCTGTGAAGCCATGGCTCATATCTTGATGTGTTTCTGTGATAGCAATGGCTCATATCTTAGCTTGTGTGTGTGTGTGTGTGCGTGTGTGCGTGCGTGCGTTCGTGCGTGTGTGTGTGTGTGTGTGTGTGTGTGTGTGCGCTGGCCATGGCTCATGTCTTGGTGTGTGTCATGTTAGTCATATCTAATATTTTGGTGTGTCCGTGTTAATCATGTCTCATATGTTTATGTGTGTCTGTGTTTAGTCATATATCATATATTTGTCTGCATGTTTATGTTAGTCATATCTCATACTTTGTGTGTGCATGTCTGTGTATGTCACATCTCATATTCTTGTGTGTGCATGGCTATGTTAGTCACATCTCATATCTTTGTGTGTGAATGTCTATGTTAGTCATATCTCATATCTTTGTGTGCATATCTATGTTAGGCATGTGTCATATCTTTGCGTGTGCATGTCTATGTCAGTCATATATAATATCTTTATGTGCATGTTTATGTTAGTCATGTGTCATATATCTTGATGTGTGTCAGTGTTAGTCATGCCTCGTATCGCTGTGTGCATGTCTGTGTTAGTCACATCTCATATCTTTGTGTGTGCATGTCTGTGTTAGTCACCTCTGGTGACTCGGGCAGATGGTGCTCGTAAACGTGGGAGGGCCGACCATCTAAGAGCAGAAATCCCCTACAGAAAAGATCATCTGCTGCCTTGCAGAAAGATTGTGGACAATCAAAGGCTAAGGAAAGCAAACCTGAATAAAATGCTGGCTGAAATCGGATGCACTGGACCACTGGCGCAGAACACAGTGCAACGTATTAACGGGTGTTTCAATCAGAGTGGATCTGGCAGACTCTAATTGTGATGTTCTGACTGTGGGGGCGATCAACACACTTAACCTGACAGCCGACTTCATGTGAGAGTCTGTAATCCTACTCTGATTGAGCCCTGATCGCAGATAGAGAGAGAGTGAGAGTATCTTGGTCTACGCCCTATGGGCCTGTTACAGCTCGAAAGGCCAATAGATAGATAGATAGATAGATAGATAGATAGATAGATAGATAGATAGATAGATAGATAGATAGATAGATAGATAGATAGATACATATTTATGTTTATTGTAACTTCTTCTACTTTCCTTCCTCACTTTCCTTTCAGCGTTGAGGATATATATAATCTGCAGTCTTTTGCTCTTCTGTTCACCTCTGCTGCTATGTTTCCTAGTGTTTCTACAATTCCATCAATCCATCTTTTTCGTGGTCGGTGGTGATTTATTTTAGAATGTTTTGAAAGTCGAAATTGACGAAGAAGCATTTCCGGTTCTATGTTTTCTTTAATTAATCATTTATTCCTGGCTCTTTCCTTGACCTCCCGTCTCTTGTGGCCACTGGGGCTGCTGTATTTCAATATTGTGTTCGGCAACAGGTACATTTTTGGGGATTATTTATTATTGTCATTTCGATTCTTTTCAGTTGAAGCAAATTTAAACAGTCCGAACAATTTGATTATTTTTTTCATATTTAGTAGAGAAGTCGATTTTGAGTTGAGAGTCAGGTGTCAATCTGGCCTGCAGATTCAGTCTGTCTGAGAACTGAGAGTGGGACTCCGGACTGTCGTGGTGTCCGTGATGTCGTCGATGGCATTATTATTTCTGCATAAATTCTTCCTTCGAAATGTTAATAGCAGATGTGGAAAAGTTGTAAGAATAATATAAATAAATGTAGATATTATGATTGCAAATATACAAGCAATGTCATGAGAAACGTTACGAGACACACCACAAACGGAGAGTGAGACGAGAGACAACTAACTAAATCAGATAGGTAGTTAAGTAGTACAAGTACACTCTCTGCACTGTGAGTAGAGAACGAGACGACTCAGTGTCACTTAGTGTCAGTCAATGTCATTGTCAACAAGTTACTTAGTTGCTTGTCAACTCAACTGTCTCATAAGCCAAGCTAAACTAGGACACTAATCTAAATCTCTAAGACTAAACGTCTCATTGTTGACTGCTTCTCTGTCAATCTCATAGTTAGGATAGGAATAATAAGTTTTATCAAACCTGTTTTATTTATTGATATTCAGATATTGAGTTGCAGTTTGATGGAGCATTCGGTTCATTGATTCATTCAAATCAATAAAATTCATCATCACCATCATTAGTCACAGAGTGACAGCCTGACCTTCTGGGTAGTTGGACTGCTCTCTAGGACTGCTGGACTGAGTCTCTGTTGACTGCATCTCTGTCAATCTCATAGGAGTAATATGGAATGGTTAAGTTTTAGCAAACTGTTTTATTGATATTGAACTGCTGTTTGATTGTGTTTGAGCATTCCATTCATTGATTCATTTAAATTAAACAATACATCATCATCATCATCAATCATAGTGACAGTTTAGTTTTGCTTAACTTTCTGAGTAAGTTAGAGCGCTCTTTACTCTCAGACTCTTTACAAATTTCTTCAAACCTTCAGCATTAAGAGCTATTTTCTGAGATGTTGTAAATGTTCATCATATCCATTCTCAGATGTTGATGTTGTCCTCTGTATGCCTTGTATTTTTTTGTCTGATACCATGCCCAGTTTTTTTTATTAGATTTTCCTGAAGACTTTGTGTAGATCTTGTAACATGTTCTTATCATTTTCTTTTTTTTACTGGATTGCTGACAGTATGTCTTTAACCTTTAAAATTTGTCCTGTGGATTGTTGAATCTGATTGTGCACTTCCTCTTTGCTGATATCTCTATGAGGTTATGTGTACAATTTTTCTATGTCATCTCTTTTCATGGCCTATATTCATCCTATCATACTGATCATCTTTAAGGATCAGTAGTGGGTGTCCATGTGTTGCAAGTATAAAGACATTTTTAAAAAATATCTTTCTTTACGGTCTCTTCCCATTACTGGGGTCTGCTGAGAGAATAAATTAATTAATTAAATCAAATCCGTGGCTTTACACTCCTCTGGGTTGTGATATCTAATGACTAGCCCTCTTGGAAAAACGACGAAAAACAGGAGGTTTTGTGTGAATTTTGTGCACATTACAGAACCTTTGGCAGTTGGAAATCAAAATGAGTAGGTCAAAAAATGGCTTCTGCCTGGGCAAAATTTATAGGAAAAATGTACCCAAAACGTTAAAACTCTTGACAGAAAAAAATATGAGTACCTCTGAATTAAGAGAATATCTGCCTGTATGGACCTGAGCACATAGCTGCTAGTGTGAAGAATAAGAAAAAGTTATAATTACACAAAATTCAGTTCATCAGGACTCAACACAAACAAACAACAACTCTTACTGGCATATCTCTTGGGATGGTCACAGTACACACGGTCAAGTACACGTACACACAAAAGCAATGGCAGGGACAGAAACAGTGACAGTATGGGAATCATACAGAGGATGATGACTCAAAAGATAAATAAAAACAAGATCTTAGAATATCAACACAACTGCATTCCAGCTGTTACTATTACTCAAACATCAGAAGGTCTGAATGTAAGCAAAATTATGTGTTATAACGATAAGTGATACAAAAATTACATCATCGACCATGGGTGAGCCACACCTGATGTTTGCAATAACGACAGTTCAAAGGAATGAAGTTACCATCCCGACCTATCTTTATCACCTATTATTAGTTACCGATTTACTCCATCGCGTCGTGTTACACCATGACAAGAAGCAGCATGTATGTCATGAATGTACACCATTGTATATAAAAGTATGTTCCAAATACATGCCATTTTAGACTGCTGCCACCACGAAGAGGACATCAGTGTGCTGGATTTATACAAGTAGTATATGACCGGGTATAGATCGTAGATTCGACCAGAAGTGTTGCATAGAATAAGCGTCGTTATTTTATGCCAAATATATTATAGCGTTAGAGTTAATTGCAGTATGAGGTAAATGCCCGGTAGTCATGGCCCAGGTGGACTCACCTTCCTTAGAGTGTCAAGAATCTAAAGGGCTGAAACACTTACTTGATGGGGGTCTCTTCTTCTGATGATCAGATTGCCTGCAGCTGCAAAACGCTGTATAAAGAGTTTCCTATTTCTTTTCTTGTTATCCCTCTTTTGCCAGCATCAAATATGGTTATTCAGCAACAAGAAAGAAAAGCACTGCATGTACAATCAGATTCCTGAGAACAATCATTAAAGTCACTTTAAAACATAAACTATCATATATATATATCTATGATATATATATATATCTATCTATCCGGAGACGGCACATAGGGCAGAACCACAATCTTAAAAACAGAAACCTTGCGTGCCAAAATGTCACATATTGCAGAGATCACTGCTTCCAAAATATATATATATATATATATATAAACATCAAAAATATCATTTCAGAAAATGAAAAACATCTAATGCAACAAATCTATATCAATAGGAGTGAGAAAGAGAGTTCATCGGTGCTATATAGGACCAATTCTGACCTATGGAAACGAATCATGGAAAGTAGACAAACAAATGAAAAGACGATTAGAGGCCACAGAGATGGGATTTCTCAGAAGAATGTTGAAAGTTCCCTTGGACAGCTAAAAAGACCAATGAGGACATTCTCAAAGAGGCCAACACAAAAAGGGAACTACTAAAAACATCAGAAAGAAACAACATTTTTCGGGCACATCATGAGAAGAGGAAAGTTGGAATACATGGTTACAACTGGCAAAATAAAAGGAAAGAGAGATTGCAGACGACAATGAGAGAAAATACTGGATAGCTTGGTATCATGGCATAGAAAACAGTCAACAACAGAACTGATACGATGCACTGCAGATGATAGAAGATTGTGGAAGGACATGATTGCCTACGGCAACCGATATGGCACATGATGATAATGATGAAAACATAAAAGAAACAAAATGAAGGTAATGGGAGATTATTATATTTCTTTCAATACCAATTTCCAGTGACATGTGTGAGGGAGTTAGATATACATTTTTGCCATTCTTAGCTATAGAATTTGGAGATGAAAAGCCAAGTGCTCCTCCTTCAAAGCTTTTTACACCTCTTTTTGGAGCATTGGCCACAGACAAGGACTCTCCAAACACCCCTATTCTTGGACATTTTATCTACTTCTCTCAAATCTAGGACAATGTTCTTAAGGGTTTATATGACTTTTCTTCATGCACATCTTGGCCTTCCAGGCATTCTTGTCCCTTGTGAGTTCCCATGATAGTGGCTTTCTTGCTATGCTGACATAAAGTTTTCTTAGTGTATGTCCAATCTATCACTGTTTTCTGTTCATAATTTGTTGCTCGATTGAACCTTGTTTTGTTCTTTCTCAGATGTCCTCATTTCTGATTTTATCGTACGATCTGATGTTCACAATTTAAAACAATCCAGATGCTCATTTTGTTTTTCAGCTGATTTGACTGGAGAGTGTTAAGCCGTAACTGAACTCAGGTTCACTGCACTGCCAAGCCAATGTTACCACTATTCTACTATTACTATCTTCTAGATATTCTGTTGATCTTTTGCCCTTTTGAGTTGAAAATGACATATAGGGCAGACATTTTTAACTCTTATGTCCAACGATCTATCTTTGTTATCTAGTGTCAGACCCAACACATTGTATCTTGCCAAATCTACCAATTCTGGGTGTGCCTCTGTCTTGGCACGGGAGCTGATACCTGCTGTTCTTGCTTTTCACCTTCATTTTCCTTTTAGTGTTTCTCTAGGTTGGCCTCTTTTACTTTGATTGTTTACGATGAATGATGATATCGTATGGAGAACAGATGGCTGTGTTCACTTTCTGTGTGGTTTTGCCTTATGTCTTTTGGCGTGTGCTGAGACTGCTATGATGGGGACTACAGCTACCTTTCTTTGTTTTGGAGATGAGCTAGTAATTCGGATGATTCCACTGGCACGGGCGGTTGAGCAATTATGGATTTTAATTCATTTGGAGTGATACCGGGGCCTTCCATAACCATAACTTTTATTTTCTGCTTTCCATTTGAGGGCTTGCTTTGAAATTATCTTGTTGTATCTACTCATCACATGACCAATGTATGACCACCTACTTCTCTTAATTAATGATTATACTTTTAGGTACTTTGTCATTTCTCTTATTTCTGCAAAAGTCTTGAATCCATTGCATGGTACTGAAAGTATTTTCCTGAGGTATTTATTTTCAAATGCTTCTGATTTATTTTTTGCTTTCTTAGTTGTTTTCCAGGTCTTGAATGCTTAGATAAGGGTGGATAATACATTTTATTTATTTGAAAATCTCGAGCTTTGCTTTTTTGCTTAGTAATTTTGATTTCCATATGTTATCAAGGTTTCCGAAAGTCATTGTTACCTTTTTTTATTCTGATTATAATTTCCTTCTTTGTAGTCTTCTTGATCTATACAGTTTCCAAGATATGCAGAGTGGTCTACTTCTTCCACTGCTTTTCCTTCCTTGTATATTTTTTCTCCCATATGAATTTGATTTTTCGTTGCTTCTAGATATTATATTTGTAAATTTACCTTTTGCAAAAATTAGTGCTGTTTTATTTACATAAATTCAGTTGTTTTTATTGTAGTGTCATCCAGCCATCACGATGCCAACTTTGGAAACTGAGGAGTTGGAGACCTCTGTTCGCATGAAAGTAGGATACAATGGGTAAGAAACTCTGTTATCTATTAGAGTAATGTTGATTACCTTATGAATGTAATGTTGGTTATCTTATTAAAAGTTTTTGGTCATTGAAAAATGTGTGCGGACACTATATTAGACTAAAATTACTTAGGAAGTGGGGGCTGGGTTGTCTATGAAGTTAGACGTTGGCTGGACAAGAAGAGCCCCTGGTTCAGTTTCTACCACAGGCGGTGGAAAACAAATAATTAAAATCTGTGGATTTTTCATCGCATTACCTGCCCTTAGTCTCTGGGTAGTCAGATTCAATGTTTAGCCCTCTCGGATGACAACAAAATACAGGGCATTACAGTAAGCACACATTAAAGAATCCTTGACAGTTGGAAATTGAAAAGGGTAGGTGAACAATGGCTGCCACCCAGGCAAAATTAATAGTAAAAAATCAACCCGAAATATTAAAACTCTCGACAAAAAAAAAATTATTATATGCCAGTATCCTTTTAGGGAGCCACGATAGCTCAGTGGTTAGTGAACTGGACTACCACGGACAAGGGGCAGGGTTCGATCCCAACTGACGGCTTCCGGGTTCACCCAACCTTAAATGGGTACCGGATTTTTTCTGGGAAAGGAAAGCAGCACAGGCGTAATACTGACCACATTACCCCAAAAATCATGTGCTGAAGGTCTGTAAAATATAGGGTCACTAACACCATATTTCCCTATACACCACTTGACGTGACCGGGGTACTTTACTTACTTTTACTAGTATCCTTTTAGTAACCCCTAATTTTTTAGCTAAATAAATTGAAGAGACAACAAATGAGCTCATTTGCTCATCTTGAAAGAATGCCATTCTATGCCATGCAAACATATTTTAAAAGAGATGGAAGAAGCGCCTGTAGTAGTAGACCCAGAGTAAGATGGACTGACAACATCCAAGAAAGGCTACAACATCAATGGACTATGGTTGAGACTGCCAGAAGGGCGAAAATTAGAACTTTGTTATCTCCCTCTACACCCAAAAAGATGTAAGAGGAAGTGAGAAGGTAAGAAATAAGAAAGAGATTGAATGACTAATCTAATCACAGGGATAAGTAAATATAGGCCTCATGTTTGAGTTAAAAAAGGGAACAGGCAAATAATTGCAATTGGTGCGGTAAAGCTGGTAGCAAGGAGCCAGTGATGGGGAGTGTTAGACACTCCAAGGTCCATTGGTGACAGCTTTACAAGGAGGGAACCGCAGTATTGTGTTATGTTCCCTCTTTGTAAAGCTGTCACCATACCTTGGAGTGTCTAACACTCCCCATCACTGGCTCCTTGAGTTAAAAAACTCTTAGTAGCTGAAAATAAAATAAAAATATTCAGGCCACATATCTTTAAAATGATTAAAATGGAGGGTTCCTTCCATGTATGTATATGGGAAATAGATGTCAGTGCCCATGTTTTTCATTGACCAGCTGCATATTTTATGGGTTATGTTCTTGTTTTATGTCAGGCCACTCTGCTTTCTCTGAAAATATTTTTCTGCCCATTTTCAGATGCTACATGAACCATGAAGCCTGGTGGTTTCATGGTTCATCCAAAAATACATTTTCCATATCAGCGAATCGAATAACCTTCTGGTTATTGGCGAGCGCACGAAAAGCTCAGCTACTGAGGCTTCTGTATACCATTATCTGGTAAAAAAAAAATTGATAAACTAGTAATATTCATATTGGGGGAGAATTGAAAAATATTTTACCTGCAGGGTATAATTACAGCTACACCCGTGTGACTCTCTCTTTCCCATTCTGACCACGACACAGGGAAGTCATTTTTCTTTTCTTAAACCAGTTTTGATTATTTTGTTTTGGATGTTTCGTTACTAGTTAGCTATGTAGGATTAGTTTTATTTACTTACCTATCTGTATGTGCATGTTGTTTGTTTGTTCCTGCTGAAGGCCCATTGAGCCGAAACGTCGTTCAAATCTATATCGTCTATCAATCACATAAAGCTTTTACCATACCATTTTTTCTAATTTTTTTTTTTTTCAATTCTCCCTCACATTTAGCTTTACTGCAGCTTCGCGTTTTTATGCATTCAGTTGCATTTCTTTGCCTTTTACCCCCTTTTTCCCCCATAATTTTCATATTGGAGGCATAGGCTCGTCCCAGCAGCAGAGTTGGAAGTTGTCAGCGACCCACAGCTGATGGCTTGTTAGACATCAGTGCTAATAACATCAGTAAAGTACAACATTGTGGTTTCCCAAATTCAGCTAAGATTTTTTCTTTTCGTTCGCCAGCTTTTACCTCTGACGAAGTCCCTAGATACTAGGAAGTGAATTTTATCCATTTTTCCCTGGCAGCCATGCGCACAGGGGTCCCTCGCCGCACAGGTAAATAACTCAGACTTTGGAGGTACTCATATTTATTCCGTCCATGAGTAATTGACGTTTCAAGCCGGGCCTCGCTGCTGAGACTAGGGGTGGTTGCCGTAGAGAGAAATCATAAATAAAAATTCCAACCGGTGTAGCTGGGATTTGAACCCACAGTCTCTCTGTCTCAAAGCTGGCGTCTTGCCTCGAGACCAACCAGTCTCCCCCCCCCCCCCCCCCCCCCCCCCCCCAGCTAAGATATAAATATAGTAGTGAAGGTGGTGTTATTTTTGTACATTTCTTCAGTCCATCTTCCTCCTGAGTGCAAGAATTTAAAAGGCTAAAGCACTTGCTAGGATGTCATCTGATGATCAGATTGTGTCCTGTTGCAAAGCTCTCTATAAAGTATTCCCTAATATTGTACCTAAGCTAGTTTTATTTTTCTTTTTAAATTTATTCAGGAATATCTTGGTGACCAGCATAAAAAATGATGTGAAATACTTGGACTTTTGTGCAGAGATCAAGGACATATGTAAATTTGATGATGTGCAACCTTTTACTGTGAAGTGGTTGGATGAAGAGGGTAATGCTGTTCATTTTAATATTAGTTTATTTGTGTCGTTGCTTATCTGATCCAAGCTTTGTCATTTCTCGCAGATGCAGTTATTTTGGTATTTTATGTTGCAAAGACTATTGCTGATCTTCACTTTCTTTCTTTTTAACTCTTTGCCTTTCTTGTAATGCTCGGACTGATGCATTTTCTTTGCCTACAATTCCAAATAATGATCTCTCTGGTTCTTGCGAAATATCTTAATAATTCCTCCATATCTCTTTTTTTTTTTTTTAAACTCTTACAGTAGTTTATTGTATGGAAGAGTGATTTCCCCTACTACATATCCACTTCTGAATGCTTTAATTTACCACATGTTGGGAATACGTTTGATTTCTAGTGTACCTCTAATTGTGGTTTTTTTTGTGTGCTGTTGTGTTTTATATCATATTGTCACAGCTTTCAATGGAAAATGGGTGAAACCTAAGTTCTGTATGAATTATTTAAAAGACTACAAGAGCTGTGAAAAGTGAGTTTACTAAATTTTCATAAGAAATAGTATGTTTACATTATCATATTTTGTTGCATTACGATTGAGCAGTCTGTGAGTAACATTTTAAATTTTTCCACTTTTATGTTCCTGCTACTTCATGTTTTAAATACCTAATGATTTTATGTCCTACAAATATTATTTCCTTTTTGTGCAATATGCCTTCTTTAATTTGATATATAATATAGTTTGCTTTATTTTAAGCACAAAAATGCACTATCATCAACAGCCATTAAAATAAGACTTGCGATCAATCATGAAAAGCTTATTTCCAACATATGAAAGAATATACATGGAAAAAAAAACAGTGGAAGAGATAGATCACTTTATCTATCTTGGAGGTCACATTGATCGGGAAGAGGATACAAGTAAAGAAATTAGAATCAGAATAGCTAAAGCAGCAATGTCTTTCAGAAGCCTTGAAAAGTTGTGGAAATCAAAACTCAGCAGAAGAACGGAACTTAATTCAAATCAAACGTACTATCAACCCTTACATCTGCATGCGAGAGCTGGAAAACAAGAGACATAGAAACAAAGATGATCACATTCGAAAATAAATGTCTAAGGAAAATACTTGGTATAGCACGGAAGGAATTCAAAACAAATGAAGAAATTAGAGAAAGTGCCAATCAATCACTAGTATCATCAGAATCAAGAAAAGATGTTTGACATGTGATGAAAAGAGATAATAACCGAATAACAAAGCAAGCCCTCAAGTGAGACACAGCAGGTAGGAAGAAAAGAGGTTGACCTAGGGAAACACTGAGAAGAACATTGATCATTGAGGCAAAGGCAGCAGGAATTGGGTCCCTCAATGAGATAGAGTTGCTTGCACAGAATAGAGACAAATGGCGAGATTTGATAAAAGATCTTTGCAAGGATTGAGACTGCTAGAAATAACATTTCGAAACAGGGAAAGAGTATCTTAGTCTGTGCCTATTGGTCAACTATGGCTTGAAAGGTCAATAGATAGATGCTTTAGTTAAAAACAATTTTTACTTTGGACTCGTTGGGTTTTCACAAATCTAAGTCAGATAATTCAATTCAAACCAGCAAAATAATTAGGAAGGGAAAGAGTTAATTCATGAGAAAATTGGAGAATATGTACGAATTGTTCCATCATAAACTGTACAACATACTATCTTTAAAAATCAATTAAAAATAGTGTCTGATCATAGTAAACTATGCCCATCCGCTGCCAGTGCGCTGCCGTGGCCTGAAAGGGGAGTAAAGAGTAGTGGCACTGTACCCTAACAGGCATGTTCGTAAAAGGCGAAAAAGGAGGGTTGGGCACAGGATTGGCTATCCATTCTCATTTGACCCCAAAAAAAATGTCCGGTACATGTGTGAAATTTATAATCTATATCTCTTGTCCAATTTTTGAAAAAGCACACAAAATCACCATCACATGAAATAGAATCATTATCAGGCTATCATCATATCTAAGTTGAATAAAACCTATTTTTAAATCACGTATTTATATAATCTTGGTGAGAATCATCAAAATGTGAAAATCATCAAATTGTGAAAATCATCAAAATCCAATGACTTAATTTAATTTCATCATGGAGGCTAGAAAACAGAAGAGGGATCCGTGTGTTCACATTCTGACAACGAATTTCAAACACAAATTTAAACATGTTAGAATTCACCATTACCCATGATTAAACTGGAAAATGTCAGCAAATTTAGTGTATTTTTACATTGAAGAGTTCCTAACAACTGATGTAATGTAAAACTGTGTCCAAAAATCATTGCAACGAGACAAGTATTGAAGCAATGGAATACGGTGCATTAGGAAGCAGCAGGTAATTAACAAGGGTATTAATGTAAATTATGCCCCACAACATACAATATGGTAGGGATGTGAAGTATTAAACTTCATTTTATATTGGTTTATTTATGAAGTGGCCAGTTCGACTGTTATATTTATTGTACTGACTAAAAAAATAGAAAAGTTCTGGTAATGGAGAGATTTAAAGCTTTATTTAATAACATGTTTAAAATTGCCCTTTTATGTATATTCTGATATCAGGTGATCCCTGCACAATATCATCGCAGATTGAGTTGAACGAAGCCATACGATTATATGAAGTAAACAAGGATTCAGAGCTGAATATACATGGTAGGTAATGAAGTTAATACAAATATCTTATGTTAGAGGTTATAGTAGATGTACAACAGAGGTGAGATACAGAATATCTCAGGCAAAAGCAGCGTTCTGAAAAATGAGGAAGATACTATAAAAAAAAAAGTAAAGTACCCCTGTCACGCCAAGTGGCGTATAGGGAAATATGGTGTTAATGACCCTATATTTTACAGACCTTCAGCACATGATTTTTGGGGTAATATAGCTGGTATTATGCCCGTGCTGCTTTACTTTCCCCAGAAAAAAATCTGGTATGCATTTAAGGCTGGGTGAACCCGGAAGCTTTCAGTTGGGATCAAACCCTACCCCTTGTCCTTTGTAGTCCAGTTCACTAACCACTGAGCCATCGTGGCTCCCCAGGAAGATACTATGCAATCCATTTTTGACAATTGAAACAAGAAAAAGAGTTCTTAAATGTTATGTGGAGCTAGTCTTAACATATAGATGTGAATCATTGACAACAGACAAAAAAAATAACTGGAGGCTGTAGAAATGTGGTTGCACAGAAGAATGCTGAGAATACCATGGGCAGCTAAGAAGAGTAATGAAAATGTTCTGAAAGAGACCAAAGCAAAGAGAGAGCTAATTTCCAATATTAGGAAGAAACAATCATCATTTTTTGGCCATGTAATGAGAAGAGAACAACTGGAATATATTGTAATAACTGAGAGAATTGAGGGACGAAGAGATAGAGGGAAGCAAAGAGAAAAAATACCAGACAGCTTAAGAGAATGGTTTGGCACAAGGTCAACAATAGAAATAATAAATAACTGTCGAGATCAAAAGTTGTGGAGAGACATGATCTCCTACGCCAGCAGGCTTGGTAGATGATGATTATGTTTTTTCTGTTATATTGTGCTCTCTTTGTATTTGATGTTATATGTTTATTCTGTTATTTTGTGCTGTCTTTTATTTAATGTTACGTGTATGTTCTATTATATTGAGGTCAAATGTCCAGTCACATGGTTTGTTTTGCAGCATCTATTGTCATTATTGCTTGAATTTTTTTAAAACTCTGATATGTCCTAAATGATATTTTATCATTTCTATTTCTGTGTGTCTATATCTGTGTGTACTTACAAGTGAATGAATAGTTTGAGTTTGTGTAGTAACTTACATTTTTTCCTCTGTTTTAGTCTTTCCAAATATCCCAGAAAAGCCAGGAATGCCATGTATTGGAGAAGACCGTAAGTTTGACTTATTTTTATTTTAAACATTTTCCATTTTTTGTTTGTTCATTCCAAATCTGATTAATATGTTTCTCAGCAGCTCTTTCCCTCCATTTCTATAAAGTAGAGTATCTCCTTCCTGTGGTAAAAAAAAAGAAAGTAGTAAAGTACCCCCGTCCCGCCAAGTGGTGTGTAGGGAATATGGTGTTAGTGACCATAAATTTTACAGACCTTCAGCACATGATTTTTGGGGTAATGTGGTCGGTATTACGCCTGTGCCGCTTTACTTTCCCAGAAAAAATCCGGTACCCATTAAAGGCTGGGTCAGTTGGATCGAACCCTACCTCTTGTCCTTTGTAGTCCAGTTCACTAACCATTGGGCTATCGTGGCTCCCTCATTAGGGGAGTGGAGTGTAGAATTTATTATGGGCACAACTTTTGAGAGAGCATGGCCCAGTGTTCTCTTTCCCAGAATACCTGACAATCTACTTCAGCGTTCAAGTCTTGTGGTATTTTTTAAATGGACTTTTTGTTTTCTTTCACGAGGGGTAAGACTGACACATGATGAGTCTGTCACATAGTTTGTTGTACTCTGTTCGAGTATGTCCTGATTTTTCCCATAAACCTGTGCTGTGGCTGACACACTCCCATTTTCAACAGGTGAAAAGCGAGCCCGCTATGATTTTGCTAATCAGTTTAAAGTAGAAAAAAGCATAAAATCATATCATCATCGTCATCAAGTACCGGGCCTGCTGGCTTAGGTGATCATGTCTCTCCACAACTTTTGATCTCGACAGTTATTTATCATTTCTGTTGTTGACCTTCTGCCCAGCCAATCTCTTAAGCTGTCTGGTATTTTTTTCTTTGCTTCCCTCTATCTCTTCGTCCCTCAATTTTCCCAGTTGTTACAATATATTCCAGTTCTCTTCTCATTATGTGGCCAAAAAATGATGGTTGTTTCTTCCTTATATTTGAAATTAGCTATCTTTTTGCTTTGACCTCTTTCAGAACATTTTCAATAGTCTTCTCAGCTGTCCATTGTATTCTCATCATTCTTCTGTAAAACCACATTTCTACAGACTCTAGTGATTTTCTTGTCTGTTGTCCTATTGTCCATGATTCACATCCATATGTTAAGACTGGCTGAACATAACATTTAAGAACTCTTTTATAAAATCATATATAAATGCATAATCATGCTAGATCTCAGTAAAATTGGTCTAAGTAAGAGAAAGAAAGAATATCATAAATGATATTCTGCAGCTTTACTGATATAAGACGGGACAATAATAACGTTTTGACTTATATAAAGTCTTTATTTGTAGACAAGATTAAAGACATGAACACATCTGGTTCATGAATAAACAGTGATAAAATACTAATTTCAAATGTATCGACTGGATACACAAAACTAACCAAGACAAGGTTATAATTTTGAAAGGGTTTTGATGGCTTATACAATTCTATCTATCTATTGACCTTTCGAGCTGTAGCCGGCCAATAGGGCGTAGACCAAGATACTCCCTCTCTTATCTAAATTTTTGTTCTTGCAGTTTTCAATTCTTTTAAAGATATTTTATCAAATCTCGCCATTTGTCTCTGTTCTGTGCAAGCAACTCTATCTCATTGAGGGAGCCGAATCCTGCTGCTCTTGCCTCTCTCATCAATGTTCTTCTCAGTGTCTCTCTGGGTTTTCCTCTTACCTGTTGTTTCCCACAGGAGGGTTTGCTCTGCTATTCGGTTATTATCTTTTCTCATCACATGTCCAACATATGACCATCGTCTTTTCTTTATTATTTATACAATTAATTTGTGGAAAGATTAGGAAACCATGTTATAAAAGCTTAGATAGTTGAGTAGCCAAACGAGGATGCGGGTTTGGATTTAATTCTGATAGGTCACTTCAAGGTTATCTTCATCCTTAGATGAGTATAGGACTTTTCTTGAAAAAAAAAGTTGACACCTGGATAATACCGACAACATAACACAAAAAAGTGTCAATACCCCAAATAATTTGGACACTAATACCATATTTTCCCATCATGGATTACTTATTTTTGTTATATGCTTGAAAAAAACTATTTAAAAAATGTTAATTCCAGGAAATATGTACAGAAGAGGAGCTCGTAGATGGCGAAAGTTGTATCGTGTAAATGGTCACCTGTTTCAAGCCAAAAGATTCTCTAGGGTAAATTATGTTTTTATTCTTTCTTTTTTTCTCGAATATTTAATTGAAATTGTTTTTATGTGTTTGTTTATAATGCATGAAATGTTATTTTAATGTGAAGTTTATATTTCATTTACTCAATTAACGTCCTGAATATTTTTTTTAATTTGAGATTTTTCAATAAATTTCACATCATAAAAGAGCTACTTTCTGCCAAGAGATTATAACGCCTTAACTTTAAAAAAATTAATCAAATTTATTATTTTTTAAATATTATATATATTTATTCAATATGTTATATATTCGATGATATATTATATATTAGAGATGAAATGGCATGGATAATGCAATAATTTTAGTAGAACAAATTTTGAAATGTTTTATTAACTTAAGAGCTGGGAGCCCAGTGAATATGATTGGTTGTTTCCTAATCAGGTGAATGCTGGTTGGATTCTTGGTAGGGTCAAGTATTTTCTGTCTGGGATAAAACAAAAACTCAGAGACTTGTGCACCACATGACAACTTCATTAGGTCATACAATTTTTTTTCAGAACAAAGTTTGCATTAAAAAAACATTATAGTTATAGTTATTCGAAGGCTCCGGTATCACTGCAAAAGAATGAAAATTTATAATTGCTGAACAGGCTGTGTCAGTGGAATCATCCGAATGAACATCTCTTCAAATATCCAAACAAAGAAAGGCAGCAGCAGTCTCCATCAAAGCAAACACAGGACACAACAAAAGACATAAGGCGTATCAGCACCGAAAGTGACACATCTGAACTGTCCTTCGTCAAAAAATATCATTCATCAATCTGAACTGTCCCTCGTCAAAAAATATCATTCATCGTAAGCAATCTGAATATAGAAATGCCATCTAGATAAAATACACAGCTCACGGCGTGCACAGAGCACTAAACTCAGTGGCTCCGGCAACAAGCTGTACTTGAAATATGAGAAAACTTGCATCATTGCACGCTTTTCAGACTGTGCCTCAATGGTTCCTGTTGCTTATCCGCCATATTGACCGGAAGTCCCTTTAATTTAATTTTTTATCTTTAATTTTTAAAAAAATAATAACTAAATAGTAACAAAATCTATCAAAGCAAGAGACAGCTGAATGGCGCTGCATGGTAACCAACCTTCGATGCGGAGACGGCACTCAATGAATGAATGAAACCAAATCAGAATGGAGTCTGGTGACAGAATAATTTGTCTTAAGCTGTACGCCTCACGATAGCTCAGTGATTAGTGAAATGGACTACAAAGGACAAAGGGTAGGGATCGATCCCAACCGACGGCTTCTAGATTCACCCAGCCTTAAATGGGTGCCTGATTTTTTCTGGGGAAAAAAGCGGCATGGGCGTAATACCAATCACATTACCCCAAAAATCATGTGCTGAAGGTCTGTAAAATTTATGGTCACTAACACCATATTTCCCTATACACCACTTAGCGTGACAGGGCTCTTTACTTTTTTTTTTTTTTTTACACCTCGCGTTAGAATAACAATTACAAAGTAAATTTATTTGCAATTATTCAACAAGTTGCTTTAATAGCAGCCTATAAAACATTTTAAATTGAGGCATACTCTTGTTGACCTTTAAATGCCAAGAGTTCTTTAATGTGCTTGAGTGCACATTATGGGCCTCCTGTTTTTTTTACCATTAATTGAGAGGGCTAGACATTAAACATTCTTTAATAAGAGAATTTAAACAACCTACAATTTTGTCGTCTGCTATCTCGTTCCTTTTATTTTGCCAGTTGTAACCAAGTTACAACTGGCGAAATAAAAGGAAATAGAGATTGCGGATGACAAAGAGAAAATACTGGATAGCTTGTTGTCATGGCATGGAAAACAGTCAACAACAGAACTGATACGATGCACAGTAGATAGAAGATTGTGGAGGGACATGATCGCCTACGTCAACCGGTATGGCACATGATGATGATGTAACCAAGCATTCCAACTTTCCTCTTCTCATGATGTGCCCAAAAAATGTTGAATGTTTCTTTCTGATGTTATTTAGGAGCTCCCTTTTTGTGTTGGCCTCTTTGAGAGTTTCCTCATTGGTCTTTTTAGTTGTCCAGGGAACTTTCAATATTCTTCTGAGAAATCCCATCTCTGTGGCCTCTTTGGCATATACTTAACAAATTGTGGCCAGACTGCTGTCATTTTAGGCATACTCTCATTGTAGGCTTTCAACTGCCAAAAGTTCTTTAATGTGTGTGAGCGCACACTGGATCCGTGAACCACAACTGATCAAGAATCTACACACATCCTTGCATAGACTGGAAAAAGGCTAACCAATCTCACCAAGATAGTAGAGATCAAAAAGGGAGAGAAGCCCTGTTCATTAAAAAAAAGGGGAACATTGCACACATCTGAACGCTTGCTATTTAAAACCTCTGTCTGAGTTTTTGCAGTCGTGACGTTAAATAGAGAATTCCCTCCTGCAAAGTTTAACAGGGATGTTTGTCTAGCCCGCCACCCCCAGAAAAATTACACCACAAATATATACTTTATATTATGATTCACTTAATTCACATTTAATGTCTCTTATTAACACTGAACGGTTTTATTTGTTTATATAATTTTATAATTTCTGTGAGTAAAAGTGAAAGTCATAAATTTGTTGACCATTTCAATTTTGTAAAATTTGTCTTGGAAGTTGAACTATATTTTTGTGCTCACAGCACCTGTAAAAGCGACATTCATAAACACCGGGTTATAAGTAAGGCAATTTTTTTTTTTAAGCAAATTTGCAAGATGAACTGAAACAACAGACACTGCAATGTCGACGGCATTACATAAATAATCATTATTTTTATAGCAGAAAGGATAACGAGAGCTGCATAGGCAGCAATCCTGAATGAAAGTTTGAAACATGGGAATTTTTTATCAGGGGATGGCATTTTAATTTTAGGGTCTCATTTGCATCATCGTGACTTAGCTAATTTATTCCAGCTAAAGAATGTGCCCCGAACATGCTTGCGAAAAGTTGAATGTATTTAGATGTATAGAGCAGATGATAGCTAAGATGAGTAATGAAAATGTTCTGAAAGAGGTCAAAGCAAAAAGAGAGCTAATTTCCAATATTAGGAAGAAACAATCATCATTTTTTGGCCATGTTATGAGTAGAGAATAACTGGAATATATTGTAACAACTGGAAAAATTGAGGGACGAAGAGATAGAGGGAAACAAAGAGAAAAGATACCAGACAGCTTAAGAGAATGGCTTGGCAGAAGGTCAACAACAGAAATGATAAAGAACTGTCGAGATCGAAAGTTGTGGAGAGACATGATCACCTACGCCAGTAGGCCAGGTACTTGATGATGATGATGAGAGCAGATGTTGAAGATGACAAGATTAATATGAGCAACTAAAAGGAAACAAAATGGGAAAAATTATTTTTGTTTAAAACAATTTTATAAATTAAAGAAATTTTTTTTTTTCAAAGCTTTCTAAATTCAACATGATTGTTGAGATAAGAAGTCAGAGTACAATGTTATGATTGATTATTGTGACAGGAACTTTGGTGCTAGCTTCATGATCAGAAGGGTTATTGTGACAGGAACTTTGGTGCTAGCTTCATGATCAGAAGGATCCAGGTTCAATTCCAAGAATTGGTGGATTTTTTTTCGGACAGATAAGTTCACTCAGCCTCTAAAAATGGGTACCAAAGATTTTTCTGGGAAGTAAAGGTGGCCTGGCGTGATAATAACCAAATGAGGACTTGTTGGTCTCGAGGCAAGACAGCAACCTCGAGACAAAGAGGTTGTGGGTTCAAATCGCGGCTGCACCAGTTGGGATTTTTATTTGTGATTTCTCTCTGCGGCAACCACCCTTGGTTTCAACAGCAAGCCTTGAAATGTCAATTACTCATGGACGGAAAAAATATGAGTACCTCCGAAGACTTATCTGCCTGTGTGACGAGGGATCCCTGTGCACACGCCTGCCAGGGAGAAACAGATTAACATGCAAAATTCAGTTCCTAGTCTCTAGGGACTTCATCAGAGGTCAAAGCTGGCAAACGCCAAAATAAAAAAAAAAAAAACCCCACATTGCCCAGCAGTGTTTCATGGCCATTAACACCATATTCCCCAAAGCCTAGCAGGTGTGGCGAGAACCTTTACTTCACTATTGAGATAAAAGTAATGAATGGTTGTTGGGATAAGAAATAACATTACTTTTTAATTATTATTTTAAAAAAATTAAAATGTAACATTACTATTATGTAAATATCTAGCTTTTGGTATTATTCTATTAATTTGACCTCTTATCTAGCTAGCTGCTTGCATAGTGAAGATTGGATTTTTTCTTGAGTGTGGTGTTCTTGTTTTGCTGTTTAAACATTTTTTTAAAATGCATTAGATAAATATTTGCATTGCTTTAAAATCAGAATTTGCTGGCATTCTGTTTGCTCGTTTGCGTTCACCCGATAACTAGAGGATCACACTTCTTCATCTTCTGCCCTAGAAGAACATAAAGTAGTCGTATCTGCGTCGTATTGTGGTTTGCAGTAAAACTCTGATATTTGCGCTTTTTGGCTCAACATATACGACTTCAGCGCGTGTGTTGGCAGTGAATTTTACCAAAAATTACTATTTTGTTTCATTTTATAGATCACTAGGAGAATAGGGGGCCAATGGAATAAAAACCAATATTTTTTTAAACATATATATAATTCACCCGTCAAGGATGGTCACTTTTAATGTTTGCCAGATATTTCTGATTAGTGAACTGGACTACAAAGGACAAGAGGTAGGGTTCAATCCCAACCGACGGCTTCCGGTTCTATCTATCTATCTATTGACCTTTCGAGCCGTAGCCGGCCCATAGGGCGTAGACCAAGATACTCCTTCTCTTATCTGAATTTTTGTTTCAGCAGTTTTAAATTATTTTAAAGATATTTTATCAAATCTCGCCATTTGTCTCTGTTCTGTGCAAGCAACTCTATCTCATTGAGGGAGCTGAATCCTGCTGCTCTTGCCTCTCTCATCAATGTTCTTCTCAGTGTCTCTCTGGGTCTTCCTCTTTTTCTATTACCTGTTGTTTCCCATATGAGAGCTTGCTTTGCTATTCGGTTATTATCTCTTCTCATCACATGTCCAACATATGACCATTGTCTTTTCTTTATTACTGAAGATATTAGTGGTTGATTGGCGATTTCTCTAATTTCCTCGTTCGTTTTGAATTCGTTTCATGCTATACCAAGTACTTTCCTTAGACGTTTATTTTCGAATGCGTTCAACTTTGTTTCTATATCTCTTGTTGTTTTCCAGCTTTCACACGCATATGTAAGGGTTGATAGTACATTTGATTTGAATAGTCTAAGTTTAATGCTTTGCAGCCTTTAGTGGGTACCTGATTTTTTTCTGGGAAAGTAAAGCGGTACGGGCGTAATGCCGACCACATTACCCCAAAAATCATGTGCAGAGGGTCTGTAAAATTTATGGTCACTAACACCATATTCCCTATATGCCACTTGGCTTGACGGGGGTACTTTACTTTTTTTTTTAGATATTTGTGATGTACGCTTATCTTATTCACTTTCCTCTTAGGTCGAGGATGATATGCTTTGTATCACTAGTTTATGGCAAAACTGCAATATTTGCACCTTTAAACCCAACACATTCATCTTTGACATGGGTAGATCTACGTAGCAATTTTGTTATCCACTCTTAGACTTTTAACTGCCAAGGGTTCTTTGACGTACACGAGTGCACACTGGACCTTCTATTTTTCACAGCTTTTCAAGATGGCTAGACATCAGATCTGACAACTCAGAAACCAGGGGAGGGTAAAATCACAATGAAACCATGGGTTTGAAGTGATAAATACTCACCACTCGTGGCAGGGTTTAAAACCATGGGACTTTGCTGTCTAGAAGCCAGTGTCTTACCACTCGAACACACAGTCCCTACATACGGGTTCAAATTATACTTGCATCAAAAAGTCATTTTCTATTATTTGGTTAAAATAAACCTCAGATATGAACATCTTATGGTAACTGTATAGGGCGTACTGTCTCTATTCTCCAGTACTACAGAACTCAGAAAATGGATATGCGCAGTAATGTTAGTAGTTCTATAAATGATTGATTCCAGGTTGTGGATTACTCGCTAACCAGCCTTAGACAGTGATATATGAAACATTATATTTTTGTGATTTTTGTTTGAAATGAGCTGGTGCTAATTTCTAAAAGGTCCAGACTCTGTCATATCCCACAGATTGTGGCAATTGTTACGTACATGTGCAAGAAATTAAATCTTAAATAACGGTTGTTAAATGAATTATTTATAAACTCCAGTCGCCATTAAACACGTGATGATTATAATATGCATGCCTTTATACTGCTTCATATTCAGCTATTTATGAATGTCCTAGTGATTTTTGTTGATTCTTTTTTCTGTTTTAGAAAGCTGCATGTGCATTTTGTCAGGACAGAATCTGGGGTCTAGGCAGACAGGGGTACAAGTGTATAAGTTGTAGAGTCACAGTGCACAAACGCTGTCACAAACTGTACAAGAAATTGTGTGGAACAGTCGAGGTACATTTTTTCCCCAGAATACATTGATATAAACAGGGTCTCACTTACTACAAAAAGCCGGCATTTCCTTAATAATTATAAACCCAAATGAAGATTGCAATATGAACAGGAGTATGTTCATGATGTGAGCAGTGGAAAGGAATGTGTCTGTAGTATGTGTGTTTGGTGCCTAATTGTTGTGACGTGCCTCTCTGCTGACCTCTATCATTTGGCTGAGAGTGACTGCGCATTATGGTTGTTCTTCATAAGTGTTAACATATAGTACGTGTGAGTTCACACAGGATAGCCAAAAACATATGTTGGTCTACTCAGAAGGAATGAGTATTTGGTGGTAAAGCGATTAAAGAAATGCCTAGTTTGATTGAGAGTGAGAAATACCCTATATTTAACTAGTATGTCTTTCTTTGTGGGCCCCGGTTAAAAGTTGGTGCACTCTGTCCTTTAGCATGATGTTAAAAGCTGTCATAGAGCTGGAATCTTCATCATGTAAAAAACTGTCTGCTAAAATCACATTATGTTATTGAGTTATTTGTGGGTCATCATCATTGCACTCCAAACATGTCCATAGGTGCTCAGATCCCCTCCACAGCAAATCCCGCAGTGTCCAGCGATTGTTGACTCCAGTTCTGTGTTAGATGATAAGTCTTCTTATATGCCCACTAAGTTTCTTGTTTCTGGCTGTGCCCATCTTAAATCCCATCTCTTTCATCTGAAGGAGTGGTGTGGACTCATGGTAATCACATTATGTGCTAATCTTAAAGGTACAGTTGGCCATTTGAAATTTTAAATTCTATTCTTGGAATAGTTTCTTTGCAGTTGGGGTCATCCTCATATCTACTTGACCTCCTGTCACAGCATATCCCAAAGTGTCTATTGACAAAGTTACCCTCCAAGCTGTCCTGCTATTCGGCTGCAATGATTCCTTTGAAAAAAAAAAGAGTATTTCAACAACCACTTATTCACTCCCATTTCTCTCAAAGAAAACAAACAAGGCAACCAAAACCATTCTTAGTGACTACACTCACATTCTCTGTAATTTCTTCAAAGTCCCAGCGACGTGAGCCACTATTATCAGTTGATGCCATTAACAATGATGAATTCCACACCATGTCATATTTGTTCAGGTGACAATTCCAATTGACTTTGCTGATAAGAAAGTGCCAAGTCACGTCCTTACTCCAGTGTACTTGATAAAAAAACTAAAAACAACCAAAAGGTGGTATTAACAGTTTCACTTTCTGTAAAATCCCTCCCGATGAACATAGCATCATCTTTTCCAAAGCCACAACCCTATATAGAAATCCCCAATATAATACAGAAACATTGCTTAAGGAGTCTACAAAGAGGAACAACTAGTATGAGCATTAGTGTTAAATAAATTGAGAATGAAACTGTGGGCACTGACAGATATCCTTCTTGCTCTCGCCATTTGATATTTTTTTGGCTTGGCTCCATCTTTTCATTAGGACAAAGAGTGCATTCCTCTTTGTAGTGTCCCCATAGTTTTTGTTGTATGACTCTATTGTTCAGTCAGATTTGAATATTTGCTTATGTTCGCCCGATGACTAAAGTATTCTAGAGTATTCGTAGACTGTAGAATTCCTCTTCGTTAACCACCCTTAAAAGGACGTTAAGTGGACGTGTCTGCGTTGTGTTGTGGTTTTTAGTATAACTGTTATATTTGCGCCTTTCGGCCCAACACATCCGACTTCAGCACTACATTTTTGAGTACCGGGTTGTCTTCCCTCTTCGATCCCTACTCGTTTGGCGAGACTAGACAGGTTAGTCTGTTACTAGAGGCACCGCGGAGAGGTGGAGCAGGATCTGGATGGTTTTGGTTCACCGATCCTGGCGCAAGCCATCAGCTGTAGGTCGCTGACAACTTCCAGCTCTGATGCTGGGAGACGCGCCTTCGCCTCCAGATTTGAATATAAGTTTTGTCCTCGACCTAAATAAAGTGTTCTAAAGTCTGGAGTCTGGGTTATTCCTAGGAGTGACTGGTAGACATTGATTAGTTTAGAAATAAAAATAAACTTTGATTAGAGATTAATCGAAAAGTGCACAGAAGTAAACAAACCAATATATGCCTGCTTCACAGACTACACCAAAGCTTTTGATAGAATCCGCCATAAACAACTTATAGACTGCCTAAAAGAGATACATCTAGATGACATGGACATATGACTAATATGTAATTTATACTGGAGCAAATAGCAGTAATAAAATATAATAAATAGAACTTTACACCCATTGATATAAAAAGAGGAGTAAGACAAGGATGCATCCTATGACTAAGCTTGTTCAATCTATACACTGAGCAAATCATTAAAAAACATCACAGAGATGCCAGGCCTAAACATTAATAGAAAAATAATCAATAACCTAAGATATACTGATGATACTGTATTACTAGCAGAAAATCCTAAAGATCTGCAACAATTACTTAATGAAATAAACATGACAAGCAAAAAATATGGATTGGATATGAATATCAAAAAGACTAAAACTATGATCATAAATAAAGATAATACTTAAAACCTACAAGTGGATGCCAAAGTTAAATAGACCTGGAGACAGTTCAGAGCTACAACTACCTCTGACATACTTTAACCAGTAATGGAAAATGTACAACTGAAATAAACAAAAAAATAGATATGGCAAAAAGTAATTATAACGACAGGAAAAATATACTAACATCAAAACAAATAATACCAGGACTAAAACTAAGAATAGCAAAATGTTATCTATTCTCAACATTCCTGTATGGTGCAGAAACGTGGACATTAGACAAGAAAATAGAACAGAAATTGAAGCCTTTGAAATGTGGATTTATAGAACAGGAAGAATTTGATGGAAATAAAAGAAAACAAACAAAGTCTTAAAACAAATACAGATGAAAATAGAACTATTAAATACAATTCAAACAAGACAAATGAGAATTTTGGGGTATGTTAAAAGACAGCACCTACTAAAAGTAATTTTGGAAGGAAAAATACATGGTAAAAGAGGCAGAGACAGACCAAGACTAACTTGAATGAGTAACATCAAAAGATGGACGACTCAGCTTATGACAACCTGCACTATCTGCAAGATACATAGTGGAATGGCGCTTCATGGTAGCCAACCATTCAATGCAGATGCTGTACTCGATGATGAAATAAACTTTACACCAAGGTGAAGATCATTTACTGATTGGGGGAACTGCTTGATCTCGAGGCAAGACGCTGGCCTCGAGACAGAAAGGTTGTGGGTTCAAATCCCGGCTGCACCGGTTGGGATTTTTATTTATGATTTCTCTCTGCAGCAACTACCCCTAGTCTCAGCAGCAAGGCCTGGCTTGAAACATCAATTACTCATCGACGGAAAAAAATGTGAGTACCTCTGAAGTTGGAGTTATCAGCATGTGAATCGAGAGACCCCTGTGCATATGGCTGCCAGGGAAAAATGGATTAACACACAAAATTCAGTTCCTAGTCTCTAGGGACTTCGTTAGAGGTAAAAGCTGTCGAAAAAAATAAAATATTACTGATCAAGGCAGATAAGCAGGAAGATTCCAGTTGTTGAAAAGAAAATCACCTTCAGAAATTGGTAGGTAGTAAGTGCTAACAAATGTACCAACAAGGCAAACAACAAACACAATCAAAGACAACCATTGCAACTTCCTGTTGCAGGTGGACAGATTAACTTATACTACCCTCCCCTTTTTGTTTCTCTCCCCCATTCTTGTCTCTTGACCCATGGTCTGTCACCATCCTGCGCTCAGTGAGGATCTTGGGTCCCAAATTCAGCAAAGTTTTTTTCAAAATTATAATTTCTTCATTCTTTTTACAAGATTTGGTTACTTCTTATAATGTAATACGGGAGGTCAAAAAGTAATGCACACCAATTTTTTTCTCGGCTAATAATAAAGATAGGAATATGAAATTTTGCACACTTGGAATATGACATGTTCCAATTATGTGCACCAAATTGCACAGCATTCTGATAAATATTACGCAATCTATGAACCGTTAAAATGGAGCTTGTCAACAATGTCCGTTACAAACAGCGAATTGTCATAGAATTTCTGGTTGCGGAAAAAGAAACTGTGGCAAACATTCATAAACGACTGTGTGCAGTGTACAAATGTTCTGCAGTCGATAGGAGCACAGTTAGTCGCTGGGTTCAGAGAATTAAAGCTGCAGAAAGTGTACGAGTGGAGCTGCATGATTTACCGCGTTCTGGACGTGTTGCCTCGGCTACCAGCACAGACATGTTAAACCGGGCTGATGCCATTATTCGTAAGGATAGGCGTATCACTAGTCAGCAATTGGCATTACAGCTTACAGTCAGCAAGGGAAGTGCAATCGCAATTTTTAAAACTCTCGGATATTCAAAGATTTGCGCTCGATGGGTTCCTCGGTGCCTAACAAATGATCACAGAGTTCAAAGGAAAACATTCTGTTCTGAATTGTTGGAGCGTTTCGGTGTTGAAGGAGAAATGTTTTTGTCAAAAATTGTTACCGGTGACGAAACGTAGGTACATTATTATGAGCCTGAAACAAAAATGCAGTCAATGGAATGGCATCATCCGCAGTCACCAAAAATAAAAAAATTCAAAACATCTCCATCAGCCGGAAAGGTGATGATCTCTGTCTTCTGGGACATTGATGGTGTGATTCTTGTTGATGTAATGACAAGAGGTGAGACAATCAACTCGACAGCTTACATCAATACACTGACAAAACTCAAAAATCGGTTCCACAGAGTTCGGCCTAATAAGCCATCTGCAGATTTGTTGCTTCAACATGACAATGCACGCCCTCACACAAGTCTGGTAACACGGGAAGCAATCAACAAATTTGGTTGGACTGTACTGCCACATCCTCCTTACAGCCCTGATCTGGCTCCCTCAGATTTCCATCTGTTTGGACCATTCAAAAAATTCCTGCGTGGGACACACTTTGACAATGATGAGGGTGTGATCCGTGCAGTTAAAAAATGGCTACGCGAGCAGGACAAAACTTGGTACAAACGAGGCATTCATGACCTAGTTTCGCGTTGGCGTAAGGCAATACGCTTGGACGGAGATTATGTTGACAAATAGGTAGTGTCAAGGGGATGTTCAGCTACAATCTGTGAAAATTTCACACATTTTGCCCGAATAGTTTCCGAGAAAAAAATTGGTGTGCATTACTTTTTGACCTCCCTACGTAGTTAGATTCTATTACATTTCTCTTGTGTTTTTAAGGAAGGCCTTATGTAGGCTGAAATGTTATAGTTTTGTATTGTTCTCCTATATAAAGGTGTCACGAAACACTGTGTTTTTCTCATTTCCTGATCACCAGCTGTACAATAGATCCACAATTAATTGCCTATGCCCTCATAATCAGAGACTCTTTACAGTCAATATTTGATTACAACCAACATCAGTAAATCATCTGGATAGTTTTTTTTTTTTAAAACAAAAAAAAACAGTTTTAAGGTTTATTGGATTCCATTATCCTATCACAAAAAAAAAAAAAAAAACCCAAGATAATAGTTATGTAGCATGCCTCTGAGGCTCATGCGTACTCCCTAATATGAGCATTAACGTTGTCAATGACTGACATGGAAACATATGTTGACAACAATTCTTGCTTTAAATTCTCTTTCTTCTTTCTTCACTTCCTCTTATACCCCTTTGGGTGGAGGCTGGGGGCCTCGGTAGCCTTGTTGGGGAAACCACCCAACTGGGTTACAGACGTTTGGACAATCTGTGTTCAATTCCCATTGGTAACAATGTGAATTGTACTCGTGGTTGGAAAAAAAATACCACCATGGTCAACCCAGTCGCTAGCTTAAATGGGTACCAGGGTATTAATCTGGGAAGGTGAGGAATGCCGCCTCGCATTGTGAGTTTCAATGCTTGAAGCGACACTATCCAGATGTCTCCGAACACTTCTGGATAGCCAGCCGAGCAACAATGGGTGAAATCTTGCGTGTTAAGATGCCGATTCAAGTCTCGTATTGACCTTTACCCTTTGGGTGTCGAGGGAGATACTATGTTCCAGTTCTTGCCATTCTTGCAGCCTCAACCATTGCCAGCTGATGTAGCTTTTCTTGGATGTTGTCAGTCTTACCCTGGGCCAACACAGGCTCTTCTTTTATCCTCTCATTTAATATATGTTTTGTATTGTATAGGATCTCTTGTTATTCTTTCTATTTCATTTTTGTGGTAATTTTCAACATTAATTGTTTTCTGTAATTTTCCACATTAATTATTTTCTATAATTTTACACATAAATTGTTTTCTATCTATTGTCCCTTTAAGTTGTGATTTATCATGATTAGTCTAGGAATTACACAAATTATTTTCTATCTATTGTCCCTTTAAGTTGTGATTTGTCATGATTAGTCTAGGCAATTTGAGAAGGTAGTTTGCCATTCCTTTCCTTCTTGGCAGTGACTGTACTAGTCGGAGATCACAGCCATATCTTATGCAACAAATCTATGTCAATTGTAATGAGAAAGAGAGTTCATCTGTGCTATATAGAACCAATTCTGACCTATGGAAGCGAATCATGGACAGTAGACAAACAAATGAAAAGACGATTAGAGGCCACAGAGATGGGATTTCTCAGAAGAATGTTGAAAGTTTCCTGGACAGCTAAAAAGACCAATTAGGAAGTTCTCAAAGAGGCCAACAGAAAAAGGCAGCTCCTAAAAAACATCAGAAAGAAACAATCAACATTTTTCGGGCACATCATGAGAAGATAAAAGTTGGAATACTTGGTTACAACTGGCAAAATAAAAGGAAAGAGAGATCGTGGATGACAAAGAGAGAAAATACTGGATAGCTTGGTGTCATGGCATGGAAAACAGTCAACAACAGAACTGATACGATGCACTGTAGATAGAAGATTGTGGACGGACATGATCGCCTACGCCAACCGGTATGGCACATGATGATGATTGTCCTTTTGAGCCGAAGATAGCACATAGAACATAAATTCTAAGACTTCATGTCTGACAGTCTTTGCTATCAATTGTCAAACCTTGCACAACTCCCTAATTGCATTATGCCATATGTCCCTATTCTAAGTATGTCTGTCATTCTCAGCTAGGCAGCTGATGCAATTAAGGTTGTTTCTCACCTAATTTTTTTTCTAAGTGTTTCTAGGTCAGCCCACTTTTTCATTTCACTTGATTATTGATGACATTTTTTAAAGCTCTGTCTTTTTTCCTTCCTTTATTTTTATTATTATTGCATTTATTATTTTAGCGTGAATAAAAATAGGTAGTATAAATCTTATACCAGCTTGCTGGGCCTGTCATAGAGTTATCTTTGCACTGAACATATTGGTGTTGTAAGCAAAAGCATATCTTTTACACAATTTTACATGCAACACATTTGAATCATGTTGTTTAAACCGCCTACGTGGTCAGTTCTAAATGTGCTTATAAAATATGTATTTTAGGACATTTGATGTCTTAAAAGTTTACCTGGACATTATTCTTGAACAACCTGGATGTATCCGTTACATTTTTTTAACAGGAAAAATATAGCCTATATATATATATATGTTGAAAGTTCCCTGGACAGCTAAAAAGACCAAGAAGGAAATTCTCAAAGAAGCCAGCACAAAAAGGGAGCTCCTAAGAAACATCAGAAAGAAACAATAAACATTTTTCAGGGACATTATGAGAAGAGGAAAGTTGGAATATTCAGTTACAACTGGCAAAATACAGTGAAAGAGAGATCGTTGATGATAAAGAGAGAAAAACTGGATAGCTTGTTATCAAGGCACAGAAAACAGTCAACAACAGAACTGATACAATACACAGTAGATAGAAGATTGTGGAAGGACATGATCGCCTAAGCCAACCAGTATGGGTACATAAAGTGGTGAGGCAGGGATGCATCCTCTCCCCATACCTGTTCAACATCTATGCTGAGAACATCATGAGAGATGTCAGAAATGACGACAGATTTGTAAAGTTTGACCCTTTCACAATAAATGGCAACTTAATTCCAAAACTCAGTGACACATTCAAGAGGTAGGGTTCGATCCCAACCGGCGGCTTTCGGGTTCACCCAGCCTTTAATGGGTACCAGATTTTTTTCTGGGAAAGTAAAGTGGCACGGGTGTAATACCGACCACATTACCCCAAAAATCATGTGCCGAAGGCCTGTAAAATTTATGGTCACTAACACCATATTCCCTATACGCCACTTGACGTGACAGGGGCTCTTTACTTTTTTTTTTTTTTTCAATGGCACAGTCCTCCTCTCAAATAGTGCAGAAATAAATAAAAGAGATAATTGAGTTAAAAAAACACAGTGAAGAACAAAACCTGTATCAAAACAATCAAAAAACTAAGATAATATCCATTGACAAAACAAAAGGCCAACCCAAAATCATCATCGACAGTGAAGAACTTCTTTCAGACAGGCCGTGGTGAATGCAACATTCTGCAAAAAAAACATGATCTAATGATGACACTGTTTAATAAATTATTTCTCAGCTTTTCGCTAAGATCAGAGTGTAGTATCTGTTCTTATCAGATTAATATCTGATACGTGGCCTGTTGGATCACTACAATATTAAACTGATTTTTGGATCTTGATGAGATGCCTGGGGCTTGCTCTGCTCTCGTCTTGGATCAGCGAGGTATTGCAGTTTTAATATGAGGTCAGGTTCAATCGTGATTGATGGCTTCCAAATTCACTCAGCCATAAATATGTACCTGCTTTTTTTTTCTGGGAAAGTAAAGTGGCACAAGCAGAGTACTGACAACATCACCCCAAAGATAATGTGCCGAAGGTCTATAAAAAATATAAGCACTTAATATCAACCATATTCCCTATATGGCACAATGGGGCTCTTTACTTGTTACTTTCTTTGACAGTTGTCAGTTAGAACAATGTTTGTGTGATGTTTAGCTGGCAAATTTATAGCTTATCCTGCACAGCATGCTGGGCTTTCCACATGGAGTTGATTGAGTTTAAATTTGTGGTGTTTATATGTTTCATTCTTTTTTTCTTTATGTGATGTGCTTATACTTGTTTATTATTCACATTTATTGTGTTATTTATATTCAGTTGTCAGTTGTTAACAACAGGTTCTAGAAGTAGCCTCATAAAGTGGAATGAATGTTTTAAAGCAGGGCTGTTCACTCTCTTGAGAAGTGAAGAGACTAATATAATAAAGCTTGTGTGTAAATGTTAAAGTTCATTAAAGAGGCAACAGATGTCTTTGATGGTCTAGTACAACTGTGAACAAATCTGATAATATAACGGCTCTGGGGATGTCTTTGACAGTCTAGTACAACTTTGGATAAATCTGGCAACGTAATGGCTCTGTGGATGTCTTTGACAGTCTAGTACAACTTTGGACAAATCTGGCAATAAAATAACTGAGGGGATTCCTTAAACAGTCTCATATAACTTTGGATAAATTTGGCAATTGAGGGCAATATAATGAAGAGATGCCTTTGGTATTCTGATAACACTTTGGCCCTCATGTGATCTTGGTGAATCTTATAGATAACTTTGAAGCCCAAAAGAAAATGTTAAACACATAAACTTGTGCGGTTTAATTCTAAGAAATCTCTTTAAACGAGCTGTGAACAGTAATGAAATATATTGCTCAGATCTTTAAGGAAAGTAAATACCGACCACATTACCCAAAAAAATCATGTGCCGAAGGTCTGTAAAATATATGGTCAATAACACCATATTGAATCATGGACAGTAGACAAACAAATGAAAAGACGATTAGAGGCCACAGAGACGGGATTTTTCTGAAGAATGTTTCCCTGGACAGCTAAAAAGACCAATGAGGAAGTTCTCAAAGAGGCCAACACAAAAAGGGAGTTCCTAAAAAACATCAGAAAGAAACAATCAACATTTTTCAGGCACATCATGAGAAGAGGAAGGTTGGAATACTTGGTTACAACTGGCAAAATGAAAGGTAAGAGAGATCGCGGACGACAAAGAGAGAAAATACTGTATAGCTTGGTTTCATGGCAGGAAAACAGTCAACAACAGAACTGATATGATGTGCTGTGGATAGAAGTTTGTGGAAGGACATGATCGCCTACGCCAACCAGTATGGCACATGATGATGATGAACACCATATTCCCTATACGCCACTTGGCGTGATTTTTTTTTTTTCCCAACCGACGGCTTCCGGGTTCACCCAACCTTTAATGGGTACCGGATTAAGCAAATTAAAACCTGTAGACTGTTTTGAAAGTCTGTTGAGACCTCCCGTTATGAGTCTGATTTAGATCACTTTTGGCAGTACAAAGAAAATAATGATCCTATGATTTTGTTGTAAAATTGTTCAGGAAGTGTGGTGAAGTGGATTATATGGTTGACCTTTGGTAGTTGGTCCTGTTTGACGACCAATAAAATTGTACCACAAAGAGGTCAACTGAGGTTTGCAAAAATAAAGTCCCTCAACAATGGGGGACCCTTGTCAGCACCACAGCTGAAAATGGTCAGTGACTCATAGCTGACTGTTTATACAAGGTTCGGTAAACCAGAACTATCCAGATTCTACTCCACTTCATTGCTGTCACCTGGAAAAAGACTAACCACTCTAAGTGAGTAGGAGTCAAGACAGAAGGCAATCTGGTACCAAAAAAATGCTGAGCTAAAGTCAAATGTGTTGGGCCAAAAGGTACAAATATAGGAGTTTTACTACAAACCACAACACAAAACATCTACAGTCACGTAATTTCCTTTTATGGATGGACATAAAGGACGAATCAATTCAGAGGAAGAGGTATGTTTACAGCACTCGGGAAAAATGACAAATAATCAACAACAGAAAAAATAACAATGTATGGTCCGAAGCAGGATGAAACCCATACTCGGTGGCACAGCGCCTTGCCACGAAAAACCAAGCGCTAGGGAACACTGCCACTCAGCTAACTAAAAAAATAAGCTATAGTGGACAATGTCTTACACGTAGGTGTTCTCTCATAAGGCTGCGATCACAGCTCGGAAATACATTGTGTATCTGCATTTTTCCTATTAAGACAAGTATCTCCTGTATAGGGTATGGCTGAATATTTGCGTTGCAGACAAACATTTAGGATGAAAGAGCACGAATAGTAGTTTCCAATGGCTTATACATGAGACAAATAATAATAAATGAATATTATTATATATTTATTTCCCTCTATAATAATATTCATTTATTATTATTTCTCTCCTGGACATAAAGGACCATTAATTTCTTTAGTCACCATCAGGTGAACATGAGAAATAAAAAAAGAAAGAGGAGCTCCAGGAATCATTTTACTAAATACTATAGTTTAATGTTTGCTTCATTCTAATGATGATTTGACCATGGCATTGTCAAAATAACTGCCAAACGTATCCAAAACATGGCCAAAATGTGTTAAACAGAAAAGGATCTTTGGCCTTCCAAAAATGTATCTCCACCTTGATTGATCATTGGCAGCCCTAACAGGTTGTCCCATATCTGGCCCACATCTTTTTATTATATGGGGAACTTCCAAGGCGATAATAGGGAATAATAGAACAAAGAAGTATTTGTTAGCACTCGGAATTTTTCCGAGTGCTAACAAATACTTCTTTGTTCTATTATTCCCTATTATCGCCTCGGAAGTTCCCCATATAATAATATTTATGTATTATTATTTGTACCCAGTATATAACCACTGGGAACTACTATTCGTGCTGTTTCGTCCAATAAATGTTTGTCTACAACACAAGTATTCAGCCCTACTGGGAGATACTTGCATTAATAGGAAAGTACAAATATACAATTTATTTCCGGTCTGTGATCGTTACCCTATGCTATAGTCATTGAGAGCGCCTTTCGTGCAAGACACTGCTGCAATAGCTAATTTTTTAGTTGGCTGCATGGCAGTGTACCAAGCGTTCGGCTTCTCGTGGCAAGGCGCGGTGCCACTGAGTACGGGTTCGATCCCACTTCGGACCATATATTGTTCTTCGTTTTTTTCTATTGTTGTTTGTCTGTAAATTTTTCCGAGTGCTAACAAATACTTCTTTGTTCTATTATTCCCCACATCTTTTTACCCTGGTGCTTACTGCCATTTTGACTTTTGTCTGGTTCTCTTTTGCATTCTCCTTGGAGATTTATGAGTGGTAGGTTTTGGGGTGTGTTCTGGATTTATTTGTAATACTTGACCTATCTGACTTTGTTATTGCCCATGGAAACTGCTTTTTGACATATTTCATTTGTCTTTCTTATGTTTTTGCAGTTTAACATTTTTCTTATTCTCATGTTTTTTTTTCTTGTTCTCTTTACTTTCTTGTTCAGTTTTACTTTTTATTATTCTCAATTTTACTTTCTTATTTACTTTTACTTTCTTTTTATTCTCAATTTAAGTTTAGTTTATAAACTTTTTTCTTATTTATAATTATACTGTCGTGTTCAGTTTAACTTTTTCTTATTTATAATTATACTTTCTTGTTCAGATTTACTTTCTTTTTATTCACAATTTTAGTTCTCTCATTTTAAATGAAACTTCACTGTTTTAGCTATATTTTATATTGTGCTAGGAAGTCACAGAAAACCCACCTTCTGCTCAAAATGGTGAAAGAGGAGCACAAGTGGAGCCAAAACCTGTTAACGGGGACTCTAAAGGTTCGTATTCAGTTATCTTCATCATTATCATCATCATGTTCCATACCGGTTGGTGTAGGTGATCCACAATCTTCTATCCACAGTGCATCGTATCAATTCTGTTTTCCATGCCATGACATCAAGCTATCTAGCATCTTCTCGCTTTGTCATCCACAATCTCTCTTTCCCTATATTTTGCCAGTTGTAACTAAATATTCTAACTTTCGTCTTCTCATGATGTCCCTGAAAAATGTTGATTGTTTCTTTCTGCTGTTTTTTAGGAACTCCCTTTTTGTGTTGGCCTCTGAGAATTTCCTCATTGGTCTTTTTAGCTGTCCAGAGAACTTTCAACATTCTTCTGATAAATTCCATCTCTGTGGTCTCTAATCATCTTTTCATTTGTTTGTTTACTGTCCATGATTTGCTTCCATAGGTTAGAACTGGCTCTATTTAACACCAATGGACTTCTCACTTCTGTTGACATAGATTAGTTGCATAAGACGTTTATTATTTTCTGAAATGTTATTTTGGTCCGAGGCTATTATGCTTTTTATTTCTGTGGTGCATCTTCCCTCTAATGTTATTATTGTACTTGACGTGATGCACTTGTTTCAGATTTGTCCAGTTTATTTTTATGCTGAATGAAGAAAAGATAATAGATGAACAGAATGATGAAATAAACCTGAGAAGGCACCAGTGCTGAATCATGTTTAGAACTCATCATCAGTGAATGCCATCTCCGCAACGAAGGTCGGCTACCATGGAGTGCCATTCTGCTCTGTCTCTTGTTTTGATAGTGCAGGTTGTCATAGGCTGATTTGCCCATCTTGTGCAGTTACTCGTCCATGTTAGCCTTGGTCTGCCTCTGCCTCTTTTACCTTGTAGATTACTTTTAGTAGGCATTTGTGTTTTTTAACATGCCCCAAAAATCTCATTTGTCTTGTTTGAATTGTGTTTAGTAGTTCTATTTTCATTTTTAGTTGTTTTGAGACTTTTATTTTTCTTTTTCTTCCATCCAATTCTACGTATTCTTCTATATATCCACATTTCAAAGGCTTCAATTCTCTGTTCTGTTTTCTTGTCTAATGTCCATGTTTTAGAACTAACAGATCAAATGAATTTTGAAATGTGACAATGATCATCACTAGACTAAATTAATGTTCTGAATTAATGGGAAAAGAGGGAAATGCAGAGGTAGATGGCATTAGATCAGAGAAATAGCAAACATTGTGAAGGGCACCATGTCTGAGACATATTACAGGGGAAGAGTGAATGGCCAAATCGATAGATTCTTCTCAAGATCAGAAAGAGGGTTCTAATCACTGCAGGGTTAAAGAAAAACTGCGGAACACTAATCTTAGCCCACAGCATGTAGTGTTCTTGACAGATGCAAGATCAGTACTCCAGGCACTACAATCCAGAAAATTGCCATATCTGCAGACCTTATTGAACTCTGCAAGCACCACAAGGCTGCCCTGCAGTGGATCCCATCTCACTGTGGAATACCATGAAACGAGAAAGCGGATCAGTTAGCAAAGGAAAGTGCAGCAGGCACACAACCAGATGCACCGGTTGCATACCATCAGAAGAAACTGACAATCAAATCAATCAGAGGACCACAAGCCCCAAATCAGATTGCCTTCATAATATGAATAGATATGAACAAGTTATCATTATATGCCTCAGAACAGGACACAATGGACTCCACAGTATACAAAATTCAAGATCGACAACTCAACTACACTCACATGTGGACAGGCGCCCCAGACTGCTGAACACATACTTCAAGACTGCACTGAATATAGTAGACTGAGGAAAATCCATTGGCCCATAGATACAACACTACAGACTAAACTATATGGGCCACTGCAAGAATTACAAAACGCAGTAAAATTTATACAGGAAATGACATTGCAGATATAGACAATACTTCAGGTGAACGAAAGATAGATAGACTGCAAGGTTAAACAGTTTTTCCTTTTCAATAGAAATAAAAAAAAACTGACTCAACACCTTGTGCTGACTGCACTGGGCATGCAGCCTTTATTCTCCAATCCTGTAGTTGTGGCCCCCCGCCCCTGCAAACTTTTAAATGTGATAGTTGTTGTCATGATAGGCAGTGTATGGACCTGAGCACTCAGTTATTGTCGTGATAGGCAGTGTATTGACCTGAGCACTCAGTTGTCATGATAGGCAGTGTATTGACCTGAGGGAATAATAGAACAAAGAAGTATGTGTTAGCACTCGGAAAAATTGACAGACAAACAACAATAGAAAAAAACGAAGAACAATATATGGTCCGAAGTGGGATCGAACCCGTACTCAGTGGCACCGCGCCTTGCCACGAGAAGCCGAACGCTTGGTTGCATACCATCAGAAGAAACTGACAATCAAATCAATCAGAGGACCACAAGCCCCAAATCAGATTGCCTTTCATAATATGAATAGATATGAACAAGTTATCATTATATGCCTCAGAACAGGACACAATGGACTCCACAGTATACAAAATTCAAGATCGACAACTCAACTACACTCACATGTGGACAGGCGCCCCAGACTGCTGAACACATACTTCAAGACTGCACTGAATATAGTAGACTGAGGAAAATCCATTGGCCCATAGATACAACACTACAGACTAAACTATATGGGCCACTGCATTCTTTGTTACACATACTTCTTTGTTCTATTATTCCCTATTATCGCCTCGGAAGTTCCCCATATAATAATATTTATGTATTATTATTTGTACCCAGTATATAACCACTGGGAACTACTATTCGTGCTGTTTCGTCCAATAAATGTTTGTCTACAACACAAGTATTCAGCCCTACTGGGAGATACTTGCATTAATAGGAAAGTACAAATATACAATTTATTTCCGGTCTGTGATCGTTACCCTATGCTATAGTCATTGAGATCGCCTTTCGTGGAAGACACTACTGCAATAGCCAATTTTTTAGTTGGCTGCGTGGCAGTGTACCAAGCGTTCGGCTTCTCGTGGCAAGGCGCGGTGCCACTGAGTACGGGTTCGATCCCACTTCGGACCATATATTGTTCTTCGTTTTTTTCTATTGTTGTTTGTCTGTCAATTTTTCCGAGTGCTAACACATACTTCTTTGTTCTATTATTCCCTATTATCGCCTCGGAAGTTCCCCATATAATAATATTTATGTATTATTATTTGTACCCAGTATATAACCACTGGGAACTACTATTCGTGCTGTTTCGTCCAATAAATGTTTGTCTACAACACAAGTATTCAGCCCTACTGGGAGATACTTGCATTAATAGGAAAGTACAAATATACAATTTATTTCCGGTCTGTGATCGTTACCCTATGCTATAGTCATTGAGATCGCCTTTCGTGGAAGACACTACTGCAATAGCCAATTTTTTAGTTGGCTGCGTGGCAGTGTACCAAGCGTTCGGCTTCTCGTGGCAAGGCGCGGTGCCACTGAGTACGGGTTCGATCCCACTTCGGACCATATATTGTTCTTCGTTTTTTTCTATTGTTGTTTGTCTGTCAATTTTTCCGAGTGCTAACACATACTTCTTTGTTCTATTATTCCCTATTATCGCCTCGGAAGTTCCCCATATAATAATATTTATGTATTATTATTTGTACCCAGTATATAACCACTGGGAACTACTATTCGTGCTGTTTCGTCCAATAAATGTTTGTCTACAACACAAGTATTCAGCCCTACTGGGAGATACTTGCATTAATAGGAAAGTACAAATATACAATTTATTTCCGGTCTGTGATCGTTACCCTATGCTATAGTCATTGAGATCGCCTTTCGTGGAAGACACTACTGCAATAGCCAATTTTTTAGTTGGCTGCGTGGCAGTGTACCAAGCGTTCGGCTTCTCGTGGCAAGGCGCGGTGCCACTGAGTACGGGTTCGATCCCACTTCGGACCATATATTGTTCTTCGTTTTTTTCTATTGTTGTTTGTCTGTCAATTTTTCCGAGTGCTAACACATACTTCTTTGTTCTATTATTCCCTATTATCGCCTCGGAAGTTCCCCATATAATAATATTTATGTATTATTATTTGTACCCAGTATATAACCACTGGGAACTACTATTCGTGCTGTTTCGTCCAATAAATGTTTGTCTACAACACAAGTATTCAGCCCTACTGGGAGATACTTGCATTAATAGGAAAGTACAAATATACAATTTATTTCCGGTCTGTGATCGTTACCCTATGCTATAGTCATTGAGATCGCCTTTCGTGGAAGACACTACTGCAATAGCCAATTTTTTAGTTGGCTGCGTGGCAGTGTACCAAGCGTTCGGCTTCTCGTGGCAAGGCGCGGTGCCACTGAGTACGGGTTCGATCCCACTTCGGACCATATATTGTTCTTCGTTTTTTTCTATTGTTGTTTGTCTGTCAATTTTTCCGAGTGCTAACACATACTTCTTTGTTCTATTATTCCCTATTATCGCCTCGGAAGTTCCCCATATAATAATATTTATGTATTATTATTTGTACCCAGTATATAACCACTGGGAACTACTATTCGTGCTGTTTCGTCCAATAAATGTTTGTCTACAACACAAGTATTCAGCCCTACTGGGAGATACTTGCATTAATAGGAAAGTACAAATATACAATTTATTTCCGGTCTGTGATCGTTACCCTATGCTATAGTCATTGAGATCGCCTTTCGTGGAAGACACTACTGCAATAGCCAATTTTTTAGTTGGCTGCGTGGCAGTGTACCAAGCGTTCGGCTTCTCGTGGCAAGGCGCGGTGCCACTGAGTACGGGTTCGATCCCACTTCGGACCATATATTGTTCTTCGTTTTTTTCTATTGTTGTTTGTCTGTCAATTTTTCCGAGTGCTAACACATACTTCTTTGTTCTATTATTCCCTATTATCGCCTCGGAAGTTCCCCATATAATAATATTTATGTATTATTATTTGTACCCAGTATATAACCACTGGGAACTACTATTCGTGCTGTTTCGTCCAATAAATGTTTGTCTACAACACAAGTATTCAGCCCTACTGGGAGATACTTGCATTAATAGGAAAGTACAAATATACAATTTATTTCCGGTCTGTGATCGTTACCCTATGCTATAGTCATTGAGATCGCCTTTCGTGGAAGACACTACTGCAATAGCCAATTTTTTAGTTGGCTGCGTGGCAGTGTACCAAGCGTTCGGCTTCTCGTGGCAAGGCGCGGTGCCACTGAGTACGGGTTCGATCCCACTTCGGACCATATATTGTTCTTCGTTTTTTTCTATTGTTGTTTGTCTGTCAATTTTTCCGAGTGCTAACACATACTTCTTTGTTCTATTATTCCCTATTATCGCCTCGGAAGTTCCCCATATAATAATATTTATGTATTATTATTTGTACCCAGTATATAACCACTGGGAACTACTATTCGTGCTGTTTCGTCCAATAAATGTTTGTCTACAACACAAGTATTCAGCCCTACTGGGAGATACTTGCATTAATAGGAAAGTACAAATATACAATTTATTTCCGGTCTGTGATCGTTACCCTATGCTATAGTCATTGAGATCGCCTTTCGTGGAAGACACTACTGCAATAGCCAATTTTTTAGTTGGCTGCGTGGCAGTGTACCAAGCGTTCGGCTTCTCGTGGCAAGGCGCGGTGCCACTGAGTACGGGTTCGATCCCACTTCGGACCATATATTGTTCTTCGTTTTTTCTATTGTTGTTTGTCTGTCAATTTTTCCGAGTGCTAACACATACTTCTTTGTTCTATTATTCCCTATTATCGCCTCGGAAGTTCCCCATATAATAATATTTATGTATTATTATTTGTACCCAGTATATAACCACTGGGAACTACTATTCGTGCTGTTTCGTCCAATAAATGTTTGTCTACAACACAAGTATTCAGCCCTACTGGGAGATACTTGCATTAATAGGAAAGTACAAATATACAATTTATTTCCGGTCTGTGATCGTTACCCTATGCTATAGTCATTGAGATCGCCTTTCGTGGAAGACACTACTGCAATAGCCAATTTTTTAGTTGGCTGCGTGGCAGTGTACCAAGCGTTCGGCTTCTCGTGGCAAGGCGCGGTGCCACTGAGTACGGGTTCGATCCCACTTCGGACCATATATTGTTCTTCGTTTTTTTCTATTGTTGTTTGTCTGTCAATTTTTCCGAGTGCTAACACATACTTCTTTGTTCTATTATTCCCTATTATCGCCTCGGAAGTTCCCCATATAATAATATTTATGTATTATTATTTGTACCCAGTATATAACCACTGGGAACTACTATTCGTGCTGTTTCGTCCAATAAATGTTTGTCTACAACACAAGTATTCAGCCCTACTGGGAGATACTTGCATTAATAGGAAAGTACAAATATACAATTTATTTCCGGTCTGTGATCGTTACCCTATGCTATAGTCATTGAGATCGCCTTTCGTGGAAGACACTACTGCAATAGCCAATTTTTTAGTTGGCTGCGTGGCAGTGTACCAAGCGTTCGGCTTCTCGTGGCAAGGCGCGGTGCCACTGAGTACGGGTTCGATCCCACTTCGGACCATATATTGTTCTTCGTTTTTTTCTATTGTTGTTTGTCTGTCAATTTTTCCGAGTGCTAACACATACTTCTTTGTTCTATTATTCCCTATTATCGCCTCGGAAGTTCCCCATATAATAATATTTATGTATTATTATTTGTACCCAGTATATAACCACTGGGAACTACTATTCGTGCTGTTTCGTCCAATAAATGTTTGTCTACAACACAAGTATTCAGCCCTACTGGGAGATACTTGCATTAATAGGAAAGTACAAATATACAATTTATTTCCGGTCTGTGATCGTTACCCTATGCTATAGTCATTGAGATCGCCTTTCGTGGAAGACACTACTGCAATAGCCAATTTTTTAGTTGGCTGCGTGGCAGTGTACCAAGCGTTCGGCTTCTCGTGGCAAGGCGCGGTGCCACTGAGTACGGGTTCGATCCCACTTCGGACCATATATTGTTCTTCGTTTTTTTCTATTGTTGTTTGTCTGTCAATTTTTCCGAGTGCTAACACATACTTCTTTGTTCTATTATTCCCTATTATCGCCTCGGAAGTTCCCCATATAATAATATTTATGTATTATTATTTGTACCCAGTATATAACCACTGGGAACTACTATTCGTGCTGTTTCGTCCAATAAATGTTTGTCTACAACACAAGTATTCAGCCCTACTGGGAGATACTTGCATTAATAGGAAAGTACAAATATACAATTTATTTCCGGTCTGTGATCGTTACCCTATGCTATAGTCATTGAGATCGCCTTTCGTGGAAGACACTACTGCAATAGCCAATTTTTTAGTTGGCTGCGTGGCAGTGTACCAAGCGTTCGGCTTCTCGTGGCAAGGCGCGGTGCCACTGAGTACGGGTTCGATCCCACTTCGGACCATATATTGTTCTTCGTTTTTTTCTATTGTTGTTTGTCTGTCAATTTTTCCGAGTGCTAACACATACTTCTTTGTTCTATTATTCCCTATTATCGCCTCGGAAGTTCCCCATATAATAATATTTATGTATTATTATTTGTACCCAGTATATAACCACTGGGAACTACTATTCGTGCTGTTTCGTCCAATAAATGTTTGTCTACAACACAAGTATTCAGCCCTACTGGGAGATACTTGCATTAATAGGAAAGTACAAATATACAATTTATTTCCGGTCTGTGATCGTTACCCTATGCTATAGTCATTGAGATCGCCTTTCGTGGAAGACACTACTGCAATAGCCAATTTTTTAGTTGGCTGCGTGGCAGTGTACCAAGCGTTCGGCTTCTCGTGGCAAGGCGCGGTGCCACTGAGTACGGGTTCGATCCCACTTCGGACCATATATTGTTCTTCGTTTTTTTCTATTGTTGTTTGTCTGTCAATTTTTCCGAGTGCTAACACATACTTCTTTGTTCTATTATTCCCTATTATCGCCTCGGAAGTTCCCCATATAATAATATTTATGTATTATTATTTGTACCCAGTATATAACCACTGGGAACTACTATTCGTGCTGTTTCGTCCAATAAATGTTTGTCTACAACACAAGTATTCAGCCCTACTGGGAGATACTTGCATTAATAGGAAAGTACAAATATACAATTTATTTCCGGTCTGTGATCGTTACCCTATGCTATAGTCATTGAGATCGCCTTTCGTGGAAGACACTACTGCAATAGCCAATTTTTTAGTTGGCTGCGTGGCAGTGTACCAAGCGTTCGGCTTCTCGTGGCAAGGCGCGGTGCCACTGAGTACGGGTTCGATCCCACTTCGGACCATATATTGTTCTTCGTTTTTTTCTATTGTTGTTTGTCTGTCAATTTTTCCGAGTGCTAACACATACTTCTTTGTTCTATTATTCCCTATTATCGCCTCGGAAGTTCCCCATATAATAATATTTATGTATTATTATTTGTACCCAGTATATAACCACTGGGAACTACTATTCGTGCTGTTTCGTCCAATAAATGTTTGTCTACAACACAAGTATTCAGCCCTACTGGGAGATACTTGCATTAATAGGAAAGTACAAATATACAATTTATTTCCGGTCTGTGATCGTTACCCTATGCTATAGTCATTGAGATCGCCTTTCGTGGAAGACACTACTGCAATAGCCAATTTTTTAGTTGGGAACTACTATTCGTGCTGTTTCGTCCAATAAATGTTTGTCTACAACACAAGTATTCAGCCCTACTGGGAGATACTTGCATTAATAGGAAAGTACAAATATACAATTTATTTCCGGTCTGTGATCGTTACCCTATGCTATAGTCATTGAGATCGCCTTTCGTGGAAGACACTACTGCAATAGCCAATTTTTTAGTTGGCTGCGTGGCAGTGTACCAAGCGTTCGGCTTCTCGTGGCAAGGCGCGGTGCCACTGAGTACGGGTTCGATCCCACTTCGGACCATATATTGTTCTTCGTTTTTTTCTATTGTTGTTTGTCTGTCAATTTTTCCGAGTGCTAACACATACTTCTTTGTTCTATTATTCCCTATTATCGCCTCGGAAGTTCCCCATATAATAATATTTATGTATTATTATTTGTACCCAGTATATAACCACTGGGAACTACTATTCGTGCTGTTTCGTCCAATAAATGTTTGTCTACAACACAAGTATTCAGCCCTACTGGGAGATACTTGCATTAATAGGAAAGTACAAATATACAATTTATTTCCGGTCTGTGATCGTTACCCTATGCTATAGTCATTGAGATCGCCTTTCGTGGAAGACACTACTGCAATAGCCAATTTTTTAGTTGGCTGCGTGGCAGTGTACCAAGCGTTCGGCTTCTCGTGGCAAGGCGCGGTGCCACTGAGTACGGGTTCGATCCCACTTCGGACCATATATTGTTCTTCGTTTTTTTCTATTGTTGTTTGTCTGTCAATTTTTCCGAGTGCTAACACATACTTCTTTGTTCTATTATTCCCTATTATCGCCTCGGAAGTTCCCCATATAATAATATTTATGTATTATTATTTGTACCCAGTATATAACCACTGGGAACTACTATTCGTGCTGTTTCGTCCAATAAATGTTTGTCTACAACACAAGTATTCAGCCCTACTGGGAGATACTTGCATTAATAGGAAAGTACAAATATACAATTTATTTCCGGTCTGTGATCGTTACCCTATGCTATAGTCATTGAGATCGCCTTTCGTGGAAGACACTACTGCAATAGCCAATTTTTTAGTTGGCTGCGTGGCAGTGTACCAAGCGTTCGGCTTCTCGTGGCAAGGCGCGGTGCCACTGAGTACGGGTTCGATCCCACTTCGGACCATATATTGTTCTTCGTTTTTTCTATTGTTGTTTGTCTGTCAATTTTTCCGAGTGCTAACACATACTTCTTTGTTCTATTATTCCCTATTATCGCCTCGGAAGTTCCCCATATAATAATATTTATGTATTATTATTTGTACCCAGTATATAACCACTGGGAACTACTATTCGTGCTGTTTCGTCCAATAAATGTTTGTCTACAACACAAGTATTCAGCCCTACTGGGAGATACTTGCATTAATAGGAAAGTACAAATATACAATTTATTTCCGGTCTGTGATCGTTACCCTATGCTATAGTCATTGAGATCGCCTTTCGTGGAAGACACTACTGCAATAGCCAATTTTTTAGTTGGCTGCGTGGCAGTGTACCAAGCGTTCGGCTTCTCGTGGCAAGGCGCGGTGCCACTGAGTACGGGTTCGATCCCACTTCGGACCATATATTGTTCTTCGTTTTTTTCTATTGTTGTTTGTCTGTCAATTTTTCCGAGTGCTAACACATACTTCTTTGTTCTATTATTCCCTATTATCGCCTCGGAAGTTCCCCATATAATAATATTTATGTATTATTATTTGTACCCAGTATATAACCACTGGGAACTACTATTCGTGCTGTTTCGTCCAATAAATGTTTGTCTACAACACAAGTATTCAGCCCTACTGGGAGATACTTGCATTAATAGGAAAGTACAAATATACAATTTATTTCCGGTCTGTGATCGTTACCCTATGCTATAGTCATTGAGATCGCCTTTCGTGGAAGACACTACTGCAATAGCCAATTTTTTAGTTGGCTGCGTGGCAGTGTACCAAGCGTTCGGCTTCTCGTGGCAAGGCGCGGTGCCACTGAGTACGGGTTCGATCCCACTTCGGACCATATATTGTTCTTCGTTTTTTCTATTGTTGTTTGTCTGTCAATTTTTCCGAGTGCTAACACATACTTCTTTGTTCTATTATTCCCTATTATCGCCTCGGAAGTTCCCCATATAATAATATTTATGTATTATTATTTGTACCCAGTATATAACCACTGGGAACTACTATTCGTGCTGTTTCGTCCAATAAATGTTTGTCTACAACACAAGTATTCAGCCCTACTGGGAGATACTTGCATTAATAGGAAAGTACAAATATACAATTTATTTCCGGTCTGTGATCGTTACCCTATGCTATAGTCATTGAGATCGCCTTTCGTGGAAGACACTACTGCAATAGCCAATTTTTTAGTTGGCTGCGTGGCAGTGTACCAAGCGTTCGGCTTCTCGTGGCAAGGCGCGGTGCCACTGAGTACGGGTTCGATCCCACTTCGGACCATATATTGTTCTTCGTTTTTTTCTATTGTTGTTTGTCTGTCAATTTTTCCGAGTGCTAACACATACTTCTTTGTTCTATTATTCCCTATTATCGCCTCGGAAGTTCCCCATATAATAATATTTATGTATTATTATTTGTACCCAGTATATAACCACTGGGAACTACTATTCGTGCTGTTTCGTCCAATAAATGTTTGTCTACAACACAAGTATTCAGCCCTACTGGGAGATACTTGCATTAATAGGAAAGTACAAATATACAATTTATTTCCGGTCTGTGATCGTTACCCTATGCTATAGTCATTGAGATCGCCTTTCGTGGAAGACACTACTGCAATAGCCAATTTTTAGTTGGCTGCGTGGCAGTGTACCAAGCGTTCGGCTTCTCGTGGCAAGGCGCGGTGCCACTGAGTACGGGTTCGATCCCACTTCGGACCATATATTGTTCTTCGTTTTTTTCTATTGTTGTTTGTCTGTCAATTTTTCCGAGTGCTAACACATACTTCTTTGTTCTATTATTCCCTATTATCGCCTCGGAAGTTCCCCATATAATAATATTTATGTATTATTATTTGTACCCAGTATATAACCACTGGGAACTACTATTCGTGCTGTTTCGTCCAATAAATGTTTGTCTACAACACAAGTATTCAGCCCTACTGGGAGATACTTGCATTAATAGGAAAGTACAAATATACAATTTATTTCCGGTCTGTGATCGTTACCCTATGCTATAGTCATTGAGATCGCCTTTCGTGGAAGACACTACTGCAATAGCCAATTTTTTAGTTGGCTGCGTGGCAGTGTACCAAGCGTTCGGCTTCTCGTGGCAAGGCGCGGTGCCACTGAGTACGGGTTCGATCCCACTTCGGACCATATATTGTTCTTCGTTTTTTTCTATTGTTGTTTGTCTGTCAATTTTTCCGAGTGCTAACACATACTTCTTTGTTCTATTATTCCCTATTATCGCCTCGGAAGTTCCCCATATAATAATATTTATGTATTATTATTTGTACCCAGTATATAACCACTGGGAACTACTATTCGTGCTGTTTCGTCCAATAAATGTTTGTCTACAACACAAGTATTCAGCCCTACTGGGAGATACTTGCATTAATAGGAAAGTACAAATATACAATTTATTTCCGGTCTGTGATCGTTACCCTATGCTATAGTCATTGAGATCGCCTTTCGTGGAAGACACTACTGCAATAGCCAATTTTTTAGTTGGCTGCGTGGCAGTGTACCAAGCGTTCGGCTTCTCGTGGCAAGGCGCGGTGCCACTGAGTACGGGTTCGATCCCACTTCGGACCATATATTGTTCTTCGTTTTTTTCTATTGTTGTTTGTCTGTCAATTTTTCCGAGTGCTAACACATACTTCTTTGTTCTATTATTCCCTATTATCGCCTCGGAAGTTCCCCATATAATAATATTTATGTATTATTATTTGTACCCAGTATATAACCACTGGGAACTACTATTCGTGCTGTTTCGTCCAATAAATGTTTGTCTACAACACAAGTATTCAGCCCTACTGGGAGATACTTGCATTAATAGGAAAGTACAAATATACAATTTATTTCCGGTCTGTGATCGTTACCCTATGCTATAGTCATTGAGATCGCCTTTCGTGGAAGACACTACTGCAATAGCCAATTTTTTAGTTGGCTGCGTGGCAGTGTACCAAGCGTTCGGCTTCTCGTGGCAAGGCGCGGTGCCACTGAGTACGGGTTCGATCCCACTTCGGACCATATATTGTTCTTCGTTTTTTTCTATTGTTGTTTGTCTGTCAATTTTTCCGAGTGCTAACACATACTTCTTTGTTCTATTATTCCCTATTATCGCCTCGGAAGTTCCCCATATAATAATATTTATGTATTATTATTTGTACCCAGTATATAACCACTGGGAACTACTATTCGTGCTGTTTCGTCCAATAAATGTTTGTCTACAACACAAGTATTCAGCCCTACTGGGAGATACTTGCATTAATAGGAAAGTACAAATATACAATTTATTTCCGGTCTGTGATCGTTACCCTATGCTATAGTCATTGAGATCGCCTTTCGTGGAAGACACTACTGCAATAGCCAATTTTTTAGTTGGCTGCGTGGCAGTGTACCAAGCGTTCGGCTTCTCGTGGCAAGGCGCGGTGCCACTGAGTACGGGTTCGATCCCACTTCGGACCATATATTGTTCTTCGTTTTTTTCTATTGTTGTTTGTCTGTCAATTTTTCCGAGTGCTAACACATACTTCTTTGTTCTATTATTCCCTATTATCGCCTCGGAAGTTCCCCATATAATAATATTTATGTATTATTATTTGTACCCAGTATATAACCACTGGGAACTACTATTCGTGCTGTTTCGTCCAATAAATGTTTGTCTACAACACAAGTATTCAGCCCTACTGGGAGATACTTGCATTAATAGGAAAGTACAAATATACAATTTATTTCCGGTCTGTGATCGTTACCCTATGCTATAGTCATTGAGATCGCCTTTCGTGGAAGACACTACTGCAATAGCCAATTTTTTAGTTGGCTGCGTGGCAGTGTACCAAGCGTTCGGCTTCTCGTGGCAAGGCGCGGTGCCACTGAGTACGGGTTCGATCCCACTTCGGACCATATATTGTTCTTCGTTTTTTTCTATTGTTGTTTGTCTGTCAATTTTTCGAGTGCTAACACATACTTCTTTGTTCTATTATTCCCTATTATCGCCTCGGAAGTTCCCCATATAATAATATTTATGTATTATTATTTGTACCCAGTATATAACCACTGGGAACTACTATTCGTGCTGTTTCGTCCAATAAATGTTTGTCTACAACACAAGTATTCAGCCCTACTGGGAGATACTTGCATTAATAGGAAAGTACAAATATACAATTTATTCCGGTCTGTGATCGTTACCCTATGCTATAGTCATTGAGATCGCCTTTCGTGGAAGACACTACTGCAATAGCCAATTTTTTAGTTGGCTGCGTGGCAGTGTACCAAGCGTTCGGCTTCTCGTGGCAAGGCGCGGTGCCACTGAGTACGGGTTCGATCCCACTTCGGACCATATTGTTCTTCGTTTTTTTCTATTGTTGTTTGTCTGTCAATTTTTCCGAGTGCTAACACATACTTCTTTGTTCTATTATTCCCTATTATCGCCTCGGAAGTTCCCCATATAATAATATTTATGTATTATTATTTGTACCCAGTATATAACCACTGGGAACTACTATTCGTGCTGTTTCGTCCAATAAATGTTTGTCTACAACACAAGTATTCAGCCCTACTGGGAGATACTTGCATTAATAGGAAAGTACAAATATACAATTTATTTCCGGTCTGTGATCGTTACCCTATGCTATAGTCATTGAGATCGCCTTTCGTGGAAGACACTACTGCAATAGCCAATTTTTTAGTTGGCTGCGTGGCAGTGTACCAAGCGTTCGGCTTCTCGTGGCAAGGCGCGGTGCCACTGAGTACGGGTTCGATCCCACTTCGGACCATATATTGTTCTTCGTTTTTTTTCTATTGTTGTTTGTCTGTCAATTTTTCCGAGTGCTAACACATACTTCTTTGTTCTATTATTCCCTATTATCGCCTCGGAAGTTCCCCATATAATAATATTTATGTATTATTATTTGTACCCAGTATATAACCACTGGGAACTACTATTCGTGCTGTTTCGTCCAATAAATGTTTGTCTACAACACAAGTATTCAGCCCTACTGGGAGATACTTGCATTAATAGGAAAGTACAAATATACAATTTATTTCCGGTCTGTGATCGTTACCCTATGCTATAGTCATTGAGATCGCCTTTCGTGGAAGACACTACTGCAATAGCCAATTTTTTAGTTGGCTGCGTGGCAGTGTACCAAGCGTTCGGCTTCTCGTGGCAAGGCGCGGTGCCACTGAGTACGGGTTCGATCCCACTTCGGACCATATATTGTTCTTCGTTTTTTTCTATTGTTGTTTGTCTGTCAATTTTTCCGAGTGCTAACACATACTTCTTTGTTCTATTATTCCCTATTATCGCCTCGGAAGTTCCCCATATAATAATATTTATGTATTATTATTTGTACCCAGTATATAACCACTGGGAACTACTATTCGTGCTGTTTCGTCCAATAAATGTTTGTCTACAACACAAGTATTCAGCCCTACTGGGAGATACTTGCATTAATAGGAAAGTACAAATATACAATTTATTTCCGGTCTGTGATCGTTACCCTATGCTATAGTCATTGAGATCGCCTTTCGTGGAAGACACTACTGCAATAGCCAATTTTTTAGTTGGCTGCGTGGCAGTGTACCAAGCGTTCGGCTTCTCGTGGCAAGGCGCGGTGCCACTGAGTACGGGTTCGATCCCACTTCGGACCATATATTGTTCTTCGTTTTTTTCTATTGTTGTTTGTCTGTCAATTTTTCCGAGTGCTAACACATACTTCTTTGTTCTATTATTCCCTATTATCGCCTCGGAAGTTCCCCATATAATAATATTTATGTATTATTATTTGTACCCAGTATATAACCACTGGGAACTACTATTCGTGCTGTTTCGTCCAATAAATGTTTGTCTACAACACAAGTATTCAGCCCTACTGGGAGATACTTGCATTAATAGGAAAGTACAAATATACAATTTATTTCCGGTCTGTGATCGTTACCCTATGCTATAGTCATTGAGATCGCCTTTCGTGGAAGACACTACTGCAATAGCCAATTTTTTAGTTGGCTGCGTGGCAGTGTACCAAGCGTTCGGCTTCTCGTGGCAAGGCGCGGTGCCACTGAGTACGGGTTCGATCCCACTTCGGACCATATATTGTTCTTCGTTTTTTTCTATTGTTGTTTGTCTGTCAATTTTTCCGAGTGCTAACACATACTTCTTTGTTCTATTATTCCCTATTATCGCCTCGGAAGTTCCCCATATAATAATATTTATGTATTATTATTTGTACCCAGTATATAACCACTGGGAACTACTATTCGTGCTGTTTCGTCCAATAAATGTTTGTCTACAACACAAGTATTCAGCCCTACTGGAGATACTTGCATTAATAGGAAAGTACAAATATACAATTTATTTCGGTCTGTGATCGTTACCCTATGCTATAGTCATTGAGATCGCCTTTCGTGGAAGACACTACTGCAATAGCCAATTTTTTAGTTGGGAACTACTATTCGTGCTGTTTCGTCCAATAAATGTTTGTCTACAACACAAGTATTCAGCCCTACTGGGAGATACTTGCATTAATAGGAAAGTACAAATATACAATTTATTTCCGGTCTGTGATCGTTACCCTATGCTATAGTCATTGAGATCGCCTTTCGTGGAAGACACTACTGCAATAGCCAATTTTTAGTTGGCTGCGTGGCAGTGTACCAAGCGTTCGGCTTCTCGTGGCAAGGCGCGGTGCCACTGAGTACGGGTTCGATCCCACTTCGGACCATATATTGTTCTTCGTTTTTTTCTATTGTTGTTTGTCTGTCAATTTTTCCGAGTGCTAACACATACTTCTTTGTTCTATTATTCCCTATTATCGCCTCGGAAGTTCCCATATAATAATATTTATGTATTATTATTTGTACCCAGTATATAACCACTGGGAACTACTATTCGTGCTGTTTCGTCCAATAAATGTTTGTCTACAACACAAGTATTCAGCCCTACTGGGAGATACTTGCATTAATAGGAAAGTACAAATATACAATTTATTTCGGTCTGTGATCGTTACCCTATGCTATAGTCATTGAGATCGCCTTTCGTGGAAGACACTACTGCAATAGCCAATTTTTTAGTTGGCTGCGTGGCAGTGTACCAAGCGTTCGGCTTCTCGTGGCAAGGCGCGGTGCCACTGAGTACGGGTTCGATCCCACTTCGGACCATATATTGTTCTTCGTTTTTTTCTATTGTTGTTTGTCTGTCAATTTTTCCGAGTGCTAACACATACTTCTTTGTTCTATTATTCCCTATTATCGCCTCGGAAGTTCCCCATATAATAATATTTATGTATTATTATTTGTACCCAGTATATAACCACTGGGAACTACTATTCGTGCTGTTTCGTCCAATAAATGTTTGTCTACAACACAAGTATTCAGCCCTACTGGGAGATACTTGCATTAATAGGAAAGTACAAATATACAATTTATTTCCGGTCTGTGATCGTTACCCTATGCTATAGTCATTGAGATCGCCTTTCGTGGAAGACACTACTGCAATAGCCAATTTTTTAGTTGGCTGCGTGGCAGTGTACCAAGCGTTCGGCTTCTCGTGGCAAGGCGCGGTGCCACTGAGTACGGGTTCGATCCCACTTCGGACCATATATTGTTCTTCGTTTTTTTCTATTGTTGTTTGTCTGTCAATTTTTCCGAGTGCTAACACATACTTCTTTGTTCTATTATTCCCTATTATCGCCTCGGAAGTTCCCCATATAATAATATTTATGTATTATTATTTGTACCCAGTATATAACCACTGGGAACTACTATTCGTGCTGTTTCGTCCAATAAATGTTTGTCTACAACACAAGTATTCAGCCCTACTGGGAGATACTTGCATTAATAGGAAAGTACAAATATACAATTTATTTCCGGTCTGTGATCGTTACCCTATGCTATAGTCATTGAGATCGCCTTTCGTGGAAGACACTACTGCAATAGCCAATTTTTTAGTTGGCTGCGTGGCAGTGTACCAAGCGTTCGGCTTCTCGTGGCAAGGCGCGGTGCCACTGAGTACGGGTTCGATCCCACTTCGGACCATATATTGTTCTTCGTTTTTTTCTATTGTTGTTTGTCTGTCAATTTTTCCGAGTGCTAACACATACTTCTTTGTTCTATTATTCCCTATTATCGCCTCGGAAGTTCCCCATATAATAATATTTATGTATTATTATTTGTACCCAGTATATAACCACTGGGAACTACTATTCGTGCTGTTTCGTCCAATAAATGTTTGTCTACAACACAAGTATTCAGCCCTACTGGGAGATACTTGCATTAATAGGAAAGTACAAATATACAATTTATTTCCGGTCTGTGATCGTTACCCTATGCTATAGTCATTGAGATCGCCTTTCGTGGAAGACACTACTGCAATAGCCAATTTTTTAGTTGGCTGCGTGGCAGTGTACCAAGCGTTCGGCTTCTCGTGGCAAGGCGCGGTGCCACTGAGTACGGGTTCGATCCCACTTCGGACCATATATTGTTCTTCGTTTTTTTCTATTGTTGTTTGTCTGTCAATTTTTCCGAGTGCTAACACATACTTCTTTGTTCTATTATTCCCTATTATCGCCTCGGAAGTTCCCCATATAATAATATTTATGTATTATTATTTGTACCCAGTATATAACCACTGGGAACTACTATTCGTGCTGTTTCGTCCAATAAATGTTTGTCTACAACACAAGTATTCAGCCCTACTGGGAGATACTTGCATTAATAGGAAAGTACAAATATACAATTTATTTCCGGTCTGTGATCGTTACCCTATGCTATAGTCATTGAGATCGCCTTTCGTGGAAGACACTACTGCAATAGCCAATTTTTTAGTTGGCTGCGTGGCAGTGTACCAAGCGTTCGGCTTCTCGTGGCAAGGCGCGGTGCCACTGAGTACGGGTTCGATCCCACTTCGGACCATATATTGTTCTTCGTTTTTTTCTATTGTTGTTTGTCTGTCAATTTTTCCGAGTGCTAACACATACTTCTTTGTTCTATTATTCCCTATTATCGCCTCGGAAGTTCCCCATATAATAATATTTATGTATTATTATTTGTACCCAGTATATAACCACTGGGAACTACTATTCGTGCTGTTTCGTCCAATAAATGTTTGTCTACAACACAAGTATTCAGCCCTACTGGGAGATACTTGCATTAATAGGAAAGTACAAATATACAATTTATTTCCGGTCTGTGATCGTTACCCTATGCTATAGTCATTGAGATCGCCTTTCGTGGAAGACACTACTGCAATAGCCAATTTTTTAGTTGGCTGCGTGGCAGTGTACCAAGCGTTCGGCTTCTCGTGGCAAGGCGCGGTGCCACTGAGTACGGGTTCGATCCCACTTCGGACCATATATTGTTCTTCGTTTTTTTCTATTGTTGTTTGTCTGTCAATTTTTCCGAGTGCTAACACATACTTCTTTGTTCTATTATTCCCTATTATCGCCTCGGAAGTTCCCCATATAATAATATTTATGTATTATTATTTGTACCCAGTATATAACCACTGGGAACTACTATTCGTGCTGTTTCGTCCAATAAATGTTTGTCTACAACACAAGTATTCAGCCCTACTGGGAGATACTTGCATTAATAGGAAAGTACAAATATACAATTTATTTCCGGTCTGTGATCGTTACCCTATGCTATAGTCATTGAGATCGCCTTTCGTGGAAGACACTACTGCAATAGCCAATTTTTTAGTTGGCTGCGTGGCAGTGTACCAAGCGTTCGGCTTCTCGTGGCAAGGCGCGGTGCCACTGAGTACGGGTTCGATCCCACTTCGGACCATATATTGTTCTTCGTTTTTTTCTATTGTTGTTTGTCTGTCAATTTTTCCGAGTGCTAACACATACTTCTTTGTTCTATTATTCCCTATTATCGCCTCGGAAGTTCCCCATATAATAATATTTATGTATTATTATTTGTACCCAGTATATAACCACTGGGAACTACTATTCGTGCTGTTTCGTCCAATAAATGTTTGTCTACAACACAAGTATTCAGCCCTACTGGGAGATACTTGCATTAATAGGAAAGTACAAATATACAATTTATTTCCGGTCTGTGATCGTTACCCTATGCTATAGTCATTGAGATCGCCTTTCGTGGAAGACACTACTGCAATAGCCAATTTTTTAGTTGGCTGCGTGGCAGTGTACCAAGCGTTCGGCTTCTCGTGGCAAGGCGCGGTGCCACTGAGTACGGGTTCGATCCCACTTCGGACCATATATTGTTCTTCGTTTTTTTCTATTGTTGTTTGTCTGTCAATTTTTCCGAGTGCTAACACATACTTCTTTGTTCTATTATTCCCTATTATCGCCTCGGAAGTTCCCCATATAATAATATTTATGTATTATTATTTGTACCCAGTATATAACCACTGGGAACTACTATTCGTGCTGTTTCGTCCAATAAATGTTTGTCTACAACACAAGTATTCAGCCCTACTGGGAGATACTTGCATTAATAGGAAAGTACAAATATACAATTTATTTCCGGTCTGTGATCGTTACCCTATGCTATAGTCATTGAGATCGCCTTTCGTGGAAGACACTACTGCAATAGCCAATTTTTTAGTTGGCTGCGTGGCAGTGTACCAAGCGTTCGGCTTCTCGTGGCAAGGCGCGGTGCCACTGAGTACGGGTTCGATCCCACTTCGGACCATATATTGTTCTTCGTTTTTTTCTATTGTTGTTTGTCTGTCAATTTTTCCGAGTGCTAACACATACTTCTTTGTTCTATTATTCCCTATTATCGCCTCGGAAGTTCCCCATATAATAATATTTATGTATTATTATTTGTACCCAGTATATAACCACTGGGAACTACTATTCGTGCTGTTTCGTCCAATAAATGTTTGTCTACAACACAAGTATTCAGCCCTACTGGGAGATACTTGCATTAATAGGAAAGTACAAATATACAATTTATTTCCGGTCTGTGATCGTTACCCTATGCTATAGTCATTGAGATCGCCTTTCGTGGAAGACACTACTGCAATAGCCAATTTTTTAGTTGGCTGCGTGGCAGTGTACAAGCGTTCGGCTTCTCGTGGCAAGGCGCGGTGCCACTGAGTACGGGTTCGATCCCACTTCGGACCATATATTGTTCTTCGTTTTTTTCTATTGTTGTTTGTCTGTCAATTTTTCCGAGTGCTAACACATACTTCTTTGTTCTATTATTCCCTATTATCGCCTCGGAAGTTCCCCATATAATAATATTTATGTATTATTATTTGTACCCAGTATTGACCTGAGCACTCAGTTATTGTCATGATAGGCAGTGTATTGACCTGAGCACTCAGTTATTGTCATGATAGGCAGTGTATTGACCTGAGCACTCAGTTGTCATGATAGGCAGTGTATTGACCTGAGCACTCAGTTGTCATGATAGGCAGTGTATTGACCTGATCACTCAGTTTTTGTCATAATAGGCAATATATTGACCTGAGCACTCAGATGTTGTCATGATAGGCAGTGTATTGACCTGAGCACTCAGTTGTCATGATGTATTGACTTGAGCACTCAGCTGTTGTCATGATAGGTAGGTAGTCTGTTGCCCTGAGCACTCAGTTGTTATGATAGGTTGGTAGTATGTTGCCCCAAGCACTCAATTGTTATCATGATAGGCAGTGTGTTGCCCTGAGCACTCAGTTGTTATGATAGGTAGGTAGTGTGTTGCCCTGAGCACTCAGTTGTTATGATAGGTAGGTAGTGTGTTGCCCTGAGCATTCAGCAATGCTGCCATACACAAACAGGCATGAGGAGCCAAATGTAGACTGGATAGGAGTGGGGAACCAAATAAGTTCCAGGGCAATTCCTGGGCAACACTTCAAAGGCAAATCAAGAAGAAAGTGGTTTCAAGACACTAGAAGACCTTGAACATGACAACAGAAGAGGGAATTCGCTGGACTTCACTAGACACATACAGCTGGCGAACACAAACAATGAAATTAGTGTGGGGGAGGGGGGGAGACTGGTTGGTCTCGAGCCAAAGATGCCAGCCTCGAGACAAAAAGATTGTGAGTCAAAATCGCTGCTGCACCAGTCAGAATTCACTATGTGATTTTTTCTTCTTGTCATAGACAAGAAAATAGAACAGAAAAATGAACAGAAAATTGAAGCCTTTGAAATGTGGATTTATAGAAGAATAGGTAGAATTGGATGGAAAGAAAAGAAAACAAACGATGAAGTTTTAAAACAACTAAAAATAAAACGAGAACTACTAAATACAATAAAGACAAAGCAAATGAAATTTTTGGGGGACGTTAAAAGACACAACAGCCTACTAAAAGTAATATTGGAAGGGAAAATACAATGTAAAAGAGGCAGCGGCAGACCAAGACTAACATGGACGAGTAACATCAAAAGATGGACAAGTCAATCCATGACAACCTGCACCATCAAAGCAAGAAACAGAGTGGAATGGCGATCCATAGTAGCCAACTTTCGTTGCAGAGACAGCACTCGATGATGATGATTTTTTTCTGCAGCAACCACCCGTAGTCTCAGTAGTGTGGCCCAGCTTGAAGCGTCAATTACTAATCCACAGAAAAAATGAGTACCTCCGAAGACGGCATTATCTGCCTGTGCGGTGAGGGGACCCCTGTGCACACAGAAATATAGATGTACAAAAGTAGATTAACATGTAAAATTTTGTTCCTAGTCTATAGGGACTTCGCCAGAGGCGAATGCTGGCAAACACCAAAAATTAGCGGACATCAGGAGTAAAACATGCAGGACACATACTATTTTCCCTTGAAATTGAAAGGCAATAGAGAGTGGGGAAAGGAAAGTAACAGTTTTTTGTTTGTTATTTTCTTGTTAGTTTTTAAAACATATGGGGTTAAAATAAATGTCTCATTTATTGTTTCAGGTGCAAGGGCACAGATGACCTACCCAGTGGAGTATGGCAAAGAGGTGAGAATGATATATGTTCTTTGTGTTTAGAGCAAAGACTGTCTTCGATGGTTTATTTGTGTCTAGAACATAGAAAGAATGTCTTTGAGGGTTTATTTGTGTCTAGAATATAGAATGTCTTTGAGGGTTTATTTGTGTCTAGAACATAATATGTCTTTGAGGGTTTATTTGTGTCTAGAACATAATATGTCTTTGAGGGTTTATTTGTGTCTAGAACATAGAATGTCTTTGACTGTTATTTGTGTCTAGAACATAGAATGTCTCTGAGTGTTTATTTGTGTCTAGAACATAAATTGTTTTTGAGGATTTCTTGAAAACATTAGTTTTTTTATTATCTTCTTAATTTATACACAAAACTGGTCTTATAATAATATTCAATTATATATATATATATATATATATATATATATATATATATATATATATATATATATATATATATATATATATATATATATATATATAAATAATTGTAAATGCCACATCCATAAAACATGTATAGCAATAATTGCTGTGTGTGTTTATGTGCAATCATGTACATCTGAAGATAGAGAGTGTTTACTGTTGGAGGCAGTGTTTACATCATGATAGGAGTACTGGTGTTGAGTTTTACCATTATCTGGATCTCTGCTGTAGCTCTGTTTGCCATATTCAAAATGCTATGGCATTATGTCAATGCTATAGTGCTATTCTGTAAAGCTTGTACTTGTTCTGAAACCTGGGCTTCCTTGTCACACTGTAATATTTTGTGTCAGTTGAAGTTCTACATATTTCTGAAGTTATGGACAGTTCTTTAAAAGTGTAAGTGAAAGATTGTAAATTTCAGTTTTAAAATATCTCTAAATTAACAAACCATTTTTTTAGTTTAATTATTTAAACAGAAATAGAAAAGCACTTTTTAAAAATATTTCTCACGTCACTGGTATGGAATCAGAGAAGGTGGCCGAGTTGATAATTTGTCATGCTTCAAATCAAGAGAATGTGGGTTTGAATCACGGTAGGGTCAACAGTTTTTTTCTATTGGGGGTGAAATAAATACTCAGACCTGAACCTTTTATGGTGACTGCACTGGGCAAGCCGCTCTCTTGTCTTATAGTTCCCTTAGTAGTCCTTAGACATGGGATAATGCTGCAGAGATATTTCTCTTCTGGTGACTGTACTGCACAAGCAGCTCTTTTGTCCTATAGTTCCCTTGGTAGTTCTTAGAAATGGAATAATGCTGCAGAGATATTTCTTTTATGGTGACTGCACTGCACAAGCAGCTCTCTTGTCTTATAGGTCCCCTTGGTAGTCCTTAGAAATGGAGTAATGCTGCAGAGATATTTCTCTTATGGTGACTGTACTGCACAAGCAGCTCTCTTGTCCTATAGTTCCCTTGGTAGTTCTTAGAAATGGAATAATGATGCAGAGATATTTCTCTTATGGTGACTGCACTGCACAAGCAGCTCTCTTGTCTTATAGGTCCCCTTGGTAGACAGAGATTGGAGTTCTGATGGACACTTATGAAGCACAGTGATAATATTCTCTATTTTACCTTTAATTACGATACCAGTCTGTGACTGACGTGTTTATGATACCTTAGTAAATATTACTACCACTTAATTGTAAAATTAGAAGCTCTAAAAATAGTGTTTTCTTTTAACTTTTTGATACGCAGCTGTGTTTACACTCGGAGAGACATGGCGAACATAGATTTCCTGTCTCAGGTTGATTTATGACCTGAATTTAACTGCATGTTTCAGGAGTGTTACAATGTCTCTTGGTATGGAAACTGTAAGTCCGTCGGTATGTCAACTACCACATTAGCATTATTTGCTGTGTTCCCCAAGTTACAAAGGTTTGATATCAGTTGATGACCAAGGAATTTTCCCTGGTTACTACCAAAAAAAAAAAAATCTACCAATTTTTTTTAAATTGGTGAATTCTGTTATATATTATATGAGATCGTATCTTACGAGAGAAAAAAAAATCCAGCAGCAATGGAAACAAATCCAACACTCAGAAGTCATCAAAAGTGATAATTACCATGGACGTACACAGAAGGGGGATATGTGTGATCATGGCATAATGTCAAATTTTGATGAGTTTGTGTTTTGATGCAGTAATTTTTTACTATGGGATTCATAATCTAGGATTAATACAAGAATCATTTTAAGGTTGTTAAATTTGCTTTCATTTTAGTTATTAAAATTATTTGAAACTGTTTGTAAATGTGTGAAAATGTTTTTGAGACTCTTTCTTCAACTGCCATTAAGTTTCTGTTTGGTAAGAATGTACATGTAAACTGTCATTAATGTAATTTTTATATAGTCTATTTTTTTTTTATTTATTTATTTTTTAAATATTTTTTTTATATTTTTATTTTTTTTTTGTTCGCCATCTCTTAATAGCAGTCACTAGTTAAGTAGATTGGATGCAGTTTGATGCTAGTTTATAGCAAAAGTCATGATATCTACACCATACGGTTTGACACATCTGTCTTTGACATTGGTAGATTTCTAACAACGCAATTTCAAACTCTTTTTTTTTTTACTTTTAAGCTCTAAGCTTTTTTAAAATGCTCAAGTGCACTCAGGATTTCCAGGTTTTTTTTTAATCATTATCCGAGAGGGCTAGACATCTCATCAGAGACTATGTCTCTCTCTCTCTATCTCTCTGCGATCAGGACTCAATCAGAGCAGGATCCCAGACTCTCACATGAAGTCAGCTGTCAGGTTAAGTGTGTTGATCGCCCCCACAGAAAGAACATCACAATTAGAGTCTGCCAGATCCACTCTGATTGAACACCCATTAAAACGTTACACTGTGTTCTGCGCCAGTGGCCCAGTCAGTGCATCCGATTTCAGCCAGCATTTTATTCAGGTTTGCTTTCCTTAGCCTTTGATTGTCCCCAATCTTCCTGCAAGGCAGCAGATTGTCTGTAGGGGGATTCTGCCCTTAGATGGTTGGCCCTCCCAGGTTTGCGAGCCCCATCTGCCCGAGTCACTATAGGTGACTAACACAGACATGCACACACAAAGATATGAGATGTGACTAACACAGACATGCACACAGCGATACGAGGCATGACTAACACTGACACATATCAAGATATGAGATATGACTAACACAGACATACACGCAAAGATATGACACATGACTAACATAGACATGCACACAAAGATATGAGATATGACTAACATAGATATACACACACAAAGATATGACACATGCCTAACATAGACTTGCACACAAAGATATGAGATATGACTGACATAGCACACACAAAGATATGACACATGACTGACATAGACATGCACACAAAGATATGAGATATGACTGACATAGACATGCACACACAAAGATATGAGATGTGACTAACATAGCCATGCACACACAAGGATATGAGATGTGACAAACACAGACATGCACACACAAATATATGAGATATGACTAACATAAACATGCACACAAATATATGAGATATCACTAACCCAGACATGCACACACAAAGATATGACACATGACTAACACAGATACACACTAAGATATGAGATATGACTAAACACAGACACACATAAAGATATGAGACATGATTAACACGGACACACCAAGATATGAGATATGACTAACATGACACACACCAAGATATGAGCCATGGCTAGCACACACACACACACAAGCTAAGATATGAGCCATGGCTAGCACGGATATACACTAAGATATGAACCATGGCCAGCACAGACACACACTAAGATATAAATCATGGCCACCCCAGACACACACGGTTGACTGTTCACAGGTGTCGTTGAAACAGTTGTCCTGACATTTGAGGGTGCAGTCTGACCTGTAGTACGTTTCCTTGCACGTACAGTCTGCACTTTCCGGGTCACATATGATGTCACAGCCATCAGAACATGTCTGTTCGCACTGTAGCCCAAAATTACCATCGGGACAAGTGTCATTACAGGTATAGCCAGGATGTTTACATTGTAGGCATTTTCCTGATTTTTTCTCACATAAAGGACAGACACTGAGACAAGACCTAGAGCAGTCGTGTCCATAGATCCCATGTGAACAGTTGCCGTGACACGTACCGATGATGATGTTGCAGCCTTTGCTACACCCACTACACACTTCACAAAATGACCCAGAATACCCGTCCAGACAATAGGTATCTGTAAACGTTTGCGCCTCACACACCGTCAGTGCACTGTCGGCCTGCAAAATGGTCGGTGAGAACTCAATCTTAATGTGTGCCATTGGCATTTGTGTGGTGACTACAATAGTGTTCACAGAAATGTTTGGGTATGATATATCATTATACTGGAACACCACACCGCCACTGTCAGAGAAAGCCTTTAGAGTGGTATTCTTTACCTGAATCATAATGCTAGCTCGATGATAGATTCGAGTGATGTGAGTCTTCTGGGGCATTGCAAAGTTCAGATACCAGTAAACAGGATTGGTTCCACTTCTCAATTTTGTATGTGTGCAGTCATTGTCATAGAGATTGGTCTTTGTTTTGCCATCAACTGCTGCCTCTTGTCCACATCCGTCTCCTGTATAACAAGCATTAAATGTGTCGGTCTGGTTTGTGTTCTGTTTGAGAGCCACATTCCAAACCCCGACAATGTAGATGGAGCAGATATTTGCAACTATCGCCCCTTCAATCCGTAACTTGTTGATCAGACCAGCCCCAGAGCAAAAGACATCAATCTCGTGCTGACTAACTACAAACCTTGATTCATTGTTACATGAGGCAGAACCAATTATTTTTACTGTGAAACTGTCCGGATATGTTAAGTCATTCACATAAATCCTAAACCAGGAGAACGGCAAAGATTGATTGAGAGTTGCCTCAACTGATGTAGAATTTGTGTCCGGATTACTTGTGGTGTCATTGTTATCAAACTGGAAAGTAGGTTCAGATTTTTGGTTGTATTTGTACATGAGATCCAAGTACTGACACTGGGGTCCGAAATATTTGTGCTGACAACTGTCATTGTTTTGGCATGTCCCTGTAGTTTTGTCACAAACTGAGTCATTATAGCAGTGACATTGTAACGTACAATTTGCCCCAAACCGTCTGCACAAGTTAGGTCATAAGCTTCCAAGGCCACGAACAAAGCCAGCAGAATAAAGACTTGATCTACAGCGATGGTTAACGAACTGTGTACAAACATTTATTATAAAACCCGTGATCACATTTCTAAAAATCTGCCAACTCGCTGTGATAACAGATAGCGTGATGTTCTTTAATAGAATGAGACAAACCGTTGGAGGCAAGCAAAGTCAACATTGTTTACATCATGGCTCGAACGCAAACCATGAAGAAGCTGTGGATTTGAAAGTGAAACATTTTAACTACCTGAGGCAGGATTTGAACCAGGAATTAGGCTGTTTGTTGTTATTTCAATGAAAGTTCATCAGAAATTGTTGTAAATTGACACAAGGTGGCTGGATAATTGTTGTAAATTGACACAAGGTGATTGAAAAATTGTTGTAAATTGACACAAGGTGATTGAAAAATTTTTGTAAATTGACACAAGGTGACTGGATAATTGTTGTAAATTGACACATGGTGACTGGATAATTGTTTCAATTTTAACAAATTTTAAAAATATTGTTTTTAACTGAAAGTAGTCAGGATGTTAATTGTCTTCATTTACATCCTGTAATGCTATTGAGAGCAATGTTGGACATGTGATGAGAAGAGATAATAAACCGAATAGCAAAGCAAGCCCTCATATGGGAAACAACAGGTAAGAGAAAACGAGGAAGACCCAGGGAGACACTGAGAAGAACAAGGATCAGAGAGGCAAGAGCAGCAGGATTCGGCTCCCTCAATGAGATAGAGCTGCTTGCGCAGAACAGAGACAAAATAGCGAGATTTGATAAAATATCTTTAAAAGAAAACTGCTAGAACAAAAATTCATATAGGAGAAGGTGTATCTTGGTCTACGCCCTATGGGCCGGCTACGGCTCGAAAGGTCAATAGATAGAATGCCATTGGCTAAAATATAGTTTTAAGGTCCCAGTTGTGGCTGTCTATAGAGGTTTTGAGAATTGTTATGTCTGCATTTGAAAAAATTGTTTTCGTTATGTTAATTAGAATGTTAATCATCGGATTTTGTTCATCGAACAACTGTCCATAAATGTTTGAACCTCCTCAGCAAATCTCACAGCGCGAAACAGTTGACAAATAAAGCTATGCTGGTACACATCTTTACCCTTTCTCCCCTATTTTTTTTTTTTAAATTAAAATGTCTCTAAAGTAATTTTGAAGGTTTTTTTTTTTTTTATTTTTAGAGAACTTTTTTTAAATAGTAGTTCTTGAAACTGTTGAAGATTAATGTTGTTAGTCTTCTTCAGTGTTAACTTGGCAATTGCTGATCTTCGTTGTCTGCTCAAAAAATTTTATTCATGGGCATAGTTGCATCATGTTGTATATCGTTCACAAATTTTGATGTCCAGATTATTTGCTTTACAACACATTTGATGTCAGTGCTGCATCGATCTATTTCTGGGCCCGCCTATGAAGGTGAAGCAGAATCTTTCTCAAATTTTGTTCAATGATTTTGATGGCAGCAGTCAGCTATGAGTTGCTGACAACTTTTGACCTGTATGTTATGTGACACCTTCAAAAAAAAAAAAACACGCACATGCTTACTTTATAGTAATAGAAAATGAAGGGCACACTTTTGAAATAGAATGTCTGCACTTTTAACTGGTGCGTGTTGTTTCAAAATGTCTTGATTTTAACCTAGTTTGGTTTCTTTATTTACTTTACTCTTGGTGCAACTTGTCACTTGTAATAACATTTATTTTACATCTCTCGTACATAATGGAGCCTCGATGGTTTGAGAAAAGAGTTTACTTTCACATTGTTTGTTTGTTGCTGTTTTAGGATGATCACACTGATCTAACCCATCAATGTTCTGGTACCCCATCATCATCATCATTGAGTGCCATCTCCGCATCGAAGGTTGGCTACCATGGAGCGGCATTCCACTCTGTCTCTTACTTTGATTGTGCAGATTGTCATAGGTTGCCTTGTCCATCTTTTGATGTTACTTGTCCACGTTAGTCTTGGTCTGCCTCTGCCTCTTTTACCTTGTATTTTCCCTTCCAATATTACTTTTATTAGGCTGTTGTTTCTTTTAACATACTCCAAAAAATTTCATTTGTCTTGTTCTAATTGTGTTTAGTAGTTCTCTTTTCATTTTTAGGTATTTTAAAACTTCATCTTTTTTTTTTCTTTTCTGATACACTGGAAAAAATTTCTGAAGAAAATCTCAGAGAACCCAGACCCACGTGCACAAACTCTGTTCTGCTGGGATCCTGGTTTTTGCGGACAATTTTGTCCAGGCAGCAGTGGCCACATTTATGGCCAGCTTTTTTAGCTTAACTGCCAACAGTTCTTTAACATGTGAACCTCCTGCTTATTGCTGTTATCCGAGAAGGCTAGACATCATATCTTACTACCCAGAGATCAGGGGAAGGTAAAGTAATAACAATGACATAAAAAAAAAAAAGTGGTATGGTAACAGCTTTACGTAGGTGAGAAACAACAAAAGTCGAATGATAGTTCAGCCAAGTAGGTCCTCAGCTGGAACGATAAACAACAACACAAAAATATATATACGGGTAAAGTCATGAAAATACCACAGATGAACTTTTCAGATTTTTTTTTTTAATCAGCACTGCTTCTGAATGAGTTTGAACCCTTCCTGACCTGAGGCTGACATCATACTTCTAGACCACCCAGCCCCTCACATTGATAAGAGTTCTGTCCTTGAATTGATGAAGTTTAATTTGTGGAGGGGACTTCCGGTCAATATGGTGGATAGGTGCAGGAACCATTGAGGCTGTGCCTGAAAAGTGTTCCTTATTATAGTTTCCTCATATTCCAAGTCTGGCTTGCTGCTTGAGCTACTGAGTTTAGTGCTCTATGCACACCATGAGCTGTGGTTTTCATCTGGATCATGTTTTGATATTCCAATTGCTTACGATGAATAATGATATCGTATGACGAAGGACATTTCAACTGTGGATAATTCTACTGGCATGGGTGGTTGAGCAATTATGGATTTTAATTTGTTTGCAGTGGAGCATAATGGAGCCTCAATGGCTGAGTGATCAGAAGGGAAGGTCAGTTTGCAAAAGTGGTGGAATTTTTTTTTTTTTTTTTTTTTTTTTAATCTACACGGCTCTGGGATTCACCCAGCCTCTAAAAATGGGTACCAGAAATTTTTTTACAAAAAGTAAAGGCAACCTGATGTGATACTGACCACATCACTAAAAATGTTATGTGGACATGGAAAAATATGGTCACAAAATCATATTCCCCATACACCTAGAGAACCGTACAGGGGAGGGAACTTTTACCTACTTTACTTGACATAATGCAATGCCATTTTACTTTTCTTCTGCTTATTCTTCTGCGATCATGGCTCATTCAGACTAGGATTCCGGACTCTCTTATGAAGGCAGCTGTCTGTTTAAGTGATTTGGTTGCCCCGTATAGTTTCTCTTTCAGGGAGGTGGGTGTGGACCACATTGTCCTTCTCAGGTCTGTACTGGGAGCAATCCTGTAGAACATGTTTTGTTGTCATGTTATCCAGGATACAGTGGCATTGGCTGGTAGTTCCTATTTTGAGTTTGGTGAATATGTGGTTTCTCATTCAGTTGTGGCCAGTGCTTAGGCGAAGTAAGATGACTTGATCCCTCCTTGATAGTTGGAGGTATCCATCCCTCTCGTTATACTTTGGGTGTTCTTGTTTCCATTTTGATGAGACTGGCCTTTGATGCTGGATATGGCTTCATCGTAGCTGACCAGATTTTCCTTTTGATGACATCTGCACTTGTACAATGACATGTCCAGGTTGGATTGTGATTGCAGAGATCACTGCTTCCAAAACTTATGGCTCTGTTTCCATAACAATACTTTTTACAATGACAGCTTGTCAAGCCATTGATCAACCTCCTTAGTCGCCTCTTACGACATACCTGGAAGGTCACAGTGTCACTATTCTTTACCTCCCTCATAATGAGGCCCCGGTAACACACAGGAGGTCTTACATATATCTGGGTAGTATAAAAAAATTTTTGTTTGTAGTATGGGTAGTAATATAGATAAAGAGGGAGGAACAGAAAATGATACCAAAATAAGGATATCAAAAGCAAGAGGAGCTTTTGTTGCACAAACATATGGAAGTTCAAAGAAATTAGGTTAAATACAAGAATAACATTTTCAACTTCAATGTTAAGTCATTCCTATTATATGGCTGTGAAACATGGAGTATAAACAAAATTGACACTCATAAAGATACAGACTTTCATTAATGGATGCTTACGCAGAATAAAAGGATGGAAATGGCTGGACAAAATCACTAACATAGAATTATGGAAATGCACCAGTCAAATACCAGTAGATAAAGAGATACAGTGAAGACGATGGCGCTGGATAGGACACACACTGCGGAAGTCAACTGAGAATATTACACAACAGGTCCTTTTTTGGAATCCCCAGGCGAAAAGACAAAGAGAAAGACCAAGGAATTCTTGGAGAAGACAGAAGCAGAGATGAAGATGATGGGGAAGACATGGAATGATCTTAAAAGAATGGCAAGAAACAGAATGACTTGGAAAGTGTTTATTGAAGACCTATGCTCCACAGGGAGCTGAAAGGCAGAAGAAGAAGAAGATACTCCAAACGGAGCTTAAAAGATGATGATGGTGATGTGAAATTGCTGCACTTACAGACATGTATAATTATGGTTATTATGAAATGTTAATGTTTCATTATTTCTAATGCTGCTTCGCTAAAAGGAAATGAAGGTGGAAGGAATGAATGAGGTATTTCAACATTCCATCAATTATCATTGTATTTTAATTTATTCAAAGTTATTTAAATTTATTCAAAGTTATTTTAATTTGTTCAAAGACAGTTTAGTTTTTTTGTTTTATTTTAACATTGTATTTACTTTTTGATCCCCGTAAAAGAGAAGCTCTTATCTCATTGTGTTGTAATTTATAGCAAATATTTGTGTCCTCATTTGAAATTTTACATTTGAAGTTGCTGTGGATGAGTTCTTAGCCAGATCTTGCTACCAACTAGGAAGGTCATAGTTTAATTCCTACATGTGGCAATTTTTAAAAAATTTACAATGCGGCTACAGAATTCACTCAACCTTTGAAAATGGATACCAGAAATTTTTTTCTGAGAAAGTAGGTCGTCTTGGTTGTGATACAGGCCACTTTACCCATTAAGTATGCCATCGTTCGTTGAAAGATGTAGGCACTAACAACATTTCCCATATGTTTTAGACGTCGAGGGAACTGTTATATCTGTAATTATTTATATTTAGGTCCAGATGTCACATATCTCTTCAACCTCTAATCACTTGACTGACTCAGTAACCCTGTTTTTGGAACCAGTAGTAATGAAGTGATCTTGGTCAACTCTGGTTTATTTACCCTGATTTCAGCAGTCTGCTGTGAGTCATTAGCTATCCTAACAATTTAAATGGCCCCTATAAAGAAAAATGAAACTTTCAGCCTTAAATACAACATTGCTATAGATTATACTAAAGATGCAACAGATAAGCTGGTAGCAGTCAGTCCAGGAACTTTAATAGTTACTCATAACAGACTATGGATAATGGAAGACAATGGACAATGGAAGACAATGGACAATGGAAGACTATGAATAATAGCAGATTCTGGATAAGAGCAGACTATGAATAATAGCAGATTCTGGAAAAGAGCAGACTATGGATGATAGCAGATTTTGGGTAATGAAAGACTGGATAATAGGAGACAATGGATAATAGCAGACTATGTATAATAGCATTTTGGATAATAGCAGAATTTGGATATTGGTAAACTATGGATAATAGCAGATTTTGGATAATAGCAGACTATGGTTAATAGAATTTGGATAATAGCAGACTGTGGATAATTGCAGACTGTGGATCACAGCAGACTATGGATAATTGCGGACTGTGGATAACTGCAGACTATGGATAACAGCAGAATTTGGATAGTAGCAGAGGTCCACCCAGCCTCCAAAAATGGGTAGCAGAGATTTTTCTGGGAAGTAAAGGCGCATGATACCAACCTCATCACTCAAAGATGTGCTGTGGACATGGAACTATATGGTCACTAACATCATGTTCCTCTTACACCTAGCAAGGCATGGAGGGAACTTTTTTTTTAAACACACTACATAAGCCCATTGGGAGCCGTGATAGCTCAGTGGTTAGTGAACTCTACTACAAAGGACAAGAGGTAGGGTTCGATCCCAACCGACGGCTTCCAGGTTCACCCAGCCTTTAATAGGTACCGGATTTTTTTCTGGAAAAGTAAAGAGCAGCTCGGGCATAATACCGACCACATTACCCCAAAAATCATGTGCCGAAGGTCTGTAAAATTTATGGTCACTAACACCATATTCCCTATACGCCACTTGACGTGACGGGTGTACTTTACTTTTACTACATAAGCCCATTGAGATTAAAAAAAAAAAAAAAACAATTAATAGAAAGGATTCAACTTTGGGCTTAAGAACAAAACTAGACCCACAGGTCCTAGCAGTGAATCACCAGATGTGAAGAGTTATGTTTCATGCCCTGTGTGCCATCTTCAACCCAAGAGAAACCAAGTTGAAGTAGAGCAGTGATTAGTAAACTAGTCTCATCATCATCACCAAGTACTGCTGGCGTAGGTGATCATGTCTCTCCACAACTTTCAATCTCAACAGTTATTTATCATTTCTGTTATTGACCTTGTGCCAAGCCATTCTCTTAAGCAGTCTGGTATTTTTTCTCTTTGGTTCCCTCTATCTCTTCGTCTCTCAATTTTCCCAGTTGTTACAGTATATTCCAGTTGTTCTCTTCTCATTACATGACCAAAAAATGATGATTGTTACTTCCAAATATTGGAAATTAGCTCTCTTTTTTGCTTTGGCCTCTTTCAGAACATTTTCATTACTCTTTTTAGCTGTCCATGGTATTCTCAACATTCTTCTGTAAAACCACATTTCTACAGACTCCAGTGATTTTCTTGTCTGTTGTCCTATTGTCCATGATTCACATCCATATGTTAAGACTGGCTCTACATAACATTTAAGAACTCTTTTTCCTGTTTCTATTGTCAAAAATGGATTGCATAGTATCTTCCTCATTGAAACTAGTCTATTGAACACAGAAGGTCAGGTTCAAGTCCTGATTGACAGCTTCTAGGTTCATCCATCTTTAAATCAGGATCAGAATTTTCTGAGAAAGAAAGCCAGCTCTGGCTTAGTGCTGACCGCATTACCAAAAAATATGCTGATGGTAAAAATAAAAATATGCACACTTAAATCATATTCCCTATATGCTGTGGGGCATGCCAAGCAAGTCTTTTCTTTCTCAGTTTAGCCAGATAATTTATTTAAAGTTGTGTCTCGATTTTGATTTTGTAGGTAAATGATGATGATGATGGTGATGAAGATGAAGACTTTTTTCATGACGCTGAGTCAAACTTGGTAAATAATTCACAAACACACACAAAATGAAATATAAACACGATTGTCTTTTTCTTGCTTTGCAAAATAACGGTTTTATATAATAGGCTTGGATATGCACAAATGTTGTTTGGCGTAACCTTATAAGTATTGCAAAGCTTGTTTCGGCATGGTTTTATTGCATTATTTGATTCTAGTGAATATGTCTTGATTATAGTTGCATAGTATATGAAAATAGTTATTTAATAATATGTTAAAGCAGACATAATCAAAATTAAATTGTTAGGGATACATTGATCATTAATATTGAAATGCAAAAATGTAAATGCGTATGTTGATTGGACGACTTTTCATCTTATTTTGCTTTAGTATATGAAAATAGTTATTTAATAATATGTTAAAGCAGACATAATCAAAATTAAATTGTTAGGGATACATTGATCATTAATATTGAAATGCAAAAATGTAAATGCGTATGTTGATTGAGCGGTTTCTCATCTTATTTTGCTGTTGTGTTCTTTGGACAACTAATGCTCATTAGTGCCCTTCCTGAATAGATTATAAATAAGCATAGATACAGCCTATTTTCAATCAGCTAACATGTCAATCTTTGGCACTGGGTAGAGATTAAAATACATGAGAGATAATTTATTATAATTGTTAACATCATATGCAGTACTGGCATAGGCGATCATGTCCTATCACCATTTTCTTTACACGGTGCATGGTATCAATTCTGTTGTTGACTGTTTTTCCACGCTATAACACCAAGCTATCTAGTAACCTCTCTCTTTGTCGTCCGCGATATCTCTTTCCATGTATTTTGCCAGTTGTAGCCAATTACTCCAACTTTCCGCTTTTACTTATGTGCCCGAAAGATGTTCTTTGTTTTTTTCTTATGTTTTTTTAGGAGCTTCCTTTTTGTGTTGGTCTCTTTGAGAATATCCTCATTGGTCTTCTACATTGATATATTCTACATTTCTGTAGAGTCACAGTAATGCTAAAATACAAAAAATACCAAGGTAGGGCCACAGTAGTGCTAAAATACAACAAAAAATATCTATTTAAAACCATAGTAATGCTAAAGTATAAAGGAGTAAAATCTAGTTAGGGTCACAGTGATACTAGAATTTTAAAAAAATATGCCCAGTTAGGTGCCACAGAAAGGCGAGAACTAAAACTTTGTATATCCTTTTATGCCTAAATTTGTACAAGACGAAGTAAAAAAGAAGTAACAGAGTAATTCTAAAATAAAAACCAAATATCTAGTTAGAGCCAGAGTTATTCGAAAATAGAAAACCAAATATCTTGTTAGAGCCAGAGTAATTCTAAAATAGAAAACCAAATATCTAGTTAGAGCCAGGGTAATTCTAAAACAAAAACCAAATATCTTGTTAGAGTCAGAGTAATTCTAAAATAAAAACCAAATATCTTGTTAGAGTCAGAGTAATTCTAAAATAAAAACCAAATATCTTGTTAGAGTCAGAGTAATTCTAAAATAGAAAACCAAATATCTTGTTAAAGCTAGAGTAATTCTAAAATTAGAATCAGACTGGCTAAAGCAGCAATGTCTTTCAGAAGCCTTGAAAAGTTGTGGAAATCAAAACTCATTAGCACAAACACAAAACTTAGGCTATTCAAATCAAATGTACTATCAACCCTTACGTATGCGTGTGAAAGCTGGAAAACAACAAGAGATATAGAAACAAAGTTGAACGCATTCGAAAATAAATGTCTAAGGAAAATACTTGGTATAGAATGGAACGAATTCAAAACAAACGAGGAAATTAGAGAAATCGCCAATCAACCACTAATATCTTCAGTAATAAAGAAAAGACGATGGTCATACGTTGGACATGTGATGAGAAGAGATAATAATCGAATAGCAAAGCAAGCCCTCATATGGGAAACAACAGGTAAAAGAAAAAGAGGAAGACCCAGGGAGACACTGAGAAGAACATTGATGAGAGAGGCAAGAGCAGCAGGAATCGGCTCCCTCAATGAGATAGAACTGCTTGCACAGAACAGAGACAGATGGCGAGATTTGATAAAATATCTTTAAAAGAAAACTGCTAGAACAAAAATTCATATAGGTGAAGGTGTATCTTGGTCTACGCCCTATGGGCCGGTTACGGCTCGAAAGGTCAATAGATAGATAGATAGAATTCTAAAATAGAAAACCAAATATCTTGTTAGAGCTAGAGTAAGTCTATATAAAAACCAAATATCTAGTTAGAGCTAGAGTAATTCTAAATTACAAAAAAGTGCCTTGCTGGAGAAAGGGGCTTAAATCTCTTGGGCAGGACCAACCATGCAGCCGTGGTTGACATTCCTTGGTGACCATATGCAGTTGATTTTAAAAAGTTGCTCTGCTTGGGTCTGCTTTTTTCAAATCTCTTTATTCCTGGGCACTATTGTGATTCTTCAACTTTCCAAATTTGTGAGCTTGTTGTGTTTTGCTATCTGTTGTCTATTTGTTGACCACTTTAGAAACATCTTGATTCATTTGTTCAACAAACTCAAAATAGGTGCTATCAGCCAATGCCACTGGACAACATGACAACAAAACATGTTCTACAGGATTGCTCCCAGTACACAGACCTGAGAAGGACAATGTGGTCCACACCCACCTCCCTGGAAGAGAAACTATACAGGGCAACCGAATCACTTAAACAGACAGCTGCCTTCATAAGAAAGTCCGGAATCCTAGTCTGAATGAGCCATGAACGCAGCAGAAGAAGAAGGAGAATCTTGATTCTTCTTGTGGTATTAAACAGCACGTAGGGCTCGTAGAGTCTCCCATAAATTGTCACTGTTCTCAGCGATTATAGAGAGGGTGTCAATGCCTGACAATCTTGCCTCATTTGTTAGAGTTCTTTTCTATGTTTCTTGAGGTTTCTTTGATACACCACGATATTAAATATTTTCTATTAGCAAAAAGGATCTGAAGATGATGTAAAATCTGGTGAAGTTAGTATAAAATATATATACAAATATCAACAAAATGATGTAAAATCTGGTGAAATTAGTATAAAAATATATATACAAATAACAACATCCTCAAGTTTGTATTGTTCTTTGAAAAGATCTTACAAAAAGATCTTATATCAGTCAGTGCATTACCAGTTAGAAGATAAATTTACATTAGTAAAAAAAAATTAAGATTTTAGCAAAAAATTTGCATTAGTAAAAATTAATATTTTAGCAAAATGTACATTAGTAAAAATAAATATTTTAGCAAAAATTTGCGTTAGTAAAAATTAATATATTAGTAAACTGTATGTTAGTAAAAATTAATATTTTAGTAAAGATTAATATATTAGTAAAATGTACATTTGTAAAGATTAATATATTAGTAAAATGTACATTTGTAAAAATTAATATTTTAGCAGAAAATTACATTAGTAAAAATTAATGTATAGAACCAATCATTTTACTTCTAATGTTAATGGTAGACCATATTGGTAGGTAGTTTTTTTGTTTCTTTTTTTGGTCAGAATGTAAGAGAATCTGGTTCATTTAGCTAGATGTGTGAATGGATTAGTTAAGTCTCACTTATTTGGGTTGCTTATATCTTTTTTATTCCCCTCATACTTTATTTTATTTCACAACTACTAACTTTGAGTGTGGTACCAAGTCAAGTGACCTGTTATGTGCATTGTATGTGAAGTGGTGGTTTTCATTGTGACTGCTTTAACTTCACTTTTGTTGGTTTATTTTGTAGAATTCTATTTCTGTTTTGCACATTATTTATAATGTATTTCTTAAACCATAACATCTGACATTTATAACAAACTCATTAAGCCGTAGCACCTAACATTTATAACACAATCTTAAACCATAACATTTGACATTTATAACATATTCCCTAAATAATAACATCTGACATTTATAACACAATCTTAAACCATAACATTTGACATTTATAACATATTCCCTATACAATAAAACCTGACATTTATAACATACTCAAGCCATAATATCTGACATTTATAAAATATTCCCTAAACCATAACACCTGACATTTATAACATATTCCCTAAACCATAACACCTGACATTTATAACATGCTCAAGCAATAATATCTGACATTTATAACATATTCCCTAAACCATAACACCTGACATTTATAACATATTTCCTAAACCATAACACCTGACATTTATAACACATTTCCTAAACAATAACATCTGACATTTATAACATATTCCCTAAACAATAACACCTGACATTTATAACACATTCCCTAAACAATAACACCTGACATTTATAGCATATTCTCTAAACCATAACACCTGACATTTATAACATACTCAAACCATAATATCTGTAATTTATAACATATTCCCTAAACTATAACACCTGACATTTATAACATATTCCCTGAACAATAACATTTGACATTTATAACATATTCCCTAAACAATAACATCTGACATTTATAACATATTCCATAAACAATAACATCTGACATTTATAACATATTCCCTAAACAATAACACATGACATTTATAACATACTCCTTAAAAATAACACCTGACATTTATAACATACTCCTTAAACTTTAATACCTGGTAATTCCTTTTTTCCCCCCTTAAATTTGATAAGTAAAATAATACATTGTTGTGATCTGTATTTATATTTTCATTAGTTGTTCAATACTTTGTCGTCATTTTTGTTTAAGTCTGGGAAGCAGTGGAATCTAACGGTTTATGTGTTAGACTACTAAGGCCAAGAAGTTGGGTTTGACTCAATCAACGGCTGCTAGGTTCACCCAGCTTTAAATTGGTACCAGATTTTTCTGGGAAAGTAGGACAGCCTGGCATGATATCACATGAACCATAAAATATGGTGTTGGTCGTTTAAAAATATGGACATTAACTTAGGCATTAAGGAGGGGATGCGAACAAGAACAATGGCTATTGCTGAGTCAGCCGAAAGAGTATCATGGCTGGCACTGGTGAAACCGAGACATATGAACAATCTCAAAATAATCTGATGTTCAGATAATTAGGTGACTAGTTTACACATCGATCACTCCTGACTCCTACGTAAGTCAACAGCTTAGCGACAGTTTAATCCTGGAATATTTGAGGCACAGACGATAAGAAATTACACCATTGACCGTAGGTGAGCTACACCGGACGTTTGCAATACCGACAGTTCAAAGGAATGAAGTTCCCATCCCGACCCATCCTTATCACCTTTTATCAGTTTCTGATCCACTCCTTCCTGCCGAATTACGTCATGCTAAATTAACTTGTATGCAAGCCTATATAAAAAGACACTGTAACCACAAGCCACTTTAGATCGCTGCTACCACAAAGAGGATGTCAATGTGCTGGATTAAAGCTAAGGCAAGTAAGTATACCACACTGGTAAAGACCATATTCTAGGGAGCCATGATAGCTCAGTGGTTAGTGAAGTGGACTACAAAGGACAAGAGGTAGGGTTCGATCCCAACCAACAGCTTCCGGGTTCACCCAGCCTTAAATGGGTACTGGATTTTTTCTGGGAAATTAAAGTGGCATGGGCATAATACCAACTACATTACCCCAAAAAATCATGTGCTGATGGTCTGTAAAATTTATGGTCACTAACACCATATTCCCTATACGCCACTTGGCATGACGGGAGCTCTTTACTTTATTAAAGACCGTATTCAGCCAGAAGTGTTGAGTAAGTGTAGTTATTTTGTGCCGAATATATTGTAAGCTTTAGAGTCAATGTAGCAGGAGGTCAACACCTGGGAGTCATGACCCAGGCGGGCCCACCTCCCTTAGAATGTGAAGAAATTAAAGGGCTGAAACACTTGCTCGACAGGTCCGCTTCTGATGATCAGATTGCCTGCGGAGCTCTGTATAAAGAGTTCCCTATTATTATTATTATTCCTCAGCATGTGCCTTAAGGTTGGGAAAAGAACTCCCTTCTTTTCTCATTCTATTTTATCTACAGAAAAAATGGTTGCATATTAAATTTAGCCAAAGTACAGCCTTGTACAGCTTAGGTGTCCATGTGTACACAAACACATACATGTTTGTACAATCCCAGTACCCTCATAGGTGATTTAAATTTCTTCTTTGCTAATCTATTCTCACCCACTCTCTTACATAAAGCCAGTGATCTCATTGTTAGTATCATGACCATTATAGACAATTCCAATATCCTAGTTTAGTTTAGTCAACAGGTCATCGACATTGCACTTAGGACTAGTCCATAAGTGCTCAGATCTCCTCAGAAGAATATCATTCAACTTTTAGCGACAATGACACCAGTGATGTGGTATAGTTTGTTTCAGATTGTTTGCCTCCCTAATTCCAGTAATATCTCGAAAACCGTCTGATAGAATACCATGATTTTTTGCATGCGACCTTAGATTTTCAATGACGTAACGAATTTATCATTTAAATTATCGTATGTGTTACCGTTTCCTCAAAGCGGCAACTTCCTTTGATCTCCTTCATATTTGTATTTATTTTGACACAAAAAACAGAATGTACGGTAAATGAAGATCTTTTACACTTTTTAGAGGAAAAGGCGTAACTTTTATTTTTATATAAGGGACATTATTACTTTATAATAAGAGAGTAAGTAAGTAAGTGTTCCTGTCATGCCTGAAGGTGTATAGGGGAATAAACCGCCACAATTGCACTTTTTCACAACATGCTACCCATTTGGATTGGGCTCTTTTAATTATACAACTAATATTGAATCAAATCAAAATAGGCCGAACATTCACCGAATAGAAATTATTTATTTTAAGAACACAGAATACATCGTCAACTCACTAAAAAAACAGTTCCTGAAGTGGTCCGTATCCAGAGTTTCCAACTCCAACAAAGTCACTTCAGTAAGTTCAAACAAATGAGTTTTATTCAGAATCTGCCGAATCTAATAGACGTATTACCATTTTTGGTTGAATAACCCACAGACCATCGTTTCTCCAATACTTATCTTCCTCAACCATAACATGGTCTTCACAACTAGCCCAATAATCTTTGTCTATGTTTGAAATAGCAACATTGGTAAGCTCTTTAACATCAGATAATTTGAAAGTTTTATTTTCGGATGCTACTTGCCCTTTGATCTTTGCCCAAACTAATTCAATAGGATTTAGGTGTGAGTGATATGGAGGCAGCCTCAAACATCTATGACCATGTTCTTCAATTAATTTATCTATTTGAAATATCTTTGGCCGTTGTATCTGTTTTACAAGTGAAAGTAATTCAGGCTTGAGATACATATCGTTAAATGGTATTTGTTCCCTTGTCAGCCATGTCTTTATTTCAGCTTTAGTGCTTGATGATGTTGGAACTTTATCTTCTTGTGCCACTTTGTTATGGTAAGATGCATTATCCATGATCAAACAAGATGGTCGATCTAATAAAGGCAAAAGAGTGTCTTTAATCCAATCTCTGAACATATGACTGTTCATCTCTGAATGATAATCCTGGTTATCAGTTGACTTTGCAATAAAAACAAGTTCAGCATTCTCCACCAGGCCATTATTTTTGCTCCCAGCATGTGCAACTATAAGGCGCTTTCCTTTGCTGCTAGGTACATACCTTTTAATAGTCCCATCTAATGACTGCCATTCTTTTTCATTTGTGTGGTGGGCATTAATCCATGTTTCGTCCAAGTACACAATGTCATAATCTTCATTACGCATTTGTCTAACTTCACGTAAATATTTGCTTCTTGCAGCTACTAAATGAGGTTTCTCGCAAATGATGTTTCTTCCACAAGAATATTTTCTAAAAGTGAAACCTAAACTCCGCACACTTCTCCATAGTGTAGTTTTTGATACATCAATACTGGTGTTCTTTTTAAGCCAAATCTTAAGTTTCCTTATGGTAACTTCTTCCCCTAAGTCAAACATTTTACAAATCTCTCTGCGGACAAGTTCTCTGCCAAAACTGTCTAACAAATGTTTTCTTCCTCGACTTCTTTCTTTCCTTGAACATTCACATTGAACATTTTTCACTGATCTATGAAACAACCGTTTACTTAAACCTAACACGTGCATCGTTCTCTTTTCAGGATTTGATATGCTGTGATATAGACTCCCTCGTTTTGCCTCTCTACAAAAATATAAATATAATTTCTTTGTAATATTTTGTTCAGTAACAAATTTCAACTTTAAACTCATTGTTAAGGGCACAACTCACAAAACACGCCTATGTAAATAATTTGATTTTGTATTTTTGGTGACGTTATACTAATGACGTGATACAAAAAGTTGACAATTTTAATCCAGTAAGTGCAAAACCAGAATTGCGCACCGAATATAAGAGAAATTTGCTACACATATGTGCAAATATTGACAAAAATCTGACATTTGCAATTCAATAGTGTAAACCGGTGCCTTTACCCACCAACATATAAAGGAAATTCCCAAATGAAGATGTTTAAATCATTCTTGAAGTGATATGGAAGGGGTAAATACTCTTAAATTTTGATTCAAATGTGCCCAAGTTTAATCATACTTTTATCCTCCTGGTAAGCAAGCGCACAAGAAAAACCAGCAGTTTGTTTGCAATGAATTTATTTTTTCTATTACGTTATGAGATTCAGTAGGTTACATGCAAAATATCAGCACTGTAGCACAAATGGTTGCTGAGCTGTGGTTTTTTGAAGTGAGGCAAAAAATCTGAAGCGAACTATAGTAGCGCTCTTGTCTGGCATCTCCCACCTTGACATGATATTTGTGCAGTCTATTCATGGCTGCGGATTATGTCAGGGAGGCCCGAAAACCGTTGTGTTGAGTCATGCCTCAATTGCATAACAAACATTAAACGCAAAAACAATATTCTCATTGTTAATTCCGTCGCTCTCATTGGTAACTTCAATAATATCACTCACCCTCTTAGATAAAACCAATATCTTCATTGTTAATACCATCACCTTTTTAGGTAATTCCAATGTCCTCATTGTAAAGCCATTCTTAACATATGGATGTGAATCATGGACAACAGGACAACAGACAAGAAAATCACTGGAGGCTATAGAAATGTAGTTTTACAGAAGAATGTTGAGAATACCATGGACAGCTAAGAAGAGCAGTGAAAACATTCTGAAAGAGGCCAAAGCAAAAAGAGATCTAATATCCAATATTAGGAAGAAACAGTCATCATTTTTTTGACATGATATGAGAAGGGAACAGCTGCAATATATTGTAACAACTGGGAAAATTGAGGGACAAAGAGATAGAGGGAAGCAAGGCGAAAAGATACCAGACAGTTTAAGAGAATGGCTTGGCAGAAGGTCAACAACAGAAATGATAAAATAACTGTCAAGATCGAAAGTTGGTCTTTTGGTATGTTTTTTTTTTAACTTCTTGTTACTACATTGTTTTTGCTAATTGCTTGTTGCCGGGTTGCTGTTTGCTCATGTTTTACCACTAGTTTTTGTTAAAATATAGAGTAGTAATTATATTGATAAATTATAAGATAAAAACTATACTGATCTCTTAACTGCAAAAAAAAAAAAAAAATGCAAATAAAGGTACAATCAATTACATTTCATTTGTTGATATGCACAACCGGTTGAATTTTCAAATACAGTGTTTGTCTTGCAGTGACACGTGGTACTTGTGTTTTGTTATAGTTTAATTTAATGTCTATGTAATGATTTATTTAGTTTTTAAAAATTTGTATTATGCAATTATCCTCGAAGTGCTTCTTGAAAATGTGATTGATGTACTTGTTCACTAATTTTATTTTTATTCCCTGAGTAATTCTTGTTGTGATTGCTAATTTTGATTTTAGTTTCATAATCCTGTTGTGAAATATTGTTATTTTTCATTAAATATAAAAAAAAATAATTGCAATTTTGCAATTTAACAGATATGTTGCATGGTCCATTTATTTAAAAAATTTATTAATTTAAATGATACAGTCGAACCTGTCTAAGGCGACCATTCACGGGACTTTCAAAAACTGGTCCCATAGGACAGGTGGTCCTGCCTCACAGGTTTCACATAATAAATAGAGCGATAAAAAAATTTTTATCCTAAGCACTATGAAAACTAACCTGCAAATCAGCGTAATCCATGAGTAGAACATAGTGCACATGTCGGTCTACAATAGCCACTGGTTGGACACTTTTCATAAAACACGATAGTTAAACACACAAAAATATTTTGTCGAATCACTGATATTCGTTCTTCCAGCGTTAATGCTTTTGGTTTTACACTTTTGACACTGGCCATTTCCTATATTGTGTGTAACACTTTTAAAATCCACAAAAATAATTCACTGAGATACTGTACATGTACGTGAATACACTCTAAGCGGGCAATAACTAATTCTTTAGTTAATTCCTGTAATTTATACGGGCCACGCAATGGTCTACTCTGGTCTAGACGGAACCGCATAGTGATGTCACTTCACGAATCATAAATCTGTGTCTGCCGTTTTTCTCACACCAGTATTGACTGATAAACGTAACACGTCCCACTGTAATCTGGGACTCACTAAATACGGGAAAACCTCGACACCTGTAGACACCTGTGTCGATCGTTTATGGCTCCCATCGGATTACCCGCGTGTCGTAAACGGGATAAATAACATTGGCGGCGGTTAATTAGCCTGGCCTCTGGTCGCGTCATACGGTGAGCGCCGTAATCAGTGTTAGCATATAGTAAAAAACTCGGGGAAATTGTAGACCCGGTCCTATAACCAGGGAAACGCTTTAAACAGGTGGTCCTAAGACCAGGTTCGACTGTACTAATTTATTATTTAAATTTGTTGCGTTATGGATACTTTTTTCACTATTTTAGTGCTCATATTTTGTTGTTATAAATATTGAAGCTGAATTAGACATCAGAAGGAAGTAAACAAATTCCAAGAGAATTAGACAAATCCCAAGAGAAATACTGTTATCCTTGTTTGGTAAAATTTACATTTTTTTTTCAGCAATTTGGGATTCTCAAAAAATGAACATTAGTTCCTTTTAATGTGATTTACCTTTTTTTTTATCAATGAATTTACTATTGATGTGTACAGTAGATTATTTTTTTAATAATAATAATACCTTCTTATATTGCCTAGTATAATTATGTCAAAACACAACTTAATATCTACAGTATGATATCTCAGAAGAATGTTAAAAGTTCCCTGGACAGCTAAAAAGACCAATGAGGAAATTCTCAAAAGAGGCCAACACAAAAAGGGAACTCCTAAAAACCAGAAAGAAACAGTCAACATTTTTCGGGCATATCATAAAAAGAGAAATGTTGGAATACTTGGTTACAGCTGGCAAAATAAAAGGAAAGAGAGATCGCGGACAACAAAGACAGAAAATACTAGATAGCTTGGTGTCATGGCATGGAAAATGGTAAACAACAGAATCGATATGATGCACTGTAGATAGAAGATTGTGGAAGGACATGATCGCCTACGCCAACCAGTATAGCACATGATGATGGTGATGATGATCTGTGATCACAAATTACAGATCTATGTTAATGAAATAAAATATTACAAATTTTCATGTAAAATTAGAGATTTCTTGTAGTAAATGTTTTACAGTTAAGATACCATCTTTCCCCATCAACTTCAAAGTTAAATTTATTTACTATCTTAAAGATACAATTCTTTTTTCATTTAAATATACCATTCATCATCATCAAGTACCGGGCCTGCTGGCATAGGTGATCATGTCTCTCCACAACTTTTGATTATAACAGTTCTTTATTATTTCTGTTGTTGACCTTCTGCCAAGCCATTCTCTTAAGCTGTCTGGTATTTTTTCTCTTTGCTTCCCTCTATCTCTTCGTCCCTCAATTTTTCCAGTTGTTACAATACATTCCAGTTCTTCTCTTCTCATTACATGGTCAAAAAATGATGATTGTTTCTTCCTAATATTGGAAATTAGCTCTCTTTTTGCTTCTGCTTCTTTCAGAAAGTTTTAATTACTCTTCTTAGCTGTCCATAGTATTCTCAACATTCTTCTGTAAAACCACATTTCTACAGACTCCAGTGATTTACTTGTCTGTTGTCCTATTGTCCATGATTCACATCCATATCTTAAGACTGGCTCTACATAACATTTAACAACTCTTTTTCTTGTTTCTATTGTCAAAAATGGATTGCATAGTATCCTCCTCATTTTTTGGAAAGCTGCATTTGCCTGAGCCATTCTACATCTCACCTCTTTTGTACATCTTCCGTCTGAGGTTAACAAAGTTCCCAAATATTTAAATTCATTTACCTGTTTTAATATTGTTCCACTTGTCTTTATCTTGTACTGAAGTGATGTCTTTTTCTTTGTTGTTACCATTACTACTGTCTTTTTGCTTTTAAGGCTGAGTCCTTTATTTTTGCTTTCTTTCACTATAATGTCCAACATTTCTTGTAACTCATTTTCACTCTTAGCGATTAAGACTGACTGTATCATCAGCATGCCTTAGATTATTTACATTATGACCTCCAATTGTTATTCCAGGCATGCCCCTTATGGATCTTAAAATAATCTCACTATAAATATTAAACAAATCTGGTGACAGTACACAACCTTGCCTAACACACTCTTTTATTTGTTGAAACATTCCCAATTGGTTTCTAGTAAATAAATATACCATTATTATTATCAAATAAAAACTCAAATGAGTTTGTATCAAATTTGTTTCTATAAAGTTCATGATTATGTTTATTTGTATCACATTCATTTTGATATTTCTTTTTATGAAATTAAAGATTTAAAAAAATAATACCACAATTAATTTTAGGAAGAATTCTTTAGCATTAGGATTGCTAAATGAAGCCATGCTTTATCAAATCACTGTAATACTATCCAGTTTGATTGTTCTTATACTAAACATATATATGTATATATGTATTTATTGTATAAAGTATATGAGAAGACAGAAAATAACAGCATGGAGGTAAAACATTAATCTCAAGCAACGAATAATGCATAAACATATAAAGTTTTGTATGCCTTTATTAATCACAGTTGTTTTGTTTTTATCTCAAAATGGAATTTTAGTTCTAATCTTAGAAACTTTGGGTGTCCGGTTAGCGCAATCGATAGGCGGTTGGCTTACCACGGCAACAGCCGGGGTTCGTACCCTGGCGAGGACACCTGGGTTTTACTAATTCCCTAAAAATTAGTGGGAGCCGCGATAGCTCAGTGGTTAGTGAACTGGACTACTACGGACAAGGGGTAGGGTTCGATCCCAACCGACGGCTCCGGGTTCACCCAGCCTTAAATGGGTACCGGATTTTTTCTGGGAAAGTAAAACAGCACGGGCGTAATACCGACCACATTACCCCAAAAATTATGTGCTGAAGGTCTGTAAAATATAGGGTCACTAACACCATATTTCCCTATACGCCACTTGGCGTGACGGGGGGTACTTTACTTACTTTACTTAGAAACTTTGCAGCAATTATGGATGAAGATGTCCTAAGTCTAGCACATTCCAATTCTTAAAACTGATGTTTTGTTAACGGGGTTTCAATTTGTGATCCCACTCAAAATACATGAAATTACTCGCTGAATTAAATAACTACGTATTAATATTTTAGTAGTCAATGCTTGTAAAAAATAGTTCAAAGATCGGCAAATCTGGGAGTTTCCTGGACGCAATATTCAAGTTTAACCACAACAGTTTTTACATTTTAAAATACAGCTTCTTCTAATCATTTTGAATATTATTGAGTTATTTGCGGGTCATCATCGTTGCACTCCGACCATGTCCATAGGTTTTCAGATCCCTTCTTGAGCAAGTCTTGCAGTGTCCAGCAACTGACGACTCTAGTTGTGTTAGTTGATAAATCTTCTCAAAAAGAACTGAAATAATGATATTAATGTGAAAGTTTAATGTTTTTAGGGTAGAGTAAGGGGCAGATTCAGGAGCTGCGATAGTTCAGTGGTTAGTGAACTGGACTACAAAGGATAAGAGGTAGGGTTCAATTCTAACCGACAGCTTCTGGGTTCACCCAGTCTTAAATGGGTACCAGATTTTTTTCTGGGAAAGTAAAGCGGCACGGGCATAATACTGACCACATTACCCCAAAAATCATGTGCCGAAGGTCTAATAAAGGTAAAATTTATGGTCACTAACACCATATTCCCTATACACCACTTGGCGTGACGGGGGTACTTTACTTTACTTTTAAGGGGCAGATTCAGGACAATTTATGGTTGTTGATTAAATTTATTCATCAATTGCAAAAATCGTGTCAGATATAAGAAAATATATAATTTTGTTACATTGTTGTAATAGTGTGCAATAATTTATCTTCAAAATGATGCCATTATCAGCAAATTTTGTAAAGTAACAAAATTATAACATAAATTATGTTACATTGTCAAAAATTGGTTTGAGGAAAAGATTTGTCAACATTTGGTTTTAAACCTTCTTTTTTCCTATTATTAAGTTAACATGTTCTATCTATCTATTGACCTTTCGAGCCGTAACCGGCCCATAGGGCGTAGACCAAGATACACCTTCTCCTATATGAATTTTTGTTCTAGCAGTTTTCTTTTAAAGATATTTTATCAAATCTCGCCATCTGTCTCTGTTCTGTGCAAGCAGTTCTATCTCATTGAGGGAGCCGATTCCTGCTGCTCTTGCCTCTCTCATCAATGTTCTTCTCAGTGTCTCCCTGGGTCTTCCTCTTTTTCTTTTACCTGTTGTTTCCCATATGAGGGCTTGCTTTGCTATTCGATTATTATCTCTTCTCATCACATGTCCAACGTATGACCATCGTCTTTTCTTTATTACTGAAGATATTAGTGGTTGATTGGCGATTTCTCTAATTTCCTCGTTTGTTTTGAATTCGTTCCATTCTATACCAAGTATTTTCCTTAGACATTTATTTTCGAATGCGTTCAACTTTGTTTCTATATCTCTTGTTGTTTTCCAGCTTTCACACGCATACGTAAGGGTTGATAGTACATTTGATTTGAATAGCCTAAGTTTTGTGTTTGTGCTAATGAGTTTTGATTTCCACAACTTTTCAAGGCTTCTGAAAGACATTGCTGCTTTAGCCATTCTGATTCTAATTTCTTTGCTTGTATCCCTTCTCGATCAATGTGACTTCCAAGATAGATGAAGTGATCGATCTCTTCTACTGGTTTGTTTTCCATGTATATTTTGTCACTTGTTGGAATTAAACTTTTCATGACTTTAGTCTTTTCATGATTGACCTCAAGCCCAATTTTGCTGGCTATTGATGATAGTTCATTTGTGTTTTCCTGCATCGTTTTTATCTGATTGCTGATGAGAACTATGTCATCAGCAAAGTCCAGGTCCTCCAAATGGTCTCCTTGTATCCATTCGATGCCTTTATTACCAGTGCAGCATTTCTTCATTATGAAGTCCATAACAATTCCAAATAACAAGGGCGATAAAATACATCCTTGTTTAACCCCAGTTTCTATTGGGAAACATTCGCTCAGTCCTTCCTCTGTTCGAACTGCACATGTGTAACCATCATACATGTCTTTGATAATATTTATGATTTTTGATGGTAAGCCATATTGCTTCAGAATTTTCCACAAAGAATCTCTATGAATACTATCAAATGCTTTTTTGAAGTCGATGAAGTTAAGTACAAAAGGTTTTTGCTTTTCAATGTGTTCCTCCAATATAAGTCGTAGAGTGAAAATGTGGTCAAGACAGCTTCTCCCTTTTCTAAACCCAGCCTGTTCTTCACGCATTACTGTATCTATTGAATCCTTTATTCTATTTAGGATGATTTTACAGAATAATTTTGAGGCAACTGACAAAAGTGTCACGCCTCTCCAATTGTTACAATCTCTAAGATTGCCCTTTTTTGGGATCTTAACAATGATTCCTTTTTTCCATTTATGAGGCGTCTTCTCTGTTTTCCAAATGATGTTGAACATTTTTTGGAGATGTATTAAATTATGGCTATCAATTGCCTTGAGGATCTCAGCTGTTAACTTATCCTCTCCAGCAGCCTTGTTATTGGTCATTAGCTTTAAGGTGGTTTCTATTTCACTCAAGGTGAAGTCATCTAAATTTACATCTAATTCTGCTGCTGGTGTTTCAGCTTCAAAATCTATTAAACTGTGAGGTAGTGGACGGTTAAGAATTTCTTTGAAGTGTTCCGCCCAACGGGCTTTTATGTCTGCGCTTGTTGTTAGCATTAATCCAGATTTGTCTAGAATTGGTGTTCCACTGGATGTATAGGTGTTTGTCAGCATCTTTTGTACAGTATAAAGAGTTCTGCTGTCTCCTGTAATTGCAGCTGTCTCTGCTTTCTCTGCCAAGTTGTCTATATAAGCTCTTGTATCTCTTCTTGCCGAACTTTTCACTTTGTTGTCTAATTCTTTGTATGTTGCTTTTGCCAGAAACCTTTCCAAGATTTGTCTTTACATTAGTCATGGCTCTCTTCGCTTCTCTTCTTTCTTTGATGTATTTCCATGTGGTGTCTGAGATCCAAGCTCGTTTTCCATTTTCTTCAGTCCAGCACTTGCTTCTGCTGCTGTCATTAGTATTTTGCTCTGTGAGTCCCACATTTCATTGATATCTAAGTCTATTTCACCAAGTGCTGAATAACAATTACTTAGCTCTATGTTAAACTTTTCCTTTATTGCTTCATCTTTCAGTTTATGACTATCAATTTTATGTGTAATTGACCTCTTCTGTTGGTTTCTAAATTTTAATCTTATTTTCCCAATGCACAGGTTGTGGTCACTATTAACATCAGCACCTCTGTATGCTCTTACATCTATTAATGATGATCTGAATTGTTGTTTAATACATAGGTGGTCAATTTGATTTGATGTTCTATCATCAGGAGATATCCATGTTGTTTTGTGGATATTTTTATGTGGAAATAATGTCCCACCTATAACTAAATTTTCTATTAAACATAATTCTATTAATCTTTCTCCATTCTGACTTGTTGTATTACAGCCTTCTCTCCCCATCACATGTTCCACTCCTGCGTTATCTTGTCCTACTTTGGCGTTGAAGTCTCCCATTACAATTAAAAGATCGTGTTTTGGTATTTTGTTTATAAGTTGTTGCAGTTGGTTATAAAAATCATCCTTAACTTCATCATCAGCTTCGTTAGTAGGCGCATAACATTGAATAATTGAAAGTCTTCCATGTTTTGTTTTGTATCGTGTTCGTATCAGACGGCTATTTACCGGTTCCCATTCTAATAAACTTCTTGCAGCTTTGTCTGTCATCATTATGCCTACTCCTTCACGGTGTTTTCCATCTTCCCTTCCAGAAAAAACTACTATTTTATTATCAATAGATCTCCTACCTGTTCCAGGCCAGCGCATTTCGCTTAATCCTAAAATATCTAGATCGTATCTGTCCATCTCGCTCGCGACCTGTGCATGTTTCGTCGGAGCGGCCATTGTTCGCACATTCCAGAATCCTATTTTTGTTGTTGTTTTAGGGCCGAAAAAACTATCACTACTATCTACTGCTAATTTACACATTCTGTATCAGGTCTACGTTTCATTAACAACAAGTTAACATGTATCTGATCTTAAAATATCATGTTTAACATTGTTCTCTTGCTGTAAAATGTCATGTTTAACATTGTTCTCCTACTGTAAAATGTCATGTTTAACATTGTTCTCTTGCTGTAAAATGTCATGTTTAACATTGTTCTCTTACTGTAAAATGTCATGTTTAACATTGTTCTCTTACTGTAAAATGTCATGTTTAACATTGTTCTCTTGCTGTAAAATGTCCTGTTTAACATTGTTATCTTACTGTAAAATGTCATGTTTAACATTGTTCTCTTGCTGTAAAATGTCCTGTTTAACATTGTTCTCTTACTGTAAAATGTCATGTTTAACATTGTTCTCTTACTGTAAAATGTCATGTTTAACATTGTTCTCTTACTGTAAAATGTCATGTTTAACATTGTTCTCTTACTGTAAAATGTCATGTTTAACATTGTTCTCTTACTGTAAAATGTCATGTTTAACATTGTTCTCTTGCTGTAAAATGTCCTGTTTAACATTGTTCTCTTACTGTAAAATGTCATGTTTAACATTGTTCTCTTGCTGTAAAATGTCATGTTTAACATTGTTCTCTTACTGTAAAATGTCATGTTTAACATTGTTCTCTTACTGTAAAATGTCATGTTTAACATTGTTCTCTTACTGTAAAATGTCATGTGTAACATTGTTCTCTTACTGTAAAATGTCATGTTTAACATTGTTCTCTTACTGTAAAATGTCATGTTTAACATTGTTCTCTTACTGTAAAATGTCATGTTTAACATTGTTCTCTTACTGTAAAATATCATGTTTAACATTGTTCTCTTCTTTTTTCTACTTTCATATTGACAGACATCTAAAGTAGAGGTAAGTGCTGTTTATTTTTGTGTTTACATTTCATTCACCACAGCCCACCTTAAATAATCTCTGTCTCTAGCCAGATCTCCTACAGAACGTTGCATTCACCACAGCCCATCTGAAAGAATTTCTGTCTCTAGCCAGATCTCCTACAGAACATTGCATTCACTACAGCTTTTCTGAAAGAATCTCTGTCTCTAGCCAGACCTCCAACAGAACGTTGCATTCACCACAGCCCATCTAAAAGAATCTGTCACTAACCAGACCTCCCAAAGGACATTGCATTCATCACAGCCCGTTTGAATGAATCTGTCTTTAGCCTGATCTCCCACTTCTTCGGTTTTCATGTTCGGTGGTAATGAAACCACCTTCTTCTTGGTCTGCTCCTGAGACGTCACCAGGAACCATGCCTTCCATTATTGTTCTTTCCAGCCCACTGAGTCTTTTGACAAAGCCATAGTAGAATGGTATTTATAAGCCAATTCTTTTTATTATATAAATCCTTTAATATGTCTTCATTTCTCTTTTCCATTATCCTAGATATTTTAAAGATATTTTTTGTAGCATCTTGTTTCAAACATTGGTTATGTAGCAGATCCTAGACAGAATGTATAGGCTTAAGGGTAAACCTCCAAAATAAGAATGTTAAAAGCAAGAGGAGCCTTCATTGCACTGGGAAACATATGGAAGTCAAAGAAATTAGGTAAAATATAAAAATAATTTTCAAATCCAATGTTAAGTCAGTCCTATTATATGGCTGTGAAACATGGAGAACAACAAAAATGACAATCATGACGGTTCATACCTTCATTAATGGATGCTTACACAGAATAAAAGGATGGAAATGGCAGGACAAAACCACTAATATAGAATTATGGAAATGTATCAGTCAAATACCAGTGGATAAAGAAATACAGTGAAGACGATGGCGCTGGATAGGACACACACTGCGGAATCTCTCACTGAGAGTAGTACACAATACGCCCTGTTTTTGGAATCCCCAAGGAAAAAGACAAAGAGGAAGACCAAAATATTCTTGGAGACGACAAATAGAAGTAGATATGAAGATGATGTGGAGGACGTTGCATTCACCACAGCCCATCTGAAAGAATCTGTCATGAACGATGGTCTCATAATCTAGGGTTAAGAAAGAAAGATATATGCTAAACTCAGGACTTTTTCACTCATAAATACTGCAAGATTTCTAAAATTGTTACTAAAATGTCACTTTAATTGAAAACAAACAGTCGTGATCTGTCATGAACATTCACATATTCAGTTTACACTGATGTGCTGTTGTTATAATCTTCATCTAGGCTTCAGAGATCACTGATAGCAGTAGACTTGGTCTTGATCATTTCCAACTCCTGAGGGTGATCGGCCGTGGAAGCTATGCCAAGGTCCTGCAAGTCGAGCATAAGAAGACCAAGAGGATTTATGCAATGAAGGTCATCAAGAAGGAACTGGTCAATGATGATGAGGTAAGTACCTGTTTGATTTTATCTTTGGTTATGGTTAGTCGAAGGTCCCGGTATCACTACAAATGAATTAAAATCCATAATTGCTCAACTGCCCGTGCCAGTGGAATTATCCGAATTGAAACTCATTGAAGGATCCAAACAAAGAAAGGCAGCCGCAGTCCCTGTCATAGCAGCTACAGCACACGCCAAAAGACATAAGGCCAAGCAGCACCAAAAGTGAACACAGTTGAACTGTCCTCAGTCATACTATATCATCATTCTTTGTAAGCTCTTGGAATATTGAAACACAATCCAGATTAAAAACACAGTTCATGGTGTGCACAGAGCACTAAACTAGCTCCTGCAGCAAGCCAGAGTTGGAATATGAGGAAACTACAATCTGGAATACTTTTCAGACTAAGCCTCAATGGTTCCTGCCACCTATCCACCATATTGACATTTATTCCTTGATTTGATCTATATGGTGGGGAACTGATTAGCATAGTCGTAAATGGTTCGCTTTTCATGCCGAACACCAGGGTTTGAAGCTCACTCATTCCCACCAGTTAACAGTTAAATTAGGTACCTGACTGTTATGATATAAAGAGGGAGGAACAGAAAATGATACCAAAATAAGGATATCAATATCAAGAGGAGCTTTCATTGCACTGGGAAACATGGAAATCCAAAGAAATTAGGTTAAATACAAAAATAAAAATTTTCAACTCAAATGTTAAGTCGGTCCTATTATATGGATGTGAAACATGAAGAACAACAAAATTGACAATCACGAAGATACAGACTTTCATTAATGGATGCTTATGCAAAATAAAAGGATGGAAATGGCAGGACAAAATCACTAACATAGAATTATGGAAATGTACCAGTCAAATACCAGTGGGTAAAGAGATACAGCGAAGACGATGGTGCTGGATAGGACACACACTATGGAAGCCAACTGAGAGTATTACACAACAGGTACTTTTTTGGAATCCCCAGGGGAAAAGACAAAGAGGAAGACCAAGGAATTCTTGGAGAAGACAGATAGAAGCAGAGATGAAGATGATGGGGAAGACATGGAATGATCTTAAAAGAATGGCAAAAAACAGAATGACTTAGAAAATGTTTGTTGAGGACAGGGAGCTGAAAGGTAGAAGAAGAAGAAGAATCATCATAATTACTTGGTTAATTTTATCTTTATCTTTGTTGTAGGACCATCATTACCTGGTTGATTTTTTCTTTGTGGTATGACCATCATTATTTACCTGGTTGATTTTATCCTTTTCTCTATGATACAACCATCATAATTACTGGGTTGATTTTTATTTTTATCGTTGTGGTAAAGTAAAAGTAAAGGTTTCCTCCACGCCTTGCTAGGCATATGGGGAATATGGTGTCAGTAACCATATTTTTCTATGACCACATTTTTGGGTGATGTGGTCGGTATCACGCCTGGCCGACTTTCTATTCTATCTATTGACCTTTTGAGCCGTAGCCAGCCCATAGGGCGTAGACCAATATACTCCTTCTCTTATCTGAATTTCTGTTCTAGCAGTTTTCAATTCTTTTAAAGATATTTTATCAAATCCCGCCCTGGCCGACTTTACTTCCCAGAAAAATCTCTGGTACCCATTTTTAGAGGCTGGGTGAACTCCAGAGCCTTGTCAGTAAAAAAAAAATCCACTGCTGGTTGGGATCGAACCCGGACCCTTCTTTGTTGTGGTAGGAGCATCATAACTATACTCTAACATGTTGAAAGTGTTCAGTGTTCCAATCTCTTTCCTGATAAGCCAGGAAGACTCAGTTCCAACCCCATAGCACCAGCGAGGGCCTCTGTAATAATTTAGAAAACTGGCTAGTTCATCATCATCATCATTGAGTGCCGTCTCCGCAACGAAAGTTGGCTACCATGGAGCGCCATTCTACTCTGTCTCTTGCTTTGATGGTGCAGATTGTCATAGGTTGACTTGTCCATCTTTTGGTGTTACTTGTCCATGTTAGTCTTGGTCTGCCTCTGCCTCTTTTACCTTGTGTTTTCCCTTCCAATATTACTTTTATTAGGCTGTTGTATCTTTTAACATAACCCAAAAATTTCATTTGTCTTGTTCTAATTGTGTTTAGTAGTTCTCTTTTCATTTTTAGTTGTTTTTTTTAAAACTTCGTTTGTTTTCTTTTCTTTCCATCCAATTCTTCTATAAATCCACATTCGAAGAATGTTTTGTGTGCCCCAGTTTTACTCTATAACATCTTGTTCCTTGCTTTGTTCCTATTGAAGGCCTATTGCGCTGAAATATCGTTCTGATTTGAGTTGTCCACTTGTTACGTGAAGCTTTAACCACACCTTTTTTTTTCTTTTTTTTTCTCTCTATATATTTTTTCATTTCTCCTTATTATTGGCTTCACATTTTGTTGCATTTATGTGAATTTCTTTGCCTGAACCCTTCTAGTTATTATGAAAGGTGGTAGCTTTTTTTTTCTTCTTTTTTAAAATCTGGCTTGTACAGAAGCATACACCCAACACTTTTCAATTTTCAACTGCCTAGAGTTATTTTATGTGCTCAGCTGGAGCACTGGGCCTCCCTTTTTTTTTTATCATCTGTTTCTGTTAGGACTAGGCAATAGATCTCATCTGTTGTGAGATCGGAGGTCACTGTAATAAAACACAGTCGTTCCAGATGTGATTCAAATCTGGTAACTTCTAATTGTGGGGCAAGCACCATACCAGAACACTGCGGTAACCACCCACCTGGTTGATCAGAAGTTTCCAAACTGTCTACATCTATCAGAACTTCCATGTTCTCTAAAACTGTCCAGGATGAACCCGAGCTGCTAATCATCTATACCTAATTTAACTTCTTGCTTCTATCTATCTATCTTTCTATCCGTCTATCTATCTATCCATCCATCCAAACCAACCCACCCATCCACCAATCTATCTATCTATCTATCTATCTAATCTAATCTAATCTATCTTTCGTTCGCCACCTTCACGCTTATAAACTGATGGCTGTTTAGGCTGAAAGAGCAGACAGGTTGGCTAGCTGCACTGCCATTGAAGACGGTCAATCAATGGATCAGGCAGACATCAATGCCCTCTGAGATGTGGGAAGGGCACAAGACTTCGACAACCATGAGTCCACGTCACTCCTTCGGATGAAAGAGATGACAGCTAAGATGGGTACAGCCAGAAATGAAAAACTTAGTGGGTTTATAAGAAGACTTATCAACCAACGCAGAACTGGAGTCGTCAGTCGCTGGACACTGTGGGACTTGCTGAGAAGGGGATCTGAGCACCTATAGACATGTTGGAAGTGCAATGATGATAACCCACAATTAACACAATAACTGATTTCTGATCTTTCTACTTGGAACTAACATTTAACCTTCAGTGTCAGTCATTCTCTCCTTGTAATCATCCATCTTGCAAGTGCATTCCTTCTCTAACCCTAACATGTCTATTCTGCTCAAAGTACCAGTGAGAACTGACTAACCCAGCCTACTAGTTTGGCTTGTCGACTCCTGTACGTAACCATAGCCTGACCACACGATTTCCAAGGTGTCCTCCAAACTGACCAGTGAGCACACAGGGAGCCTCCTATTTTTTACCATTATCTGAGAGGGCTAGACATCAAATCTCACCATCCAGAGAGAACTAGACATCGAATCTCACTACCCAGAGAGAGCTAGACATCGAATCTCACTACCCAAAGAGAGCTAGACATCGAATCTCACTACCCAGAGAGAGCTAGACAGCAAATCTCACTACCCAGAGAGAGCTAGACATCAAATCTCACTACCCAGAGAGAACTAGACATTGAATCTCACCACCCAGAGAGAGCAAAACATCAAATCTCACCACCCAGAAACCAGGGGAGGGTAAAACCATGAAGAAACCACAAATTCAATTTTCTTAATTTTTGAAAAATATTCCCACTGGTGGAATTGAACCTAGTGACCCTTCACTAAGAGTGATAATGAGTTACAAGAAATGTTGGATATTATAGTGAAAGAAAGCAAAAATAAAGGACTTGGCCTTAATAGCAGAAAGACAGTAGTAATGGTAACAACGAAGAAAAAGACATCACCTCAGTGCACAATAAAGACAAGTGGAACAATATTAAAACAGGTAAATGAATTTAAATATTTGGGAACTTTGTTAACCTCAGACGGAAGATGTACAAAAGAGGTGAGATGCAGAATGGCTCAGGCAAAAGCAGCTTTCCAAAAAATGAGGAAGATACTATGCAATCCATTTTTGACAATAGAAACAAGAAAAAGAGTTCTTAAATGTTATGTAGAGCCAGTCTTAAGATATGGATGTGAATCATGGACAATAGGACAACAGACTAGTAAATCACTGGAATCTGTAGAAATATGGTTTTACAGAAGAATGTTGAGAATACCATGGACAGCTAAGAAGAGTAATGAAAACGTTCTAAAAGAGGCCACAGCAAAAAGAGAGCTAATTTTCAATATTAGGAAGAAACAATCATCATTTTTTGGCCATGTAATGAGAAGAGAACAACTGGAATATATTGTAACAACTGGGAAAATTGAGGTCGAAGAGATAGGGGGAAGCAAAGAGAAAAGATATCAGACAGCTTAAGAGAATGGCTTGGCACAAGGTCAACAACAGAAATGATAAATAACTGTCGAGATTGAAAGTTGCGGAGAGACATGATCACCTATACCAGCAGACCCAGTACTTGATGATGATGATGAGACTAGTTTACTAATCACTGCTCTACTTCAACTCCGTTGGTTTCTCTTGGGTTGAAGATGGCACACAGTGCATGAAACATAACTCTTCACATCTGGCTATTAACTGCTAGGACCTGTGGGTCTAGTTTTGTTCTTAAGCCAAACGTTGAATCCTTTCTATTAATTGTTTTTCTTTTAATCTCAATGTGCTTATGTAGTGTGCAAAAAAAAAAAAGCAAAGAGAAAAGATATCAGACAGCTTAAGAGAATGGCTTGACAGAAGGTCAACAACAGAAATGATAAATAACTGTTGAGCTTGAAAGTTGTGGAGAGACATCACCTATGCCAGCAAGCCCGGTACTTGATGATGATGCAACCCTCCTCACCTCTAGACTCCCCTGACTCCCTTTTGTTCTCAAGACATAATTATACAATAATAAGTGTCGATGTAATGTTCCTTTAGGACATAGACTGGGTCCAGACAGAGAAGCATGTGTTTGAAGCTGCCACCAACTATCCTTTTCTTGTGGGTCTACATTCTTGCTTCCAAACAGAAAGCAGGTCAGTTGAGTGTAACTATTAATTTTTACTTGAATTAACATATCCTTGTTTATCGCTTCTAGATTTAGTTTACTTGAATTAATATATCCCAGTTTAATTCTTTTAGTTTACATTTTAATTAACACATCCCAGTTTAACTCTTAGTTTACATGAATGAACACATCCCAGTTTAACTATGTTAGTTAACATTCTAATTAACACATCCCAGTTAAATTCTTTTAGTTTACATTTTAATTAACACATCCCAGTTTAACTCTGTTAGTTAACATTTTAATCAACACATCCCAGTTTAACTCTTTTAGTTAACACTTTAATCAACACATCCCAGTTTAACTCGTTTAGTTAACATTTTAATTAACACATACCAGTTTAACTCTGTTAGTTAACATTTTAATTAACACATCCCAGTTTAACTCTGTCAGTTAATACTTTAATTAACACATCCCAGTTTAACTCTTTTAGTTAACATTTTAATTAACACATCCCAGTTTAACTCTGTTAGTTAACATTTTAATTAACACATCCCAGTTTAACTCTGTTAGTTAACATTTTAATTAACACATCCCAGTTTAACTCTGTCAGTTAACATTTTAATTAACACATCCCAGTTTAACTCTGTTAGTTAACATTTTAATTAACACATCCCAGTTTAACTCTGTCAGTTAACATTTTAATTAACACATCCCAGTTTAACTCTGTTAGTTAACATTTTAATTAACACATCCCAGTTTAACTCTGTCAGTTAACATTTTAATTAACACATCCCAGTTTAACTCTGTCAGTTAACATTTTAATTAACACATCCCAGTTTAACTCTGTCAGTTAACATTTTAATTAACACATCCCAGTTTAACTCTGTCAGTTAACATTTTAATTAACACATCCCAGTTTAACTCTGTCAGTTAACATTTTAATTAACACATCCCAGTTTAACTCTTTTAGTTAACATTTTAATTAACACATCCCAGTTTAACTCTGTTAGTTAACATTTTAATTTACACATCCCAGTTTAACTCTGTTAGTTAACATTTTAATTAACACATCCCAGTTTAACTCTGTTAGTTAACATTTTAATCAATACATCCCAGTTTAACTCATTTAGTTAACATTTTAATTAACACATCCTAGTCTAAATACTTAGGAAGAAGGCTGCTATTTGTTCCGTAACTGCTATTTGGTCCGTAACTGCTATTTCTTATATTCACAACTCAATCATGGGATTCATTCTAATTCACTCTATACACTACTACACGTCCACTTGTAGGTTTTGAGAATTATCTTTCTTTATAATCATAGTTTTAGCCTTTTTCATGTTTATAACTAATCCATATTTTTTATTTGTCATGTTTATTTCATTAAGTAGTTACTAATAATAATGCTAATTAGCAAATTCATCGTCATCATCATTGCAACATTAGGAGCATTAAAATTGTATTTTCTTTGAACTTTTGACACACAACTGTGTGTTCACCAATTAGACAAACAGGGAACTTGGATTTCCTGTCTCTGGTTGATTTATGCAAGAGATATAGAAACAAAGTTGAACGCATTCGAAAATAAATGTCTAAGGAAAATACTTGGTATAGCATGGAACGAATTCAAAACAAATGAGGAAATTAGAGAAATCGCCAATCAACCACTAATATCTTCAGTAATAAAGAAAAGACGATGGTCATACGTTGGACATGTGATGAGAAGAGATAATAACCGAATAGCAAAGCAAGCCCTCATATGGGAAACAACAGGTAAAAGAAAAAGAGGAAGACCCAGGGAGACACTGAGAAGAACATTGATGAGAGAGGCAAGAGCAGCAGGAGTCGGCTCCCTCAATGAGATAGAACTGCTTGCACAGAACAGAGACAGATGGCGAGATTTGATAAAATATCTTTAAAAGAAAACTGCTAGAACAAAAAATCCATATAGGAGAAGGTGTATCTTGGTCTACGCCCTATGGGCCGGTTACGGCTCGAAAGGTCAATAGATAGATAGAATTGACGATTGGGCCAGAAAGGTTATTTGTCTATTCAAACAATCATCTTAAGTTCGTCATTATGTTTGGCTACCTCAAAGCATTATTCTTTGAGTTTCCAGAGTCACAAATGATTGTTTGATGTCGCTGATGACCGAAGAAATTTCCCTGGTCAAAGGGAGAAAAACAAAATAAAAAAGGACCGACCAATTTCTGTCAAATTTGGAAGAATTTGTGTTTTGATGCTGTAATTTTTACTACGGTATCGTAATCTAAAGTTAAAAGATCTGAATAATTTTGATGTTTAATTGCTACAAAATGTGTGTTTAAAAAATAAATTACCTATGATGCATAACAGCAGCCGTAACTAGAAAACTGCCTTGTCTAAATTCAGCAGAGTTACAGAACAAAAATACAGGCCATGAAGATAAAATGTTAATGTAATATTTTAGGTAAAAAAAAATGCAACAGCAATCTGTATTACTTGATGATCTTTTGCCTATTATGAAGAAATGCCAAATTAAATGGTTTGGCCACATATCGTGATTTATCTGGCCAAGTAAGGACCATTCTGCAAGGAACTGTGACGGGGACATGGAGAAGTGTGTAGAGACAGAGATGGGAAGATATAATCAAAGAATGAACAGGCCTCAACTTTACACAGTCCCAAAGAGTGACTGAAGATAGTCAGAAATGGAGAAGGTTGACTAAATCTGTCAGTGGTGACATAGTGACCCCAGGGTTATAGGAAGAAGAAGAAGAGCTTACTTCTAATTATGGTTGTTATAGTTATGGTTAGTCGAAGGCCCCAGTATCACTGCATATGAATTAAAATCCATAATTGCTCAATAGCCCATGCCATTGGAATCATCCAAATTAAAACTCATTGAAGGATTCAAAGAAAGAAAGGCAGCTGCAGTCCCTATCATAACACCTACAGCACACGCCTTGGGACATAAGGTCAAGCAGCACCAAAAGTGAACGCAGCTGAACTGCCCTTCATCATACGATATCATCATTTATCGTAAGCAATCAGAATATTGAAACACGATCTAGATAAAAAACAAGGCTCCCAGTGTGCACACAGCACTAAACTCAGTACCTTCGGCAGCAAGCCGGACTTTTAATATGAGGAAACTGCAACAAGGAACACTTTTCAGACTGAGCCTCAATGGTTCTTGCTGCCTATCCACCATATTGACTAGTATTCCAATGATCTTGCTTATAATTTAATTGGTTAAGTTATAATTTTGTTTCCAATAAAAGTCAGGTTGCAATCTACTTTTTCTTCCAGACTGTTCTTTGTTATTGAATTTGTCAGTGGAGGTGATTTGATGTTTCACATGCAGAGGCAGAGACGGCTGCCGGAGGAGCATGCTCGATTTTATTCTGCTGAAATTTGTCTGGCTCTCAATTTTTTACACGTGAGAGGTGAGTATATTATTTTGATTTTGTTTTTCTGAAATTCTTTCTTTTAATTTGGATTGTTTGGGAACATTCACATTGGATGATATTTAATTTAACTCTTTCCTTATGGAAATTTTTATCAATGCAATGGAAGAGATTTCAGAGACAAAATTGTTCATGGTTTTAAGAATCAATCTACATATTTATATTTATCTAACATATAACATGTTATATATGAATTTTTAGATAATTGAACAAGGTATTAGATTTCACCAATACCGAGATGATACAAGACATGTAAAGAGAATATGGTTTAATGACAGTTCACACTAATCAAATTGAGAGTGGCGCACTATGCGGCGACACGTGCACAGCCGAAATCGGCATGGTATACAGTGCGGTGAAACGTATGTAAAGAGCTAAGTTACTTTTATTATGTTGAAAAGCTGTTTAAGAAATTCATCTTTGTAGATAATTTAATGTGACCATGACAACATGACGTCTGTATCTCCCCCGTTTACTGAAAATTTCAAGTTTCTATGTCTCAGTCAACTACGTTTCAATTTTTAAAATACGAGATAAGAGAGTAACACAATAACTACCTCTATTACAGGTCGGTTCGAAAAACCACTTAATTAGTAATGGCTTCAGATCTACTGAGTGAAATGCTCATCCTGTTAAGAGACTTCTGGATAGTGTCGCTTCAAGCATCAAAACTCACGATGCGAGGCAACATTCCTCACCTTCCCAGAGTACTACCCTGGTACCCATTTCTGCCAGCGGCTGGGTCGACTGCGGGAGTATTTTTTTTTCCAACCACAAGTACAACTCACGCTGCTTCTAGTGGGAATTGAACACGAGTTGTCCAAACGTCTGTAGCCTAGTCGGGTTGTTTTCCTAACTAGGCTACTGAGGCCCCCAGAAAAACAGATGTTTTAGAAAATTATTCTGTATACAACGGATGAGTTCAAGACTAGTACTGACATAGAGAAATGACCATGCAACCAATACTATTATCTATAATCAGGAAAAATGGTGGGATTATGTTGGCTATGTGATGAGAAGAAATAACAAGAGAATTGCAAATCAAACCCTCAGATATGAATTAACAGAAAAAGAATAAGATGTCGACAATGAGAAACACTAAAAACACTTGAGATAAGAGAAGCAAGGCAGTAGACACATAACCCCACCACCACCACCATTTTTTTTTCCTCTCCCAGTGAGATTGAGACATTTTCACAGAACAGGACTTAGAGTGATGTACAATGTGAACCCTTTGTGATGTCTGATGGCACCGGAAGAATTCTGATGGTGATGATATCTTTGATGATGATGATGATGATTATTTAATGAGTTAAAACATCATTTGTTTTTCAACATTTTCCCAGGAATAGTGTACAGAGACTTGAAACTTGACAATGTCTTACTAGACTCCGAGGGGCACGTCAAACTTACTGACTATGGCATGTGCAAGGTTAGTCCTAGCTCATTATTAAATCAGACTAATTCATATTAGTTCTAGCTTCTTAATTCCTTTATAAGGAAATTCAGTTTGTAAAATCTTTCCCCACTGAAAGAATATATATATATTTTTTAATTTTCTAAACTATGCCTCATGCCATTTGCATAGGCATCACATTTCTGCATATGTCAGCTTTCACCTTCCACTAAAGAGCCTATACTTCTTGAGATGCAAAGTGTGTGGATGCCATCAGATGTATGTATACAGGCAACCTAAGTTAACTTGGGCTGCATCACTTGGTAATGACTACAGGATAGAGAGAATTGGACAGAAACTGTGAGCCAAAACAAGATGTTCGTGTTGATTATGTCTTGAACTAACTGAGATGGAAACTGTGAGCCAAGACAAGATGTTCTTGTTGATTATGTCTTGAACTAACTGAGATGGAAAATTTGAGCCAAAACAAGATGTTCTTGTTGATTATGTCTTGAACTAACTGAGATGGAAAATGTGAGCCAAAACAAGATGTTCTTGTTGATTATGTCTTGAACTAACTGAGAAGGAAACTATGAGCCAAAACAAGATGTTCTTGTTGATTATGTCTTGAACTAACTGAGAAGGTATGAGCCAAAACAAGATGTTCTTGTTGATTATGTCTTGAACTAACTGAGAAGGAAACTATGAGCCAAAACAAGATGTTCTTGTTGATTATGTCTTGAACTAACTGAGAAGGAAACTGTGAGCCAAAACAAGATTTTCTTGTTGATTATGTCTTGAACTAACTGAGAAGGAAACTGTGAGCCAAAACAAGATTTTCTTGTTGATTATGTCTTGAACTAACAGATGGAAACTGTGAACCAAAACTGGTGGTGAAATTGAGATGTAACCATGCAACAGACAGCTTAACCTGCAACAGACAGTTTAACCATACAACAGACAGTTTAACCATGCAACAGACAGCTTAACCGTGCAACAGACAGTTTAACCATGCAACAGACAGTATCGTTGATAAAGAAAATAGACATAAAATGGTATTGATTAGCTAAACTAACAGAAAGACAAGCTACAATGTTTCTGCCAAAGCCTTCATCAGGTATAACAAACTATCCACATTAAACAAGACTAGAGATGGTGAGAGATATCAATGAAAAAACAATAAGTAACAGCAATGTAACAAGGGTAAAAGCACAGATATCAAATATAATAAATATGAAATACTGTGCAGGGCCATGTGTATCATCATCATCAAGTACCGGGTCTGCTGGTATAGGTGATTATGTCTCCACAACTTTCAATCTCGGCAGCTATTTATCATTTCTGTTGTTGACCTTCTGCCAAGCCATTCTCTCAAGCTGTCTGTTATTTTTTTCTCTCTGCTTCCCCCTATCTCTTCATCCCTCAATTTTCCCAGTTGTTACAATATATTCCAGCTGTTCTCTTCTCATTACATGGCCAAAAAATGATGATTTGTTTCTTCCTAATATTGGAAATTAGCTCTCTTTTTGCTTTGACCTCTTTCAGAACTTTTTCATTACTCTTCTTAGCAGTCCATGGTATTTTCAACATTCTTCTGTAAAACCACATTTCTACAGACTCCAGTGATTTTCTTGTCTGTTGTCCTATTGTCCATTATTCACATCCATATGTTAAGACTGTTTCCACGTAACATTTAAGAACTCTTTTTCTTGTTTCTGTTGTCAAAAATGGATTGCATAGTATCTTCCTCATTTTTAGGAAAGCTGCTTTTGCCTGAGCCATTCTGCATCTCACCTCTTTTGTACATCTCTCGTCTGAGGTTAACAAAGTTCCCAAATATTTAAATCATTTACCTGTTTTAATATTGTTCCACTTGTCTTTATTTTGCACTGAGGTGATGTATTTTTCTTTGTTGTTACCATTACCTCTGTCTTTTTGCTATTAAGGCTGAGTCCTTTATTTTTACTTTTGGTTCAGTGTAGTGCTGCCAAATTACAGGAGATGGTAATATTAGATAATAAATAAATAACATTAATACGATAACTACCAAAATCGTTCAAGTAAATTCACTTTAAAAATATTATAGACCATAAAGAAAAAGCCATCAAACATACACAACTTTAGTTGTTCAACTCCCGTGTGATACCAGTGCTAACATATAGATGTGAAAGTTGAAAATCCACCCAGACTTTAAATAGGAAATTAAATGCCTTTGAAAACAAATGTCTTTGTAGGATCTCAAACATAAGCTGGAAAGAAAAAATTTTAAACGAACAGAAAAAAGACAAATTAAAACAAAACTATGTGTTGAGCTGTATAAAGAGAAGGCGTTTGAAATACATCTGTCATGTGCTGAGAACGAATGAAGGAAAATTTCCCCATCAGGCATTCATGTGGAAACCATCTGGTAAAAAACAAGGCAGACCAAGAGAATCGCTATGCAGAACAATTAATAGGGAAAGTTCAAACATGGGATTAAGAAACAACTAAGACTTACAAGAACAAGCAGCAAATCATCAATTGTAAAGAACTGTAACTTCCACTCTGTGTCGTATTTAGCCAAAGAGAAAAATGAATGTGTAAGAAAATTACCAACAAAATATTTTCACTTTGTTATACATTTTGTTGGTGTATCTCTGACTCTTGTTTGTTAAAAAAAAAAAATTTTGAAAATAATTTAATGCATTATTATATTTTATTGTGGTAATGGACAGCTAGATGAACACCATCATTATCATACTCATCTTTATCATTAACATCATAAACAATCTTATACTTTATCACTTATATCATTTTATTAACCAATTTATAGATAATTATCATTGTTTATCACATAATAAATATCATGTTTCTACTGTTTATAGTCCATTCATATAGTCTTATTCTTTGACCTCTATATAGAAACTTATTCTTTGACCTTATATTTAATTTGTTTCTCTGACCTTACTATAGGTAACCATATTCTTTGACCTTATATTTAATTTTCTTCTCTGACCTTACTATAGGTAACCATATTCTTTGACCTTATATTTAATTTGTTTCTCTGACCTTACTATAGGTAACCATATTCTTTGACCTTATATTTAATTTGTTTCTCTGACCTTACTATAGGTAACCATATTCTTTGACCTTATATTTAATTTGTTTCTCTGACCTTACTATAGGTAACCATATTCTTTGACCTTATATTTAATTTGTTTCTCTGACCTTACTATAGGTAACCATATTCTTTGACCTTATATTTAATTTGTTTCTCTGACCTCACTATAGGTAACCATATTCTTTGACCTTATATTTAATTTGTTTCTCTGACCTCACTATAGGTAACCATATTCTTTGACCTTATATTTAATTTGTTTCTCTGACCTTACTATAGGTAACCATATTCTTTGACCTTATATTTAATTTGTTTCTCTGACCTTACTATAGTTAACCATATTCTTTGACAAGATTATAATCATATTCTCTGAACTGTTCATTTTTAATCTTATTCACTGACCTGTTTATAGGTCATCTTTTTCTCTGACCTGACTAGATAATTGTATTCTCTGACCTTATTATAGATCATCTTTTTTCTCTGATTTGACTTCTGATAACTTTTTTTCCCTGACCTGATTTTTTGGTTATTTTCATTAAACTGACATCATATTATGTGTCATACTTCTCTCCAACCTTATTGTAGTTGTCCTACTATCTTCCTCCCAGTCATGTTACATATTCTGTCTACATTTACCGATTATCGTGCAAACATTTATGATACTATTCTCTTAACATTTTAACCGTATCCAGCATACATTTTCACCTTATCCAGTTAAAATATTAACCTTGGCCAGTTAAAATATTAACCTTATGTAGTCATTATCACCATTCCTACCACTATTGCAAATGAACTCTCTGTTCTTTACCACATGCTAAAGCACCCAATATCCTTTTCAACCACCCAGTTTTTCTCATTTATCCCGCATAATCATCATGTACCATCAAACTTCATCATAACCTGTAACCTAACAAACGTATTCAGGAAGGTTTAAAGCCAGGGGACACAACCGGGACATTTTGTGGGACACCAAACTACATAGCCCCTGAAATATTGAGGGGCGAAGAGTATGGTAAGGAAAAAGGGAAATAATAATAAATTCTCCGTTTTTTATTTCTTAAAATGTTTCTGAGATTGCTATCCATGCTTCTTTATTTGTTTCATTTTTTTTTGCATGTTTATTTTTTACTGATAGATCTACTTGTTATTTAAACTTCCTCTTTTGCAACATAGCACATTACCTCTAGAATTTATTAATTTCTTTGCAAACTAATGCAAAAATGAATATTTTTATCATGCTTCTTTATGATTTACTTACTGCCTGTAAGTTCGGCTGTTATTTTGTTTTAAATTAACATTTCTTATGTTATTGAGTTATTAGCGGGTCATCATCATTGCACTCCGAACATCTCCATAGGTGCTCAGATCCCCTCCTCAGCAAGTCTCAAAGTGATTTCTTATGTTTTGACCCTTATAGAGTATGGTAGAATTCTAAGAGACATTTTGTATAACCAGCTGGTGAAAGGCGTGCTATGTATTGACTGACCAGCACTTTGTTAAGATAACCTGCTTGCATGATATAAAGTAGTTTAGCATTGATTAGCAATTCTGGAAATATGTGTCGCAGATAGACAGAAATAAAACTCATTGTAAAGAGTGGAATGAAGATCAGAAATGAAGAGAAATGAAACATGGCTAAAAAAGACAAGAAGCAAGAGTCAAGACACAGCAAAAGCACCAACATCAATTATTAATATCCAGCTACATCTGTTCTATATGTGGATGTTACTGCCATTCTGGAATAAGCACTATTCAGTCATATCAAACGTATTCATCCTTGAGTGAACCACTATGACACGTCAGTTTATTTCTAAAAATAGAAAGCCTATTATTGTATGTTTGACTAAAAATGCTGGAGAGTCCATGAATAAAGCTGGTGCCTGTAACATCGAAGTCATTAGTGGAACTCTCTTTACTGCAGTTATCCCATTTCCTGAGTCCACCAGTGGGGACTTTAAGACTGGAGAAAAAAGGACGCCTGTTCAGCGCAATGCCTCGGTGTGTTTGGGTCAAATTTTTTAATTTCATCATTGATAGAAAAACTTTTTCTGTAGGTCAAATTTTTTAATGATTTTTTTTTCTTTTTCTGTAGGTCAAATTTTTTAATGGTTTTTTTTTAGTAGAAAAACATTGTTGTGACCTTGTGGGTCAAATTTTTTTATGTCATTTTTATATAGAAAAACGTTATGACTTTGTGGGTCACATTTTTTAATGTCATTTTTTTTAATAGAAAAACTTAATGACTTTGTGGGTCAAATTTTTTAATGTCGTATTTTTATAGAAAAACATTTTGAACTTGAGCATTAGTAGAAACAAATCCATGATTATTTATATACGGTCAAAGGATTTTCATTATTCTGGTTATTCTTGTGGATTATAACTGTATTATAGCAGTTAATTCTTATTTAATTTCTAATTTTTGTTTTGTAATTAAAATTTTAAATAAACTTTTTTTTTTAACTTTCATAAAGATCTGTTTGCAGAAATTGTGTTTAATATTTTTTAGTTCCATATTCTATTCACCATTTCAAATAAACACACCTTGCTTTTTCTATATTTTATATGTAGAATTAAAAATTTTATTTTGCAGTGGGGCAAAATTGGGAAAATGACTTAACTCTTTTATACAGAAGCTTTTTTTAATCAGTGCAACGGAAGAGATTTCAGAGACCAAATTTGTCATGGTTTTAAGAATCAATCTACATATTTATATTTACATAACATATTATATATTAATTTAATGATAATTGAACAAGGTATTAGATTTTACCAATACCAAGATGATACAAGATACGTAGAAAGAATATGGTTTGATGACGATTTGCAGTAATCAAATTAAGAGTAGCACAATATGCTGCGAAACGTACGTGGCCATAGTCAGATTGGTGCACAGTGCGTCAGAACGCATGGAAAGATTTCAACTTCAGATTTAAAAACAGAAAAACCTGAATCTGGTTTTGATGGACTGACTCGGGTAAATATTTACCTACTTCCTTTCAGAACAGAAAAATTGTGATCATGTAGATAGGGTTAAAGGATGACGTTCCTCTTTCTATTGAGTTCTGCTCACTCATTCCTTAAATCATTAAAAGTAAAGGGTCCCTTCTCTGCCTTGCTGGGCGATTGGGAAAAATGGCGTTAGCGGCTATATCTTTCCATGACCATGGCACATTTTTGGGTGATGTGGTCGATATCCAGGCTGCCTTTTCTTTCCAGAAAAATCTGCGGCACCCATTTTTAGAGGGTGAAACCTAAGGCCTTGTTGGTCCAAAACACACAAAAATCCACCATTTCTGGTACTTAAATCCAGACCCTTCAGATCAGGAAGTGAGCGCAGTAACTACTGCTCCCAATGCTCCTTATCATCATCTCTCTCTCTCTCTCTCTCTCTCTCTCTCTCTCTCTCTCTCTCTCTCTCTCTCTCTTTCTCTCTCTCTCTCTCTCTCTCACTCTCTGTCTTCAGTTACTCTATCTACTCAGTAGTTAATTTCTTTTTATGTAGTATATGATTTCACAAGATTAACAGCAGAACATTTTTGTCTATCAGTGTGTCTGCAATCACATTTTTTTGCATGCCATTTATTTGTGTTGTACAGCTGTTAAGTGTCATGTTGTTGAAAGTGTTGTAAATTTATTATATATAATGCACAACAACACACACACACACACACACACACCCCCCCCCCCCCCTTTTTTTCAATTATTTGAATAATACAATTATTTGAATTTACAATAAAAAAAAATTTGAATCAGTAAAACTCTTTAATATCACATCTTCTCATTTAGGATATTGTTTTTAATGGTCTTATCCTTCTCTCTTCCTCTTCTTAGCGTTTACCTGTCGAGTGGGTGATGATACATTGTATAACTAGTTTACGGGAAAGCCGCGATATGCACCTTTGGCCCAACACATCTATTTTCAGAATCATCATATTTTTTTAACAAATTTTTTTTCTTTGCCCAGGTTATGGCAACGTTTGATGGCCTACTCCATAAATGGAATTAAAAATGGCTCAGTATTTCCGAAACTTGAAGGGAGCCAAAGACTAATAGCCAGAGGCTCTAAATCTTTTATGAACAGATGCCTCTAACAGCTTCTTAATATTAGAGGCCAAATAAAATTACAAATGAAAAGGAGGCAAATAATAATAAAGGAATATTATTATGGAGGGAAATAAGGAGATACAGCGAAGACGATGGCGCTAGATAGGACATACACTGTGGATGCCAACTGAGAGTTTTACACAACATGCCTTTTTCTGGAATCCCCACGGAAAAAGACAAAATACGGAAGACCAAAATATTCTTGGAAAAGACAGATGAAAGCAGAGATGAAGATGATGGGGAAGATGTGGAATGAACTTAAAAGAATGGCAAGAAACAGAACAGCTTGGAGAGTGTTAGATGAAGACCTTTGCTCCACAGGGAGCTGAAAGGTAGGAGAAGAATATTAGGACAAAAACTTTCGAAGCGATAGATCAGCAAATCATTTTAGGGAAAGAGATATGTTTACAACAGTCGCAAAAAAAAAAAAACCCACAAATAATTAACAGCGGAAAAAAACAAAGAGCAATAGACAGCCCGAAGCAGGATTGAACCCATATTCCTCAGCACAGCATCTTGCCATGAGAAACAAACGCTTGAACGCACAGCCGATTAAGCTACCTAAAAAATAGTTATCATTGACAATGTCTTACAGCATGTTTACTCATGACTATAGCATGAGGTTATGAACACAACTCTGGAATAAATGATATATATATCTGTATTTTCCTATTGTTGAACACATTAGAAAATAAATGTCTAAGGAAAATACTTGGTATAGTGTGGAACGAATTCAAAACAAACGAGGAAATTAGAGAAATCGCCAATCAACCACTAATATCTTCAGTAATGAAGAAAAGACAATGGTCATATGTTGGACATGTGATGAGAAGAGATAATAACCGAATAGCAAAGCAAGTCCTCATATGGGAAACAACAGGTAAGAGGAAAAGAGGAAGACCCAGAGAGACACTGAGAAGAACATTGATGAGAGAGGCAAGAACAGCAGGATTCGGCTCCCCCAATGAGATAGAGCTGCTTGCACAGAACAGAGACAAATGGCGAGATTTGATAAAATATCTTTAAAAGAATCGAAAACTGCTAGAACAAAAATTCAGATAATTCAGATAAAAGAATGAGTATCTTGGTCTACGCCCTATGGGCCGGCTACGGCTCAAAAGGTCAATCGATAGATTTTTGACAAGTATCTCCAAATGAAAACCTTTGGGAAAGAACTGCCAATAGTCTAATAGGGCTGAAGATAAAAAAAAATGAAATGGGGATGGATTGGCCTCACTTTGAGAAGACCACCAGGCACTAATGCAAGACAATCAGTGAACTGGGGAACCCACAAAAAGTTAGAAGGTCCAAGTGAGTCTGGAGAAGAACTATCGTAAGGATCCATGTTTCACAAGCGTGTAGAAAAATAACACCCTGTAACAAGGGTGGCCATCAGCATGATTTTAGAGCCAAGTGTGATGTCACAAGAGTCAAGTCTTTCCAAATAGTTTTAGCTTTGCAAGGGTTGCTGTAGTTTGCACTTTTGTAATTGATATATAAGGTTGTGATCCTTCATCGCTGACAATTGATTCCAAGTATTGTAATTTTCCATCTAATATTTACATTTTCTTAGAAAGATATAAAGATTTCTTAATGATGAAAAATGGTAGGAATAAAACCATGCCAAGAATATATAGAACAACAACAACTTAAATGGTTGGGCTACCTGGTCAGAATGAATTCTCACCATTCACTATCAAGGGCGTTCTTCTCAAGAATGCATGGAAAAAGACCAAGAGGAAGACCTAGAAGAAGATGTATAGATGCAGTGATAGAGACATGTAACAACAAAGGAAAATCACTAATTCAGACAGTTCGAGCAGCTCAAAAAAGACAAATGATATAAACCACGACACCTCGTCGGTATCAGTGAAAAAGAGAAAAAGTATGATAAAAAAATAAATACATTTAAAACGCCATACGTCAGGTTGTGATGTTAATTTATGCTTTGACTCAAATATTTGAACTTCGGCATTTGCATCTCTTCTGTTTCTCAGCATTAGGTGTATGTAGATGTGTTTTGTTGCTAGTTTACGGCAAAGATATGATATCCGCACCTTTCACCTGACACATCCATCTTCAACATGGGTAGATTTTCCCTAATAATTTTGCCTGCATAGCGGTCAATTTTGGCCTGCTCTTTTCAACTTTAAAAACTGTCAAGGGTTCTTTAAATCTTTCCGTATGCAAGCTTTTTATCAATGCAACGGAACAGATGTCAGACGTTTTTCATGTTTTAAGAATCACTCTACATATTTATATTTATCTAACATGTTACAGGTTACTTTTGAATTTGTAGATAATTAAACAATGTGTTACATTTCACCAAAACCAAGATGATACAAAACATATAAAAAAGAATATCGTTTGATGACGGTTCACACTAATCAAATTGAGAGTGACACACTATGCTGTGAAACGTGCGGAAAGAGTTAATGTGTTCAAATGCACACAGGACATTCTGTTTGTCACCATTTTCAAGATTATCAAAATCTCACTAGCAGAGAAGTGTAAAGCCATGAAGAGATTACAGGTTCAATATTTGAAAAATTCCAACCACCTGTGATGGGGATCGGACCTGGGATCTTCCTATCCAGTGGCCAATGTCATACCTCTAGACCACCCAGTCTCCCAGCTGTTGCATCAGTTTTATAAAGTAACAAGAACCTATCACTGTTAATTTATAACATCCACTCATTGAGGGAGAGCCATGATAGCTCAGTGGTTAGTGAACTGGACTACAAAGGACAAGAGTCGATCCTGATCGATGGCTTCTGGGTTCACCCAGCCTTAAATAAGTACCAGATTTTTTCTGGGAAAGTAAAGCGGCACAGGCATAATACCAACCACATTACCCCAAAAATCATGTGCCGAAGATCTATAAAAATTATGGTCATTAACACCATTTTCCTTATACGCCATTTAGTGTGATGAGGCTCTTTAACTCATTAGAGCCTTCATGACATTGCCCTTATGCATGTTTATTATGTTCATGCATGCAGCATGTATTGATAATGGTCTTTTCATATTTCTTATCGTTTGGAATAAAAGTGGAACTGGTGTTACACCAGCATGGATAGCAAAGAAACATCTAAGAACCATATTCTTTATTAGGCATTTTCTAGGAAAACTGTTCATTTAGCATTTTTCTGATGGGAAAATAAGAATATAATCCTTTTCATATCATTTTCACAAGATTTTAACCCTTTGTTTTTTAAGTTGACATGAATTTTGCCCTTTGTTACTTGTTTTTGCCATGAATTTTTCTTTTGTATCCTGTATATTAACATTTTCCACTGGTGGATTATAAAAATTTAACTTTGTCATTTTGTTAATCATTTTAACTTTAACATTATCATCTTGTTAATTATTTTAACATTAACCTTATCCTGCTGTTAATTTATTTCCCTGTAAACTTTATCCATTGTTACTCATTTTTTGTTACTTTGCTGCTCACTTTGCCATTTAATGCTCATTGTGACTCCTGTTTTGCCAATTGTTATTAATGACATTATTTTGACATGCCAGCTTGTTTTATTCCTTAGCTCCCTTGAGAGTTCTCGAGCTGCCAATATGATGTGTTGTTCAAGATCATTCACCATTTTTCCCTTTCATAATAGCAGTTTTTGATTTTTGTTGAATACATTTCACATTCAATCTTAATTGCCATCAATTAATTTCCTTTTTTGTCTGTTTGTAGTTCTTCCCACTTCACAGCTGTTTGTTCTCATCTCAAAGTGGCATTTTAGTTATGACCTTGGTAATGTTATAGCATTCATGGATGTAGATGTGTCTTGAGCCTTGTACATTCTCCTGATTCTTCAAATTGATTTTTTATGAGAGTGGTTTTATTTTTTACCCCCACAAAAAACATAAAATTCTAGACTAAAGTCATTATTTATGTGTGATATTTTAGTGGTTAATTCTCGTAACAAATAGATCAAAGATTGGCAAATCTGAGAGTTTCAGAGATACAATATTTTTTTTTTTTATAACAAAAGTTGTACAATTTTAAAATACTGCTTCTCCTAAGCACTTTGAATGTATAATAGAAGAAGCATGTGCCACACAAGGCCCCTACTTGTCAGACAATATCTAGTACATATTTTTAGAGGCTGGGTGAACCCAGAGGTCTTGTTGGTCCGAGTTTTCCACTTCTAGGAGTTAAACCTGAGTCTTGTTCAAGAGGCAGCTGAGCTAATTGCAGTCAGTGACCCACAGAACTATATAAATCAGGATTGATTAGCAACAGCTGATCAAGACCCTGCTCCACATCCCAGCAGTGCTCCTGGAAACAGACTGTCCAGTCTGGCGAAGCGAGTTTGGATACAAGAGAGAAGGCAACCTGTGACTAACAAATATGGTGCTGAAGTGTGTTGGGCTGCACAATAACAGCCTGGCCTCAGCCACAGCGATATAGATTAATATCTGTGTGGATATTAATTAATGCATATTCCTTATATAATAATAACTTATATAACAGTTACCCTTTCCAGTGTAGCCTTTTCCTTTTTAGCCTTTGTTACCCATCCGTTACGTCAACTTTGCCCATTACTCATTCTGAAATGAACTTTGGCCCTAGTCCATCATTTATAGCTTTGGTCTTCTTGAGCTGTACTTTATACATGACATCATTCATTATCTTCACACATCACATGATCGCTATTCATTTTTAAATGTGATTACTATTTTTAAATCAACTTATGTTTTCCCCTACTAATTTTTTCTTAGGATAATCTTCTTTCATAGTTACCCGTTATTCATAAATTGTTCTTTTTTTTTTTTTTACTTGATTTGAGATGAACTTTGCCTTTAGTTACCCATTAGTCTTCAACCTTACCCTGTGTTACTCACTCTCAAGTGAACTTTGCCATATTTGTACACTTTTGTAGAAGAATTGACTCTTCCTTGTTGCTGATTTCATAGGAAAACCTTGGACCAGGTGACAAAACTAACACTTTTTGTGGAACACCAAACTACATAGCGCCAGAGGTTCTAAGAGGGGAGGACTATGGTACATTTTGAGACCTACTTTATGTTTTCTTTCTATACTAAGCCAAAATGAAAAAGTCCAAAGCAAAAATTATAATCAGAAAAGACCTTTATGCAATTAAATATTAATTTTTGCTGCTGCTTGGTTATATTTTAATGGCTATCGTATTGTTATACATTTCAGTAATATAAACCGTATATACCGTATGAACCTTACAATCTAATAGAATTTTAATTTGACAATTTGCAGAAATTAGTTCACAGCATGCCTTAGTGAAGTCCTGCACAATCTTACTAGTGTGGCATGTTCAGCTTTGCAAACAGGGGTTATTTTGGCTATGATTCTGTCAGTCATTTAGAGCTCGCAAAGGGCCAGTGACATCACGCTAGTAGGGTTGCATGCAGGTATTCTGTAAAGTTGGCTGTGAAATTTGTTTTTTTTTTTATTCAGCTTCAAAACGAGAAAAAATTGTGTAATACTTCGAGTTCTACCTTCTCATAAGTTCTAATCTAATAAAACTATAAATAAGCTAGAACATTTAAATTTTTTGTCATGTTTAAAATTGATTCTAAATAACTGTTTTGGATATTGTGGTCCAGTTCATTTGTTTTAAACACGCATTTTGCTTTCACATAGGAATATAAACTCAAGCCATTATTACACTCAGAGTCATAGTAGAAGCTAGAACTTTTAGTGACATATTTCAGCTGAATCAAGCAGCTGTGCATTATGAGATTTGAAAGTTTGTGTTAACTAAATATAGATTTGAGTTGTCAAATAACAGATAAAGTCATATAAATGACTTCATTATAATGATTTAAAATAGTTTTTAAAAAACTTATAATAGTTATTTATATATATATATCATCAAGTACTGAGCCTGCTGGCGTAGGTGATCATGTCTCTCCACAACTTTCGATCTTGACAGTTATTTATCACTTCTGTTGTTGACCTTCTGCCAAGCCAGTTTCTTAAGCTGTCTGGTAGTTTTTCTCTTTGCTTCCCTCTATCTCTTCGTCTCTTCGTCCTTAAATTTTTCCAGTTGTTCTCTTCTCATTACATGGCCAAAAAATTATGTTTGTTTCTTCCTAATATTGGAAATTAGCTCTCTTTTTGCTTTGATCTCTTTCAGAACATTTTCATTACTCTTCTTAGCTGTCCATGGTATTCTCAACCTATCTTTTTGGAAAGCTGCTTTTGCCTGAGCCATTCTGCATCTGACCTCTTTTGTACATCTTCCGTCTGAGGTTAACAAAGTTCCCAAATATTTAAATTCATTTTTTGGGAGCCGCGATAGCTCAGTGGTTAGTGAACTGGACTACAAAGGACAAGGGGTAGGGTTCGATCCCAACCGACAGCTTCCAGTTCACCCAGCCTTTAATGGGTACCAGATTTTTTTCTGGGAAAGTGAAGTGGCACGGGCGTAATACCGACCACATTACCCCAAAAATCATGTGCCGAAGGTCTGTAAAATTTATGGTCACTAACACCATATTCCCTATACGCCACTTGGCGTGACGGGGGTACTTTACTTTACTTTATTTACCTGTTTTAATATTGTTCCACTTGTCTTTATTTTGCACTTAGGTTATGTCTTTTTCTTTGTTATTACCATTACTTCTGTCTTTTTGCTATTAGGGCTGAGTCCTTTATTTTAGTCCTGCATCCATCCAGTATTGCCATCAAAGTGACACAACTTGTATTTTTTACAATAAAGGTTTTAGGGTTAAATTGGTAATAACTAACAGAACATAAATTTGTTCAGGTAGACTACTCCAGAACATAAATTTGTACAGGTACACTACTCCAGAACATAAATTTGTACAGGTACACTACTCCAGAATATATATTTGTGCAGGTAGATTACTCCAGAACATACATTTCTACAGGTAGGCTACTCTAGAACATACATTTGCATGGGTAGGCTACTCCAGAACATATATTTGTACAAATAGATTACTCCAGAACATACATTTGTACAGGTAGGCTACTCTACAACATATATTTGTACAGGTAGATTACCCCAGAACATGCATTTGTACAGGGGTAGACTTCTTCAGAGCATGCTTCTGTACAGGTAGATTACTCCAGAACTTACATTTGTACAGGTAGATTACTCCAGAACTTACATTTGTACAGGTAGATTACTCCAGAACTTACATTTGTACAGGTAGATTACTCCAGAACCTACATTTGTACAGGTAGATTATTCCAGAACTTACATTTGCACAGGTAGATTACTCCAGAACTTACATTTGTACAGGTAGATTACTCCAAAGTGTGCTTATGTACAGGGAGATTACCCCAAAATATGCATTTATACAGGTAGATTACTCCAGAACATATATTTGTACGGGTAGATTACTCCAGACCGTGCTTCTGTACAGGTAGATTACTCCAGAACTTACATGTGTACAGGTAGATTACTCCAGAACTTACATTTGTACAAGTAGATTACTCCAGATCGTGCTTCTGTACATGAGCTTACTCCAGAAAATATATTTGTACAGGTAGACTACTTCAGAATGTGCTTCTGTACAGGAGATTACTCCAGAACATGCTTCTGTATGGGTAGATTATTCCAGAACTTACATTTGTACTGATAGATAACTTTATAACATACATTTGTATGGGTAGATTATTCCAGAACTTACATTTGTATGGGTAGACAACTCTAGAACATTCATTTGTCATCATCATCATCATCATTGACTGCTATCTCCGCATCGAAGGTTGACTACCATGGAGCGCCATTCTGCTGTGTCTCTTGCTTTGATGGTGCAGGTTGTCATAGGCTCACTTGTCCATCTTTTGATGTTGCTCGTACAATTTAGTCTTGGTCTGCCTCTGCCACCTTTTATTTTCTCTTCATCGTTTGTTTTCTTTTCTTTCCATCCATTTCTTCCTATTCTTCTATAAATCTATATTTCATAGGCTTCAATTTTCTGTTCTGTTTTCTTGTCTAATGTCCATATTTCTGCACCATACAGGAATGTTGAGAAGATGTAGCATTTTCTATTCTATTGACCTTTCGAGCCGTAACCGGCCCATAGGGCGTAGACCAAGATACACCTTCTCCTATATGAATTTTTGTTCTAGCAGTTTTCTTTTAAAGATATTTTATCAAATCTCGCCATCTGTCTCTGTTCTGTGCAAGCAGTTCTATCTCATTGAGGGAGCCGATTCCTGCTGCTCTTGCCTCTCTCATCAATGTTCTTCTCAGTGTCTCCCTGGGTCTTCCTCTTTTTCTTTTACCTGTTGTTTCCCATATGAGGGCTTGCTTTGCTATTCGATTATTATCTCTTCTCATCACATGTCCAACGTATGACCATCGTCTTTTCTTTATTACTGAAGATATTAGTGGTTGATTGGCGATTTCTCTAATTTCCTCGTTTGTTTTGAATTCGTTCCATTCTATACCAAGTATTTTCCTTAGACATTTATTTTCGAATGCGTTCAACTTTGTTTCTATATCTCTTGTTGTTTTCCAGCTTTCACACGCATATGTAAGGGTTGATAGTACATTTGATTTGAATAGCCTAAGTTTTGTGTTTGTGCTAATGAGTTTTGATTTCCACAACTTTTCAAGGCTTCTGAAAGACATTGCTGCTTTAGCCAGTCTGATTCTAATTTCTTTGCTCGTATCCCCTTCTCGATCAATGTGACTTCCAAGATAGATGAAGTGATCGATCTCTTCTACTGGTTTGTTTTCCATGTATATTTTATTTTCTCTTCATCGTTTGTTTTCTTTTCTTTCCATCCATTTCTTCCTATTCTTCTATAAATCTATATTTCATAGGCTTCAATTTTCTGTTCTGTTTTCTTGTCTAATGTCCATATTTCTGCACCATACAGGAATGTTGAGAAGATGTAGCATTTTGCTTACCCTATATTACTTCAAAATATACATTTGTACAGATAGATTACTCCAAAATATACATTTGTACAGGTAGGTTACCCCCATATATACATTTGTACAGGTAGATTACTCATTTGATTTCAAGGGAAAATATACTTAATCTACAGGAAAATAAAGTTTAGGTGTGGAATCTCACTGCCCATAGACCATTGAGATGATAAAGCCACAAAGAAACCACAGATTTGAAGGGAACAATTTCCACCACCTGTGGCGAAACTCAAACCCATCCAGAGGCCAACATCTCTTTACCCGAAGGCCTGGATTTGATTGGTTCTTTGGTTATGAAAGGCCCCGGTATCACTGCAAACGAATTAAAATCCATAATTGCTCAACCGCCTGTGCCAGTAGAATCATCCGAATTACTACCTCATCTCCCAAACAAAGAAAGGTAGCTGTAGTCCCCATCATAGAAGTCTCTGCACATGCCAAAAGACATAAGGCGAAACCGCACAGAAAGTGAACACAGCCAACTGTTCCCCATCATACAATATCATCATTCATCATAAACAATTGGAATATTGAAACATGGTCAAAACGGATGAAACACACAGCTCACGGTGTGCACAGAGCACCTAACTCAGTAGCTCCTGCAACAAGCTGCACTTGGAATATGAGGAAACTGCAACAAGGAACACTGTCATACATAGCCTTCAATGGTTCCTGCCGCCTATCCACCATATTGACTAGAAGTTCACCTCCTCCTGAAAATGATGATTATCATATTTTTAAAATGTATAGCGCATGTTAAGACGCGTTTTTTACTTAAAATCCGAACATATAAAGCACAGTCATCAGATTATCCCCGTCGCACATCAAACAACAGACCGTAAGAATAGCGTATGACCGGTCTTGGGATATATGATGAGCCATTATGATGCCTGAGTTTGAATGACCATCCAGCTATTCATTTGTTAATTTAATTTGCAAGGAAATGTCTTGATTCTTGCAGATAATAGATTACAGTTTTTTTAAGATTAATTCAAAGAGCCTATCATCGTTCTCTTTCAATGCAAGTGTGTTTGTTGCGTTATTCAATGTTTACAATTAACATGCATTATCTTATACACTTCATCCCAACATATTTGACTCCAGCGTAGCATTTTTAGGGCCAGGTTTTTTCTTCCTCTTAGATCCCTATAGTAGTCTTGTTACTGGAACTGTTGTGTGATGTGAAGTAAGATCTTAGTCAGCTCTGATTTTCTGACACTTATACTAACATTCAACAATGATTAACTGCATCTTAGATGCTCAGATTTGTTGCTGCTTTGTGTGTATATTGTTGCTTTATTACTATTTTCTTTGTACATATATTGTTGTATTATTATATTTATATCTGTTTACTTTGCGTATATAATAATTCATTAGTATCTAATACTATATTCTTTTGCAGTGTAATATTTTATTTACAATTAGTGCGCTGTGTATATGTAGATTTACATATCAGAAGTTAAGAATTTGCCCTGCATTAGTAGAGAACTGTTGAATGGATAACAGAACGACTCCAAATTGAAGAAAAATGTTTGCCCTAACATATAGATGTGGATTAATAATTTCAAAATGTAGTTCCAAAAAGAAAACGTAACTGATTTGAGTCATTAGTAAATTAAGGTTTGCTTATGTTTGTATTTTTAGAAGAAAGGGGGATAATTCTCACAATTTGTATCAATTTTAATCTTTAACTCATCATCAAGTACCATGCCTGCTGGCGTAGGTGATCATGTCTCTCCACAACTTTCGATCTCGACAGTTATTTATCATTCCTGTGGTTGACCTTCTTCCAAGCCATTCTCTTAAGCTGTCTGGTATCTTTTCACTTTGCTTCCCTCTATCTCTTCATCCCTCAATTTTCCCAGTTTTTACATTATATTCCAGCTGTTCCCTTCTCATAACATGGCAAAAAATTAATGATTGTTTCTTCCTAATATTGGAAATTAGCTCTCTTTTTGCTTTGGCCTCTTTCAGAACATTTTCATTACTCTTCTTAGTTGTCCATGGTATTCTCAACATTCTTCTGTAAAACCACATTACTACCGCCTCCAGTGATTTTCTTGTCTGTTATCCTATTGTCCATGATTCACATCCATATGTTAAGACTGGCTCTACATAACACTATAGAACTCTTTTTTTCTTGTTCTTAAATTTGCTTACTAATGTCAGTAATTGCAGAGTTGTATTTTTGATGAATTTTGTTGTGTTAGCAGTTTAGTTTAACCGCTGGGCAGCTCTCAATGTATCATTTTGTTGGTCTTGAAGGATTTGTGTTGAATTTGGTGGTCCTTGTCCTCGTGTGTCAGATCTTTGTGTTATCTGTCAATGTGTATCATTCTTTTGAGGGGATTTTTTTCTACTTTTCTCTTTTCACTGATACCTAAAAGGTGTCGTGGTTTATATCATTTGTTGTTCTTGAGCTGCTCGAACTGTCTGAATTAGTGACTTTCCTTTGTTGTTACATGTCTCTGTCACTGCATCTATCCATCTTCTTCTGGGTCTTCCTCTTGGTCTTTTTCCATGCATTCTCGAGAAGAATGCCCTTGATGGTGATTGATAAGGATTCATTCTGACCAGCTGGCCAAACCATTTAAGTTGTTGTTCTATATATTCTTGGCAGGGTTTTGTTCCTACTATTTTTCTTATGGTTTCATTTGGTATTCTATCTCTTCTTGTGTTGTTTGTTACTTTTCTCAAGCATCGCATCTCACATGTATTGATCTTTCTTAAATACGATTTAGAAAGGGTTCATGTTTGACTTTCATAGCACAAAGTTGATATGAAAATGCTATTTATCATTTGTTGTTTAGCTGCCATAGAAATGTTTGGATGTCTTAGCAATGGTGAAAGCTGGTATGTGACAGCATTTGCTTTTGAGGGGATAATACTAGTTAATTTGGGTGGATTCAGATCTTCTTTGCTTTCAGCCGATGATTAAAGGAATAGTTATAAATCGTCATTATCCACCCTTAAAAGGCACACACATGGACATAAATGTGTGTTGTGTTGCCTTTTGAAATAAAACTTATATTTGTACCTTTCGGTCCAACACATCCGTCTTTGGCATGTTGTTTTTGAGTACCGGATTGCCTTGCCTCTCGATCCCTACTGATTTTTCCGGCGAGACTAGTTAGTACTAGTGGTATCATGAAGAGGTGGAGTAGGGTCTGGATAGTCCTGGCTCACTGATCCTGATGCAAGTCATCATTTATGAGTCGCTGACAGCTTTCAGCTCTATCTATTCATCTTTCGTTCACCTGAAGTATTGTCTATACCTGCAATGTTGTTTACTGTATAAATTTTACTGTCTTTTGTAATTCTTTCAGTGGCCCATATAGTTTTGTCTGTAGTGTTGTATCTATGGGCCAATGGATTTTCCTTAGTCTGCTATATTCAGTGCAATCTTGAAGTATGTGTTCAGTAGTCTGGGGCGCCTGTCCACATGTACAAGTAGTTGAGGTGCCGATCTTGAATTTTGTATACATATGACTATGGAGTCGATTGTGTCCTGTTCTGAGGCATATAATGATAACTTGTTCATATCTGTTCATATCTATTCATATTATGAAAGGCATCCTGATTTGGTGTTTGTAGTCTTCTGATTGATTTGATTATCTGCTTTCAGCTCTGATTTTGTAGGGTCAAAAGATTACTTTCCTTGGATTGAAATTAAACCATGACCCGAACATCATGTGATAATGACACCACTAGACATGCTGGTGAAAATTCATCGGTACCCAATTTCAGAGTCTGTGCAAACCAAAAAATTGTATCGGGCGGAAATAAAATTGACTGTATCCAGAAATTTAACCCAGGTCCTCCTGATCAGTTTTAACATTTGTAAGCTTTCGAAATTATTTTTACAAAATGAAAGCCACATTGATATTCAACTGAAATGTTTAAATTTCATATGCAGATGCAATAACACACATAACGAAATAACATTTTTATTGTCGCATGCTTGTAATTTTTTTATTTTGTGTATAAAGTCCCAGATGTAAATTTGGTGTACAGTGGATATTGAATGATGTGTATCTTTCATGACATTATCCTCAGTACATTTGTTTACTTATATTTTATATCTATCAAGCCTTTATATATTGCTATTTAATATTCTGAGTAAAAGTTTGCATCTAAATGTAAAATTGTAACAATTTTTGTTTGGCAGTGTTACAGTTTATAAAAAATTGTTTACATAAATATTTATTAATGTAGTTATTATCTTTTGCCTGGAACTTATAATATACATTTTATATATTGGTTTATATATAATAATACTTTTTTTTATATCTAATTTGCATTTTATGTATATATAAATTATATGTATGCATTTCCTATGTTATTAATGTCAAACATGCTCTTTATAAAGAGCTTATGAAAGAAAGATTGCAAGATTAAAGATCATATGTTTGAGAATCGTCATTAGAATGAAGGCACCAGGAACTGTTTGAGAAGTATCACTAAAGTCATCAGAAGAGACAGAATGAAACAATCAGAAAATGGTAGAGAGAAAAAGTCATTAAAGTCATCAGAAGAGACAGAATGAAACAATCAGAAAATGGTAGAGAGAAAAAGTCATTAAAGTCATCAGAAGAGACAGAATGAAACAATCAGAAAATGGTAGAGAGAAAAAGTCGTTAAAGTCATCAGAAGAGACAGAGTGAAACAATCAGAAAATGGTAGAGAGAAAAAGTCATTAAAGTCATCAGAAGAGACAGAATGAAACAATCAGAAAATGGTAGAGAGAAAAAGTTGTTAAAGTCATCAGAAGAGACAGAATGAAACAATCAGAAAATGGTAGAGAGAAAAAGTCATTAAAGTCATCAGAAGAGACAGAATGAAACAATCAGAAAATGGTAGAGAGAAAAAGTCATTAAAGTCATCAAAAGAGACAGAATGAAACAATCAGAAAATGGTAGATAGAAAAAGTCATTAAAGTCATCAGAAGAGACAGAATGAAACAATCAGAAAATGGTAGAGAGAAAAAGTCATTAAAGTCATCAGAAGAGACAGAATGAAACAATCAGAAAATGGTAGAGAGAAAAAGTCATTAAAGTCATCAGAAGAGACAGAATGAAACATCAGAAAGAAGCAATCAACATTTTTCTGGCACATCATGAGGAGAGGAATACTTGGTTACAACTGGCAAGATACAGGGAAAGAGAGATTGCGGATGATAAAGAGAGAAGATACAAGATATCTTGGTGTTCATCATCATCATTGAGTGCCGTCTCCGCATCGAAGGTTGGCTACCATGGAGCGCCATTCCACTCTGTCTCTTGCTTTGATGGTGCAGATTGCCATAGGCTGACTTGTCCATCTTTTGATGTTACTCGTCCATGTTAGTCTTGGTCTGCCTCTTTTACCTTGTATTTTCCCTTCTAATATTACTTTTATTAGACTATTGTGTCTTTTAACATGACCAAAAAATTTCATTTGTCTTGCTCTAATTGTGTTTAGTAGTTCTTTCTTCATTTTTAGTTGTTTTAAAACTTCCTCGTTTGTTTTTCTTTTCTTTCCATCCAATTCTACCTATTCTTCTATAAATCCACATTTCAAAGGCCTTAATTTTCTGTTCTGTTTTCTGGTCTAATGTCCATGTTTCTGCACCATACAGGAATATTGAGAAGATGTAACATTTTGCTATTCTTAGTTTTAGCCCTGGTGTTATTTGTTTTGATGTTAGTATATTTTTCATGGCATTGAAATTACTTTTTGCCATTCCTATTCTTTTATTTATTTCAGTTGTACATTTTCCATCACTGGTTATAGTATGTCCCAGGTAGTTGTAGCTCTGGACTGTCTCTAGATGTATTCCTTCAACTTTGATATTTAATTGTAGGTCTTGTAAATTTTCTTTGTTTATGATCATAGTTTTAGTCTTTTTGATATTCATATCTAGTCCATATATTTTGCTTGTCATGTTTATTTCATTAAGTAATTGTTGCAGATCTTTAGGATTTTCTGCTAGTAGTACAGTATTATCAGCATATCTTTGTGTTATGGCACGGAAAACAGTCAACAGCAGAATTGATATGATGTACTGTGGATAGAAAATTGTGGAAAGATATGAGTGGACGCCAACCTATGTGGCACATGATGATGATAAACCTTTGAATATTGCTACAAGATCAGATTATAAAATTATTAAAACATTATGAAATAATAATTTTTTTTAAATGTTTAATGTTTAACGTATTTAGAATATTGTCTTATTCTATTGGGGACTTACTAAAGTGCACATACTATCTTTGGTACATCTTGGGCACTCGTATCAACACATGGCATTAAGACAAGTCACCCACCCCTCCAGGAGAGTGAAAGAGAAGAAGAATTTTGAATAAATGAGACATCAGTAATTGATGTTTGAAAAAAGGACACAAGAATGATGGAAGTGTAATCCCACCATTTTGACAAGGAATACGGTACAATTAGATGTAGCCGTTTTAAAAGCCACGCAGAAGTGTGTTTAACCAGAGGGATACTGAAACCATTAGCATGCAAACTTTGCGATCTCTTGAAAAGACTCCATGCTAGAGGGACTGAATAGAAAAGATCATCTCGGGTTTGAAACCCACAACTGGCGAGAATTGTTATTTTTTAATCTATGGATTCTTCATGAGTTTATCCTCTTCTGATCTCTGGTTAGTGAGATCTGATGTCTGGATCTCACAGATGGGGGACTGGTTGGTCTCGAGGCAAGATGCCAGTCTCGAGACAGAGCGGTTGTGGGTTCAAATCCCTCTGCACCAGTTGGGATTCTTATTTATGATTTCTCTCTGTGGCAACCACCCCAGGTCTCAGCAGCGAGGCCAGGCTTGAAACGTCAATTACTCATGGACAGAGAAAATATGAGTACCTCCGAAGATGGAGTTATCTGCCTGTGCGGTGAAGGACCCCTGTGCACACGGCTGCCAGGGAGAAATGGATTAACACGTAAAATTCAGTTCCTAGTCTCTAGGGACTTCGTCAGAGGTAAAAAACTGGCAAACACAAAAAGAAAATTTGTTTTTAAATAAACAGAAGGACCCGTGTGCACTCTGCGGTTTAAAGAATCTTAAGCAGTTGGAAATTAAAAAGAATCGGCCAAAAATGGTCACTGCTGTGGCAAAGTTGATAGGAAAAACCTACCCTGAAGCTGAAGAATATCTACCTTGAAAGGCAAGGGACACCTGAACACATGATATGATCAGCATAAAAAATATTAGAAAAAGTTATATTCATGCAAAATTAAATCCGTCTGGAATTTGCTAGTGATTAGAACTAGCATACGCAACCAATAAACAGCTCAGCACCTTTATTTCAAAAGTACTCCCATTATTGTAATGTGTTTGTGACAACGTGATAATTTCTCAACATTTTATAAGTTTTTATTTCAACTTTGACACAATATAATCCTGTATCTAAATTAGTCATAAATAATTTGGCATGTCGTCTCATTTCCATTTCTTGGCAGATTTTAGTGTTGATTGGTGGGCGCTCGGAGTATTGATGTATGAGATGCTGGCTGGGAGGTCACCGTTTGATGCTGTGGGCAATGCGGACAACCCAGACCAGAACACAGAAGACTACCTTTTCCAGAGTATGTCTCATAGAATAGTTTGTATGTGCTTTTAACAATCATTAGGTTGTGCCACTGATATGTGTAAGTAAAAGTTATTAGTATATCATCGCATATTGTGGTGTGTGTATGAAGTATGGTGTCAGTGTCCATATAATTTCCATGACCATCTGTACTTTTATATGTGATGTGGTGAGAATCATGAATCTTATGTTCAAAACTACCTGCTTTTAATCTCAGTGGAGTAAGTAGAGTTTTATTTTGTGACCCCTGATTTATTAATTCTGTGACCCCTTTCTATTTATTCTGTGAACTGTCATCTCTTTATTCTGTGACTCCTATCTCTTTATTCTGTAACCCCTTGGTCTCTTTATTATGTGATCCATGATCTCTTTATTCTGTGAACCCAACCTCTTTATTCTATGACCCCAACCTCTTTATTCTATGAGCCAAACCTCTTTATTCTGTGACCTCAACCTCTCTATTCTGTGACCTCAACCTCTTTATTCTGTGACCCCAACCTCTTTATTCTGTGACCCCAACCTCTTTATTCAGTGACCTCAACCTCTTTATTCTGTGACCAATATCGCTTTATTCTATGACCCCAACCTCTTTATTCTGTGACCCCAACCTCTTTATTCAGTGACCCCAACCTCTTTATTCTGTGACCCCAACCTCTATTCTGTGACCCCAACCTCTTTATTCTGTGACCCCAACCTCTTTATTCTGTGACCCCAACCTTTTTATTCAGTTACCCCAACCTCTTTATTCTGTGACCCCAACCTCTTTATTCAGTTATGCCAACCTCTTTATTCTGTGACCCCAGCTTCTTTATTCTGTGACCCCAGCCTCTTTATTCAGTGACCCCAACCTCTTTATTCTGTGACCCCAACCTCTTTATTCTGTGACCCCAACCTCTTTATTCAGTTACCCCAACCTCTTTATTCAGTTACCCCAACCTCTTTATTCAGTTACCCCAACCTCTTTATTCTGTGACCTCTACCTCTTTATTCAGTGACCCCCTACCTCTTTATTCAGTGACCCCAACCTCTTTATTCTGTGACCCCAACCTCTTTATTCTGTGACCCAACCTCTTTATTCTGTGACCCCAACCTCTTTATTCAGTGACCCCAACCTCTTTATTCTGTGACCATAATCTCTTTATTCTGTGACCACAACCTCTTTATTCCGTGACCCCAACCTCTTTATTCAGTGACCCCAACCACTTTATTCCGTGACCCCAAACTCTATATTCAGTGACCCCAACCTCTTTATTCAGTGACCCCAACCACTTTATTCCGTGACCCAAACCTCTTTATTCCGTGACCCCAACCTCTATATTCAGTGACCCCAACCTCTATATTCAGTGACCCCAACCTCTCTGTTCTGTGACCCCAACCTCTTTATTCAGTGACCCCAACCTCAATATTCAGTGACCCCAACCTCTATATTCAGTGACCCCAACCTCTTTATTCAGTGACCCCAACCACTTTATTCCGTGACCCCAACCTCTTTATTCTGTGACCCCAACCTCTCTATTCTGTGACCCCAACCTCTATATTCAGTGACCCCAACCTCTTTATTCTGTGGCCCATAATCTCAAAGTTGAGTACGAATAGATTAGACTGGACAACACAAAAGTTAGTCACTGAAACAAAATAGTTAAAGTACCAAGTCCTATCACAGACTGATTGTAAAACATAGGTCCCATATCCATGCTGAGCAAGTCAAGGAACCATTTGAGATGAAAATTGTAAAGTGCAGGCTGTCTGCCGCTGCATGGGCTAAACTTGAAAAACTACTATTTCTGTCATTGAAATGACACATTTTCTAAAATTACCACAAGAGCCTCATCAGTGCTACAGGGTAGCAGCACTGTGTCAAGATCTTTCTGTGTAATCAGAGAAGAGATTGGACCATTAATAGACGCTGACTGAGTACCATAATGACTGTCCTTTTTACATCTAAGATCTATGGCGACAGTTCTTTTTACATCTGAGAACTATGATGGCTGTCCTTTTTACATCTTAGAACTATGATGACAGTTCTTTTTACATCTGAGAACTATGATGACTGTCCTTGTTACATCTGAGAACTATGATGACAGTCCTTGTTACATCTGAGAACTATGATGACAGTCCTTGTTACATCTGAGAACTTTGATGACAGTCCTTGTTACATCTGAGAACTATGATGACTGTCCTTGTTACATCTGAGAACTATGATGACTGTCCTTTTTACATCTGAGAACTATGATGGCAGTTCTTTTTACATCTGAGAACTATGATGGCAGTCCTTTTTACATCTGAAAACTATGATAACTATTGATGACAGTCCTTTTTACATCTGAGAACTATGATGACAGTTCTTTTTACATCTTAGAACTATGATGACAGTTCTTTTTACATCTTAGAACTATGATGACAGTTCTTTTTACATCTTAGAACTATGATGGCAGTCCTTTTTACATCTGAGAACTATGATGACTATTGATGACAGTCCTTTTTACATCTGAGAACTATGACTGTCCTTTTTACATCTTAGAACTATGATGACTGTCCTTTTTACATCTGAGAACTATGATGACAGTTCTTTTTACATCTGAGAACTATGATGACTGTCATTTTTTACATCTGAGAACTATGATGACTGTCATTTTTTTACATCTGAGAACTATGATGACTGTCATTTTTTTACATCTGAGAACTATGATGACTGTCATTTTGTTATATCTGAGAACTATGATGACTGTCATTTTGTTACATCTGAGAACTATATTGACTGTCATTTTTTACATCTGAGAACTATGATGACTGTCATTTTTTACATCTGAGAACCATGATGACTGTCATTTGTTTACATCTGAGAACTATGATGACTGTCATTTTGTTATATCTGAGAACTATGATGACAGTTCTTGTTACATCTGAGAACTATGTTGACTGTCATTTTGTTATATCTGAGAACTATGATGACTGTCATTTTGTTACATCTGAGAACTATGATGACAGTTCTTGTTACATCTGAGAACTATGTTGACTGTCATTTTGTTATATCTGAGAACTATGATGACAGTTCTTGTTACATCTGAGAACTATGATGACTGTCATTTTTTTACATCTGAGAACAATGATGACAGTTCTTGTTACATCTGAGAACTATGATGACAGTCATTTTTTTACATCTGAGAACTATGATGACTGTCATTTTTTACATCTGAGAACCATGATGACTGTCATTTGTTTACATCTGAGAACTATGATGACTGTCATTTTGTTACATCTGAGAACTATGATGACTGTCATTTTGTTATATCTGAGAACTATGATGACAGTTCTTGTTACATCTGAGAACTATGATGACTGTCACTTTGTTACATCTGAGAACTATGATGACAGTTCTTGTTACATCTGAGAACTATGTTGACTGTCATTTTGTTATATCTGAGAACTATGATGACTGTCATTTTGTTATATCTGAGAACTATGATGACAGTTCTTGTTACATCTGAGAACTATGATGGCTGTCATTTTTTACATCTGAGAACTATGATGGCTGTCATTTTTTTACATCTGAGAACTATGATGGCTGTCATTTTTTACATCTGAGAACTATGATGGCTGTCATTTTTTACATCTGAGAACTATGATGACTGTCATTTTGTTATATCTGAGAACTATGATGACAGTTCTTGTTATATCTGAGAACTATGATGGCTGTCATTTTTTACATCTGAGAACTATGATGGCTGTCATTTTTTACATCTGAGAACTATGATGACTGTCATTTTTTACATCTGAGAACTTTGATGACTGTCATTTTTTACATCTGAGAACTATGATGACTGTCATTTTTTACATATGAGAACTATGATGACTGTCATTTTTTACATATGAGAACTATGATGACTGTCATTTTTTACATATGAGAACTATGATGACTGTCATTTTTTACATATGAGAACTATGATGACTGTCATTTTTTACATCTGAGAACTATGATGACACTCCTTTTTTATATTTAAGTCCTCTTTACAAGAGCAAGAAAGTATATTTTTGTCACTAATGTTTGTGCATAACTTTTCATGTGACAGTCATTTTGGAGAAGCCAATCAGAATTCCCCGATCTCTGTCTGTAAAAGCTGCAGCTTTGCTGAAAGGATTTCTGAATAAGGTGAGGGGCTTATGGGGTTTGGGTCTCTTGGGGGAATTTATGGTGTTGCACAAAATTTATTTTCTTATGCCGGGGGAAATCTCCTTGGCTGTTGGCGAGACATCAAAAAAACCTTTGTTACATGGGATAGCCAGCGAACAACACTAAGAGGGAGGCGCTGTATCAATAGACCGGTAACCATGGCGTGATGGGGTCGAATTTCAGGTTATAAAGCTAACCTAAGCCAAGAAATGATTGCAGCATCCGATTTCCATGTCACTGCTTGGGTAAACACAAAGCTGTGTAGCAAAAGTTCAAAGAGAATGTTGTTTTCCTAAATCCAAATGTAACAATTAAGTGGTAGTAATTTTACTAAGGTCTCGTAAAAACATGACTCACTAAGAAGTTCGTAATCTAAAGATGAGGTTGTAATCTAAAGATGAGGTCATAATCTAGGGTTAAAGAGAAAAGATGTTGGATGGTGTGGCAGTGTGGCACAGGAAAAGATCAATGGTGGGATTATTCGACAGTGCACAATATCGAGAGTTATGGAGGAACATAATATTAAACATCTCTTAGTATGGACATTGACTAGTGACATTTTTGCTGCAATGTTTTCTCTAGTTTTTATGGTTTGGATTTTCATTTGTGGAGACTGCGATAGTCCAGTCGCATTCACCTGACCTAGAAATCAACATGGTTTTGATGTCTGCGCCCTGAGATAGTGCTACAAGCAACTGGCCATGGAGGGTAGTGGAACAGTACCAGGTCCCAACTTTGCCCTGTGTTCAACTGCAAATTTGCCACCAGTTCTGTACTGCAGTCGGGTTGAGTGTTTTTGCCAAGGTGGAGTTCTCACTTCCTTTGTTGGGACAGTGATTCTTAGGGCACACTCACTGATCTTGAAGTCTACACTGGAATTGGTGCAAGGTGCATGGAGATTATGCTGTTTGTGACAGCCATTACAGCTACCTTCAGTGGTTAGTGAACTGGACACCATATTCCCTATATGCCACTTGACGTGACGGAGGTACTTTACTTTACTTTTATTACAGCTACCTGGAAATGTCCTTTTGAGCTGTGCACCAGTTATACAGAATACACCATGTTCAATAGAACAGTATGAATGAAAAAACGCACCTTTTTTACAGAATGCAACACGTTCAATATAACAGTAGGATAATCAGGATAGCCACTTTGTTGTGGAGATGAACAGATATGGGAATGTCCTGCCTGCTGTGATGCCATTCCATTCTAATATCTTGCATGGGCCATGAATGAATGAATATCCTCTATTCTATGTCACCAATCTAGTCTATTCTCTCTCCTCTCCTGTTCTCTCTGTCTTTTGTCCTTCTCAAGAATGTTATCTTCTGTCAATAGTGTCTTCTTGCTGCAAGAATTGTATCTTCTGTCAATAGTGTCTTCTTGCTGCAAGAATTGTATCTTCTGTCAATAGTGTCTTCTTGCTACAAGAATTGTATCTTTTGTCAATAGTGTCTTCTTGCTGCAAGAATTGTATCTTCTGTCAGTAGTGTCTTCTTGGTGCAAGAATTGTTTCTTCTGTTAATACTGTCTTCTTGCTACAAGAATTTTATCTTCTGTTAATACTGTCTTCTGTCAATAGTGTCTTTTTCCTTCTCTAGAATCTTATCTTCTGTCAATAGTGTCTTCTTCCTTCTCTAGAATCTTATCTTCTGTCAATAGTGTCTTTTTCCTTCTCTAGAATCTTATCTTCTGTCAATAGTGTCTTCTTCCTTCTCTAAAATCTTATCTTCTGTCAATAGTGTCTTCTTCCTTCTCTAGAAACTAATCTTCTGTCAATAGTGTCTTCTTGCTGATCTATTAATTGTTCATCCAGTCTAGAAAAGCAAGTAAGGATCGAAGATGGAAGGCAATCTGGTACTCAAACTACTATGCTGAAGACGGATGCCTTGGGCTGTACGGCACAAATAAACCACAAAAACAACACACTTACACCCACTTATCGTCCTTTTAAAGATGGATGACGACAAGGACTTTTCATTCTTTAATAGACTTCAGGTGAATTCCAGGAAAAAGAAAATATACATTTTGCTTGTTTTCTTATGCCTGTACCCTGCTTTACTCTTTTATAATTCTTGACATGGTTTTTCAATAGTTGTTATGTTTTTCTTTGACTTAATATTCTAATTTTTATTAAAACTTTTCTTCCAACAGACACCAGCTGAACGTCTAGGATGCCATCCTCAAACTGGATTTAGTGATATCCAATCACATCCATTTTTTCGATCAATCGACTGGATACTTCTCGAGGAAAAACAGATTATTCCCCCTTACAAACCTCATATCCGGCATGAGCGTGATCTTGAACACTTTGACCCAGCATTTACAAATGAGCCTGTTCGATTGACACCAGATGATCAGTGAGTATTGCAGCTAAAATTATTTTTTAAAAAGTAAAGGTCCCCTCATCGCCTTGCTAGACTTATGGGAATTACGGTGTTAGTGACCATATACAAGTGCAATGCTTCAGATACAATACTTGGGCACAATAATAACATCAGATGAAAGATGCAACACAGAAATAAAAAGTAGAATATCTGAGGCCAAAATAGCATTTCAGAAAATAAACATCTAATGCAACAAATCTATGTCAATAGAAGTGAGAAAGAGAGATCATTGGTGCTATATAGAGCCAATTCTGATCTATGGAAGCAAATCATGGACAGTAAACAAACAAATGAAAAGAAAATTAGAGGCCACAGAGATGGGATTTCTCAGAAGAATGTTCAGAGCTCTTTTAGTAACTAAAAAGACAAACAAAGAAATTCTCAAAGATGCCAACACAGAAAGGGAGCTCTAAAGAAACATCAGAAAGAAACAATCAACATTTTTCAGGCACATCATGAGAAAAGGAAAGTTGGAATACTTTGTTATAACTGACAAAATACAGGGAAAGAGAGATTGCGGATGACAAAGAGAGAAGATACTAGATAGCTTGGTGTCATGGCACGGAAAACAGTCAACAACAGAACTGATACGATGCACTGTGGATAGAAGATTATGGAAGGACATGATCGCCTATGCCAACCAGTATGGTGCCAGATGATGATGACATATTTTTCCATGACCTTGGCCTATTTTTGGGTAATGTGGTCGGTATTACTGCCATTACCTTCATTTAAAAAATCTCTGCTACCTATTTTTAGAGGCTTTGTGAATGTCTGAGCCACTCTTCTGTCCCAAAAAAAAATCTGCCACATTAGGGAATTGAACTCAGACCCTCCTGATGAGGAAGCAAGCACAACTAAACCACTCAGCCACCAAGGCTCCTAAATTAGAATATGCTGTACTTTATTTTTATAAGAGTATGTAAACTTTATACTGGTAGGTAAGCTTCATTAGCAGTTTAGTAAAACTGCTTTTCTAAGAGAGGCAACTGTGGCTACAAGCTACTGTCCCTTGTAGTTAAGTCAAGAAAGACAAAATACTGGTGAAGAAATTCAAGCTGAAGAGAAAGACATTTTATTGCAAATTCTTTTGCATTCATTCAATGTTTTTTCTTCTTTTGCATTCACTCAATGTTTCTTCTTCTTTTGCATTCACTCTTGTGTTTCTTCTTCCTTTGCATTCGCTCTTGTGTTTCTTCTTCCTTTGCATTCACTCTGTGTTTCTTCTTCCTTTGCATTCACTCTGTGTTTCTTCTTCTTTTGCATTCACTCTGTGTTTCTTCTTCCTTTGCATTCACTCTGTGTTTCTTCTTCCTTTGCATTCACTCTGTGTTTCTTCTTCTTTTGCATTCACTCTGTGTTTCTTCTTCCTTTGCATTCACTCTGTGTTTCTTCTTCCTTTGCATTCACTCTGTGTTTCTTCTTCTTTTGCATTCACTCTGTGTTTCTTCTTCTTTTGCATTCACTCAATGTTTCTTCTTCTTTTGCATTCACTCTGTGTTTCTTCTTCCTTTGCATTCACTCTGTGTTTCTTCTTCCTTTGCATTCACTCTGTGTTTCTTCTTCCTTTGCATTCACTCTGTGTTTCTTCTTCTTTTGCATTCACTCAATGTTTCTTCTTCTTTTGCATTCACTCTGTGTTTCTTCTTCCTTTGCATTCACTCTGTGTTTCTTCTTCCTTTGCATTCACTCTGTGTTTCTTCTTCTTTTGCATTCACTCTGTGTTTCTTCTTCCTTTGCATTCACTCTGTGTTTCTTCTTCTTTTGCATTCACTCTGTGTTTCTTCTTCCTTTGCATTCACTCTGTGTTTCTTCTTCCTTTGCATTCACTCTTGTGTTTCTTCTTCCTTTGCATTCACTCTGTGTTTCTTCTTCCTTTGCATTCACTCTGTGTTTCTTCTTCTTTTGCATTCACTCTGTGTTTCTTCTTCCTTTGCATTCACTCTGTGTTTCTTCTTCCTTTGCATTCACTCTGTGTTTCTTCTTCCTTTGCATTCACTCTGTGTTTCTTCTTCCTTTGCATTCACTCTGTGTTTCTTCTTCTTTTGCATTCACTCTGTGTTTCTTCTTCTTTTGCATTCACTCTGTGTTTCTTCTTCCTTTGCATTCACTCTGTGTTTCTTCTTCCTTTGCATTCACTCTGTGTTTCTTCTTCTTTTGCATTCACTCAATGTTTCTTCTTCTTTTTCATTCACTCTGTTTCTTCTTCTTTTGCATTCACTCAATGTTTCTTCTTCTTTTGCATTCACTCAATGTTTCTTCTTCTTTTTCATTCACTCTGTGTTTCTCTTCTTTTGCATTCACTCAATGTTTCTTCTTCTTTTGCATTCACTCTGTGTTTTTTCTTTTGCATTCACTCTGTGTTTCTTCTTCCTTTGCATTCACTCTGTGTTTCTTCTTCCTTTGCATTCAGTGTTTCTTCTTCCTTTGCATTCACTCTGTGTTTCTTCTTCCTTTGCATTCACTCTGTGTTTCTTCTTCCTTTGCATTCACTCTGTGTTTCTTCTTCCTTTTGCATTCACTCTGTTTCTTCTTCTTTTTCATTCACTCTGTTTCTTCTTCTTTTGCATTCACTCAATGTTTCTTCTTCTTTTGCATTCACTCAATGTTTCTTCTTCTTTTTCATTCACTCTGTGTTTCTCTTCTTTTGCATTCACTCAATGTTTCTTCTTCTTTTTCATTCACTCTGTGTTTCTCTTCTTTTGCATTCACTCAATGTTTCTTCTTCTTTTGCATTCACTCTGTGTTTCTTCTTTTGCATTCACTCAGTATTCTTTCTTCTGCATTCACTCAGTGTTCTTTCTTCTGCATTCACTCAGTGTTTTTTCTTCTGCATTCACTCAATGTTTTTTCTTTTGCATTCCTTTCATTTCTATTCTTAGCACATTTGGGTGAAAACCCGCGTGCTAAGACGCCGATTCAAGTCTCCTACTTTTCCTTTAAAATAGGACATAGATGTGCTGAGGAAAATGTTGAAAGTAGAATTGCTTAAAGTAGTAGACTCCATCATTAGCAGTAACATTTTTTTAGTATGACCACACATACAGTACTGATTTTTAATTGATGATTATTTTGTTTGATTTCAGGAAAACCATCAGTAATATTGATCAATCAGAGTTTGATGGATTTGAGTATGTCAATCCACTTCTCATGTCAATGGAGGACTGTGTGTAAACCTGAACCATCTAGACTTAACAGAGAGATGTACATGTGTACACCACGTATGGAATTGACCCAAGTGTAGACTGCAGGCTATAAGCATTTATGTTTGTTTAGTGTATTTAATGAATTCTGAAATGTTGTTTTCATTGCCATGACGATATTTAAACCTGCATTTCCAGACAACTCTTCTTCCATGTCCACAAATTAAGTTGTTTTGCATTAGGTTACGAACCTTATATTTCAGTGCATCTGTCTTCAGCGTGCATTTATTATGAACCTTTTCCCCAGCCTTACTTTCCAAACAAATCATAGACATGGGTGTTGTGTCTAATTTTCACATCATTTTGACTTGAAATATTTTATTTCAGTGACTAACTTTGTGTTGTCCAGTCTAATCTACAGTCAGGCTTTGCTATTTGCCAGATGGGGAAACTTTCTTGTTATTTTTCCTTTTTTAATTCTAGTCCAATCCTTGATCTTTTTTTTAGACTACTACCTTATGTTTACTTGTTGAGCCGCATTTGCTCAGTGCTTAGTGAACTGGACTACAAAGGACAAGAGGTCCTGAGCGACGGCTTCCAGATTCACCCAGCCGTAAATGGGTACCAGATTTTTTTTCTGGGAAAGTAAAGCGGCACGGATGTAATACCAACCACATTATCCCAAAAATCATGTGCCGAGGGTCTGTAAAAATTATGGTCACTAACACCATATTCCATTACTTTTTTCTAAAATGAGTCTTTCTCTGGATTATTTATTACCTTGTTTCTTAATTCTTTAAACATTTCTTGGTCTTTGAACTCCTTCCATTTTGCAGATGAAGATGAACAGACTGACTATCTTTGGTGTGACAGTTCTACTTGTTTTTGATAGATTGTAATTCACTACCATTTCGTATTGTCTAAATATCTTGACTTTATTTTACACATTCATCACATCACACCTTGCAGCTCCTAGTGCAACAAAGGGCAGCAACCACACACTCTGCCAGCGGACCCATTTTCTGTGTTATCTTCTTCAACATCTCCATCCTACAGTCATTTGCTTCTGTCCTGACAATTCTTCTCCAGGTCTGTTTGAGATTTCCATCTTTTCTAGCTCTTTGTGGGTTTGAGTTATATGCTGCCTTGTAACATTGCTTGGTGGTCTTTATGATGTGGGGCCAATCCATCCCGATTTTTTTTTGTCATCTCCTTACCTGTTGCTATCTGGGCTTCTTAATTCACAACCTTGATGACTTTCGGCATCTTGATGTCCTTTGCATAAACTTATAATTTGTTTATGATAATGCATTTGTGTGGTATTATCTTCACCAGCGTAAGAGTTTTATTTTCTTTCTTTATCCTAAAACATTTTTGTATTTAAAAGTTCTTTTCCTGAGACAGTGATGATCAATCAGAAGCTGATAATCTGTTTGCAAAGTGAATAGAGCATTTAACTTGTCATTCTTGTGTGTGATTGCTGAATGATGAAATAGACCACACAGCACTCAGGGCAGTTTCATAAGTGCTTCATCCCGTTCAATAAATGATGCAAAGTGTTCATGTTCATATTCTTTCTTCATATTCTGTGTTCACTTGGCAACTACACCTCTTCATCTTTGTTGTCATCGTCATTCCATAATTTTGGTGATCGTTTAGGCACTGTTGATGATGTCTTCATAATTTTCCTCCAATCTCCACAATTAAATGTTGCTTTCTAAAATGTGACGAAGGTTAATTCTGTTAGTCTTTAATGTTGTCATCACACTGCTTTCTTTGTCTGTCTTATCTTCTTTAGCCTGATATTCACCCTGCGAAATGGTCTTGGTGAGACCTGTTGCTCTTGTATCATGTCCATACCATTTTAATTGTTATTTCTTTGCTGATGACAGAAGTCTTTAGCTGGTTTGGTGTATCATTGGCTTTTGTTGCCTACTTCCTTATTGCTGGTATGGTCTATATAAGATATGTGCAAGATCTTTCTACACTTCCTTATTGCTGGTATGGTCTATATAAGATATGTGGATATGTGCAAGATCTTTCTACACTTCCTCATTGCTGATATGGTCTATATAAGATATGTGCAAGATCTTTCTACACTTCCTCATTGCTGATATGGTCTATATAAGATATGTGCAAGATCTTTCTACACTTCCTCATTGTTTATATGGTCTATATAAGATATGTGTAAGATCATTCTATACTTCCTCATTGCTGATATGGTCTATATAAGATATGTGCAAGATCTTTCTACACTTCCTCATTGCTTATATGGTCTATATAAGATATGTGCAAGATCATTCTATACTTCCTCATTGCTGATATGGTCTATATAAGATCATTCTATACCATATTATCTTTAGAATCTGTACTATTCTTTAATGATCAACATTGAGTGTCCATGTTTTGCAGTCATACAGGAATACAATTGCCACTACTATTCATAATAACTTGATCTTTGTTCTTAGTGAGAGGGTTGTACTTTTCCATACATTGTTTCGTCTTGTTAAACCTGCCATTGCCTATGAAATTCTAGCTAATAGATTTCATTATCCACACTAACAAATGTAGTGGGCTTAGATGCATTGTGCCATGGTTTGTAGCTAACTGTAATGTCTTGTCTCTTTCTGCTCAACACATCCGACATCATATCCCCCTAATCACTTGATCACACTGCTTTAGCTTTTTTCAGGCCCTCCACTGAGAAGTGTAGTAGGATCTTGCTCACTTCTGGTTCACGAAACCTGTTTCAGTATATTGCTAGTACGCACATTTTGATTTTCCCTCCCATTACCCCAAAATTATTAGTAGGACCAAATCTTTTATTATCACATTGAAGTATAATTTGTAATTATAATTGCATAATCTGGTCACACGTACATATACTCCAGTCTATATTTAACATATACTTCTCATATCCATACTCAGCAATAATTATTTTGTACTTATTTTTCTTTTCCTATTGAAATCCTTCATATCAGTGTTAATTTGTAAATGTTTATTTGGCTTGTTATTATTGTATATTGTATTCTTGTATATAGAACTATCATCATTGTTTTGAGATAGTGTCAATTAGTGAGTGCATCATTATTTTATCAAATTTCGTAGAAAGATAGTGTCAATTAGTGCATCATTATTTTATTAAATTTTGTAGAACAAGACCTCAGCTCTAAGCATGAGCTTCATAGAACCTTCAGGGTATTTTAGGCAATTTCAGAAAGTTTATTAATATTAATTTAATGACGATAGAAATTGATGATATGTAGATAGAGATGAATTATGGGAAGGACTAAGAACACACGGAGTAAGCCAACATCTAACCAACGTATATAAAAGTCTCTATATTAACAACAGCTTCTCAGTCGGCACAAATCACTTTTAATTTATAACAGAAATAAGACAGACAAGGCCAACAAAAGAACCCAAGCCATATCTTTTCTTGACTCTGATAGGCAAATGAGGAAGGAAAGAAGAAGATGATGTTGGAAATTTTACCATTTAGAATACCAAATGAAGGAAATCTGGTCATCAGAAGTGATGACAAATCAGTTCAATATTTCTATCGTTATCTTCTTCTTGTTACCTCTCTTCTACTATTATGGTGTACACTATTGTTGTCCAGAGTTGTAGTTGGGATATGAAATAATAAAACCTGGTGCACATGTAATGGTCCAGAAATATAATGTTTTGCTTCTTGAAATCATTGCTCTAACAGCTTTTATACAATCTACGTCTGTCAATATTTCTGTAATGCTTCTGCCTAACACTTTAAGAATTGTATATGTCTGTCTAACATATTCAATAAGACTTCTGTTCATTAAACATATACTTTTCCATTCTGAAAGACATTTGATATCATGTTTCCCCGATTACTCCCGATCTTGTCCACTCTGTCAAAGTCCCATCTTTGACTTTTCCTGTGCCACACCATCAAACCATCAGTACCTTTGTCTGCCTCTATCTCTCCATTCTCAACATCCTTTAACACAATCCATACAACGAGCCGCAAAATGCAACTTTAGTAGCCAACTCGAGAAACCCATGAGCTGTGTTTTGCTGCTTTTAATTTATCAACATTTTCACAATTATTTCCACTAAAAGCTTCTCATTCTCTTATTTAACCACTTTTCTGACTTCCATAACAATTTTCCCTAACAAAAGCCTTGTTTTAGATCAATTTTCATTAATTTTCTTGCTATTTAAAATATTTTAATTATAAAAATAAAAACGGCGTGGCCATAGTTTTTGTTAAACCCCTTTGAGAATGTTAAACGGCAGATAACAAAGTAATCAGGTGTGCAGAAGTAAGCTCAACCCAAGTGCTGCCTTGTACTCTCAACCCATTCTTTTCAGCCAAACTAATGAAAGACAGACTCTCATGAGTGTACATGTTTGCATGCAAGATGGTTGTGAATTTAACAGTACAGAAACTGTTCTGTCTAATTCTCTCTCTCTCTCTCTCTCTCTCTCTCTCTCTCTCTCTCTCTCTCTCTCTGAGAGTTTTCTAGAACTGTTTGGCCATGCTGTACATTTGTCTCTGTCTCCAGGAAAAAGCTCACAGGCATTTCCAGGTCTTCATAGTTTCTGTTTCATGTCTCTGCCATTGGGCCAGGTTGGACTTTATAGTTCATCTTGAAGATGGTGTTCTGGTAACTGGGCCACCTTTGAGCAGTGGCATTCCTAGGTCTGGGTTTGTTCTAGTTGGTGAAATTAATTTAGAAGTCTATATAGTAGCATTCTTAGGTCTGGGTTTGTTCTAGTTGGTGAAATTAATTTAGAAGTCTATATAGTAGCATTCTTAGGTCTGGGTTTGTTCTAGTTGGTGAAATTAATTTAGAAGTGTATAATGGCATTCCTAGGTCTGGGTTTATTCTAGTTGGTGAAATTAATTCAGAAGTCTATAGTAGCATTCTTAGGTCTGGGTTTGTTCTAGTTGGTGAAATTAATTTAGAAATCTATAGTGGCATTCTTAGGTCTGGGTTTGTTCTAGTTGGTGAAATTAATTCAGAAGTCTATAATGGCATTCCTAGGTCTGGGTTTGTTCTAGTTGGTGAAATTAATTCAGAAGTTTATAGTGGCATTCTTAGGTCTGGGTTTGTTCTAGTTAGTGAAATTAATTTAGAAGTCTATAGTGGCATTCCTACATCTGGGTTTGTTCTAGTTGATTAAATTAATTTAGAAGTCTATAGTGGCATTCCTACATCTGGGTTTGTTCTAGTTGATGAAATTAATTTAGAAGTCTATAGTAGCATTACTTAGGTCTGGGTTATTTCTAGACAGTGGTGATTCAGAAGTTTGTAGTGACATTCTTAAGTCTGGGTTATTTCCAAGAAGTGAAGGTGATTCAGAAGTCTGTAATGACATTCTTAAGTCTGGGTTATTTCTAGTTAGTGGTGATTCAGAAGTCTGTAATGACATTCTTAAGTCTGGGTTATTTCTAGACAGTGGTGATTCAGAAGTCTGTAGTGTCATTACTTAGGTCTGAGTTATTTCTAGACAGTAGTGATAAAGAAGTCTGTAGTGATATTCTTACGTCTGGGTTATTTCTAGACAGTGGTAATTCATAAGTCTGTAGTGACATTCTTAGGTCTGGGTTATTTCTAGGTAATGGTGATTCAGAAGTCTGTAGTGACATTCTTATGTCTGGGTTATTTCTAGACAGTGGTGATTCAGAAGTCTGTAGTGACATTATGTCTGGGTTATTTCTAGACAGTGGTGATTCAGAAGTCTGTAGTGTCATTACTTAGGTCTGAGTTATTTCTAGACAGTAGTGATAAAGAAGTCTGTAGTGATATTCTTACGTCTGGGTTATTTCTATCTATCTATCTATCTATTGACCTTTCGAGCCGTAACCGGCCCATAGGGCGTAGACCAAGATACACCTTCTCCTATATGAATTTTTGTTCTAGCAGTTTTCTTTTAAAGATATTTTATCAAATCTCGCCATCTGTCTCTGTTCTGTGCAAGCAGTTCTATCTCATTGAGGGAGCCGATTCCTGCTGCTCTTGCCTCTCTCATCAATGTTCTTCTCAGTGTCTCCCTGGGTCTTCCTCTTTTTCTTTTACCTGTTGTTTCCCATATGAGGGCTTGCTTTGCTATTCGATTATTATCTCTTCTCATCACATGTCCAACGTATGACCATCGTCTTTTCTTTATTACTGAAGATATTAGTGGTTGATTGGCGATTTCTCTAATTTCCTCGTTTGTTTTGAATTCGTTCCATTCTATACCAAGTATTTTCCTTAGACATTTATTTTCGAATGCGTTCAACTTTGTTTCTATATCTCTTGTTGTTTTCCAGCTTTCACACGCATACGTAAGGGTTGATAGTACATTTGATTTGAATAGCCTAAGTTTTGTGTTTGTGCTAATGAGTTTTGATTTCCACAACTTTTCAAGGCTTCTGAAAGACATTGCTGCTTTAGCCAGTCTGATTCTAATTTCTTTGCTCGTATCCCCTTCTCGATCAATGTGACTTCCAAGATAGATGAAGTGATCGATCTCTTCTACTGGTTTGTTTTCCATGTATATTTTGTCACTTGTTGGAATTAAACTTTTCATGACTTTAGTCTTTTCATGATTGACCTCAAGCCCAATTTTGCTGGCTATTGATGATAGTTCATTTGTGTTTTCCTGCATCGTTTTTATCTGATTGCTGATGAGAACTATGTCATCAGCAAAGTCCAGGTCCTCCAAATGGTCTCCTTGTATCCATTCGATGCCTTTATTACCAGTGCAGCATTTCTTCATTATGAAGTCCATAACAATTCCAAATAACAAGGGCGATAAAATACATCCTTGTTTAACCCCAGTTTCTATTGGGAAACATTCGCTCAGTCCTTCCTCTGTTCGAACTGCACATGTGTAACCATCATACATGTCTTTGATAATATTTATGATTTTTGATGGTAAGCCATATTGCTTCAGAATTTTCCACAAAGAATCTCTATGAATACTATCAACGTAGACCTGGGTTATTTCTAGACAGTGGTAATTCATAAGTCTGTAGTGACGTTCTTAGGTCTGGGTTATTTCTAGACAGTGAAGGTGATTCAGAAGTCTGTAGTGACATTCTTAGGTCTGGGTTATTTCTAGGTAATGGTGATTCAGAAGTCTGTAGTGATATTCTTAGGTCTGGGTTATTTCTAGACAGTGAAGGTGATTCAGAAGTCTGCAGTGGTCTTTTTAAGTTAGAAAATGATGGTCTGGGTGTGCCCGGGCAGCTGGTCTATGAGATCCTGCCCGTTGTTTATTTGTAGCCTTTACTTCAAATTTATTTATTTGTTTAATTTTTAAGTTTGCTAAATTTTTTTACTGGAATTAATTACCAACCATCTAAACACCATGAAAGATTTTACAGAATTATTGTTTCCATTCCAAGACTTTGCTTCTTCAACGTTCTTGTTAATTTTAAATATTGAATGTTGGTATTTTGTGTTAAAGGTGTGGTATTTTAAGACACATTTGTGGTATTTATGCACTTGGTGTATGGGCGTGCTGTGATAATATCATGTGATCATGTTATCAATGATAACTTTCTTTTAAAGTAGATATGAGAGTTGTGACTCGTTTTTTTTTTTCCTGGGAATTAATATTTTTTTAACCCTTGCAGTGTTGTGTGCATTTACATTTATTTTGCCTGAGACTTGCAGTGGTGTAGATATTTAAGAATTTCATGACATGTGGTTGTGCTTGTTAAATTCTAATAGATAGTAATTGCTGACAAACTATGATGAGCTTCTACAAATGAGTTCATTCATAGAAGCCTGCTCGTTATTATATGCTGTATATAGGAGACTGAACGTTTATCCACCCTCAGTCTCACTACCTAGAGATTGAGGGTGGATAAAGCCACGAAGAAACCGTGGATTTGAGGAGAAAAACTCCCACCAACCATACCCTCTTCTTCAGAGGCGGACATCTATTTTTTGTGGGTTTTTTTAGCCCTTTTTTGCAGTGTTTATTCCTTTTCTGGAACCTATGCCGTGGTATTTCTATGCTGGTTGTTACGATGACCCAGAGGATTGACAACTGCTCACTCTTAGACCCTGGAGGTTGAAGTGGTGACTGCAATGGTTATCTTGACTTCCTGAGTTATGCTGGAAATGTAGAATCTTGTCCATCCTAGAGGTACTGGGGAGCCGCAATAGCTCAGTGGTTAGTGAACTGGACTACAAAGGACAAGAGGTAGGGTTCGATCCCAACCGACGGCTTCCAGTTCACACAGCCTTTAATGGGTACCAGATTTTTTTCTGGGAAAGTAAAGTGGCACGGGCGTAATACCGACCACATTACCCCAAAAATCATGCGTCGAAGGTCTGTAAAAATTTATGGTCACTAACACCATATTCCCTATACGCCACTTGGCGTGACGGGGGTACTTTACTTTTTTTTACTAGAGGTACTGCATTACTAGGTATTCTATATCAGCAGACCCCCACCACTGCAGGAATTGTAGCAAACTTCACTTCGTTAGTCAGTTTTAGTGACCATTAGTGTGCATGCTCTGTGTTGGGGGGACTGATCACCTATAGGTCTGCTCTGAGTGTGATGATATCCTCTTATTTTTTTTTTTGTTCATTCGCAAGTCAAATTGTACTGTATCATACACCTTGTTGCTCAGTGTAATGAGGACATTAATGTCGAGCATAACACTGGCTGAATGTAAGTTTCAAATTTATTATTAAATTCATTTTGATAGCGTTGAATGTACTTGTAACCATTCCTATTTTTTCTTTCTTTATTTTTTTTTAAAAAACAATTGAACGTACTTGTAACCATTCCTATTCTTTCTTTCTTTTTTTTTTTTTTCAAACTATGTTAATTTAAAATATTTTCCTTATATGTGTATGTTTTTATAAATTTTCACATCTTTTGATATTTATTCATGGTATGTCATTTGTTCGTTCGTGGTGTTTTTAAATTGTAAAGCAAAAAGTGGTTTTTGTCCAATCATAATCTGTAAATAGTTTCCATACGATAATACAAGACAATCATATCTTCAATAATCATTTTGAATAAAATATATTGTTTGTATTTAGTAGTAGTTTAACATTGATATTTAACATAGTGTTTAGTAGTAGTTTAGTATTGTTAGCATGTTGTAGTAGTTTAATATTGTTAGCATTTACTAGTAGTTAATATTGTTAGCATTTAGTAGTAGTTTAACATTGATATTTGTAGCATTTTAACATTAATATTTAACATAGTGTTTAGTAGTAGTTTAGTATTGTTAGCTTTTAGTAGAATAGTTTAGTGTTGTTAGCATTTAGTAGTAGTTTAGTGTTGTTAGCATTTAGCAGTAGTTTAGTGTTGTTAGCATTTAGTAGTAGTTTAGTATTGTTAGCATTTAGTAGTAGTTTAGTATTGTTAGCTTTTAGTAGTAGTTTAATATTGTTAGCATTTAGTATTAGTTTAATATTGTTAGCATTTAGTATTAGTTTAGTATTGTTAGCATTTTGTAGTAGTTTAATATTGTTAGCATTTACTAGTAGTTAATATTGTTAGCTTTAGGTAGTAGTTTAGTATTGTTAGCTTTTAGTAGTAGTTTAGTATTGTTGGCATTTAGTAGTAGTTTAGTATTGTTAGCATTTAGTAGTAGTTTAGTATTGTTAGCATTTAGTAGTAGTTTAGTATTGTTAGCATTTACTAGTAGTTTAGTATTGTTAGCATTTAGTATTAGTTTAGTGTTGTTAGCATTTAGCAGTAGTTTAGTATCGTTAGCATTTAGTAGTAGTAGTTTAGTGTTGTTAGCATTTAGCAGTAGTTTAGTATTGTTAGCATTTAGTATTAGTTTAGTGTTGTTAGCATTTAGCAGTAGTTTAGTATTGTTAGCATTTAGTATTAGTTTAGTGTTGTTAGCATTTAGCAGTAGTTTAGTATCGTTAGCATTTAGTAGTAGTTTAATATTGTTAGCATTTAGTAGTAGTTTAATATTGTTAGCATTTAATAGTAGTTTAGTATTGTTAGCATTTACTAGTAGTTTAGTATTGTTAGCATTTAGTAGTAGTTTAATATTGTTAGCATTTAGTAATAATTTAAATTGCTATTATTTAGTAGTAATTTAACATTTTTAGTATTGAGTAGTAGTTTATGGGTAACAACAGATAGGAGGAAAAGAGGCCGACCCAGAGAAACACTGAGAAGAACATTGACCAGGGAGGCAATGGCAGCAGGAATCGGCTCCCTCAATAAGGTCGAGATGATTGCACAGAACAGAGATAAATGGTGAGATTTGATAAAAGATCTTTGCAATGATTGAAACTGCTAGAAAGAAAATTCCGAAACAGGGAAAGAGTCTATGTCCTGTAGGCTGACTAAGGCTCAAAAGGTCGGTAGATAGATAGATAGTAGTTTAACATTTTAATGTTTAATAAATAGTCTTTTTTTTTTCTTTTTTTTTTTTTTTGGTTTAAGTCTTTTGATTCTGTAAATGTAATCTCCTGTTTGCCAAGATGGTGATAAGAACACCACGATGCAAGATGATAAGTATTTATGTTTGCATGAAGTTTTCTGACTTTTTCCCCCTATTCCTGTGCTGTGGCTGACACATTGTAACTTTGGCAGGCTTTGGTCTTGTTTTTACACGTAGGAGTTTTCATTTTCAGAGTGTGTGTCTTCTACTTTTCCATCAATGTCTGTTTCATGTTTACAAAAGTACCCAGATTTTTTTTTTTTTATGTTTGCTGTGTTTCTTTATGTCTTTCTGGCGTACAACAGAGTTGTGAATAGCTCAGGCAAAAGCAGCTTTCCAAAAAATTAGTAAGATACAGTCCATTTTTGACAATAAAAACAAGAAATGAGTTCTTAAATGTTATGTAGAGAGCCAGTCTTAACATATAGATGTGAATCATGGACAATAAGACAACAGACAAGAAAATCACACTGGAGGCTGTAGAGATGTGGTTTTACAGAAGAAAGTTGAGAATACCATGGACAGCTAAGAAGATCAATGAAAACGCTCTGAAAGAGGCCAAAGCAAAAAGAGAGCCAATTTTCAAAATAAGGAAGAAACAATCATCATTTTTTGGCCATGCAATGAGAAGGAAACAGCTGGAATATATTGTAACAACTGGGAAAATTTATAGAGGGAAGCAAAGAGAAGAGATACCAGACAGCTTAAGAGAATGGCTTGGCAGAAGGTCAACAACAGAAATGATAAATAACTGTTGAGATCGAAAGTTGTGGAAAGACATGATCACCTACGCCTGCAGGCATGGTACTTGATGATGATGCTGTTTACCAGATAAGAAGAAGAATAGAGGAAGTTATGCTTTTTTTATCATCCGTCATTAAAAGAACATTAAATGGGTGTAGTTGCATTGTGTTGAGGTTTGCAGCTAGACTGTGATACTTTGCCTTTCAGCCCATCACATCTGACTTCAGCGCAAAATTTTGAGTACCAGGTTGCCTTCCCTTTTCGATCCCTACTTGCTTGGCCAGACTAGACAGGTTAGTCTGTTTCTAGAGGCACCGTGAAGAGGTGGAGTAGGGTCTGGATGGTTCTGGTTCACCGATCCTGGCGCAAGTCACTAGCTGTGAGTCACTGACTGCTTCCAGCTCTGGTTGCTGTCTGGGGCCTTGCCTCCAATTTGCTGTGTTTGAAAGTTGCTCAGGGCTTCCAAACAGCTAGGTGTCGATGTGTGCTTCTGTTTGTTTCTTTCACAACTGCTTAAACATGTTGTAGTCTTGTAGTATGTTGTTCTGCTGTCTTCGGTGCCTGTCCACATATGCACATAGTTGATGGGACTATTCTGTTACTATTCTATTCTATTCTATCCATTCTATTCTATTATTCTATTCTATTCATGGAATCAATTTCACTCCAGTCAGACATCCGCTCCAACGCCCATCCCTGCAATTCTTGAAGCGTTATGCGGACTGATCATTCGTGTAAGGTATTGATTATGGATATATCTGCTTTTCAAACTTTTCACCACCATCGACAGTGGGAATTTAAACAAAAAAATTGTAGTTTCTTGATAACTTTACCCTTCCCTTGTCTCTGGGTAGTGAGATCCAATGTCTACCCCTCTTGGATAATGACAGGAGGCCTTGTGTGCTTTCAGTGTATGTTAATAAACTTGTAGCAATTGGAAATAGAAAAAAGTAGGCCAAAAATGGTCACTGTTTGGCAACATTGATAGGTAAAATCTGGCCAAAATGTCAAAAACTTTTGATGGTAAAATAAGAGAGTACCTCTGAAGTAGGAGAATATCTGCCTGTATGGCAAGGGACTCCTGAGCACACGACTGCCTGCGTGAAAAATAGAAAAAAGAGTAATCAAACAGTGGGTAATTTAACATTGTTAGTACTGAATAATCTCTGAAGATGGTAAAATCGATAAAGAAATAGACAAACGATGCAACAAGGCAAACCAAATATTGGATCAGCAATACCTATTACTACCAAGAAGCATCTCATGCAGAGTATATTCATTCCCACATTGTGCCACCAATGCCAAAGATGGTCATTAATTATTAAGCATAAAGGGAAAGCTTGTCACCACAGAGATAAGATGTCTGAGAAAAGCTCTTGGAGTGGCCAGAAAAGACAGAATCTGGAATGATATTATAAGAGAAAGAATAGGCATTGAACCAATCCTAAGCTACACACAGAAACAACAAATAAACTGGTTTGTCCATCTAGAAAGAATACCATGCGATTCCTCACTCAATAAAGAATATATTAAAAGAGGAGAAGAGCAAGAGACAGGCCAAAGAGTAAGATAGACAGACAAGTTCAAAGAAACACTACATCAACATCAGTTGACAATAACTGAAGTTACCAAAAGGATAAGAACCAGAACTTTGCATCTCCCTTGACACCCGAACAGGTACAAGAGGAAATGAAGAAAGAAAAAGTACTGAATAATAAGAATAAATGCCTGTGCGCTGCCGGGGCCTGAAAGGGAAGTAAAGAATAGTGGCGCTGTACCCTACCAGGCATGTTCGTAAGAGGCAAGAAAGTAGGGTTGGGCGTGGGACTGGCTATCCCATACCGTAAAATAATAAGCTGAAAAAACTTCACAAACATGGACAAGTCAAAGAAAAGAATAAAAGTAAATCCGCCATCCAGGAAAGATAAAGGCTCTCTGTCTAAGGTTTCTTGGAGAAGACAGATAGAAGCAGAGATGAAGATGATGGGGAAGACATGGAATGATCTTAAAAGAATGGCAAGAAACAGAACGACTTGGAAAGTGTTTGTTGAAGACCTATGCTCCACAGGGAGCTGAAAGGTAGAAGAAGAATAAACATGTTCCACAGGGAGCTGAAAGGTAGAAGAAGAAGAAACATGAAAACCATGTGAAGCAGCTGCAAAGCTGATAAAAAGTATAGGTTCCCTCTCCTGCCTTGTTAGGTATATGGGGAATATGGCGTTAGCATATTTTTGGATGATATGGTCAGCATCAAGCCAGGCTGCCTTTACTTCCCATACAAATCTCTGGTTCCCATTTTCAGAGGCTGGGTGAACCCTGAAGATAATAATGATAACATTAGTGGATAGTTGATTACATTAGTGGACAGTTGATTACATTAGTGGACAGTTGATTACATTAGTGGATAGTTGATTACATTAGTGGATAGTTGATTACATTAGTGGATAGTTGATTACATTAGTGGATAGTTGATTACATTAGTGGATTGTTGATTACAATAGTGGATTGTTGATTACATTAGTGGATTGTTGATTACATTAGTGGATTGTTGATTACATTAGTGCATAGTTGATTACATTAGTGGATAGTTTATTACATTAGTGGATTGTTGATTACATTAGTGGATAGTTGATTACAAATTATGAATAGTTGATTACATTAGTGGATAGTCGATTACATTAGTGGATTGTTGATTACATTAGTGGATTGTTGATTACATTAGTGGATAGTTGATTACATTAGTGGATTGTTGATTACATTAGTGGATAGTTGATTACATTAGTGGATAGTTGATTACATTAGTGGATAGTTGGTTACATTAGTGGATAGTTGATTACATTAGTGGATAGTCGGTTACATTAGTGGATAGTCGGTTACATTAGTGGATAGTCAGTTACATTAGTGGATAGTCAATTACATTAGTGGATAGTCAATTACATTAGTGGATAATGATTACATTAGTGGATAGTCGGTTACATTAGTGGATAATTGATTACATTAGTGGATAGTTGGTTACATTAGTGGATAGTTGATTACATTAGTGGATAGTTGATTACCTTATGAGATAGTTGATTACATTAGTGGATAGTTGATTACATTAGTGGATAGTCGGTTACATTAGTGGATAGTCGGTTACATTAGTGGATAGTCAGTTACATTAGTGGATAGTTAGTTACATTAGTGGATAGTTGATTACATTAGTGGATAGTTGATTACCTTATGAGATAGTTGATTACATTAGTGGATAGTTGATTACATTATGAGATAGTTGATTACATTAGTGGATAGTTAGTTACATTATGAGATAGTTGATTACATTAGTGGATAGTTGGTTACATTATGAGATAGTTGATTACATTGTGAGACAACTGATTACATCGTGAGACAATTGATTACATCACAGGATTGACACCAAATTTGTGCTATGTAAAATAAAATGTGTCTAGATTCTTTACATTCAGTATCAGTTTGTGTTTCACTTCCCTGTGTTTTAGTTTGTTATTTATATTGTTTGTTCAATGCATTGGTTTCAGGTTTAACATCTAATTTCTTGTATTTGTTTAATGCCTACTTCAATTCTAAAGTGCGCGTATTTTTGTCTAATTGATGATATTAAGAACTGTTCTTATCTGTGTTGCTTTAGAAAGTGCCCAGGACACTGCACTTTTAGTTTTCTTGTCCTTTTTTTTTCCCGGTAAATATAATTCTTTAATAAAAGCTTTAGACCAAAGACTAAACACTTTCGAAAATAAATGTCTTTGAAAACTGCCAAACATCTGTTAGTCAAACTTCAAAACCAATTACAGAAATAAGAAATGAAACTAATTGACTATGTGTCCATTTACATTAGAAAACGATGCTGGAAATATCTTGGCCACATTCTCAGAATGAACGTTCGAAGGCACCAGGCCTTTATATGGAGACCAGAAGGTAAAAGAAAACGAGGGAAACCAAAAGAAACCGCATGTAGAACCATCATCAAAGAGAGTGGATGGGTCTCAGAAACAAGCAAGAACTAAAACAGGTAGTGTCTGACCATCAGACATGGACAACTATTACTTCTGCCCTATGTGCTGTGTTCAACCCAAAAGGATAATCAATCGAATATAATTCTGTAGAGTTTACATCTTTATACACATTAATTAGATGTGTAAAAGAGTACATAAATAAGTAAAGTAAAGGTTCCCTCCACGCCTTGCTAGTCGTATGGGGAATATGGTGTTAGTGATCATATTTTTCTATGACCACGGCACATTTTTAGGTAATGTGGTCGGCATCACGCCAGGCCGCCTTTACTTCCCTGAATAATCTCTGGTACCCATTTTTAGAGGCTGGGTGAACCCCGGAGCCTTGTCAGTCCGAAAAAAATCTGCCACTGCTGGGGATTGAACCCGGACCCTTCTGGTCAGGAAGTGAGCACACTAACCACTCAGCCACCAAGGCTACATAAATAATACATAAAAATTATAAGTAATTTATAATCGAGATTTGCTTGACTACTATTTGATGACAACTAATTAGCCTTGTAGTTCATCACAAAATTTATTGATTATATATTTTACCTGTAGCTCTGGTCAGAGAAAATTAAAATACTAGAACCACATAAAAAAACACAGTGGGCTGGAAAGAACAATAATGGAAGCCAGGATGACAAGGCAGGGGCAGACCTTGAAGAATGTGAGCATCAAAGAGACCTTGAACTTGACAAAAGAAGAAGTAGAAGATCTAGCTATGGGCAGAGATTTTTCCAGCTGGGCTGTGCTGAATGCAACGTTCTGTAAAGGGCATGTGACCTGATGATGATGATGTAGCTGTAACTTAAGTTTTAACAATTTACAAATTCACACTTGCTATTTAAAATTACAGGTGATTAGTTATTTTCCTTCTTCATTTTGTGAATATTCTATTATTGTACCAAATATTCCTAAATACCTAAGTTGGTCAGATTTTGCTGATAATGCTAACCGTTTAATGTTGTATGAAACAACTTTTGGCCAGTTCTTTGTGTAATAATAACGCCTCGCCAATATTTTTTACTTTCATTTTTTTGTCAACATGAAATTACTTTTTTGTAAATTTTATTTTGTAAATAACTTTTTTGGCCAATATTGTTTTGCATGGTATTGGCAAGTATTTTTATTACTTCAAAAAAATGTAGTATTATTTCATATTAAAACTTTTTCTTTCTGTTATTTAAAATTAGTTTTTTGGCCATGCTTATTATTCTCTGTGTAATAACTTTAGAAAGTATTTTTTTCATACTTTGTGACAAATACTATTTCATTTAAAATTAACTTTTGCCAATTTTGGGGAATATTATTTGAAGCCAATATTATTTTGCGTGAAATAACTTTTGGCCAAATTTGTTCATTTCCCATAATTCCCTAGGCTTCCATTTCTGGAAATTTGATTGGTGTTTGTCAAATGCCTGTGATCAGCTGACAGGGGTCATGTGATCCTGACCGTCATCCATTTGCTTATTTGTGGAGCCCAGCACTCGCCTTCATATTGTGCTTTCACTGTCTAATTCCATGATATGTTTTTTTCTGAATACAGTATTATATATACAACTAATGCAGATAACAATGCTTTTGGTTCATTTTGTTGTGCTTGCATAGTCTTTGAATGAATGTGATTGGCAATTAATGGAATAGAGTTTTTAGATAAATGTGGTTGAAGCTAAATTTGTGAACAGGTTATTTGGACAAATATGATTGAAGCAATAGTAATTTGGATAATTATGATTGTGATAAAGGTTTTGGGAAGATATCTGCTTGGACACAGTTTTGGATAAGTTATTTGGACAAATATGAATGAAGCAATAGTTATTTGGGTAATTATGACTGGTAAAGGTTTAGGGAAAATATGTGATTGGAGCAGTATTTTGGTATTCCCGTGTGTAACCAGGGCCTCATTACGAGGGAAGTAAAGAATAGTGACACTGTGACCTTCCAGGCATGTCGTAAGAGGCGACTAAAGAGGTTGATTGATGGCTTGACAAGCTGTTATTGTAAAAAAGTATTGTTATGGGAACAGAGCCATAGATTTTAGAAGCAGTGATCTCTGCAATATGTGCCATTTTGACACACAAGGTTTCTGTTTTTGAGATTGTGGTTCTGCCCTATGTGCCGTCTTCGGCTCGAAAGGACAATAGATAGATAGATAGTATTTTGATAGCAGGTTTAAGGACTGGCATAAATAGAGAATTATTTTTTTTAAGTGTTTGGGATAAATGTGATTGGATCAATTTTTTTGTAAATGTTCTTGAGACAAATGTGGTTGGAGTAGAGATTTTGAGCAAATATGATTTTTGGCACTGATGTGATTGTGACTAAAGGTATTAAGAAGAGGTTTTTGTTGCAGACATGATTGATTGGGTAAAGGTTTTTGTTGCAGACATGATTGATTGAGTAAAGGTTTTTGGCGCAGAAGTTTTGGTACAGATGTGGTTTGATAATGGTTTGAAGCATAAGTTTTCGATACAAATATGATTGGGTGAAGGCTTTCAGTACAGATATGATTGGGTGAAGGCTTTCAGTACAGATATGATTGGGTGAAGGCTTTCAGTACACATATGATTGGTGAAGGCTTTCAGTACACATATGATTGGTGAAGGCTTTCAGTACAGATATGACTGGGTGAAGGTTTTTCAGTACAGATATGACTGGGACAAAATGATTGCATGTACAGGTATTTGGTGATGTGCATCAAAGATAGCAACCATTACAATAGAAATGTGATGAACCACAACAGAATAAGCTGGTTCTTTGTCTGTTGAATTCAGAAGAATGTAATCTCTTTGTTCTTTTGGCTCAGTGCAATGTAATGGTATCTGTTTTGTAAGTTCTTGCTTTGTTCTATAAAATGTTCCCTTCTTTTATTTTGTGTCCTTAATGCCATCAAAAGTTGTTCATTTTTTTTTTTTAAATGATCCTCAGATAGTTAAAAAGTTCTTAAAAATTTTGTTCCCATATTTTTAATAGTTTTTTTTTCCTGAGTTAATCGAACACTGAGAAGAAAAAAAACTGCCATACAAGTTGATTTAAATCGTGTGATCAGTGACGAGCATTCACTAAGAATTTACATTTAGTTTTAAGTAATAATGATTTCTCTGATAGTATGGGAATAATAATAAATATGCATGGGTGTAATGAAGTAGGCAAAAGCGAGAACAGAAAAATAATGTGCAAATGGTGTGGCTATTGCTCTACAGCAGTAAAAGATGTTAGATGCCACAAAACTTTTTAATGTTGCGGCCTAAAAAATAACCATCTGCTGGAACACAGACAATACACATGATCAGAAACTAGAAAAATTCAAAGGTCAAACTAACAGATTAAAAAATTTTTAAAAACAATATTCGTGGTATTTATTCCCTTTTTAGTTAACTAGACTACAAACTGAATATTAACTTGTTAGTGAACTAGACTACAAAGGAAAAGAGGTAAGGTTTGATCCCAACCGACGGCTTCCGGTTCACCCAGCCTTTAATGGGTACCGGTTTTTTTTCTGGGAAAGTAAAGCAGCACAGGCGTAATACCAACCACATTACCCCAAAAACCATGTGCCGAAGGTCTGTAAAATTTATGGTCACTAACACCATATTCCCTATACGCCATTTGGCATGATGGGGGCTCTTTACACTACTTACAAGTAGTTTGACCATGGAAATTATAGTTGTTACAAAAGCATTAGCATGGTTTGAGACATAGCCGTGTACACATGTGTGTATCCACATTAACTCAATGAGTATGCTCAGGAATTTCTCACTTTGCTGTGCTCATTGGCAGTGGTCAGTCTCTAGGGAGGTCTGTTCTAACAAGTGCCTGCTTCATTTTTATGCCAGTGTAAGAGGTAATGAATATGTTGACAGACTCGCCAGTTTGGCTGATGTTGAGTGTGGAAGAGCAGTGGACCTCTAGGACATTGTGAATGCTCTCAAGGACACTGGATGAAAAAAAAAAAAAGTAAAAAAAATTACTCTGTATCCGCAGCCATGAACAAACCTCTTGAATATCATGTCAAAGTGGGAGATGCCAGATGACAGCGCTGTGCGGGAAGCCAAAGAAGACTTGTCAACCAACACAACATTGGTGTTGTTAGTCACTACACATTGATGGATATGCTTCGGAAGAGATCTAGCACTTATGCTCTTGTTCTATGTGCATTGAGGATGATGTGTCAACTAAACTAAACTGAACACCACAAGTGTTTGATCTTCCCACCTGTTCTCCCAAAACAGTAGTTCTAAAAAGCCAATCCAATCATCTTATGGAGAACTTATAGAGAACTTATAGAGAACTTATAGAGAGCTTATAGAGAGCTTAGAGAGAACTTATAGAGAGCTTATAGAGAACTTATAGAGAGCTTATAGAGAGCTTAGAGAGAACTTATAGAGAGAATGTGGGTACAATTTCAGGCAGTTGCAGTTATGTTGAATTTAATTACATAATGAAACAGAGCAAGCCAGGCTATGGCCGTGATTTCACAATGAAAAGGTGGCATACCACAAACAGGAAGTGTGCGCATCCTAATGACGTCTATCATTGTAATGCTGACATTTTACCTACACCATTTGTGCATTTTATTTTTCTTTTTTTTCATTTTTGCACATATCATGAATACATACAGTATATACGAGAGAAGCTGTTCGACAAAAACAAAACATGAACTAAAAAAAAAAAAAATAAATACACAATGGCCTCTACTCTTCAATCATCTGACAAGATGAAAAGGGCCATATAATACAGTAATAATAAATACATATATATATATATATAAAACTATTTGATACTGATTTACAAGTTCTGTACCACTTGTATTGGGGTTCTTAATTTATGGTTTAAAATCATATCTTATTGTTTTAAACATCATCAGTTAACTTAATATTTTTGTTTAAATCATAGACGTTATTTCTTGTTGACAGTGTACACTTAGCATTTTTGATTCAACAAGGCAAACCAAATTATTGGGCAGCTGGCACCAGTTATATCTTCTTTCTTCTCTGAGTTTGGGCAGCCAGCACTGGTTATATTTTCTTCCTTCTCTGAGTTTGGGCAGCTAGCACTGGTTATATTTTCTTCCTTCTCTGAGTTTGGGCAGCTAGCACTGGTTATATCTTCTTTCTTCTCTGAGTTTGGGCAGCTAGCACCGGTTATATCTTCTTTCTTCTCTGAGTTTGGGCAGCTAGCACTGGTTATATCTTCTTTCTTCTCTGAGTTTGGGCAGCTAGCACCGGTTATATCTTCTTCCTTCTCTGAGTTTGGGCAGCTAGCAACGGTTATATCTTCTTTCTTCTCTGAGTTTGGGCAGCTAGCACCGGTTATATCGTCTTTCTTCTCTGAGTTTGGGCAGCTAGCACTGGTTATATCTTCTTTCTTCTCTGAGTTTGGATAGCCAGCATTGGTTATATTTTCTTCCTTCTCTGAGTTTGGGCAGCTAGCACTGGTTATATCTTCTTTCTTCTCTGAGTTTGGGCAGCTAGCACTGGTTATATCTTCTTACTTCTCTGAGTTTGGGCAGCTAGCACTGGTTATATTTTCTTCCTTCTCTGAGTTTGGGCAGCTAGCACTGGTTATATCTTCTTCCTTCTCTGAGTTTGGGCAGCTAGCACTGGTTATATCTTCTTTCTTCTCTGAGTTTGGGCAGCTAGCACTGGTTATATCTTCTTTCTTCTCTGAGTTTGGGCAGCTAGCACTGGTTATATCTTCTTTCTTCTCTGAGTTTGGGCAGTTAGCACTGGTTATATCTTCTTTCTTCTCTGAGTTTGGGCAGCTAGCACTGGTTATATTTTCTTTCTTCTCTGAGTTTGGGCAGCTAGCACTGGTTATATCTTCTTTCTTCTCTGAGTTTGGGCAGCCAGCACCGGTTATATCTTCTTCCTTCTCTGAGTTTGGGCAGCCAGCACTGGTTATATCTTCTTTCTTCTCTGAGTTTGGGCAGCTAGCACTGGTTATATCTTCTTTCTTCTCTGAGTTTGGGCAGCCAGCACTGGTTATATCTTCTTTCTTCTCTGAGTTTGGGCAGCCAGCACTGGTTATATCTTCTTTCTTCTCTGAGTTTGGACAGCTAGCACCGGTTATATCTTCTTCCTTACAAGTTCATCTTACAACTAATCATCTTCATCTTCCATGTTACAAGAATCTACATGGCATAAATTTGCTGGATCAGTATCTTTCGGTCCTACATATCTGACTTCAGCATACCCACAGCACTGCATTTTTGGGTACCATTATGAGCTGCTATTGTTGATCATGATGCAGTCAGCTATGATTCGCACACTTTTTTTTATCCCAGATACTATCTGACATCTTGGTCCCAGATCATTTTATTTGTTGATTCCGTATGAAATACCACCATAGAATATATAAGGAAACAACAGATAAAATGGTTCGGCCACATGACGAGGCAGAAAGATCAAAACACGACACAAAGAGCCTTCAGCAAACATGAGAACACCAGATTTAAGGGTCGACCATGAAAAAGATGGATCGATGGAATATTAGAAGCACCAGGAAACATAACAGCAGCAGAGGCGAACAGAAGAGCAAAAGACTGCAAATTATATCTCCCCTCGACGCTGAAAGGCAGTTGAGGAAGGAAAGAAGAAAAAGTATGAAATTGAAGTTCGGACCCATGCAGATTCTTTCTTTTATGATACTCGCTCTTAGTTGTGTCTCTTTTGGTCACTGAAGTCACTTTCCACAGACAATGAAAGCTGAAAGCTTACTCATCCTCTCTCATGCATTCACCTGACAACTACTAAAGATGCATTCACCTGACAACTACTAAAGAAATGCTCCTCTTAGATGTCCAACCTTAACAGGATGTTAAGTGGGCATAGATACACTCCTATGACGCAATGTGTTGCAGCACTATTTTTTTCATTTTGGCCCAACACATCCATCTTCGGCAAGGAATTTTTGAGTACTGGGTTGTCTTTCCTTTTGATCCCTACTCATTTGGTCAGACTTTATTGGTTAGTTTGTTTCTAGGGGCACTGCAAAGAGGTGGAGTAAGATATCTATAGTTCTAGTTCACTGATCCTAGCAAAATTAATTATATCTACATACCTTATTGACTGGACTTCTGGTCAATATGCCGGATAGGCGACAGGAACCATTGAGGCTGTGTTTGAAAAGTGTTCCTTGTTGCAGCTTCCTCATTTTCCAAGTCTGGCTTGCTGCCGGAGCTACTGAGTTTAGTTCTCTGTGCACACCACGAGCTGTGTTTTTCATCCAGATTGTGTTTTGATATTCAGATTGCTTGCAATGAATGATGATATCATATGATGAAGGACAGTTCGGTTGCGTTCACTTTCGGTGCAGCTACGCCTTATGCCTTTTGGCGTGTGCTGTAGCTGTTATGATGGGGAATGCAGCAGCCTTTCTTTGTTTGGATCCTTCAATGAGATAGTTTTAATTTGGATGATTCCACTGGCACAGGTAGTTGAGCAATTATGGATTTTAATTCGTTTGCAGTGATATCGGGCCTTTGACTAACCATAACCATAACTAGTCTGTGCTAATAAGCAATGTTTTTTGTTTTTGTTACAGAAGAGGACCAGAAGTTCCAACATTCGGTTTGCCTTACTGTATCACATGTAATGTCCATTTTCATAGAATGTTGATTCCAGATACTTGAAACTTTCCTTTTTTTGTCTTTCTTGCATTCCCCAATAACAAATAAAGGAATAGATAGTCTTGTCATCAGCCCTTAACTTAGATTACGATACTATAGTACAATTTACTGCATCCCCCCTTTTTCTGTATATCTTCTTAAATACCACTTTTGGTGGCCCCTGAGGGTTTGTTTCCATCACTATTGGATTTTTTTTTTTTTTTTTTTTTTTTTTTTTTGAGATCATATGATACATCGCTTAATGCAAAATAAAATTTTAAAAACGCCAATTTTCACAAAATTTGTTTTTTTTTTTATGACCAATGAAATTTCTTTCATAGTCATTGGCAAACATGAAACAACCCTTTGTGACTCATGAAACATAGCGAATAACGATATGCAGTCACTGAACATATTGACGGACTTGCGGCGATCGTACCGATAGACATTGTAACATGCCCGGTCCATGAGGTGAAATTCAGGCCATAAATCAACCTGAGCCAGGAATTTCCAGTCCCCATGTTTTACCTAGTGTGAATACACAGGACTGTGTCAAGATTTCAGAGAAATTACCATTTTTAAAACACCATGTTACATTTAAGTGGTAGTAATTTTTACTACGGTATCGTAACTGGGAGAGTTACTAATAGGTGTCGTAGTCTAGAGTTTAAAGGGCATTAAGTGGGCATAGATGCATTGTGTTGTGGTTTGCAGTTAAGCAGTGATATTTTAGGCCTTTCAACCAAACAAATCCAACTTCAGCACATTTTCTAGTATAGGGTTGCCTTTACTCTCTATCCCTAATGGCTCGGCCAGACTGGTTAGTCTGTTTTCAGAAGCACTACTTGGAATTGCAGTAGGGTCTTGATCAACTTTGTTGCTCTCCTTACCTGGTGCAAGCATTCATCTGTGGGTTGGTGACCACTTTGAATGTCTTAGCCCCCTTTTCTTTTATAACTTTACACTGGGGCCCTCGGTAGCCTAGTTGGGAAAAACCACCCGACCGGGCTACCGACATTTGGACAACCCATGTTCGATTCCCATTGGAAGCAGTGTGAATTATACTCATGGTTGGAAAAAAAAATACCCTCACAGTCAACCCAGCTGCTGGCAGAAATGGATACCAGGGTAGCACTCTGGGGAAGTGAGGAATGTTGCCTCTAATTTTCGATGCATGAAGTAACACTATTCAGAAGTCTCCAAACACTTTTTGATAGGCGACTGAGCAATATGGGTGAGAACTAACGTGCTAAGACGCCGATTCAAGTCTCGTACTTTACTTTTATCTTTACTAACCTGACATTTATATACTAAATTTACAATATAATCTTATGTACAGTTATTTTATTTCAATTAATCTAAAAACAGCATCCAGAATAAAACGTAAACTTATGTACAATTATTACATTTTTATTAATCTCATATATACATTTATTTGATTTCTATTATTCTAAAAAACAGCCTCCAGTGTAAAATTATATACATTTATTTTATTTCTATTATTCTAAAAACAGCCTCCAGTGTAAAATTATATAATTTATTTGATTTCGATTAATCTAAATACAGCCTCTTGTGTAAAAGGTAAATTATTTCTGCAGTGTTTGTAAAAGTCACCATGAGTTGTAATCACCGATAAAGAAGAATGTTAGTTGTGTATTGTGTATATTGATCTTTGTTAACATTCATACATGAAAACAAAAAAAGCTCTCCTGGATTTTACCACAGCAATCAGTCTGCTACTAATCACTTTTTACAATTGTTCAGCTTCCAGCTTTGTTTATTTGCAATATAAGTATGATAACAAAGCAGTACGTTGTTGAGTGGTTTGTTTATTTTGGAATGGAGTATGTTAATTTCATTGCTGAAAATTATGTTTTTCTCTTTACTATGTCAGTTTGCTGGAAGAGTAATGAAAACGTTCTGAAAGAGATGAAAGCAAAAAGAGCTCTAATTTCCAATATTAGGAAGAAACTTTTTTAATGAATGAATCCTCACAAATCACCATCAAGGGCGTTCTTCTCGAGAACACATGGAAAAAGACCAAGAGGAAGACCTCAAAGAAGATGGATAGATGCAGTGATAGAGACATGTAACAACAAAGGAAAATCACTAATTCAGACAGTTCGAGCAGCTCAAGAATGACAAATGATATAAACCACGACACCTTCTCGGTATCAGTGAAAAGAGAAGAAGAGGAAGAAACAATCATCATTTTTGGGCCATGTAATGAGAAGAGAACAGCTGGAATATATTGTAACAACTGGGAAAATTGAGGGACAAAGAGATAGAGGGAAGCAAAGAGAAAAGATACCAGACAGATTAAAAGAATGGCTTGGCAGAAAGAAGGTCAACAACAGAAATGATAAATAACTGTTCAGATTGAAAGTTGTGGAGAGACATGATCACCTATGCCAGCAGACATGGTACTTGATGATGATGATGAAATCAGTTTAGTTTAGTCTCGACAGATCATTTTCACTGTACGAGGGACAACTCCACATTGCTCTGATCGCTTCCTCAATGCTCAGTATGAAACAGGAAAGCCACACACTAGCAAAAACATTGAAGATGACCTCAGCTCATATGCATGAACACAGTAGAACCGGTGAAGAATTTTACCCTAATCTCCTTAGTTGCCTCTTACTGGCAGGTGACAGTGGATCTGTTCTTTTCTCTTACATGTGTGGCAGGTGACAGTGGCTCTGTTCTTTTTTTCTTACAACATGTGTGGCAGGTGACAGTGACTCTGTTCCTTTCTCTTACATGTGTGGCAGGTGACTGGCTCTGTTCCTTTCTCTTACATGTGTGGCAGGACAGTGGCTCCATTCTCTCTAACAACATGTGTGGCAGGTGACAGTGGCTCTGTTCTTTTCTCTTACACGCATGACAATGGCTCCATTCTCTATTACAACATGTGTGGCAGGTGACAGTGGTTCTGTTCTTTTCTCTTACAACATGTGTTGCAGGTGACAGTGGCTCTATTCTTTCTCTTATGCCACATGTGGCAGATGATAGTGGTTCTTTTCTTTATCTCTTATGACATGTGAGAAATGTGGTTTTACAGAATGTTGAGAATACCATGGACAGCAAAGAAGAGTAATGAAAACATTCTGAAAGATACCAAAACAAAAAGAGAGCTAATTTCCAATATTAGGAAGAAACAGACATCATTTTTTGGCCATGTAATGAGAAGGGAACAGCTGGAACATATTGTGACAACTGCGAAAATTGTGAGTCAAAGACATACCAGACAGCTTAAGAGAAGGACTTGGCAGAATGTCAACGATAGAAATGATAACTGTCGAGATCGAAAGTTGTGGAGAGACATGATCACCTACACCGACCGGCAGCCATGGTACTTGATGATGATGATCTAAAAGGAAAATAAATGAGTAGCTTCCTTGTAGTGTGGAACTTGGTCAAACACCGACTGGACTAAATTCACAAACGCTGGCTAACAGAGCGGATGCAGGTATTAAATACGTGAGAAGGGTTCTAAAAACATGTGGAGGTGGGTACTATTTCTCAGACTATATTACTACTGGAAACATATATATGAGTGGGAATACCATTAAGTATATCCGCTCACACACAAAAATACATATGTATGATAAATGACAGGACACACGCCCACACATTTACCCATATGCGTACATATATATGTGTATATCAGCAAATATGCGAGTGCACACCTAAAGTATGTGCATCAACTTATGCCTGCATATCTACATATATAAATGCATACGTTTGTATATACTCCCACCTCCATGCATTTTTAGAACCCTTCCCATATATTTGATACCTTCTTTGTACAATCATGAATCGCTACAACATACGGATGTGAATCATGGACAATAGGACAACAGACAAGACAATCACTGGAGTCTGTAGAAATTGGTTTTACAGAAGAATGTTGAGAATACCATGGACAGCTAAGAAGAATAATGAAAATGTTCTGAAAGAGGTCCAAGCAAAAAGAGAGCTAATTTCCAATATTAGGAAGAAACAATCATCATTTTTTGGCCATGTAATGAGAAGAGAACAGCTGGAATATATTGTAACTACTGGAAAAATTGAGGGACGAAGAGATAGAGGGAAGCAAAGAGAAAAAAATAACAGACAGCTTAAGAGAATGGCTTGGCAGAAGGTCAACAACAGAAATTATAAATAACTGTCGAGATCGAAAGTTGTGGAGAGACATGATCACCTACGCCAGCAGGTCCGGTACTTGTTGATGATGATATAGTAGACAACATAAATAATTTGCTATATGCGGATAACACAGTTATTCCTTTAGTTATCGGGCAAACGCAAGCAAGCACATGGTACAGACATGTCACAAGATTTACAGGCCTTGCTAAGACCATTTTTCAAGACACAGTAGCAGGCAAAAGAAGACGAGACAGACAAGAAAAATGGAGGGAAGACAATATCCGAGAATTAACAGGATTAATCTTTTTTATAACCACCCGACTGGGCTACCGACGTTCAGACAACCCATGTTCGATTCCCGATGGAAGAAGCGTGAGTTGTACTTGTGGTTGGGAAAAAAAAATACCCCCATGACTGATCCAGCTGCTGGTAGAAATGGGTACCAGGGTAGTACTCTGAGAAGGTGAGGAATGCTGCCTCGCATCGTGAGTTTCAACGCATGAAGTGACACTATTCAGAAGTCTCAGAACATTTCTGGATAGGCGACCAAGCAAATATTGGTGAAAACTTGCATGCTAAGACGCTGATTCAAGTCTTATATTTTACCTTTACCTTACTAAATAAAAGACACCAGTAGCTATTAGCAGCATCAAATGTATTGACATATCTAGGCAGCATAACAATACATAAAGGTGGTAAAATATACAGTGTGCATAACAAATTTAGTTAAATGAAATCTATGATTGTACTGTAAATATATTTTGCTTCAAATACATAGGTAATGTTAGCAAGTACACAAGTGAAACTAGTAAAAAAATTAATCAAAATGCACTGAACAACCAATAATAAAACAATGAGGAATGCATGTGATGCAATTCTGTTACAAACAATTCTTAAAGATTGACAAGTAATGACTTCCATGCTACATCTGCATGCTTCTCAACTTCTCATGACTGATGTATCCCAAGGCTAATCAAAGATTACAAGAGAGGAAGAATTATAAAAAGAAAGGTGGGTAATTTGTTTAATCGTGCACATTTTTAAACAAACTTAAAACAACCCAAAGTGGATAGATGTTTATATCTAATACAAGTACAATACTATTAGTAAGTTCCTCTCAAGTCTAAGATGACATAAGGTAGAAATGAGGTTTTTATGTTCAACAGTGAACACTGTTGATGCCTCTCTTGTCTATGTCCTTTGTGTTTCTCTAGGTCAGTCTATATTTCACTTTTTCCTGTTTTGAAAACTTGTCTTGCAATTCTCTTGTTATCACAAACACTAATGATTACAAAAGTTACCCTGCTGCATTATAGGAAAGCTCATGGGTGCAAAGTTTCTTTAGGCAGAGATGATTCATGTTGATTACTGGTACCACATCGACAATTCATTGGTGCTATAACTTCTAATCAAAACTCATCAGCACAAAAACTAAACTTAGACTATTCAAATCAAACATACTATCAACCCTTATGTATGCATGCAAGAGCTGAAAAACAACAAAAGACATAGAAACAAAGTTAAACACACTTGAAAATAAATGTTTAAGGAAAATAATTGGTTTAGCGTGGAATGAATTCAAAACAAACGAGGAAATTAGAGAAATTGCCAGTCAACCACTAATATCTTCAGTAATCAAGAAAAGACAATGGTCATATGTTGGACATGTGATGAGAAGAGATAATAACCGAATAGCAAAGCAAGCCCTCAAGTGGGAAACAACAGGTAGGAGAAAAAGAGGCGGACCCAGTAAGACATTGAGAAGAACATTGATCATCGAGGCAAAGGCAGCAGGAATCAGCATCCTCAATGAGATCGAGATGCTTGCACAGAACAAATGGCGAGATTTGATAACAGATCTTTGCAAGGATTGAGACTGATAGAAAGAAAAATTTCGAAACAGGGAAAGAGTATCTGAGTCTATGCCCTATGGGCCTGTTACAGCTCAATAGATATATATAACTTCCAGTAATGCCAAACTTTGTACAGGACCTGCAGTAGGTATAGAAGCTACTGTAGCTCAATAGTTAGTGAACTGGACTACTAAGGACAAGAGGTACCAGATTTTTCTGACCACACTACCCAAAAAATAATGTGCTGAAGTTCTTTTAAAAAATATTGGCACTAACATCATATTCCCTATATGCCATGCCACCATGTGACATAACTAGGCCTTTCTTATCTTTCTTTAGTGATTTATCACAAATACCTGTTCTGAGTGAGCCTCTTAATCTCAGAGCAAGAGAGTCAGTGAACACTGTTGATGCCTCTCTTGTCTATGTCCTTTGTGTTTCTCTAGGTCAGCCTATATTTCACTTTTTCCTGTTTTGAAAACTTGTCTTGCGATTCTCTTGTTATCACAAACACTAATGATTACAAAAAAGTTACCCTGCTGCATTATAGGAAAGCTCATGGGTGCAAAGTTTCTTTTGGCAGAGATGATTCATGTTGATTACTGGTACCACATCAGGCAAGTGATTTATTTGATGTGATAGACTGATTTAATGTCACTCTCAGCAGATGACAAAGTGCCTGTATGAAAAGGTCCCAATAGTTTGCTGGATGAGCTGCCAGTTAAGCTCTCTCAGACTATCTTCTTTTTTAATTCCTATTGTCTCAAGACTACACTTTCATTAACTGCCACTCTGACATCTTCACTATAAATATTTAAGGCTTTCACAGAACATAGTCAAGAACACTCAATGTTCTGTCAGTGTTGTAGGGCACAAGTTGATAAAGAATGAAAGGCCTTTTCTTCTTAGCATTCACACATTAAGTGGGCCTGGATACATTGTGTCACTAGATTATGGCAGCACCACTATATCTATGCTCTGACTTATGTCTTCACCGTGGGTAGATTTGTTTTAACAATTTTGTCCAGGCTGCGTTCATTTTTGCCTGAACTTATGTCTTCACCGTGGGTAGATTTGTTTTAACAATTTTGTCCAGGCTGCGTTCATTTTTGCCTGAACTTATGTCTTCACCGTGGGTAGATTTGTTTTAACAATTTTGTCCAGGCTGCGTTCATTTTTGCCTGAACTTATGTCTTCACCGTAGGTAGATTTGTTTTAACAATTTTGTCCAGGCTGCGTTCATTTTTGCCTGAACTTATGTCTTCACCGTAGGTAGATTTGTTTTAATAATTTTGTACAGTCTGCGTTCATTTTGGCCTGAACCATCTATCTTCACCATGGGTAGATTTTTTTAACAATTATGCCCAGGCTGCGTTCATTTTGGCCTGAACTTATGTCTTCACCGTAGGTAGATTTGTTTTAACAATTTTGTCCAGGCTGCGTTCATTTTTGTCTGAACTTATGTCTTCACCGTAGGTAGATTTGTTTTAACAATTTTGTCCAGGCTGCGTTCATTTTTGCCTGAACTTATGTCTTCACCGTGGGTAGATTTGTTTTAACAATTTTGTCCAGGCTGCGTTCATTTTTGCCTGAACTTATGTCTTCACCGTGGGTAGATTTGTTTTAACAATTTTGTCCAGGCTGCGTTCATTTTTGCCTGAACTTATGTCTTCACCGTAGGTAGATTTGTTTTAACAATTTTGTCCAGGCTGCGTTCATTTTTGCCTGAACTTATGTCTTCACCGTAGGTAGATTTGTTTTAATAATTTTGTACAGTCTGCGTTCATTTTGGCCTGAACCATCTATCTTCACCATGGGTAGATTTTTTTAACAATTATGCCCAGGCTGCGTTCATTTTGGCCTGAACTTATGTCTTCACCGTAGGTAGATTTGTTTTAACAATTTTGTCCAGGCTGCGTTCATTTTTGTCTGAACTTATGTCTTCACCGTAGGTAGATTTGTTTTAACAATTTTGTCCAGGCTGCGTTCATTTTTGCCTGAACTTATGTCTTCACCGTGGGTAGATTTGTTTTAACAATTTTGTCCAGGCTGCGTTCATTTTTGCCTGAACTTATGTCTTCACCGTGGGTATATTTTTTTTAACAATTTTGCCCAGGCAGCATTCATTTTGATCTACTTTTAGACTTTTATCTATCAAGGGTTCCTTAAAGTGTGCTAGTGCACATTGGACACCCTGATTTTCACAATTTTCTGTGAGGGCTAGACATTTGATCAAACACAACCCAGAGATAGAGGAAGGCCATGAAGAAACCAAGGATTTGAAGTTAAAAAAAAAGGCACATCGTGATTCAGTCCTCGAACCTTCCTGTCCTGAGACCAGTGTCTTACGTCTTGACCTGCACTAAAGGTCTTTACTACCCACTTCAGATAAATTTTGTAAACAAACACTTTAACGTCTGTTATTTTTTATATTTCTTTTACAATATTTATTCTATTTTATGACATCTATTAGAAGGTATCAGTTGATAAAATGTTTTATTTTTAATATTTATTTATTGTCCTTTCGAACTGAAGATGGCATATAGGGCAGATATTCTGCGTCCAACGATCTTTTCATAAAGTGTTGGACCCTACACAGGGCCCACATTTTATCTCACCAAACACCGCTGTTCTGGGTGAGCTCTCAGCCTCAAAATTAGAATTTATGCATGATGATGTTGCCACCTGGGGAGCCATGATAGTTCAGTGGTTAGTGAACTGCACTACAAAGGACAAGGGGTAGGGTTCGATCCCAACTGACTGCTTCCGGTTCACCCAGCATTTAATGGGTACCAGATTTTTTTCTGGAAAAGTAAAGATGCAACGACCACATTACCCCAAAAATCATGTGCTGAAGATCTGTAAAATATAGGGTCACTAACACCATATTTCCCTATACGCCACTTGGCATGACGGGGGTACTTTACTTACTATGTTGCCACCTGCCTCATTCTTTTTAGTGTTTCACTAGATCTACCTATTTTTCTTTTACCCTCTGGTTCCTATTTGAGGGCCTGCTTTGAGATTCTCCTGTCTCTTCTCATCACACAGCCAACATATGACCATCTTCTTCATTTGATTATAATCTATAATTTTAATGTACAAGTAAATATTTAACAATATTAAAACAGGTAAATGAATTTAAATATTTGGGAACTTTGTTAACCTCAGATGGAAGATGTACAAGAGAGGTGAGATGCAGAATGGCTCAGGCAAAAGCAACTTTCCAAAAAATGAGGAACAAAAATATAATACAATCCATTTTTGAAAATAGAAAGAGAGTTCTTAAATGTTATGTAGAGCCAGTATTAATATATAGATGTGAATCATGGACAAAGGGACAACAGGCAAGGATATCACTGGAGTCTGTAGAAATGAAGTTTTACAGAAGAATGTTGAGAATACCATGGACAGCTAAGAAGAGTAATGAAAACATTATGAAAGAGGCCAAAGCAAAAACTGAGCTATTTCCAAAATTTTTAAGAAGAAACAATCATCATTTGTTAGCCATATAATGAGAAGAGAACAGCTGGAACAGCTATTGTGACAACTGGGAAAATTGAGGGATGAAGAGATAGAGGGAAGCAAAGAGAAAAGATACCAGACAGCTTAAGAGAATGGCTTGGGAGAAGGTCAACAACAGAAATGATAAATAACTGTCCAGATCGAAAGCTGTGGAGAGACATGATCACCTACGCCAGCAGTTATGGTACTTGATGATGAAATATTTAGGGATCCCTTTGTAGTAAACATTACACAGATGTCTGATCTCTATGAGATTCGTGTTTGCCTCATGTTTAGAAGTGCCCAGTTGAATCCAGGTGGAGTGATCACAACTTCTCAGTGACTTATCTCAAGGTAGATGACAGCGTACAGTCCAGTTCAATATATTTGATAAAAATGAGATCATGTGATCAAAGTTCAGCATATTAAATAAAATTATCAGATAAATAAAGAGCTGGTTATATGTTGTTAGCTCAGTGGTTAGTGAACTTGTCAAAGGACAAGAGGGAGGGTTCTATCCCAACTAACGTCTTCCAGTTCACCCAGCCTTTAATGGGTACCGGATTCTTTACTGGGAAAGTAAAGCGGCACGGGCATAATACCGACTACATTACCCCAAAAATCATGTGCCGAAGGTCTGTAAAATTTATGGTCACTAACACCATATTCCCAATATGCCACTTGGCATGACGATGGTACTTTACTTTTTTACTTTACTATATGTTGTTGCCTATCTATATACCTCTTTCACTCAAGTCTTTAACATGAAAGTGAGAATCTATATACCTCTTTCAGTCAAGTCTTTAACAAGAAAGTGAGAATCTACATACCTCTTTCACTCAAGTCTTTAACAAGAAAGTGAGAATATATATACCTCTTTCACTCAAGTCTTTAACATGAAAGTGAGAATCTATATACCTCTTTCACTCAAGTCTTTAACAAGAAAGTGAGAATATATATACCTCTTTCACTCAAGTCTTTAACATGAAAGTGAGAATCTATATACCTCTTTCATTCATGTTTCAATAACTCATGCTATCTTGAACACCCTGCATGACTGGGACATTATATAAAAATGAAATAAAAGTCATAATAAAATGAACTCTTTTGTCTCATTTTGTATTTAATTACACAAAGAAATGACTTAAAAATAAACACATAACTGCATAAATAAAAATACAGAAAATATCTAGACATGATGAAAAGAAATCCTGTTTAAACACAAGAAATAAATGATAACCCCCCCCCAGCATTAATAAAAATGTGGACTACTTTCATAACATGCATGCTCACCATATAACAATCACCATGCCTCCAGCATGAGACACATAACTAATTTGATTCTATTGTATCAGTGATTCTCAAACTTCTCTCAGCTGTTCTGGTCCCTTACTTTCCAATGCATATTTGGAAACATTCACAAGCACAAAATGTAATCTTGCAGAATTTGTGATTAATTCACAAATAAGTAAGTGATGCACCTACATAATTGAACTAAAAATATATGAAAATATTGCAGCCGATCTGGTTTCCTACAGCCTAAAGCATGAAATTATTCTAAAATAAAACAAAAGTTAGCAAAGGCAATTATTAATCACTCTAAGTCTGATTTAAGTGCTTACATCCGCTTGTTGTGACCCTCATATGATGCAAATATTGAAGTATAAATTCACATATTTGTCCTCAATATTTGTTACCACAAAGCAGTCAGTTCTTCACAGAAAATGATAGAATTGTATTTCTGTCTCAGACATCTTTCAATCCAATTTTCCTGCTATATTTTTGCTTACTTTTATTACTTTTCTTATCTGCACATGCCGAGGACATTTTTTTAAAACACAATCTCAGTAACTGTTCTGTGTCCATGCTTGTACAAAGTGGATTTTCTACATTTGTTTACTTTCATCCCAGTCTCTGTCATTTTCAGTCGTAATACATCAATTTTATGTGTAACTGAAATGTGCATAAAATATGGAACATCTTGATGTTATTCGACAACATTTTTCTGTTCCATAACATTTTTTCTTATTTTAAAATAGTACCATAAAAATATATGTCAAGCTTTATGTGTAACATAAATTTCTATGTTATTTGCATTTACTTAACCAGCTCCGCTATATCTCTAGTTTGTCCTATTATAAGACATCATATTATACTTATATCATCATATTTTATGGAAACGTCCGTAATAACAATTAGTCCATGAACTGAATTGCAAAGAATAGAATATCATTCACAATTCAAATTTCACATTTCTGTGAAACATCAAATCACTGATGTTATATTAATTCTAGTTTTATTTCAACACAGTAACAAAATATTGACATTATAATTAGCCTAATATATCTGAACTGAATTTAGTCAGTATATTTTAATAGAAATTATATGCATTTTTATACAAAATTCTACATAAATTTATATCAAATTATATTTTTTATTATAAATCAGAGAATCTCTTTAAAGAACTAAATTTTTCCGATCCAACCTCTAATTCAAACTTAGAAGAAATGCTATTTTACTCACTCTCCCCTATAAAAGATAGAAAAAATCTTTCACACAGCATGCTGGTCAGAAATAATATGCTTGTCTAATTAAAAGGGAAGGTCGTTAGGCAGAGTATGAAGTGGAAGACACGTTTCCTCCTCTGCCAGTCCAGTTCGTGTGGACGAATTTTCCTAGGTCATCTTTACGCTCATACGTGTGGGCACCAAAGTAGTCTCTCTGTGCCTGAAAGGAAATATGTGATAAATGCTTTTTAAGTGTTCTCTTGTGTTTGTTTACTGCTCTCTTATTTTCATTCTTTGTTTTCTGTATGCGAAAGAGTGGACCATAAATACCATGTATGGCTACTTGTTTTAACATAAATATGACTTGTTAGTTATAATTCTGCAAATCTTACAGTATTTATGGGAGAAGATGCCAGGACTACCACTCTCAATTCTTGATCCTTCCAGTGCCGTTATATCAATTTACTCTATTCTAGGTGAGCAGTTTGATTACTGATGGCGAGTCTATGCCTGCCAACCTTTCCTCTTTTGTTAGAGCTTTTTTTCAGTGTTTCTTGAGGTTGTCCTCTTTTCCTCTGACCTGATGTTTCCGTTCCGAGAGCCTGCTTAGTAATTTTCTGGTCATTTCTTCTAGATACAGGCCCAACGTATGCCCATCTTCTTTTCTTTAAAAAAAAATGTTTTGTGATTTATCATTTATGTGATTAATGATTGCATGGCCATGATTACTACGTTCCACTTATTTTTTAAATTGTTCAAATCTGTAACATCCTCACAAAAAATATGAAATTTCTTGATTTATAAATATATATTCACATAGATTCACATCAATATATGTATTTAAAATCTGAGTCAGTCAATGTTGGTGAAATTAATGTTTCAAATAATGACACATTCCAGAATAATTTATTACATTAAACTATAAAAAATTACTGAAACTTAAGATATGTCTAATCAACAGAAGAATCACATACAGGTTATATATGACTCTAAGAACACAAATATGGCCCACAGAAACAACCCTGCATGACACAGGTAACTGTTGAAGACCTCAAACACACCACCCTGTTCATGACCCAAGCTGGTATAAATGTCAAGTACTGCACTAGCTGATCGCTGAAGAAGAAACTCAATTAATTAAACTTTGCAGAAACTTAAAAGTACCTGAATAAGATTGGCGGGCAAATCTGCGCTCCTGTACCCATCAAAAAAGGCTAAGGCTGTGCTAAACGCTGGTGTTGGAATGCCTAACAATACAGCTGTTGAAACTACTCTTCTCCATGCATCCTTTAGGAAATAATTTGACATAGTTATTATGTTTAAATAGATACAAAGATCACATTATATAATTCTGTGACAATTGTTAAATTATTACAAATTAAAGTCATTAATTGTGACCAATATTAAAAATTAAATTGCTGATGTTTATTGTAACTAACAACAAATGAAATAATATGTGTGTCTATCCATTATTTTTATACATATTTAATTTATTAAAACTGGAGACCACAATGTCTTTGCAGAACTTGGACTGTTTATATAGGTCAGTGATTCAAAGATATGCATCTGTACCAGTGACACTAACAACTGACCATGGTCTTATTCCACCCACCTGTGGTGTCTCTAGAAATGACAAATCAGTCTGGCGAAGTAAATAGAGATCACAGAGGGTAGGCAGCTCAAAAACACTGTGCTTATGTCCCGACCAGGTGCAGATCTTGCAGCTTGTTATAAATCCCAACAAATACATCTATGGCCATTTAACACCTTGACACCATTATTAATTTGCCAGGACAACACTTCATTGTTCCTACAACTGCTAGATGAGGCTACTACTTCTTCCAATATGAGATCTTGTATGTATTGAATATGCTTAACTGGCATTGACGGTTTATATTTGCCACTTCGCCTGCATACAAGTTGGAATCGTTTTGAAGCAGATTGGCAACATGTCATTAACAGGTTAATGTCCTTTAACTCTTTCCGTATGGAAGCTTTTTATCAGTGCAGCGGAAGAGATTTTAGAGACAAAAGTTTTTGTGGTATTAAATATCAATGTACATATTTATATTTATCTAACATATAACATATAATATATGAATTTGTAGATACCTGAATAAGGTATTAGATTTCACCAATATCAAGATAATACATCATCATCATGTGCTGTACCGGTTGGCGTTGGTGATCATGTCCTTCCACAATCTTCTATCCACAGTGCATCGTATCAGTTCTGTTGTTGACTGTTTTCCATGCCATGACACCAAGCTATCCAGTATTTTCTCTCTTTGTTGTCCTCGATCTCTCTTTCTTTGTATTTTCCCAGTTGTAACTAAGTATTCCAACTTTCCTCTTCTCATGATATGCCCAAAAAATGTTGATTGCTTCTTTCTGGTGTTTTTTGAGAGCTCCCTTTTTGTGTTGGCCTCTTTGAGAACTTTCTCGTTGGTCTTTTTAGCTGTCCAGGGAACTTTCAACATTCTTCTGAGAAATCCCATCTCTGTGGCCTCTAATCATCTTTTCATTTGTTTGTTTATTGTCCATGATTCGCTTCCATAGGTCAGAATTGGTTCTATTTAGCATCGATGAACTCTCTTTCTCATTTCTATTGACATAGATTTGTTGCATAAGATATTTTTCATTTTCTGAAATGCTATTTTGGACGGAGCTATTCTGCTTTTTATTTCAGTGTTGCATCTTCCATCTGATGTTATCACTGTGCCCAAGTATTTCAAACGTTGCACTTGTTTCAGATTGTCTTGTTTATTTGTATGCTGCATGATGGTGATGATTGTTTCTTCGATATAACCATTACTTCTGTTTTCTTACTATTCAGACTGAGACCTTTCTTGTTGCTTTCTTTTACTATTATATCTATCATTTCTTGTAGCTCGTTCTCTGTCTCTGCTATTAAGACTGTGTCAGCCGCATATCGTAAATTATTTATGTTGTGACCGTTGACTTCAATTCCTTTTTTATCTACTATTTATTTCATAATATGTTCGCCGTAAAGTGAAAACAAATCCGGTGACACAACACAGCCTTGTCCGACTCCTTGTTTTATAAATTGAAATTGTCCTGGTTGGTTGTTAATTCGTATAGCTGCTGTTTGTTGCCAGTACATGTTTTTTTATGATTCACAGATCCTTGCCATCAATGTTTAATTTCTCCTGCATATTTCCACGTGCTTTACTTTGTCAAATGCTTTCGTGTAGTCTGTAAAGCACAAATATAGATCTTTCTTTATCTCTATAAATCTTTCTATCAATGTTCTTAAGATATATATTGCATTATTGGTGCCCTTTCCTTCCACAAATCCACATTGTTCCTCACTTATTTCTGGTTTTATTTTGTTCCTTACACGTCTCATGATGATTCTTAGTAATATTTTAGTCATATGGCTCATGAGACTAATAGTGCGATGGTCTTCACAATCAGTGGCGCCTGACTTCTTCGGTATGGCTACAAAGATAGATTTTAGTAGATCTTCAGGTATGTGTCCAGTGTTATATATGTCATTGAGTAGTTTTGTTATGACTTGTACTCCCAGCTCTCCTAATGCATTTATCTCTTCAATTGTTATATTGTTGGAAGATAATACATGTGAAAAGAATATGATTTGATGATGTTCAAACTAATCAAATTGAGAGTGGTGCACCATGCAGCGAAACGTATGTGACCGAAATCAGCGTGCTCACACTTATCAGGGATTAATAAACTGACACAGTGGACTAGTGGTAAAACAGTGAATCAAAAAGGTGATGGCTCAATTCTCACTTTGCCCATAACGTACTGTGTTTGTATTTTTCTGTGCTCTACTCTCAGACAACACTGATTTACACTTTTAGCCTTTGACTTTAATTAAATTAAATTATTTTAAACAACAATAAAATGTCCCTATAACCAGCTCAGTGCCAGCTCAGGGAGCCTCAGTGGCTGAGTGGTTAATTTGCTCGCTTCCTAATCAGAAGGGTCCAATTTTGATCTTCAGAAGAGGCAGATTTTTTTTCAGACCAACAAGGCTTTGTGGTTCGTTCAGCTTCCAAAAATGGGTAGCGGGAAATTTTTCTAGGAAATAAAGGCAGCCTGGCATGACATCACATCACCCAAAAATGTGCCTTGGTCAATAAAAAATATGGTCATTAATACCATATTCTCCATACGCCTAGCAAGGATGACTCTTCATCAATGGTCCATACAAGTACATTATGTGGCTGTAGATGTATTGTGTTGTGGTTCACAACAGAGCTGTAATATCTGCACCTTTCAGCCCAACACATCCAACTTCAGAGCATTTGGGGTACCGCAATGCCTTCCCTATTCTATCCCTATCTACTTGGCCAGATTGATTAATCTGTTCCAAGGAGCACCACTCTGAGATGGAGTAGGGTCTTTATCAGAAGTTATTCATCAATCTGACACATGCAGCGGTCAGCTGTAAATCACTGACCACTCAGTCCACTTTTTGGTAGCTGTTCCCCATCACAAATTTAAAAAGAAAAGAACATCATCAAATCAAAAAGTTATGTATCAGATGAGTGTAGTGTTGTTCAACATATAACAAAAAATAATATGTAAAGCTCCAAATATAACACAAAAAGTAATATGTCATGAGTGACATGCAAGGTACAAAGAGTAACATTAAGTGATAATCTAATCTTTTGTTCACCTGAAGTATTGTCTATATCTGCAATATCATTTCCTGTATACATTTTACTGGTTTTTTTTGTAGTTCTTGCAAAGGCCTATATAGTTTTGCCTGTATTGTTGTATCTATGGACCAATGGGTTTATCTCAGTCTACTATATTCAGTACAGTTTTGAAGTATGTGTTCAGCAGTCTGTCCACATGTACATGTGGCTGAGGTGCCAATCATGAATTTTGTATACATGTGACTATGAAGCAGATAGTGTCCTGTACTGAGGCGTATCATGATAACATGTTCCCATCTATTCATATTAAGGTAGGACTTGGAGACTTTAAGTGATAAATGTTAAGTGTAAGGAATAATATGTGAAGTGAAAGATGTAATGTTAAATACCGAAGTGGCAGAAGGTAAACTATCAGGATTAGAACAAAGTACCAGAATAAAAATTATTTTAACCGAATAAACATTGTTTTAACTGAATAAATATTATTTTCTTCACCTCAATATTTACTGCTAACTATGTTATGACTCTACCTGACATTTCTGAATTTCTTTCTTAAAGAATTCATCCACAAGAAGATTACTTAAGTCTGGATTCTTGTCGTAGGCTTGCTTGATGTTCCCAAGAAAGACACTGTGAGAAAACATGTAAATACATACAATATACAAAATAATTATAATTATATATATATAAAGTAAAGTACCCCCATCATGCCAAGTGGCGGCGTATAGGGAATATGGTGTTAGTGACCATAAATTTTACAGACCTTCAGCACACGATTTTTGGGGTAGTATGGTCAGTATTACGCCCGTGCCGCTTTACTTTCCCAGAAAAAAATCTGGTACCCATTTAAGGCTGGGTGAACCAGGAAGCCGTCGGTTGGGACCAGACCCTACCCCTTGTAGTCCAGTTCACTAACCACTGAGCTATCGCGGCTCCCTATATATATATATATATATATAAAATATATGCTAAAGTGTGTCAAAAGAAATGCAAAAAGTGTATAACAAATGTGTAACTCTTAAAAAAAGTCGACAGCTTATTCATGTGTAAAAGTAGAAAATGGCTGGCAGCATATTAATTTTTATATTTCATTAACCATAATTTTTTTTCAAAATATTTTTGCTGATAATGAAACTATCCATTCCCCTTTCATTTTGTACCTAAAACACGAGCCTATCACTTGTAGTAGCTAAAACATGACAGATTTAATGCAAGAAATATTTTTCAGGGGAAAAAAGTGTCCAGACTATTTTATTATTTTTTTTTTCTAAATCAATTGATACCATGAACATAGATCTATAAAACTCAAATCTGAAATGAGAGGAAAGTGTAAAAAGTACAAGAAACTTTATGGACTAGATGAGATTCAGGTCAGAGGAAAGATACAGTTATGTTGTAGTAATGCTTCTACTCATCTTATAGCTTCATTATATTTCAAAAGTGCAAACTGGCAACACAAACCTCCTAATGATGCAGCCTCCACGCCACATCAGAGCGATGGAGCCAAAGTTGAGTTTCCAGCCAAGTTCTTTGGCTGTTTCCCTCATCAGCATAAAGCCTTGGGCATAAGACACAATCTTGGAAGCATACAATGCCTGGCGACACACAAAGTATGCATTTAAATATGTAAAACCAATTTGCTACTTCAATAAGCATTAAGTGCTTGCGTTCACCTGATGACTAAAGGAGTACACCTCTTCGTCATCTGCCCTTAAAAGGACGTTAAGTGGACATGTCTGTGCTGTGGTTTGCAATAGAACTGTGATATTTGCGCCTTTCGGCCCAACGCATGTTTTGTGTACCGGGTTGTCTTCCTTCTTTGATCTCTACTCGCTTGGCCAGACTAGACAGGTTAGTCTGTTGCTGGAGACACCACGGAGAAGTGTAGCGGGGATGGTTCTGGTTCACTGATCCTGGTGCAAGCCATAAGCCGTGGCGATTGAATTTCTTTTACTACGGGCATTGAAATTCACTTATAATTTAAATTTGGCTCCCATCGAAAATTGCATCGTGTTGCCAGCACAGTCACACACCTCTTAAGTATTAAGTATTATTATTCAGAAAAATTCATTGACATTCAGAAAAATTGTGCCAATGAGAATGCAGTTACTAATATAGTTTTTCGGTTGTTTTGATAGTCTTGTGTTTTTTTTTTCAATTTATTCAAATGAATTGAAGCGCGCGGGGGGGGGGGCTGTATGTGCTTTCTTTTCAGTAATATCATTTGAAATTATGTCTTTTGTAATCAAATATGGTCTGCATGGAGTTTGACCATACTAATGACGCACAGTGGCTGCATTTGCAGAAATTAATGAGATCGCTTCAACCATTTCTGTTGGTTTGTGCAGCTGAAATTGCATGTCTAGTCCACTTAGAATGGTCAGCCATTATGAATCCCTAACAGTTCTGTTCTTGTTCCTTATCATATCAGGAAAAATCAAATCAATAACTCTTTGTGTGCCAAACCAAGAGAATGCAGAAGTAAGATTGAACATTTTTTGGGGGGCAGGGATGAAAAAAAATGCAGCCATGAACACCTCATGTGACTGAGTTGGACAAGTGGCCTTCATTCTCTGGTCCTATAAGCTCCCTGACTGACCCCAGTAATAGAAAAACTCTGTAAAGATAGTTTTATATAAGGAAAATGTGTTTCTGAGAAAGCACGGTTTTCTTCACTCATTCATCTGTCAATTCCCCGAGTTTGGTACTATTTAAGATTGTTCCATTCTTTCTTATTTTTATATCCAAACTCATGTTTTGTTTCATATAAATTAACAAGATATTTTAATAGCCCATCTTTCAGGTTGTCTATCTTTTGTTACTTCATCTAGTTATTGTTTATTGCAAAGTGTTGTTTTCTATGGTTGTATATGTCCAACCAGTTATCGTCCTGAGGAATTGAATACTGAAATGTGTAAACTGAACATCACAGTCTAGTGGAAACTTTTTTTTTTTAATCCTATGATTACTGAAACCAATTTTATGAAACTAGGGGTGTCCTCATTGGATATGGTTTGCTGGAGGCCATAGGTTGACCCACCCTCTCCCTCCGATAGGGGACAGACTGCTTGACACGCATCTGATTTACAAATAAGCATTAATCTACATGTCAGGCGTTAACACACATAGACTACAGTTTCCTAATCAAGAGTACAATTTTCAAATCTTTTCACCTCTTTTGCTTAAGGTAGAATGAATGAAATAAAACAATTAAACACTAGAAGCTACTAAGCAGCTACTACCTGGCAATATGGAAATATGCAAACAAAAAATGTCATTTTAGCTGTACACAAAAATCCCAATAAATGATATTTTCTCCACTTACTTTTCTGATATCTTCAATAAATGTTTGGACATCTCCTGTAAACTTTGTAGTCTCAGGTCCAGAAATCTGTTTGCTAGCAGCTACACGCTCATCCTTCAGTGAGGACAAACATCTAGCAAACACAGCTTCACCTAATTGAAGAATACATTTAATCAATTCTATGACATCGCTTCTGTTAGTGTTTATATATGGGGTGTGGTGTGGTTTGGTATGGTATAGTTTGAGTATAGTATATGTATAGTAGTATAAGTATATGTATATTATGTATATCCTTTATATGTAAGTACAAATTGTAGTTTTCTTCCTCACTTGTTCTTTCACACTTTCAGGTGTCAAACAAGATTCTAAGTTCTAGCTCTCACTTTTCTGGCAGACTACACTATAGTTACTCAAAGATGATATTCTATTCTATTCATAGATTCAGTTTCATTGCAGTCAGGGTATCCCCATATCAGCTCCACTGCCCATCTCAGCATTTCTTGAAGCGTATGTAGGTTGTAAGGTGTTGATTACAGATACATCTGGTTGGTTACACAGAATGAGGATCACACAGTCTTAATGACTGACTCGCAAGTATGCTACAGAAGATTGACAGTGTCTGCGGCAGGAGTGAACTGCAGCTCTTGAATGACTCGATGATATGGTTTCCTTGTTGTCACGACATCTTACTCTGAATATGCCTCAATTCATTTGCCACATTTTCTATTTCTGTATATGTATGGCATGGTACAGTGGTCACAAAGCATTTCCTCCAGGTAATCCAGAACCCGGTCGTGGTTAATGCCGAGGTCAACAGTCTCATCTGCGATAACACAGATGAGAAAGATGCAGTCATCTATACAGACGGATCTGTAATACGACACCAAAGAAGTGCATGGGCATTTACAGCACGCTCAGTGATTTACAGCACGCACGAAGACAGTGGTGCATACGTCATGACCACGAGTAGCATGACAATGGAGGCGATGGCAGTGACCAAGGCATTCAAATGGTTAGAGTCACAAGACTACACCCACACATGTATACGGAGTGATTCGATGAGCATGATTAAAAAAGTGGAGGCGGGCTCTGTACACATGCAATGGGTAGAGTCGTTGCAGAAATCCAAAATACGGTCACCTTTGTCTATGTCCCTGGACATGCTGGAGTACGGGGAAATGAAAGAGCAGACAGGTTTGCTAGCTGCACTGTCGTTGAGGATGGGCAACCAATGGATCGGGCGGACATCATCAATGCCCTCTGAGATGTGGAAAGAGCACAGGACTTCGACAAACACAGATCCACATCACTTCTTCGGATGATCGAAATGGGAGTTAAGATGGGCACAGCCAGAAATGAGAAACTTAGTGGCCGTGTAAGAAGACTTATCAACCAACATAGAACTGGAGTCGTCAGTCGCTGGACACTGAGGGAATTGCTGAGGAGGGGATCTGAGCACCTATGGACATGTTCGGAGTGCAATGATGATGACCCGCAAATAACTCAATTCCTCCAGCTAGACAAACCATTCTATTTGTTACATCTGTATGTAATTCTATAGTATAAGAAAACAAATTTACAATAGTCTGAACATAATAAACGATCTACAGGCTCTGCTAAGACAGTGCAACTTTTGCATTATTTCAGTCAATATTGCAAATATCTTTTTTAATCCTTTGTTTGTTTAATTTATCTATTGTTTTAGTTTATTCTTCAAATATCTGTTAAACTCAGTCGCCAGTATAACTATAGTTCTAATTCAGTCTCTACTCTATCAATTGATCTAATTTTTTGTATTCGCCAACTTTCACCTCTGGCGAAGTATCTAGAGACTAAAAATTGAATTTTGTGTGTTAATCCATTTTCCCTGGCAGCCGTATGCACAAGGGTCCCTCGCCGTACTAGCAGATAACTCAATCTTCAGCGGTATTTATATTTTTTTCCATTGATGAGTAAATGACATTTCAAGCTGGCACTCGCTGCTGAGAACAGTGGTGGTTGCCGCAGAGAGAAATCACAAATAAAAATCCCAACTGGTGCAGCCAGAATTTGAACCCACAACTTCTCTATCTCAAGATCAGCATCTTGCCTTGAGGCCAACCCGTTCTCCAATTGTTCTAATAATGTCTACAGATAATTTACAGTTCTAATTCAGTCCCCAGTTTGAGACCCATTTGAACCTACCAATAAGTGTAACTGGAACACCATACTCCAAAGAGGAAATAGCTGTCCACTTCCCTGTCCCCTTCTGACCAGCAGAGTCTAGAATTTTTTCCACTAACGGTTGGTTGTCTGTGTCTTTGTAACTCAATATGTCACGGGTGATCTCAATAAGGAAAGACTCCAGCTCACTTTTGTTCCAGGTATCAAAGACCTAGGGAAAAAAAAATGAATGTTCGAATTAATAAATTTGTTTGCTTTAATTTGCTGAACAGCACAATAAAGCAAATGACTTTAAATAATTAGGAAGTGTCATATCATCCATTGAGAAAGCATAAACTGGGATTTGCAACAGTTGCTACAAGGCAGTAAGTGACTAGACAATTGGTTACTATAGAATAAACATGTAACATCTAACGGCATCAAATGAAGTAGCTTTATTTAACCAAATATTCCTACCCAAAAACATGTAACATTTAATACAAAAAACCATTATAAAACAAAATATTCCTTCCCAAAAACATGTAACATTTAATACAAAAAAACCATTATAAAACAAAATATTCCTTCCCAAAAACATGTAACATTTAATACAAAAAACCATTATAAAACAAAATATTCCTACCCAAAAACATAACATTTATTACAAAAAAACCATTATAAAACAAAATATTCCTACCCAAAAACATAACATTTATTACAAAAAAGACCATTATAAAACAAAATATTCCTTCCCAACACTGTCTGTCAGTGCCAAACTTGAAAATTAACAGAGATAAAAATAAAAATTGTTCTTACAAAGAGAAAGACAGGGATGTATAAAAATATGATGGGAAGAAAATTGAGAAAACATCAAAAATTCTCAGATGACTGCCAAGATTGTGCAAATAAATAATAATGATCCCAAGTATGTCATAACATCCAAAATTGTCTCTAAGTAATCTTTAATATCATTTTATTTTATTTTTATATCTTGGTGGCACACTGTGACAGTAGCTCATGCTCTAAGTGATCTTTAATATCATTTTATATTTTATGTCTTGGTAAAAGTAAATGCTGTCATATACCAGCTTTCACCATTGCTAAGACATCCAAACATTTCTATGCCAGCTAAACAACAAATGATAAATAGCATCTTCATAACAACTTTGTGCTATGAAAGTCAAACATGGACCCTTTCTAAATCACATTTAAGAAAGATCAATACATGTGAGATGCGTTGCTTGAGAAAAGTAACAAACACAAGAAGAGATAGAATACCAAATGAAACCATAAGAAAAATTGTAGAAACAAAACCCTGCCAAGAATATATAGAACAACAACAATTTAAATGGTTTGGCCACCTGGTCAGAATGAATCCTTACCAATCACCATCAAGGGCGTTCTTCTCGAGAATGCATGGAAAAACGACCAAGAGGAAGACCCGGAAGAAGATGGATAGATGCAGTGACAGAGTCATGTAACAACAAAGGAAAATCACTAATTCAGACAATTCGAGCAGCACAAGAATGACAAATTATATAAACCACGACACCTTTTAGGCATCAGTGAAAGAGAAAAGAAGAAGAAGAAGAAGATGTCTTGATGGCACACTGTGACAGTAGCTCATGCTCTCTAAGTGGTCTTTAATATCATTTTATATTTTATGTCTTGATGTCACACTGTGACAGTAGCTCATGCTCTAAGTGATCTTTAATATCATTTTATATTTTATGTCTTGATGGCACACTGTGACAGTAGCTCATGCTCTAAGTGATCTTTAATATCATTTTATATTTTATGTCTTGATGGCACACTGTGACAGTAGCTCATGCTCTCTAAGTGGTCTTTAATATCATTTTATATTTTATGTCTTGATGGCACACTGTGACAGTAGCTCATGCTCTAAGTGATCTTTAATATCATTTTATATTTTATGTCTTGATGGCACACTGTGACAGTAGCTCATGCTCTCTAAGTGGTCTTTAATATCATTTTATATTTTATGTCTTGATGGCACACTGTGACAGTAGCTCATGCTCTAAGTGATCTTTAATATCATTTTATATTTTATGTCTTGATGGCACACTGTGACAGTAGCTCATGCTCTCTAAGTGGTCTTTAATATCATTTTATATTTTATGTCTTGATGGCACACTGTGACAGTAGCTCATGCTCTAAGTGATCTTTAATATCATTTTATATTTTATGTCTTGATGGCACACTGTGACAGTAGCTCATGCTCTCTAAGTGGTCTTTAATATCATTTTATATTTTATGTCTTGATGGCACACTGTGACAGTAGCTCATGCTCTAAGTGATCTTTAATATCATTTTATATTTTATGTCTTGATGGCACACTGTGACAGTAGCTCATGCTCTCTAAGTGGTCTTTAATATCATTTTATATTTTATGTCTTGATGGCACACTGTGACAGTAGCTCATGCTCTCTAAGTGGTCTTTAATATCATTTTATATTTTATGTCTTGGTGGCACACTGTGACAGTAGCTCATGCTCTAAGTGGTCTTTAATATCATTTTATATTTTATGTCTTGGTGGCACACTGTGACAGTAGCTCATGCTGTAAGTGATATTTAATATCATTTTATATTTTATGTCTTGGTGGCACACTGTGACAGTAGCTCATGCTGTAAGTGGTCTTTAACATCACTTTATATTTTATGTCTTGGTGGCACACTGTGACAGTAGCTCATGCTGTAAGTGATATTTAATATCATTTTATATTTTATGTCTTGGTGGCACACTGTGACAGTAGCTCATGCTCTAAGTGGTCTTTAACATCACTTTATATTTTATGTCTTGGTGGCACACTGTGACAGTAGCTCATGATATAATGAACATTTCCAGTTATTCTGACAAACAGCTACTGGTCAGTTTTATTTACAGAAATGTCACTTTTCTTATATGTTTGGCAACAATTATGATCAGTATAGAGCCAGTCTTATCATATGAATGTGAAACATGGACAATAGGACAACAGACAAGAAAATCATTGGAGGCTGTAGAAATGTGGTTTTACAGAACAATGTTTAGAATACCTTGGACAGCTAAGAAGAGTAATGAAAATGTTATGAAAGAGGCCAAAGCAAAGAGCAAGCTAATTTCCAAAATTAGGAAGAAACAATCACCATTTTTTGGCCATGTAATGAGAAGGGAACAGCTGGAATATATTGTGACAACTGAGAAAATTGAGGGACGAAGAGAGGAAGCAAAGAGAAAAGATACCAAACAACTTAAGAGAATGGTTTGGCAGAAGTTCAACAACAGAAATGATAAATAAGTGTCAGGGTCAAAAGTTGTGAAGAGACATGATCACCTACACCAGCAGGCATGGTATTTGATGACGACAAAATATTTCACTTCAACATTTCTCATTTTGTTCTTAATTTTCTTAGAACTCTCTCCTATCTGCTTAATAATATACACAATCCAGGATAAGCTTACATTGGCCATTTCTGTGTGACTAAGCCCAACAGCACTCTTCAACAAATGATATGCTTCACAGATCAGCTGCATATCTCCATATTCAATTCCATTGTGTACCATTTTCACAAAGTGGCCAGCACCTTCTGGTCCTACCTGGCGATGTTAAAATAATTCAACAATGAAATACAATGAATGAGGGAACTAATTACATAGCCATTATCAATAATGAATAATGAAATTAAGTATTTTCATTACAGATGAAAGTATTTCAACTAAAGACTCACTGATATGCTTGAGCGATTAAAATATATACAAAAGTGCTGAAAATAATTAATTAATCACTGACGGGTAACAGAAATTAAAATTACTGCAGAAATTAAAATTACTGAATTTAATGTTGGGTAAAAAATTAATATTGAAATTAACAAACTCAAACAGGTAAAAATCAATACTTGATTTAAATAAAACCTGGTAAGGATATATATCCTGAATCTAATTCTACAATTATCACCAACTGGAATTTAAATTGCTATTAATAGAATATAACTAGTAGGCAAACAAACTAAAATCTTCATTCCAAGAACTGCTTAATAACCAAAAATTGTAAGTTAGTTCCTCTCTGGCCAAATAGTACACAACAGAAATATTTAAAAATCCCAATACTTGATGATTGGAGCCACGATAGCTCAGTAGTTAGTGAACTGGACTACAAAGGACAAGAGGTAGGGTTCGATCCCAACCGACAGCTTCCGGGTTCACCCAGCTTTAAATGGGTACCGGATTTTTTCTGGGAAAGTAAAGCGGCACAGGCGTAATACAGTCCACATTACCCCAAAAATCATGTGCCTAAGGTCTGTAAACTTTATGGTTACTAACACCATATTCCCTACATGTCACTTGGAGTGACAGGGGCTCTTTACTTTTTTTTCTTATATCTGATGATTTGCTGCTATTATCTTCCCAGTATTATAGACTGTGCAGGACTTGGAGTATATCAAACCATAACTCCCTATTCTGGGATTGTTATCTCACCATAACTCCTTATTCTGGGATTCTGTTATCTTACCATAACTCCCTATTCTGGGATTCTGTTATCTCACCATAACTCTCTATTCTGGGATTCTGTTCCTCTCAATCTCAGACATGGAAGAAATGCTCTCTGTTGTTGCTTCTCTTATCAGTATCCTTAGTATTTTAAACTAGACAGATTACTTTGTGGTTATCTTGTTATCTCTTAAAATTTGGTAAACAAACGAACATTTCCTTTTCTTGATTATAAACGGGAATGTTGGTTACATGACCAATTCTCTAAATCAGCATTAGTCTTGAATTAATTCAGTTGTATACAATGTAATTTCCTCCGATGTTTGTTTCTGAAAGCATGCAATTTTTTTTTTTTTTTTCACCTCTGGCGCCTTCCTTGCCAGCTTTCACCTCTGGCGAAGTCTCTACTGAATTTTGTGTGTTAATCTGTTTTTCCAAGGCAGCTGTGTGCACAGGTGTCCCTTTCTGCATGGGCATATAACTCCATTTTCAGAGGTATTCATATTTTTTTCAGTCGATGAGTAATTGAGGTTTCAAGCCAGGCCTCACTGCTGAGACCAAGGGTGCTTGCCACAGTGAGAAATCACAGATAACAATTCCAACCGGTGCAGCCGTGATTTGAACTCACAACCTCTGTCTCAAGATGGCGTCTTGCCTCGAGACCAACAAGTGCCAGTGCATGTAAATAAATGTACACTATTTTTAAAAAAGGGGCTGGTAGACTAGAGGTTAGATGTTGACTTTTGGACAAGGTTCTGGGTTCAAAATTCTACAACAAGAGGTGGTAATTTTTCTCCTCATATTCATTGTTTAATCATGCTTTCACCCTGACCCCATCTCTGACTAGTGACTCCAATGTATAGCCATCTTGTATAAGGGTAAAAAACAGGAGGCCCCGTGAGCACTGAGAATGTCAAGAACTCTTGGATGTTGGAAAATAAAAAGAGTAAGTCAAAAGTAGAGAATCAATTCAGAGGAAGAGGTATGTTTACAGCATGCGGAAAAAATGACAAATAATCAACAAAAGAAAAAAAAACAAACAACAATATATGGTCCTAAGCAGGATCGAACCCATACTCCTTGGCACAGCGCCTTTCCATGACAAAAGTGCAAAGTTAGATTTAGGCTGAGTTGATGTACCAATCAAGAATGATCTAAAACAAAGCACAATAGAACTATTCTGTTCTTGTCCTACAAGATGCCAGAAGTCTCAGCTGTTTGTTTTTATCTCAAAGTGACATTTTAGTTCTAATCTAAAAAAATTTTTTTAGCATTTATGGATGAAGATGTCCAGGACCTAGTAGATTCTACTCATTCTTAAAATTGAGATTTTATGGAAGTGATTATAATTTGTGACATCACACACAAAATGCAAAATTGTTTAACTAGAGTAAATGTTTACGTGTGAATATTTTAGTAGTTAATGCTCTAACAAAAATATCAAATATCGACAAATGAGTTTGGAGGGATGAAATATTCCATTTTTAACTACAAAAGTTCGTAAATTTTAAGTCACACATTCCTATAATCACTTTAAATGTAAAACAGAAGAAGCACGTGTATTTTATCTTCCATGGAGAGATACAACTAAACAAATTAACTAAAGTATCAGTGACAAACAACCGTGAAGTATATTGGTTATAGATTTGAACAACATTTCAGCTCAACAGGCCTTCAGCAGGAACAAACAAATAACACGCACACACAGATATGTAAGTAAATAAAACTAATACTACATAGTTAACTAGTAACGAAATATCCAAAACAAAATGATTGAAACTCCTTTCTTACCACAGACCACGACACAGGGAAGTCATTCTTGTTTTCTTTTATTTAAAGTTTCGATTATTTTGTTTTGGATATTTCGTTACTGGTTAGCTATGTAGTATTAGTTTTATTTACTTACATATCTGTGTGTGCGTGTTGTTTGTTTGTTCCTGCTGAAGGCCTATTGAGCCGAAAAGTCGTTCAAATCTGTGTCATCTACTAATCACATAAAGCTTTTACTATACCATTTTTTCAATTTTTTTTTTTCAATTCTCTCTCACATTTAGTTTTACTGCAGCTTCGCATTTTTATGCATTCATTTGCATTTCTTTGCCTTAACTCCGTATATTGGTTATAACTGACAGCTTGACAGTCCACATCTCATAATAAAACAATGTCTGATGAAGTAGTAGCAAAGCTCTAGAGGGTTCACTTTTCATATGGAACACAAGGGATCAAAGCATATCCACCAGTTGACCCGGATGAAAAATAAACTGGATACCTGGCCTTTGGTCAGGGAAGAAAGACACCTGAGGAGAGAAAACATTCACTGGCCACACTCCTACAAAAGTGAAAGCCCTACACTTCACTCAAGTGACAACGTGTGTCAACATTTTTTTCACTGCTATGTGTAGAACAACAACTCACCCAATCACAGCATGGCTCTCCGTCAGCTTTAGCTGAAATTGACTGAAAAATGCTTTTGACAGCAGGCCACGCCTCTTCTGCTCCACCAGGCATCAAGGAAGGCCCATATCGAGCGCCTTCCTCTCCACCACTCACTCCACTTCCAATAAAAAGAATACCCTTTTCCTTCAAACTCTTGCATCGACGCTGAGGAAGATTGTTTTAGACATTTTTATTTGCAACTGTTGACATTATGTGTTTTAAGTACAGATGTTCTACAAGAAATGACAAATCTCAAATAAGACTACTAATACTAATAACTCATACTAAGACTACAGATACTAATAACTCATAATAAGTCAACAAATACTAACAACACTTAATAAATGTAAAAATTAACATCCCTTAATACAAAATGTATAATTAATACAAAATACAAGGAAATTAGAGAAATCACCAATCAACCACTAATATCTTCAGTAATAAAGAAAAGACGATGGTCATATGTTGGACATGTGATGAGAAGAGACTATAACCGAATAGCAAAGCAAGTCCTCATGTGGGAAACAACAGGTATGAGGAAAAGAGAAAGACCCAGAGAGACACTGAGAAGAACATTGATGAGAGAGGCAAGAGCAGCAGAAACCGGCTCCCTCAGTGAGATAGAGCTGCTTGCACAGAACAGAGACAAATGGCGAGATTTGATAAAAGCTCTTTAAAAGAATTGAAAACTGCTAGAACGGGAATTAAGATAAGAGAAGGAGTATCTTGGTCTACGCCCTATGGGCCGGCTACGGCTCGAAAGGTCAATAGATAGATAGAATACAAAATACCAACAACCCAAAAAAAATCTGCAAAAATCAGCAACCCTTAAAAAGTGCAAATAAATTCCAAGGGAACAGATTCGTCATCATCATGTGCCAAACCGGTTGGCGTAGACGATCATGTCCTTCCACAATTATCTATCTACAGTGCATCATTTCAGTTCTGTTGTTGACTGTCTTCCATGCCTTGACACAGATGGAAACAGATTAAGTACTAGATAACACTAATGTCAGAATAAAAACACTTACAATGGAATCTCTGTATTCAGAGTTGCCACCATCAATAATAATGTCTCCCTTCTCCAAAAGAGGTACCTGCATGAGATCAATATATTAAATACATGTTAAAACAATTCTAATAAGAGTAAGATGAGTGTATTTCTAGGCTATTACTTGATGTTATGTTATGCATATGTTGTTCATCCATCACAAACAATGAAGACCACTCAATTCATCTAGTTGTTCCAAGTCTGTGTGTTCACGAAATGACTGTTAACCCTAGTTTATGATACCTATCTGTATCTCTCCCAGTTACGATACTGTAGTAAAAATGACAACAACGTAAATGTAACATTAGGTGCTTTAAAAATAGTAATTTCTCTTAATTTTTGACACACTCGTGTGTTCACACAAAGGAAAGCACGGGAACTCAAAATTCCTGGCTCAGGTTGATTTATGACCTGGTTTTCAACTCATTGACTGGACATGTTACAATGTCTATCTGTAAGGTCACGATAAGTCTGTCAGTATTTTCTGCTACTGAATAGCATTAGTTTCCCAGGTCACAAAGGGTTGTTTGATGCCTAGGGAAAACTATCAATTTCTTGAAAATTGGTGTTTTTTTTTTTTTTGCATTAAACAATGTGTCTAGCAATCTCAAAAAAATTTTTTAATAACGAAAACAAATGAAACATTCAGGGGTCACTAGAAGTGGTAATTAGGAAGATGCACAGAAGGGGGTGATGTTTTAACATAAAAATTTCAAATTTTGAGGAATTTGTGTTTTGATGCAGCAATTTTTACTATGGTATTGTAATCTCTCCTATGTGTTACCAGGGCCTCATTATGAGGAAAGTAAAGAATAGTGACACTGTGACCTTCCAGGCATGTCATAAGAGGCGACTAAGGAGGTTGATCTATGGCTTGACAAGCTATCATTGTAAAAAGTATTGTTATGGAAACAACCATAGATTTTAGAAGCAGTGATCTCTGCAATATGTGCCATGATGGCACACAAGGTTTCTGTGTTTGAGATTGTGGTTCTGCCCCATGTGCCGTCTTCGGCTCGAAAGGACAATAGATAATTAGATTGTAATCTAGGGTTAAGTGCAAGGCAAGCTCATGGCTCAGAAAGACACAGGACAGCATAAAATGTTATAACTACTGGTGGTAGGGAATACGTCTCAAGAGCCTTTCTAACTTGTCCTGCTGCTGCTCATTTTTTTGCCTCGCAGGATGTAGTTCCACGTTGGAGAGACATACATATACATAAGGTGATTACAATCTCCATCATCTGATGAAATCTATTAGATTTGTTGTTTAATTTATTCTATCTACTGTCCTATCAAGCTGAAGATGGCACACAAGGCAGAATTCTGGACTCTCCATGTCTGGTGATCTTTGCTTTTAAGTGTTGAAGTTTGAACAGGACCCATTTTGTATCTGCCATATATCCCTGTTCTGGATGAACCTTTCAAGCTTGGCAAGGGAGTTGACACCTGTTAATGTTGCCTCTCACATTATTCCAAGCCGTAAAATCAAACCTCTCTATAATTTTCTCTCTCTACTGTTGTATTATACATCCCTTTACACAAATGTTGCATACTGTATTTATATTTCCATTTGTAATAAATAAGTCTGGTTTTTTTTTTATCTTTCTATCGTCCTTCTGAGCTGAAGACAACCCATAGGGCACAAATTCTGAAATTCTCCACTTCCAAAAATCTTTGTTATCAAGTGTCTGACCCTGCACAGGACCCACATTGTACTTTGCTAGACGCTCCTCTTCTGGTCAAGCAAAATAAATCAGATGCCATAGTTTGCAATAAAATAAAACCTACCCACTTTATTTACACCATTTTAAAAGAAGGTGACAATCACATGCAATTGCAGGGCGAACACACAGAGAGAAAAAAAACTTTAATCCTGGATTATGGTACTGCCGTAAAAATTATATCAAAACACATATTCTTCCAAATTTGACATTTTGTCGTAGTCAAACATCCCCCATTTACTAATATTAAGAGCACCTAGTGTTACATTAAAGTGGTAGTAATTTTTACTACGGTGTTGTAAATACATCAGTCACAGATAGGTATCGCAATTAAGGGTTAAAAAAGTGTGTTGTGACAATGTTAGGGTTTTTCTTATTTTGATGTAATGAGAGCTTCAAATGTTAAAAAAAAAAAAAAAACTTTGCTGCACAAGCACATAAAGATGTTAAGTGGTCAGAACCAATCAGAAAGCAAAAGCAAACTACCGATTGTAGACGGGTGAGAAATCATGACAGTCAAACAGAATAAATCTCAAAGATCTGATGGTTAGACCACCATGCTAGGCAGATCAAATATAATAATGGAAGCTATGGTTCCAGGACAACAGGAGCAGACCAAGAAGAAGGTGGTTTCAAGACATCAAAGAGATCTAGAATATGGCAACAGAAGAAGTGGAAGATCTGATTTGAAACAGATTCTTTAAGATGGACTGAGGTGGGTACAACATTCTGCAAAGGACATGTGACCTAATGATGATGATGATAAAGCACATAAATTATATAAAATTAACAATATGATATCATCATCACCATCAAGTACCATGCCTGCTGGCAAAGGCGATCATGTCTCTTCAAAACTTGATCTTGACAGTTATCATTTCTAGTATCCTCTCTCTTAGAAAGGGGTCAAGGGCTTATAATAGATTGTTTGCATCAAGATCAGCAATAACAGCTGATCCAGATCATGCTCCACCTCTCAAATGTGCCTCCAAAAATGTAAAAGTAAAGAGCCCCGTCACGCCAAGTGGCGTATAGGAAATATGGTGTTAGTGACCATCATTTTTATAGACCTTCAGTCACATGATTTTTGGGGTAATGTGGGGTCGGTATTATGCCCATGCCAATTTATTTTCCCAGAAAAAAACTTGGTACTCATTAAAGGCAAATGTGCCTATAAAAAGTAAGTAAAGTTCCCCCGTCATCATGCCAAGTGGCGTATAGGGAATATGGTGTTAGTGACCATATATTTTACAGACCTTCGGCATATGATTTTTGGGGTAATGTGGTCAGTTTTACGCCCGTGCCGCTTCACTTTCCCTGAAAAAAAAATCAGGTACCTATTAACGGCTGGGTGAACCCGGAAGCCGTCGGTTGGGATCGAACCCTACCTCTTTGTCCTTTGTAGTCCAGTTCACTAACCACTGAGCTATCGCGTCTCCCACAAATGTGGTTCTAGAAAGAGACTAATTAGTCTTTCCAAGCAGGGATCAAAGCAGTGAGGACAGCCCAAAAAAACTTTACAGAAGTCAGAAGTGTTGGGCCGAAAAGCACAAAATATTGCAGCTGGCGTTATCAACAACACAACACATCATGGCCTATTTAAAGATCTTTTAAAATATGGATGAACATGAGTGGTCATGAGATATAAGAAGTAGATACTGCTTTAGTCCGTCTAATAGTGCAGTTATACTGAACAATATTGGATTTATACTCTGAATATCCCCCCCCCAAACCTTGCTTTCTGCCACTACTTGATACATTCGTTTTGATGACCTTTTAACAAATGACAGAAGAAATACAGCAGCAGAATTCATGAACAACGTACCAGAGCAGAAATAAAATCATCCACAGCTGAGCCTGCCTTGACCAGAAGCATCACCCTTCGGGGCTTCTTCAGTTTCTTGACTATGTCTTCCATAGATGTGGCTCCAATAATCTTTGTCCCTTTAGCTTCGTTGTTGAGGAATTCTGTTACTTTTGACACTGTTCTGTTGAAGGCTACCACCTGCATAAAACAAGAGATTTATTAACATCAATCCATGGTTACAAAAATATCATATTCATGGATCAGAAAAAATTACAGAAAAAAAATTTTTTTAATACAAAGAAAAAAACATTGCTATCACCACATGTTATAAGTTCATATCACAAAGTTCTTACACAATTTAGCTTATGCAGTGTTGCCACTTCATTGGCTCTTGCAGGTTAATTTTCTGACATGAGCTATTGATGATACTATCACAAGCAAGCAATAGTCTGATTGTTGTGCTTCATGTGAGAGTGCGTCAATTTCTTCTACCCCAGACTCATACAAATCTAAATAGCAATAACTTTATTATTTTTGATAATCTAAATATTGATAAATTAACTATTTACCCCCAAAACTGTTTCACAATGTTTAATATACCCTCACATATTTTTAGAACCCCTCCACCTGTGTTTTGGACCTCCCAATAGCTGGACAACTACACCGGGTATCCTGCGATGACTTATCTCTCATTAATTTTCCGTCTGGCCACAGGGTTAGGGTTAAGTTATTGTAATAATTTTCAAACCAATGACTAGAGTAATTCCATTCAAGCATGAAGAGTGACAATTCAATGAACCAATGAAATCTCACACACTTTCACATCCTACTTACAGTGAAGAGTCACATTTCAATGAACCAATCTCACACACTTTCACATCCCACTTACAGTGAAGAGTCACATTTCAATGAACCAATCTCACACACTTTCCCATCCCACTTACAGTGAAGAGTGACAATTCAATGAACCAATCTCACACACTTTCCCATCCCACTTACAGTGAAGAGTGACAATTCAATGAACCAATCTTCTCACACACTTTCCCATCCCACTTACAGTGAAGAGTGACAATTCAATGAACCAATCTTCTCACACACTTTCCCATCCCACTTACAGTGAAGAGTGACAATTCAATGAACCAATCTTCTCACACACTTTCCCATCCCACTTACAGTGAAGAGTCGCATTTCAATGAACCAATCTCACACACTTTCCCATCCAACTTACAGTGAAGAGTCACATTTCAATGAACCAATCTCACTCACTTTCCCATCCCACTTACAGTGAAGAGTCACATTTCAATGAACCAATCTCACACACTTTCCCATCCCACTTACAGTGAAGAGTCACATTTCAATGAACCAATCTCACACACTTTCCCATCCCACTTACAGTGAAGAGTCACATTTCAATGAACCAATCTCACACACTTTCCCATCCCACTTACAGTGAAGAGTCACATTTCAATGAACCAATCTCACACACTTTCCCATCCCACTTACAGTGAAGAGTCACATTTCAATGAACCAATCTCACACACTTTCCCATCCCACTTACAGTGAAGCCATGGTCATTCATGTTGAGAATCAGGTTCTGACCCATCACAGCCAGCCCTATGAGGGCAATGTCACCCCTGAAGGAAAACAACAAACGATGAATAATATAATAGGAGCATTTGGATATGAGTTTTAAAAAACAATAACCAAACACATCAACTAACAGGCTTAATGGTTAGTGAAGCAATAATTCAGCAATAATATATATTTGGAATCATGAGTGACACAAGTGAAAAGGGCTTCTTTTTCTTCTTCTTCTGCATTCATGCAACGACTACTACTCTACATAATCTGGCTGTTAAATCAACATATAAGTGTTGGGGTTTACATCAATCTGTGACGTTTGATTTTTGTCCAACACATACAACTTCAGCACAGACGTTTTTTGTTGCCTTCCCTTTAGGACCCCTACTTGTTTCTCCAGACTAGTGTTTCCAGGCCCACCACAGAGAGCTGGAGAGGGATCTTGTTCTGTTCTTTATCTAAGGAGAACATTGTCCTCTGTATCAGTGGTCATCAAACTGCTCCGTAAGCGCCTGCTAGGGGCTCAGCGGATATTATTATCATCATCATAAAGTGCCATGCCCGGCATAGGTAATGTTTCTCCACAAACCACTATCCACACTCATCAACTTCATCACTGTTGTACTACAATGCTAAGCTAATATTATTTCTCTGTCGCCCATTCCCCCTCTTTTCATTGGAGCTTTGTAAAACAAGAATACCCAGAAGTAGGCAAGAAGGCCTATGAGTTTTAATTCCTTTTGCGACTACCAACTTATGTGAGACCGGGTTTTCAGCATTAGCAGCCATTAAAACTAAATACAGATCACACTTGGACGCTGAGAGAGAGATTAGATTAGCAATTTCCAAACTTGTGCCCAGATTTGAAGACCTAATGAGGATGAAACAAGCTCATTCTTCCCATTGACTTTGTTACAGGATACAAATATCATCATGTCAGTTGATTCAGTTATTTTTACAAATTTCAATTACAAAACAGACACTGATCTATTTAATTTATACCCAAAATGTTAGTTTATTTACCTTCACAATAAAAATAAAAGGTTAAATATGCTATTAAAATATGATTATGTTTGTTTTTTTTTTACTTTATTAACATAAGGTGCTGCCACTGTGATTTGTGGCTAAGATTTAGGGCTCCATTGGCTGAGAAAGTTCCACGACCGCTGCTCTATTTCATTATGCTCAAAAATCTATACCATAAAGTAACCATTTTTAAAACTCAAACAGGCTACAACAGATTGAAGTATTACCTTTTCAACACCCTAAGGATAGGAACCTCTGATAAATATGACTGTGGCACAGACAAAATGACTGCTGTACATCTACTACAATCATGCCCAACATATGATGTACAAAGAAGGCTCTTGTAGCCATCACAGGTACCATCCCAGGACAAGCTGTTGTAAGATGTCACCAGCCTTTAGCTGACAACTGCTTTCTTCAAACTTATCCATATTGATGTGTGTATGCAGAAGAAAATCGCTACATTTTTAGCAAACTCACAGGTTTTTGGTTTTTCTCATAAAACAAAGAAGAATTTGAACACTGTGACTTCCACTGTACAGAGGTTGTAAATATGCCTCACAATTCATGTAAACCCAGTTGCATTCTTTAATTGCATTCTTCAGAAGGCATGCAGACACTCAATGCCCTTCAATATCTCTCCCCTATACATGCTTTCCTCAAAAATGCTCTCTGTCCATCTCATCACCAAGTCTACAATGTCAAGAAAAGAAGGACTGAGAAGAACATGCTTAACACACTTCTGTTTTTATTATGACCTAATGCTCCTCAATAGAAACGGGTTAAACAAGGATGTATTTTATCATCCTTGTTATTTGGAATTGTTATAGACTTCATAATGAAGAAATGCTGCACTGGTAACAAAGGCATCGATTGGATACAAGGAGACCATTTGAAGGACCTCGACTTTGCTGATGACATAGTCATCAGAAGTCAGATAAAAACGATGCTGAAAAACACAAATGAACTATCACAATAGCCAGCAAAATTGGGCTTGAGATCAATCATGAAAAGACTAAAGTCATGAAAAGCTTAATTCCAACAGATGACAGAATATACATGGAAAATAAACCAGTGGAAGAGATCGATCACATTATCTAACTTGGAAGTCACATTGATCAGGAAGGGGATACAAGTTAAGAAATTAGAATCAGAATAGCCAAAGCAGCAACGTCTTTCAGAAGCCTTGAAAAGTTGTGGAAATCAAAACTCATCAGCACAAACACAAAACTTTAGACTATTCAAATCAAACGTACTATTTACCTTTATGTAATGCATGTGAGAGCTGGAAAACAATAAGAGACATAGAAACAAAGTTGAACACATTCGAAAATAAATGTCTAAGGAAAATACTTGAAACGAATTCAAAACAAATGAAGAAACTAGAGAAATCGCCAATCAACCACTAATATCTTCAGTAATCAAGAAAAGACGATGGTCATATGTTGGACATGAGATGAGGGGAGAAAATAACCGAATAACAAAGCAAGCCCTCATGTGGGAAACAACAGGTAAGAGGAAAAAAGGCCAACCCAGAGAGACACAAGCAGCAAGAATTGGCTCCCTCAATGAGAAAGAGTTGCTTGCACAAAACAGAGACAAATGGTGAGATTTGATAAAATACAAAACAGAGACAAATGGTGAGATTTGATAAAATATCTTTAGAAGGATTGAAAACTGTTAGAATAAAAATTTAGATAAGAGAAAGATTATCTGGGTCTATGCCCTATGGCATAGTGATCTCTGCAATATGTGCTATTCTGGCACGCAAGGTTTCTGTTTTGAGATTGTGGTTCTGCCCTATGTGCCGTCTTCGGCTCAAAAGGACAATAGATAGATAGATAGATGCCCTATGGGCCGGCTTCATCTCGAAGGTCAATAGATAGATAGAATGCTCCTCTGACCAAGGTTCTGTTCGTTTGTATGTAGGTTCTGTATCTATTGTCTGTGTTGCTGATGAACACCATTTTTTGAACGACAACACTAACATTTTTGTGCTGTCTTATCTTAACGTAGAACCATCACCAAACATTTTATTTCTTTTCTTATGCTCTTATCTGACTAACAATGTTTGTGATTTTAGTATACAGATTTTTCATGATTTGTGAGAGAGTTGTCTGCACCTAATTTATTTATTTGCACTTAAAGATTGCACCTATAGCACAAGGTTAAGTCTGAACACATAAAAATATAAAGTAAACAACTGTACAACATCCAGCCATATACAAACAAATCTGGCTGGCAAATTCTGATACAACATATTTAAGTGGGTTTAACATGAAGCAATAGACCTATGGCAACCCAGAGAAAACTCAAGGAGTTTGAAAGTGTGAAGCAATCCAAACCAGGATGTATGAAGTCCTTTCCCTTCAAAGACAACACATCATTACAAATCTGTGTGTGTACTAGCTGTTCTTATTAAGATTAAACAGGATATCACATTTAAAACGGATGTTATAGCGTCCTTGTTGAGTTACCAGAAATTGTCTGCTTTTTTAATACAAAACTCTGTGTATCATGTGCTTTGAGCATAATAAAAGAAAACAAGGATATGCTTTAAGGATTCTGGACACCAAAATATACTGATTTTTCTCAAAAATTGTAGAGAAGCTTAAAAACCACACTGAATTTCTTAAAAATTGTGGAGAAACTTAAAAAACACACTGAATTTCTTAAAAAATTGTGGAGAAACTTAAAAAACACACTGAATTTCTTAAAAATCGTGGAGAAACATAACAATTGCACTGTAACTCTCAAAAATTGTGGAGAAACTTAAGCAAACGCACAGTAGTATTTTCAAACTGTTGATAAAACTTGAAACACACGCTGTTTAAAATTATTGACTAAGGAAATACAATATCATGCTATCTTTTTTTTTTAAAAAAAACATTACTTTTGGTGCCTTTCTCTGAATTATTAATTTGTTAGAAATAGTAAAAAATAAATAAATGTTGAGTGTATGCATCATACCTTATGGTATATAAAGTTTTAGTGCCCTTATTTTTCCTTGGCTAGTGACACATTTAAGGGTAGTGTAGTTAATACACATCAGGCCTCACTATTTTTTACAAGAAGACATTTGGTATCAACTTTCATATGCTGGGTGAACCATGACGATCAAATGTATGATACTATAGGAGTATTTGGTATCATTCATTTGATCGTTGTGGCCTCATAGTTCATTTTGCATCTGCAAAGAGATACCAACTATTTTCAATAATTAGATAGAAGACTGGTTTGCAGGGTCTGCCATTGCAAAAGAAACCTTAACATTGAACACATATGACATTGCCAGGACTTTAAAAGAATACCTCACAGGGTGTGGTGATAAGGAAGCTGAGAATAGTCATCATGTCAAATGAACGGTGGAACATGGCTCCACGAGGGGTGAAAGCAGGAAAAGTATCCTCAGTGGAAAAGAAAGCAACACAGTCAATCAATGTAGGACAGGAACAATCAGTAGATGAACACTCAATGGTTGCTGGAATTGATAGCAGAGCAGATATGGGAATGCGCAGACTGCAGTGACCTTAGTCCAAACTAAATACTAAATAATGATCAAATAAAAAATTTGCCCCATTTTGGATTTGAACTCAGATCCTTCATGTCAGAAGATAGATGTTCTAACTTCACCACCAGGACTTTAGCTAGAAGTAGTTTCTCCTTTATTTAGGATGGGCAAAAATGGAAAAGAATAAAAGAAACTATTACAAGAAAGTCATTTCAAGAATCTGCCAGTATAGATACCTTGTTTTCAATGCACATTCTTTTATTTTTTTTTATATTCCTGGCATTCACCTGACTACTACTAAAGCAATGAATAGTTCTCTTCTTCACCTATCCTTAAAAGGATGTTTATTTGTGCCTTTCATCCCGACACATCCAACTTCAGCAAGCATTTTTGAGTACAGGTTGCCTTCCTGTTTGATCCCTACTTGCTTGTCCAGACTAGATCTGTTACTCAAAGCACCACAAAGCGATGCAGTGGAATCTAGATGTTTGTGGTTCGCCGATCGTGGCACAAACTATCAGCTATAAGTTATATGTCACTGGCAGCTTCAAGCTCTGTTGCTGTCAGACATCTTGCTTCCCAGTGCATGTTGAAATTAACTTAGCCTCTTTATGTTTAAACAGGGACGATTTTATACCTATTTTTCTTTCCATTTCTCCAGAATTATTATATATTTTTTTTATTATTTTCTATTTCCAATACATATTTGTACGTGTGTTGTATGTTTGTTCCAGTTGATGGCCTACTGCGCCGAAACGTCGTTCTGGTTTGTGTTGTCCACCAGTAACGTGATGCTTTAACCATACCGTATATTTTTCTATATTTTAATTTCTCCTCACAATTAGCTTCGCTGCAGCTTTGCATTTTGATGCATTTATGTGCATTTGTTTGCCTTGACCCCTCGTTATGATAGGGAGGTGATGGAGAGTAGTGCAGTCAGAAAACACCTGAGTCAGAGTCATTGAGTATTTCTCAACAAAATTGTTTTCCAGTGATGTTACCAATAAACACAATTTTGCAGAGCTTACCATGAAACATAAACAATTTGTGGTGGAGTCAGAAAATGAAGTAAGAAACTATTTTGAGTGAAGATAGTTATAGAAATATCAACAATTATGGTTGTGCCATGTTGTCAGAGAACTGAAAAACAGGTTTAAAAAAGTAGGTGGCTGTATTATAATCAATGTTTATTATAATTCTTTAAAACTGTTATCAACTCTATAGCTTTAACTACTAAGTTTTTGTGATAACTGGCTATCTTAACACTTGAAGACAAGTGACCTTAAGCAACTGAAAATTGCTTATTTCAAACACAGCAAGGCAAAACTTGTATGTTTAAGCCTGTCAAAGAAAATAGACTACAATATTCAGAACAAGATATTGCCAACTAAATACACAAATCTATAAATAACCAGAGAGTTGAGAAAGCTGAGACCTCAAGGTGCACATATCAGGTCAAGATGCTCCCCCCAGATTAATGATCACCTGCAAATTGTCTGCTGATAACACAGTTGTTTGTCACTGATACTTTAGTTGAACAGCTCATTTGTGTATTTCCAGAAAGAAACAAAAACATGCTTCTCCAATTATACATTAAAAGTCATTAGAAGCTTGTCTTAGAATTTACAAACTTTTGTGGCTCAAAACTGAATACTGCATCCCCCAAAATTCTAAGGTTTGCTAATCTGTGATCTTTTTGTTATGAACATTAGCTACTTAAATCACCATTTATACACAAACATTTGCTTTAACTAACAGTTTTACTTTGTGTGTGAGTGTGGTCTCACAAATTGGAACTGTTACCATAGAATATCATTTTTTTCTAAAAAGGAGTGTACTAAGCTCAGGACATCATCCATTTATGCTGTAACATTTCAATGAATGTAACTAAACTGCACTTTTAAATTAAAACAACTGTGATAAAAGATATGAAATAAAAAACATGACTTCAAGAGAAAGCAGAGTTTATAACGCAGCTACTTGCTTTAATCTGAAAGCAGTATTTTAGTTTATGTATTAGCATTTACGTATATGAATGAATGTTATGTCCATAGTCTTTTCTTGATTACTGATGAGTGGTTGTTTGGCAATTTCTCTAATTTCCTCAATTTTTTTTTGTTTTTTAACGTTCGCCAGTTTTCACCTCTGACGAAGTTCCTAGAGACTAGTAACTGAATTTTGCGTGTTAATCCGTTTTTCCCTGGCAGCTGTGTGCACAGGGGTCCCTCGCCATACAGGCAGATAACTCCGTCTTCGGATGGACTCATATTTTTTCGTCAATGAGTAATTGACGTTTCAAGCCAGGCCACGCTACTGAGGTGGTTACCGCAGAGAGAAAACTGTTCAGCCGGGATTTGAACCCACAACCTCTCTGTCTCAAGGCCGGCGTCTTGCTTCAAGACCAACCAGTCATCGCTTGTTTTGAATTCGTTCCAAACTATACCAAGTATTTTTCTTAGACATTTTTTTTCAAATGCATTCAACTTTGTTTCAAAGTCCTTTGTTGTTTTTCAGCTCTTGCAGCTCTCATGTAGGGGTTGATAGTATGTTTGATTTGAATAGTCTTTGTTTTTGTGCTGATGGGTTTTGATTTCCACAACTTTTCCAGGCTCATGAAAGACATTGCTGTATTAGTCATTCTGATTCTAATTTATTGACCTGTATCCCCTTCCCAATCAATGTGAATTCCAAGATAAATAAAGTGATCAATCTCTTCCACTGCACACCAAATCCACATGGGACTTCATTCATGATCAGTGAGCATGCTATAACAATAATCACTGTCCCAAAAAATGAAGTGAGGCCTTCACTTCAGTGGTGTATTAATATTCTAGAACAGTTAATTCTTATGCTACTTATATTTTAGTCTAACAACATTCAGGATTAAAAATAAATATTACAAAATCAGACTCTTTCTGGTGTAAAATAATCATAATGTAACCACAAATATTGTGGCAATTTACGTTATAGCTTCTCTTATGATCACTTTTGCAGAATTATGCTCATGTTACATTTCAGAGAGAAGAAAATTTACCAAAACTATGAAAATATCAACAAACAGCTGTGAAGATCAAAAGACAGGTAGATGACCTAATAACAAAAACAATGTGATTCACAGAGGCAATTCACTTTTATTGATTGATCTCATCAAAGTGGTGATAGTTAAGTATCTTGGGTCATTTAAAAAATGCTTTATCTTCTGAGCACAGAAAATGTAATGCAGGCTGGAAACTGTCTACTATTCTGAAATTCTTCTTCTGTGATCATGGCTCATTCAGAGTAGGATTCCGGACTCACTTATGAAGGAAGCTGTCTGTTTATGTGATTCGGTTGCCCCGTATAGTTTCTCTTCCAACTTCCAGGGAGGTGGGTGTGGACCACATTGTCCTCTATTTTGAAATTATAGTCTAGTAATAAATTATAATATAACTAAGTACTGTAAGTCTGAGTTAGTTACTGTAGGTTATAAAAGCAGTGAAGGCATCATGCCCATAGCATGGCATGTGTGGCTAGATCATTGCTTGCATTTTATTATTATTATTCATTTGTAACTTTATTTCAAGTTTCAACTTAGTGTGGCTAACTGTAACATTAAATATTAATAAATAAAGCATATACTATGATATACATTAAAGTTAGTTTTGGTACGTCTATAAAAATTAAAAGAAATCTTTAAAAAAAAATGTACAACAGAGGTGAAATGCAGAATGGCACAGACAAAAGCAGCTTTTCAAAAATTTAGGAAGATACTGTGCAATCCATTTTTGACAATAGAAACAAGAAAAAGAGTTCTTAAAATAAATGTTATGTAGAGCTGGTCTTAACATATGGATGTGAATAATGGACAATAGACAGGATAATCACTAGAGGCTGTAGAAATATGGTTTAACAGACGATTGTTGAGAATACCTTGGACAACCAAGAAGAGTACAGTAATGAAAAGGTTCTGCAAGAGGCCAAAGCAAAAGGAGAGCTAATTTCCAATATTAGGAAGAAACAATCATGGACATTTTTTGGCCATGTAAATGAGAAGGGAACAGCTGGAATACATTATTGTAACAACTTGGAAAATTGAGGGACGAAGAGACAGAGGAAAGCAAACAGAAAAGATATCAGACAGCTTATTAAGAGAATGGTGGCGAGTCCTGAGAGTGTGGTATTTATTATTATTATAAATTTAAATTAATAATCGTTATCAATTAATTATGTTAATAATAATCACATTTTTAAAATGTTGACTAGTTCAACTAGTTGGATCATGATGGATATCAGATCGGGGATGATGATGAAATGAATTCATTTAATTTAACCTGAAACAACTACTTTCTTAGACTTTCTACTAGTACTAGTGAAACAACTAAATTAGTAAATTAACTATCTTATTATATAAATAAACTAACAACAATAGACTGACACAAAACTTAAAACTAGAAAAATTGGCAAATGAAGTTTACGTTAATGAACAATCCTCTATTACAAAATAGAACTAGAAAACTCAACAAGAAAATTACCTAATATCAAACCATGTATCTGCCATGCTTTGACTAATCATCTGATACTAGGCTGCGATATACCAAGCCTAAATTGCCGGAGTCATACGATCAGTGTCCACCATTAGAGATCTACACATCCTTGTCGGACAAATGACAATGTCATGTCGCAACATTTAAACACCGAATATTTCGGAAACATCTGTAGCTGCAACAGATAGTTGCTCACATTTGTGTAGAAGACATACAAAATGTATTAATTTCAAGCACATATAAATTGGTAAAATTATTACTACTCACTTTTCTTCAGACATTTTGGGGGAATGAAAGCTTTCGTCTGCTGCGAGTGTGCGACCAGAAGTGAAGAGATCCGCGAGATCGCGATCGTGCAGTAACCGGCGAGGTAAGCGTGAGGAAGCACTTTTTTCTTGACGACAAGAACCGGCTTTAATACAGGGGCTCTCAACCTGTACATAATCTAGGGTCAAGTGAAAGAAATGCATTAAAATGCGAAATTTCAGAGAAGATAATTGTGGGGAGAAATTTTTTTAACAATATCATCATCATGTGCCATACCGGTTGGCGTAGGCGATCATGTCCTTCCACAATCCTCTGTCTACAGGAGTCGTATCAGTTCTGTTGTTGAGTGCTTTCCATACCATGACACCAAGCTATCCAGTTATTTTCTTTCTCTCTTTTGCGTCCGCGATCTCTCTTCCTTTTATTTTGCCAGTTGTAACCAAGTATTCCAACTTTCCTCTTCTCATGATGTGTCCGAAAAATGTTGATTGCTTCTTTCTGGTGTTTTTTAAGAGCTCCCTTTTTGTGTTGGCCTCTTTGAGAACTTCTTCATTGGTCTTTTTTAGCTGTCCAGGGAACTTTCAACATTCTTCTGAGAAATCCCTACTCTGTGGCCTCTAATCATCTTTTCATTTGTTTGTTTATTGTCCATGATTCGCTTCCATAGGTCAGAATTGGTTCTATTTAGCATCGATGAACTCTCTTTCTCATTTCTATTGACATAGATTTGTTGCATAAGATATTTTTCATTTTCTGAAATGCTATTTTGGACGGAGCTATTCTGCTTTTTATTTCAGTGTTGCATCTTCCATCTGATGTTATCACTGTGCCCAAGTATTTCAAACGTTGCACTTGTTTCAGATTTGTCTTGTTTATTTGTATGCTGCATGATGGTGATGATTGTTTCTTCGATATAACCATTACTTCTGTTTTCTTACTATTCAGACTGAGACCTTTCTTGTTGCTTTCTTTTACTATTATATCTATCATTTCTTGTAGCTCGTTCTCTGTCTCTGCTATTAAGAATGTGTCAGCCGCATATCGTAAATTATTTATGTTGTGACCGTTGACTTCAATTCCTTTTTTATCTACTATTTATTTCATAATATGTTCGCTGTCTTCTTCTTCTACCTTTTTAGCTCCCAGTGGAGCATAGATCTTCAACAAACACTTTCCAAGTCGTTCTGTTTTTGCCATTCTTTTAAGATCATTCCATGTCTTCCCAATCATCTTCATCTCTGCTTCTATCTGTCTTCTCCAAGAATTCCTTGGTCTTCCTCTTTGTCTTTTCCCCTGGGGATTCCATAAAAGGGCCTGTTGTGTAATACTCTCAGTTGGCTTCCGTAATGTGAGTCCTATCCAGCGCCATCGTCTTCACTGTATCTCTTTATCCACTGGTGTTTGACTGGTACATTTCCATAATTCTATGTTAGTGATTTTGTCCTGCCATTTCCATCCTTTTATCCTGCGTAAACATCTATTAATGAAAGTCTATATCTTCGTAATTGTCAATTTGTTGTTCTCCATGTTTCACAGCCATATAATAGGACCGCCTTAACATTTGAATTAAAAAATTTTATTTTTGTATTTAACCTAATTTCTTTGGATTTCCATATGTTTCCCAGTGCAATGAAAGCTCCTCTTGCTTTTGATATCCTTATTTTGGTATCATTTTCTGATCCTCCCTCTTTATCTATATTACTGCCCAGATATATGTAAGAGTGTACATCTAATAGAGGTAATTCTGATAGTTTTATTTGGTTATTGCAAACTGTATTAATTCTCATAATGTTAGTCTTATCTCTATTAATCTTCAGTCCTATCTGTTGTGATCTCTCATCAAGTATGTTCATTTTATCCTGCATCTGTTGATGGCTGTGTGATAGGAGAGCTATGTCATCATCAAAGTCTAAATCATCAAGTTGTTTGGTCAGTGACCACTGGATTCCATTTCTGTTGTTTTGAGTTATTTTCATAATCCAATCTATGGCCAGTAGAAAGAGAAATGGAGACAGAAGGCATCCCTGCCTTACTCATGTTCTTATTTCAAAAGCTTCTGTAAGCTGTCCTTCATGCACCACACTACATTTCGTTCCTTCATACATTGTTTTTATCAGGTTAATAAACTTTATGGGGATTCCATGTTCGCTGTAAAGTGAAAACAAATCAGGCGACAGAACACAGCCTTGTTTGACTCCTTGTTTGACTCCTTGTTTGACTCCTTGTTTGACTCCTTGTTTGACTCCTTGTTTGACTCCTTGTTTGACTCCTTTTAAAAAATATATTTAAATTTTTTTTTTTTTAATGGAGAAATGGGATTTCTCAGAAGAATGTTGAAAGTTCCCTGGACAGCTAAAAAGACCAAAGAGGAAATTTTCAAAGAGGCCTACACAAAAAGACAGCTCCTAAAAAACATCAGAAAGAAACAATCAACCTTTTTTAGTCACATCATGAGGTGAGGAAAGTTGGAATACTTGGTTACAACTGGCAAAATAAAGGAAAGAGAGATCGCGGACGACAAAGAGAGAAAATACTGGATAGCTCGGTTTCATGGCATGGAAAACAGTCAACAACAGAACTGATACGATGTACTGTAGATAGAAGATTGTGGAAGGACATGTTGGCTACGCAACCGGTATGGCACATGATGATGATGATGGTTAAAGACCAAACAAACATAACAATTGGACAACACAAACCAGAGCACCGTTTCGGAACAGTAGGTCTCCAACTGAAAAGGTCTACTGCGCCGAAACGTCGTTCTGGTGAAGCTTTAACCATACCGTTTTTTTTTTCTTATTTTTTATATTATTTTTTTTTTGTAATTCTCTCCACATAAAATATAGCCTGATCGGAAATACATACGTGCTTCTCAATGGATGGAGCCAGCACTGGGTTGTAACATACACTCCTACAAAATATGGTGACAGCTTTACAACAACAACAACAAAAAGAAACACAACAAAATGCTGACGTTTCGGGCTACATGCGGCATTCTGCAGAAAAAAAGAACAACTACAAGAAACGATGAAACACATCTTCGTGTGTTGGCTCAAACGTCGGTATTTTGTTGTGTTCCTTTTTGTAAAGCTGTCGCCTTACCTTGTAGGAATGTACATTACACCCTTCTATTGGCTCTTTGCTATCAGCTTTACCGCAGCACTGCATTAATTTGCCAGTTCCCTTCTCAGTGGATGCATTGGATTTAAAATGGAATGCGTGGAGCTTGGCTATCGTATAATGGAGTACAGTTTAACAATATATTTGGAAAATATGTGATAAATGCAACTAAACTGGCATTTTTTTTTGGCCAATAATGTTGTTGTTTTTTTCATCATCATCATTGAGTGCCGTCTCCACATCGAAGGTTGGCTACCATGAAGCGCCATTCTACTCTGTCTCTTGCTTTGATGGTGCAGATTGTCATAGGTTGACTTCGTCCATCTTTTGATGTTACTCGTCTATGTTAATCTTGGTCTGCCTCTGCCTCTTTTACCTTGTAGTTTTCCTTCAAATATTACTTTTATTAGGCTGTTGTGTCTTTTAAGATGCCCCAAAAATTTCATTTGTCTTGTTCTAATTGTGTTTAGTAGTTCTCTTTTAATTTTTAATTTTAAAACTTCATCGTTTGTTTTTTGTTTCTTTCCATCCAATTCTACCTATTCTTCTACAAATCCACATTTCAAAGGCTTCAACTAATGTCCATGTTTCTGCACCATACAGGAATATAAAAAAGATGTAACATTTTGCTATTCTTAGTTTTAGCCATGGTGTTTTCATTTTTCATCTTTCTTCTTCTTCTTTTGTCTTTCTCACTGGTACCGAAAAGGTGTCGTGGTTTATATCATTTGTCGTTCTTGCGATGCTCGAACTGTCTGAATTAGTGATTTCCCTTTGTTGTTACATGTCTCTGTCCCTGCATCTATCCATCTTCTTCTGAGTCTTCCTCTTGGTCTTTTTCCATGCATTACGAGAAGAACGCCCTTGATGGTGATTGATAAGGATTCATTCTGACCAGGTGGCCAAACAATTTAAGGTGTTGTTGTTCTATATATTCTTGGCAGATTTTTCATCACTATGTTCGTTCGTTCGCTTTCGTCAGCTTTGACCTCTGACGAAGTCCCACCCACTCAATTTTGTGGGACTGAATTTTGCGTGTAAAGTCTGTTTTATCCCATTACAGGATGCCCCTCGCCATGCAGGCAGATTTACTCCGACTTCAGAGGTACTAATTTTTAGGGAATTAGTAAAACCCAGGTGTCCTCGCCAGGGTACGAACCCGGCTGTTGCCGTGGTAAGCCAACCGCCTATCGATTGCGCTAACCGGACACCATTAAAATGAATTAAATAGACTTTTACAAATCAATCTGTCAGCTACGGTTAAGGCTATAATCTTTTACCACCCTCACCGAACCACCCCTACAACTCAACGACCCATCTGATACCATTCCACCACCTAAAAACCCTTTAACGTTAATTAAAATACTAGCGTAAAAGAAGAATCTGTCAGTTATGAGTAGCCGGTATTCTTATATTTCACTATTATATCTCAACAATTTATCTCCCCTTTTCTAACATTTGTTCACAGTTATCTCCTCCTTTTACATTTTCACTGTTATCTTTCTTTTTCCTCCGATTATCTCACCTTGTTACTCCAACATACCTAAATTCAAACCCGTAAACCAGGACGTCCTTAACCACACAGTACTTCTAAGGATGTCTGCTCTCTCAACGGCACGTTTAGACTAAGTAAATAGGGTGACTGGTTGGTCTAGAGGCAAGACGCCGGCCTCGAGACAGAGAGGTTATGGATTCAAATCCTGGCTATGACATGGATAGATCAGATAGACAAAGCAAACAAAGAGCCAGAAAACGAACAGATATTATGAAGAAATTGGCAGGAACGAACTGGGGAGCAGACAGCAGTATCTTGAAACGACTATACGTAGGAAGAGTAAGACCAGTCCTAGAGTATGGAGTCACAGCCTGGGCTACAGCTTCAAAATCACAGCTTAGCAACATTAACAGAACACAAAACCAGGCTGCCCGTATCATCACTGGTGGTATGAAATCTACACCTATCGAGATTCTAGAATCAGTAACAGGTTTACAACCCTTAGAAGACAGACGGAAAACTAAAGTAATGCAACAAGCAGAGAAATATAAAAGGCTTTACTTTTTATAAAAACCCCATATGCCACCCCATGCACCAAAGAGTAACTGGTTTCGGAAAAAGGAAGACTAAAGAGAAGCAACTTCGCTGCAATCTCCAAAGAACTAGTAACTAGTGACCCAGTACTGTCCCAAACAAGCCGAAACCCATAGGCTCATCTGACATGACTCCTCATGGGAAACACAAAATACCAGAACTTAAGCAAGACATAATAGGAATCATGAAAAAAGGCAACCAAACAGACACAGAGAAAAAACAAATTGCAGAAAAAAACTCAAACGACAACTACCCACGGTATTCCTGGTCACACATATACACAGATGGCTCTGCCACCAGAAATGGGCGAGGAGGTGTGTTCTTGAGGCTGAACAACCAGGAAGAGATCACCAAGTCAATAAATACTGGAAATTCTCAAACAACTATAAAGCAGAAATTGAAGCCCTCAAAGACGCTACAAAACTGGCTATCCAATACAAAAATAACATGCAAATTGGTGATACTGACTGATGCACTGTCAGTCCTAACAGCTCTTTAAAAAAAACCCAGGAACAGTGAGCTAGATGACCTGAGAACAACCCTAGACCAACTGTGCAATAACTTCCAGAGAGTTGTCATGCAGTGGATACCATCACACTGTAACATACACAGAAACGAACGCGTAGACAAATTAGCTAAAGTGGGAGGGAGATTACCACAAGAAAACCATCTAGTCAGCTACGATGAAGCGAAATCCATCATCAAAGGCCAGCATCATGAAAAATGGAAACAAGAACAGAAAACATAGAAAAAAGAGACAAAAGGAAAGAAAACACATTTATAGCATGGAAGTGTACTTCTAATTGTGCTCATACTTCAATAATTAATAATTTTAAATATAAATTAATGATTACAATTAAAAATGGCCAGTAGCATAAGCTGGGCCACCTTCTAGCCTAATAAGTTCTTCCTGATGCCTCATTCGAGCTTTTCGCACAATGTCTCGACGCCTGTTGGTCTGGTCCCTTTTCTCTCTGTGATCAAGACTCAATCAGAGTAAGATTCCAGACTCTCACATGAAGACAGCTGTCTGTTTAAGTGAATTGACATCATAATTAAAGTCAATTAGAGTGTTAGATCCACTATGCTTGAATACCTATTAAAATGTTGCTCTGTGTTCTGCTCCAGTGGCCCAGTGCATCCGATTTCAGCCAGCATTTTGTTCAGGTTTGCTTTCCTTAGCCTTTGATTGTCCCCAATCTTCCTGCAAGGCAGCAGATTGTCTTTTCTGTAGAGGGATTCTGCCCTTAGATGGTCTGCCCTCCCAGGTTTACGAGCACCATCTGCCCGAGTCACTAGATGTGACTAACAGTGACATGCACACAACGATATGAAACATGACTAACACTGACACACACCCAAATATGAGATATGACTAACACAGACACACACACTAAGATATGAGATGTGACTAGCACAGACACACTCTAAAATATGAGATATGACTAAACACAGTCATGCACACACAAAGATAAAGATAGGAGATCTGACTAACATAGACATGCACACACAAATATATGTGATATGACTAAATACAAACACACAAAGATATGAGACATGACTAACATAGACAGACATCCACGAAGATGAGTTGTGACTTGCATTGAAATACACACAAATATATGAGATATGACTAAAATAGACAAGCACGCACAAAGATATGAGATATGACTAACACAGACATGCACACACAAAGATATGATACATGACTACGACAGATACACACTAAGATATGAGATATGACTAAACACACACACATACACACAAAGATATGAGACATGATTAACACGGACACACACCAAGATATGAGATATGGCTAACATGACACACACCAAGATATGAGCCATGGGCAGCACACACACACAAGCTAAGATATGAGCCATGGCTAGCACAGAAACACATTAAGATATGAGCCATGGCTACACGGAAACACACCAAGATATGAACCATTACTAGCACAGAAACACATCAACATATGAGCCATGGCTAGCACGGAAATACACCAAGATATGAACAATGGCTAGTACACACACACACCAAGATATGAACCCTGGCCAGCACAGTCACCCACCAAGATATGAGCCATGGCTAGCACAGACACACACCAAGATATGAGCCATGGCCAGCCCAGACACCCACCAAGATATGAGCCATGGCTAGCACGGATATACACTAAGATATGAACCATGGCCAGCACAGACACACACCAAGATATGAACCATGACCAGCCCAGACACACACCAAGATATGAGCCATGGCCAGCCCAGACACCCACCAAGATATGAGCCATGGCTAGCACGGATATACACTAAGATATGAACCATGGCCAGCACAGACACACACCAAGATATGAACCGTGACCAGCCCAGACACACACCAAGATATAAGCTACGACTAACATATACACTTGGTAACTTCCATTAAAGTTTGTCTGAGGTTCTTGGTAAAGTTTCTACTGACGACCACGAAGATCCAAAACTTGCAGGCATGTTGGGCGTGGCTGACTTGCTGGAAGATCAGCCGGATAAGACCTTCAGAGAATGTCAATTTCATGTCCCCTAAATCTTGAGTCCGCTTCTGATAGCACAGTATGGCCACGTGGCTGGGTGCGTTCATGATGATGTAAGATAGAGACAAGGCAAAGAGCAGCCTAGCCACACGAATCTGGGCGCTAGTTCGCACTGAGCTCCACCTAGGATCGTTGATCGGTTTTAGCTCGGAAACTTCCAGCATCGGCAGGCCACTGAGCTTCTTCCACGGGACTTGTGTATGATGGACAGAACGATCGTGAAGAGCATGACAGTAATAACGATCAGCGGTAGTAGCAACGTTACTACCGAGTCAATGTAGGTTATTATGTGCAAGAACATCAGCCTTGGACTTGTCAAACATTTCTCAAGACCTATTTCATTTGGCGTTACCTCAGCAGCAACAGCAGTGGCTGTTATTCGCTATTATCAATGTATTTACTAATGTGGTTCATTTAGACAGCGTCCGTTAGTCTGCGATGCAGGGAGAAAGCACGATAAGATGGTGGTCCGAGCTTATACTCCAGGTATTGTGCTAGCAAAAGCTAAACTATAACGGCCACAGCTGAGAATGAACGAAATTCTGCAAATTCAGATGAACGAAATTCTGCAAATTCAGCTCTTGGTCGTTGGGCTTGTTCAAACCCAAACAAGCAGGTACGAACCCCGGCTGTTGCCGTGGTAAGCCAACCGCCTATCGATTGCGCTAACCGGACACCACCATCACTATGTGACAATAACATGAATAATATATCTATGAGTCAACATTTTTAGTTGTATTGAGTATTGCGTAATGTTATAAAAAGCAGACTCAACCATTTCACAATATGACAGACAAAACAGACATTTTAAAGAAAATCCTGATTGTTTAGAACTTTAGGAGGCTGTACTTACGTCACAAACTTACAGCTAATAATTAAATGAACTTTTAAAATAACAATGAGTTATTGAGTTATTGAGTTATTGCGGGTCATCATCATTGCACTCCGAACATGTCCATAGGTGCTCAGATCCCCTGCTCAGCAATTCCCTCAGTGTCCAGCGACCGACGACTCCAGTTCGATGTTGGTTGATAAGTCTTCTTACACGTCCACTAAGTTTATCATTTCTGACTGTGCCCATCTTAACTCCCATTTCCATCATCCGAAAGAAGCGACGTGAATCTGTATTTGTCGAAGTCCTGTGCTCTTCCCACATCTCTGAGGGCATTGATGATGTCCGCCCGATCCATTGGTTGCTCATTTTAAAATAACATGTTTTTGTTATCCTGATTTTTTTTTTTTTGTATCGCATTAGTGATGCCTGCTGGGAAAAAATCGTCACATCTGTGGTTTGTATAGGGACATATTATTGTAACTATCGACACATGTTGGGTAATGTGGACATTATTACTCCAGTGCCACATTTCTTTCCCAGAAAATAATCAGGTGCTAATTTAAGTCTGGGGGAAACCTCCAATACTTTACGTATGCATGTGAGAGCTGGAAAACAACAAGAGACATAGAAACAAAGTTGAAAGAATTCGTAAATAAATGTCTAAGGAAAATGCTTGGTATAGCGTGGAACGAATTAAAAACAAACGAAGAAATTAGAGAAATCGCCAATCAACCACTAATATCTTCAGTAATACAGAAAAGACGATGGTCATATGTTGGACTTGTGATGAGGAGAGATAATAACCGAATAACAAAGCAAGCCCTCATGTGGGAAACAACGAGTAAGAGGAAAGAGGTCGACCCAGAGAGACACTGAGAAGAACATTAACCAGAGAGGCAAGAGCAGCAGGAATCGGCTCCCTCAGTGAGATAGAGTTGCTTGCACAGAACAAATGGCGAGATATGATAAAAGATCTTTACAAGAATTGAAAACTGCTAGAATAAAAATGTAAATAGAGAGAGAGAGAGAGAGAGAGAGAGAGAGAGAGAGAGAGAGTATCTGGAACTATGCTCTATGGGCTGGCTACGGCTCCAAAGGTCAATAGATAGATAGAACCTCAAAGCCGTTAATCGCGATGAAATCCTACTTTTTATTATCATTAGACACGTTTACTAACCATTACTCTAGCACGTCACTTTCCCTTTTGTTCAATAAGACGTGTATTGCAGTAATTCGAATATGAACAAGATCGACCTTCTACAGAACTTGAGAAATTAGGAAATCTATCAAGGCCCAACATCATCATGTGTCTAAGAGCTACGGGTTGTACCTGGTAACATTATATCAATAACTACTTTGTCTGGGTACATAAATACAATGTGCTTATATGAAAACTTGTGAGCGCGTTCAAAGGGTACAGATCAACGCAGTTTTGGAACCGCTGGTCTGATTTGCATTATCACATCCTATAAGGCTCAGCTGTAATGTTTATATTTTACTTGAGATATAGATGATGTACCCACCATTCGTATAAAGTACAAATATTTGAATAGATCACTTAATTTTAAATTAATAATTTATTCTTTTGTTCAGGTGAATATTCCTAATGTCATATACATCAAATTAAACCTGTTTTATTTAACTTCATTGAAACAGCTTCAACTCAAACGAAGTATCAACACTTACATACGCACGTACAAAGGACAAGGGGTAGGGTTCGATCCCAACCGACGGCTTCCGGGTTCACCCAGCCTTAAATGGGTGCCTGATTTTTTTTCTGGGAAAGTATAGCAGCACGGGCGTAATACCGACCACATTACTCCAAAAATCATGTGCTGAAGGTCTGTAAAATATAGGGTCACTAACACCATATTCCCCTATACACCACTTGGTGTGACGGGGATACTTTACTTTTTTTTACATACGCACGTGAAAGCTGGAAAATAACAAAAGGTATTGAGAGAAAACTAAACGCCTTTGAGGACACATGCCAAAGAAGAATACTCTATGTACAATGGAATGAATTCAAGATTAATATACGAGAAATGGCCATCCAACCAAAGATCTCACCTACAATTAGGAAAAGAAGATGGACATATGTCGAACATGTGGTGAAAAGAGACAACAAGATAATTCCAAAATAGGCTTTTTTTTATGGAAAACATCAGGATACAGAAAAAGAGGAAGACCTAAAGAGACACTAAATAGAACACTTATAAGAGAAGCAAAGTAAGCAGGCATAGAGTCATTAGATAAGATATAACATCTCGCCCAGAATATAGATGAGTGACGAAAAACGCTAGTATAACGGCGCGGGAAGAGTTAAGTGAAACAGCTTGAAAAGAGTTAACCAGCGTAGTAAATTGCCATAGCTAATCTCCAGTAACAGACTAACCTATCTAGTCTGGCCAAGCGAGTAGGGATCGAAGAGGGAAGAAAAGCCGGTACTAAAAAATGTCGTGCTGAAGTCGGATGTGTTGGGCAAATTTCACAGTTATACTGCAAATCACAACACAGACAAGCCACTTAACGTCCCTTCTAAGGGCGGGTGACGAGGCGGTGTACTCCTTTAGTCATCGGGCGAACGCAAGCAAGCAACAAAGGGTGTGTAATAATTGTTGTGAAACGTGAAATATGGACAAAGAAAATATTATTATAGAGTAGGAAAGAGTCAGATAAACAGAGAGAGATAATATGAGAGAGATAGTATGAGAGAGACAGTATGAGAGAGACAGTATGAGAGAGAGAGGGGGGGTAAAGAAGAATGTAAAGAACTTTTACAAGAAACAGAAAACCAAAATTAGGGACGAAGGAGAGAGAGAGAGAGAGAGAGAGAGAGAGAGAGAGAGAGAGAATGTGGAAAAGATTTTAATGAAATTTTGTGATATAATGAAAGATTAGAGCGAGTCGAAGACTGAAAAGAAGAAAATTTGTGTCTTTCTTTTTCTTACTTTCTTACTTTCTTTCTTTCTTTCTTGCTTTCACCCGATAACTACTTAAGGAATGGATAGTCCTTTTCGTCATCCGTCCTTATGGCGCTAAGTGGGCGTAAATGCGTTGTGTTGTGGTTTATTTGCGCCTTTCAGCCCAACACATCAAACTTTTTTATCACTGGGTTGCCTTCCCTCTTCGATTCCTACTCGCTTGTCTAGACGAGACTGGTTAGTATGTTACCAGAGGCACCACAAAGAGGTGGTGGAATACGGTCTGGATAGTTCTAGCTCACCGATCCTGGTGCAAGCCATCAGCTATGAGTCGCTAACAGCTTCCAGCTCGGCTGCTGTCATGCACCTTGTCTCCATCAGCAACGAGTCGCTGACAGCTTCCAGCTCGGTTGCTGTCATGCACCTTGTCTCCATCAGCTACGAGTCGCTGACAGCTTCCATCTCGGTTGCTGTCATGCACCTTGTCTCCATCAGCTACGAGTCACTGACAGCTTCCAGCTCGATTGCTGTCATGCACCTTGTCTCCATCAGCTACGAGTCGCTGACAGCTTCAAGCTCGGTTGCTGTCATGCACCTTGTCTCCATCAGCTACGAGTCGCTGACAGCTTCCAGCTCGGTTGTTGTCATGCACCTTGTCTCCATCAGCTACGAGTCACTGACAGCTTCCAGCTCGGTTGTTGTCATGCACCTTGTCTCCATCAGCTACGAGTCACTGACAGCTTCCAGCTCGGTTGTTGTCATGCACCTTGTCTCAATCAGCTACGAGTCGCTGACAGCTTCCAGCTCGGTTGTTGTCATGCACCTTGTCTCCATCAGCTACGAGTCACTGACAGCTTCCAGCTCGGTTGCTGTCAGGCACACTGGTCTCCAGATGAACATGACGAGAGGGTAAGCTGGTAAAGACAGTTTATGAGAAACAGAACCAGAAAAAGGCACATATGGTAGGTGGGGGAGAGAGAGAAAAAAAGGGGGGGGGATAGAAAGTATGTGTGAAAAATTTAGTAAAGAAAACTTGTAAGAAATATGGACAAGAAAAGATAGATAGATAGATAGATAGATAGATAGATAGATAGATAGATAGATAGATAGATAGATAGATAGATAGATAGATAGATAGATAGATAGATAGATAGATAGATAGATAGATAGATAGATAGATAGATAGATAGATGTAGGTAGGTAGGTAGGTAGGTAGGTAGGTAGGTAGGTAGGTAGGTAGGTAGGTAGGTAGGTAGGTAGGTAGGTAGGTAGGTAGGTAGGTAGGTAGAGAGAGAGGAGGAGGATAGAAAGTGTGTGTGAAAAATATAGTAAAGATATCTTATAAGAAGTAGAGAACAAAAGATAGAGAGAGAGAGAAAAAAAAAAGGTGGGGGGGGGGGATTTGCGCGCGGCGCGATAAGGTTGCAAAGAAAAATGATGAGAATTACAGGATGAAAGAAGGACAAACACAAATAGGTCGTGGGTGGGGATCTCTGTGTTTGCACGCGTGTGTATTGTTGTCAATGTTGTCCTCCCTTTGGTGTCGATGAGAAGCACACTGCCATCTTTCTGTAGTAGACTGGGTTCCAAGATGGCTGATGAGGCCAGTACGGATGTTGGAGAGTTTGCTGAAATGAGGAAATGGATGTGATGAAATTAGACTTGCATGAGATCGTCTCAAGATGGCGTCATCTAAACGTATTCCTTTATTGATTGCTGTCGCAGCTGTTTGTTGATGGTACTTTAGTGTCATCGTTAATGATAGCACTTTTATATAAACACATGACTTGAGTATAATTCTGCTACAGTATTTTTTTTTTTAACTTAGAAAATGAATTTAAATATTTGGGAATAATGTTAACCTCAGATGGGAGATGTACAACAAAGGTAAGATGCAGAATGGCTCAGGCAAAAGCAGCTTTCTAAAAAATGAAGAAAATACTGTGCTATCCATTTTTCACAATAGAAACAAGACCCTAAAAAATGTTTAAATCTTATGTAGAGTCTATCTTAAATGAATGAATGCGAATCCTGGCCAATAATACAACAGATAAGAAAATCACTAGAGGCTATAGAAATGTGATTTTAAAGGAGAATGTTGAGAATACCAGGGATAGCTAAGAAGAGTAATGAAAACTTTCTGAAATAGGTCAAAGCAGAAAGAGAGCTAATTTCCAATATTAGGAAGAAACAATCATTTTTTGGCCATGTAATGAGAAGAGAACAGCTGGAATATATTGTGACAACTGGGAAAGCTGATGGACGAATAAATAGAGGGAAGCAAAGAGAAAAGATACCAGACGACCTAAGAGAATAGCTTGGCAGAAGGTCAACAAAAGAAATGATAAATAACTGTCGAGATCAAAAGTTGTGGAGAGACATGATTACCTACGCCAGTAGGCATAGCACTTGATGATGAAGATGATATTAACAATTACCGTGAGAGATGCTATAACTTAATTGTTACAATATTTGTGGTTCAAATATAAATAGTTTTCACCAGAAACGGTCCAATTTTGAAATATTTATTCCCTTTATTCCCAATGGATCGGGCGGACATCATCAATGCCTCCCGGGAAGTGGGAAGGACACAGGACTTCAACAACCATGAGTCCATGTCACTGCTTCGGATGAAAGAGATGGGAGTTAAGATGGGCACAGTCAGAAATGAGAAACTTAGTGGGCGTGTAAGAAGACTTATCAACCAACACAGAACTGGAGTCGTCAGGCGCTGGGCAAAGCGAGAATTGCCGAGAAGGGGATCTGAGCACCTATGAACATGTTCGGAGTGCAATGATGATGACCCGCAAATAACTCAATAAATAAAGTAGCAGCTTTTTCTTAATAGTTCTAACTAAAATACTCGAATATATGAACCAATTCTGACATATGGAAGTGAATCATGGACTGTAGACAAACAAATGAAAAGACGATTAAAGGCCACAGAGATAGGATTTCTCTGATGAATGCTGAAATTTTCCTAGATAACTATAAAAAGGCCAACGAGGACATTCTCAAAGAGGCCAACACAAAAAGGGAGCTCCTAAAAAACATCAGAAAGAAACAATCAACATTTTTCGGGCACATCATGAGAAGAGGAAAATTGGAATACTTGGTTACAACTGGCAAAATACATGGAAAGAGAGATCGCACAAAGCGAGAAGACACTAGATAGCTTGGTGTCATGGCATGAAAAACAGTCAACAACAGAATTGATACGATGCACTGCAGATAGAAGGTTGTGGAAAGACATGATCGCCTACGTTAACCAGTATGGCGCTATATGATAATAACTAAAATACTCATCATCATCAAGTACCGGGCCAGCTGGCGTAGGTGATCATGTCTCTCAACAACTTTCGACCTCGACAGTTATTTATCATTGCTGTTGTTGACCTTCTGCCAAGCCATTCTCTTAAGCTGTCTGGTATTTTCTCTCTTTGCTTCCCTCTATCTCTTCATCCCTAGATTTTTCCAGTTGTTACAATATATTCCAGTTGTTCTCTTCTCATTACATGGCCAAAAAATGATGATTGTTTCCTCCTAATATTGGAAATTAGCTCTCTTATTGTTTTGACCTCATTCAGACCGTTTTCATTACTCTTCTTAGCTGTCCATGGTATTCTCAACATTCTTCCGTAAAACTACATTTCCACATACTCAGTGATTTTCTTGTTTGTTGTCCTATTGTCCATGATTCACATTCATATGTTAAGACTGGGTCTACATAACATTTAAGAACTCTTTTACTTGTTTCTATTGTCAAAAATGGTTTGCATTGTATCTTCCTCATTTTTTGGAAAGCTGCATTTGCCTGAGTCATTCTGCATCTCACCTCTGTTGTACATCTTCCGTCGGAGGTTAGCAAAGTTCCCAAATATTTAAATTCATTCACCTGTTTTATATTGCTCCACTTAACTAAACTAAAATTCTACTTTGAGATTGAAACAAACAGCCGTGCTACTTAGGAATGTGGCTTCATCATTCTAATTGATAATTAGCAGCAATATTTTCCGAAGATTGATACTCGAATGTTTTATTTACCATATTTAGTGTTTCCATCAATTTCGTCATTTGTCCACATATACTATGGCCTTCTGTCTCTCTGTTTTTCCGCAAAACACAATAAAAACAAGTGGAAAAATGTTAAAACAGGTAAATGAATTTAAATGTCTGGGAACAATGTTAACCTGAGATGGTAAATGTACAAAAGAGGTGAGATGCAGAATAGCACAGGCAAAAGTAGCTTTCCAAAAAATGAGGAAAATACTGTGCAATCCATTTTGACAATAAAAACAAAGAAAATGAGTTCTTAAATGTTATGTAGAGCCAGTCTTAAGAAACATATGTGAATCATGGACAATAGGACAACAGACAAGAAAATAATTTGAGGCTGTAGAAATGTTGTTTTACAGAAGAATATTGAGAATACCAGGGGCAGCTAAGAAGAGTAATGAAAACGTTCTGAAAGAGGCCAAAGTAAAAAGAGAGCTAATTTTCAATATTAGGAATAAACAATCATCATTTTTTGGCCATGTAATGAGAAGAGAACAGCTGAAATATATTGTAACAACTGGAAAAATTGAAGGACGAAGAGATAGAGGGAAGCAAAGAGAAAAGATGCCAGACAGCTTAAGACTATGGCTTGGCAGAAGGTCAACAACAGAAATGATAAATGACTGTCGTGATAGAAAATTGTGGGGAGACATGATCGCCTACGCCAGCGGAACCGGTACTTGATGATGATGTCGAGGAGACTGGATGGTCTAGAGGTAAGAATTCGGCCTCTGGACAAGAATTCCCCTGGTTCGATCCCCACTACATACGGTGGTACTTTAAAAAAAAAAAAATCAAATTCGTGGTTCCTTCGTGGCTTTAACCTCCGCTAGTCTCTGGGTAGCGAGATCCAATGTATACCCCGCTCGAAAAAGTGGCGAAAAATAATAGGCCCCGTGTGCAGTCGCATACGTTAAAGAACCACTGGCAGATTAAAGTCGAAAAGAATGGACTTAAAATTACCACCAGGGGCAAAAATTGTTAAGCAAATCTACCCATCCATGCTGAAGACGGATGTATCGGGCCGAAAAGCGCAGATAGCGCGATTTTGTCGTAAACTAGCGACACAGCTCAGAGTTACGCACTAAACGGTGAGCTATAAGAAGAATATTCCTATCAATTCTATGATGTTATCCACCCATCTTACAGCTCAGTGGTTAGTGACCTGGACTACAAAGGACAAGGGTAGGGTTCGATCCCAACCGACGGCTTCCGGGTTCACCCAGCCCTAAATGGGTACCGGATTTTTTTTCTGGGAAAGTGAAGCGGCACGGGCGTAATATCGATCACATTACCCCAAAAATCATGTGCTGAAGGTCTGTAAAATGTATGGTCACTAACACTATATTCCCTATACGCCACTTGGCGTGACGGGGGCTCTTTACTTACATATCCACCCATCTTAGTCCATATCATCAGCGTGAGACTTAGAGTTAACGGCTTGTGTCAGTTTCGTTACGATCTAGTCTAGTAGCCACTCTACTGGAACACGAAAATACAAAAGCTTCATAATATGTTGATGATAATACACCACCTATGGGTGTGACTGAAGTGTTGTGACGTGAACTCCTGATCATTATAGCCAATTTTAGATCATGGGTAAATTAGTTTGTTTTTTTTGTTGTTGTTGGTGCTTTCGCCAGCTTTTTTTTTTTAAATATCTCTGACGAAGTCCCTAGAGACTAGGAACTGAATTTTGCGTGTTAATCCGTTTTTTCCTGGCAGCCGTGTGCACAGGAGTCCCTCGCCGCACAGGCAGATAACTTCGACTTCGGAGGTACTAATTTTTTTTCCGTCCATGAGTAATTGACGTTTCAAGCCGGGCCTCGCTGATGAGACCAGGGGTAGTTGCCGCAGAGAAAAATCATAAATCCAATAATTCCAACTGGTGCAGCTGGGATTTGAACCCACAACCTCTCAGTCTCGAGGCCGGCGTCTTACATCGAGACCAATCAGTCTCCCTGGGTAAATGAAATAATTACACCAATTCTACTAAAATCACTTAGGTATCGTTTCTTCTAAGCCTACTTTAATTAAGATAGGCCTGAAAATTGAAACCCCGGAAAACCTCAAACAGCGTGAAAGTTTCAGTTTTGCGAGCAATGGCGTTTATTTGGTTATGGAAGGTCCCGGTATCACTGCAAACGAATTAAAATCCATAATTGCTCAACCGACCGTGCCAGCGTAATCATCCGAATTAATATCTTATCTCCCAAACAAAGAAAGGTAACTGTAGTCCCCATCGTAGCAGTCTCAGCACACGCCAAAAGACATAAGGCGAAACCGCGCAGAAAGTGAACATAGCCAACTGTGCGATGTCATAGGATATCATCATTCATCGTAAACAATTGGAATATCGAAACATGATTAAAACGGATGAGATACACAGCTCACAGTGTGCACAGAGCACTGAAGGCCAGGAGTGGCAGTCAATTAAAAAAATTGTACCTAAGTGATATAAGCAATTTATTTTTATATGATATGATAATACTAGAGACTGTGAATTAAAACAGTGTTATTTATTCTTTCTAACATTGTCTGTTGATATGGTAACCACGATAAACAGCCGCCATATTGGATTTATAAGAATTGACAGTTTCTATACTAAAACACACCACATCAACACAATTTTTGGCATACTTGTACATTATCCATGTTCCTCAGTAACTCATACAACAAGCCGGACTTGGAATATAAGGAAACTGCACGAAGGAACACTTTTCATGCATAGCCTTCAATGGTTCCTGCCGCCTATCCACCATATACCGGAAGTTCACGTCCTCCTGAAATTTTTTTTTTCCGTTCACCAGCTTGATGTATAGCCTTTGATGATGTTAGGCCATCGTTGTTGACTCCAATTCCAAACATATGAACACACAGTTAGTCGTCAGATTATCCCCGTCTCACATCAAACAACAGACCGCAAGATTAGCGTATGGCCGGTCTAGGAATATACGATGAGCCATTACGATGACGTAGCACAGACAGCAATATCGCACACACAACAATGCCGTGCCACTTAGATTCCTGATTACTCTAATGAATGCAGCCTACGACGAACAAAACGCAGTGAAATTCCCAAAGAGATAAAACTGCGGCTGACGAAGCAGTTCACATTCTAGAGGATGACCATCCACTAGCAAGAGGTCCATCGGTACATCAGGAAGGAAAGCTGAAGGTAACGTTCACACGGTCTTTGAGCTCCTTCTGCCCAGTGACTCGTGTTTAGCCAGCGCCGGCCACCGGCAGTCTCACCTCAACTGCTACCTCACAATCACCGTGAGCTCATTCTTCATGCGACGTATAAGTAATCCACCATTGGCGAACCAGCCTTCAATGTTATTTTGGCCGCTGTACAGGTTGCAGATAACAATGACAGATTTTTATAGGAGATCATTAGTTAAAAATTCTAATTTGAAGGCCTGAACTGGTTGCTAGGCCTGCACCCTGTAGAATAACAGCCACAATTCATGCGGCCTGCCGCTGGAAAAACATCAACTCCGATGTACTAGCAGCGCGGACTGTCAAGAAAGCAACACAATCCAAGTGGTGGTATTGGCTAGAAGTCGTTTTGCGTCAGCAGCTCACATAGGTGTATATGATATGTCATGCTAGTGGAGGTTTTCATGTTTTTTATTCTGCGACCAGGCCTATCAACTAATGTAGGCTATGGGTTCCTTATACAAATATTTCCGCTTCCGGTTTCATTTTCTTCCCGACAACAAATGAAGATTTATGTTTAGATCTTTGATGGATCTAGGAAAGCAAAGATGGGATAATTTGACTAATAAATACTAGTGTTGTTAGTGTTAACTGGTTGGTTTGTGGTTTATTTTAGAAAATAAATTGCACAATTTTAATATTTTTAGTCTCCTCAACAGTCAACTTAATATATTTTTTATATATTACAACAAATCTGATAATGAATTGAATAATAATGATAACATAAAATTTTGATAAAATTATTAACATTTTTATTATTAGGTTAGGGTTCTGTGTTGTTCGTTAATAATAAATGGTTTAATTTAATTTAATTTTAAAGTTATTTGATGGATGTTTTAATTTTTATTTGTCAGCTTGTTGGTCTCTGATGGGTTGTCTAGCTTGCGTGTATGTAATAGTCTATGTATGTAAATTATTGTAAATGTAATAAACAGTAGGGGGATAGTTACACGGTAATTTCCTAGTTTGATCAGATATATTATTTCAGTTTGGAAGAGTGATGTCCCCTAAAACATGTCTGCCAAAATACAGTGGTTCTACGCATTCTTGGCGTTGGGGTCATTACGCTGGCATGTCCCTTCGATCAGAAGATCATAATTAGGCCGAGTGGCGTCGTTTTTGTCACGCGTTATAATATATTTATAAATATTTAACACTAAAGCTAAACCTAACCCCTGGACCCAACGCCCAATCAACAGATACTCCGAAATGATTACATGCCAGCGTAATGACCCCAAGGCCAAGAATGCGTAGAACCACTGTATTTTGGCAGACATATTTTAGGGGACATCACTCTTCCAACTGAAATAATATATCTGATCAAACTAGGAAATTACCAGTTACACTACAGTGTAAGTAAGTGTACACGGCGAGTACGCACCCCTGTCCTAGGTCTTAGTGTTGTACCTGATCTAACTTCGAAGTAGTGTAGTAGTAGAGTGTAATCTTCTGCTGTTCTGTTCTGACTTTGCAGTCACTGTTAATGTTAATGCATAGACTTTTAATTTAATTAGGTTGACTTACTTTTATACTATATTGTTAGTATCGACTTTTATACTATATTGTTAGTATCGCCCACAGTTTTTCTCTCTTTACTCTGTCGAAATCTTTTTTCCTGGTCAATGAAAGCCATGCACACATTTTGATTGTGTTCTGTCGTCTTTCCCTGCTAGCTGTTTTAAATTTAATGTTAAAAAAGAACATCAGTTCATCTTCTGTTTTTTTTTTTTTTGAACCCCATATGAGAATACACTAATACAGAGATGGGATTTCTCAGAAGAATGTTGAAAGTTCCCTGGACAGCTAAAAAGACCAATGAGGAAGTTCTCAAAGAGGCCAACACAAAAAAGGGAGCTTTTAAAAAACATCAGAAAGAAGCAATCAACATTTTTCGGGCACATCATGAGAAGAGGAAAGTTGGAATACTCGGTTACAACTGGCAAAATAAAAGGAAAGAGAGATCGTGGGTGACAAAGAGAGAAAATACTGAATAGCTTAGTGTCATGGCATGGAAAACAGTCAACAACAGAACTGATACGATGCACTGTAGATAGAAGATTGTGGAGGGACATGATCACCTACACCAACCGGTATGGCACATGATGATGATGATGATATGAGAATCTGTGGATCAGTGGGCCTGACTTGCTCATTCTGTGGCCATGTGTGTTTATCAAACAATTCAAACATTGGTAGAATTAGCCACAAGAGAAACTGTTCAACAAAAACAAAACCTCAAAAACATACACAATAGCCTCCACTAGACCGTCTGACAAGACGAAAAGGACCATATATATATATGAGAATCGCTTAACTGTAGTTCTATTATTGGACTCAGCCTTTTTTCCCCACAATTTTGGCGTATAGCTTTCCTACATGGCTGAGAAGTGATATACCTCTATATTGATTACTATCTTTATTTTTCCATACTGATACGATGATTGCCAGTTGCCAGACTTCTGGGGCTTTTTTGTTAGGGCCATGTTACATTGAATATTCTCCTGCTGCTGCTATTATTTCTACATTTCAAAGGCTTCAATTCTCTGTTCTGTTTTCTTGTATAATGTCCATGTTTCTGTACCATATAGGAATATTGAGAAGATGTAACATTTTGCTATTCTTAGTTTTAGCCCTGGTGTTATTTGTTTTGATGTTAGTATGTTCTTCATGGCATTAAAATTACTTTGTAGTTCTGTACTGTCTCCAGGTCTATTCCTTCTATTGTGATATCCACTTGTGGGATTTTGAGTATCTTCTTTGTTTATGATCATATTTTTAGTCTTTTTTATATTCATATCTAGTCTATATTTTTGCTTGTCATGCTTATTTCATTAAGTAATTGTTGTAGATCTTTAGGATTTTCTGCTAGTAGTACAGTATCGTCATATCATAGGTTATTGATTATCTTTCCATTTATTTGTAGGCCTGGCATCTCTATGATGTTTTTAAAAATTTGCTCAGTGTATAGATTGAACAAGCTTGGTGATAGGATGCATCCCTGTCTTACTCTTTTTATATCAATGGGTGTAGAGTTCTCTTTGTTATATTTTATTATTGCTGTTTGCTCCCAGTATAGATTACATATTAGTCGTATGTCCATGTCATCTAGATGTATCTCTTTTAGGCATTCTATAAGTTGTTTGTGACCTCAAGGATACTTGCCAATAAAATAAGAAAGCATATTTAATGTGGCATCGATAGTATGAATAAATGAAATACATATTTTTATATTAAAAGATATTTAAAAGTTGTAAATATATTCATCTTCTTCCTCTCCTTTCTTTCAGCTCCCTGTGGAGCATAGGTTTTCAACAAACATGTTTCAAGCCGTCCTGTTTCTTGCCATTATCTTAAGATCATTCCATGTCATTCCTATCCTCTTCATCTCTGCTTCCACCAGTCTTCTTCAAGTATATTTTGGTGTTCCTCTTTGTCTTCTCCCCTGGGAGTTCCAAAACGGACTTGTCATGTAATATTTTCAGCTGGCTTGTGCAATGTGTGTCTTATCCAGCACTAATGAATATTGATCATGTTTTTATTAATTTATTTCACTTATCAAATTTGATGTTGCCCTCTTGCTCCTTCCTTTGCCTAGCAAATATTTATAATTATTATTCTGATAAATCTACAAATATTACATTTGTAACAAATTTTATTACTTTTCTTTGTTTAAACTTATTAATTTTCCAACTACAGAACACAAACATGCATGAGCTGTTCGCAAAGGTGCTCTCAAAGAAGGATCTTTCTAAAGCTGGAGAGCTCTTCTCATTAGAAGATGAAGCAATTGAAGAAGACCTAGAAGAGATTATCTTACACATTCAAAAGATTGCAGACACTGAAGAATATGAAAGCAATGATAATGACCAAAGTGTTGTTGAGATTTGCATTACTAGGATAACAACAGCAGTCAGGTATTTTGTTTTTTTTCATATTTTGTTAACATTTGGTATAGCTTAACTCTTTCCGTACAGTAAAGCTTTTTATCAATACAACTGAAGAGATTTCAGGGATAAAATTTTTCATGGTTTTAAGAATCAATCTACATATTTATATTTATCTAAGTAAAAGTAAAGTACCCCCGTCACGCCAAGTGGCGTATAGGGAAATATGGTGTTAGTGACCCTATATTTTACAGACCTTCAGCACATGATTTTTGGGGTAATGTGGTCGGTATTACGCCCGTGCTGCTTTACTTTCCCAGAAAAAAATCTGGTACCCCTTTAAGGCTGGGTGAACCCGGAAGCCGTCGGTTGGGATCGAACCCTACCCCTTGTCCTTTGTAGTCCAGTTCACTAACCACTGAGCTATCGCGGCTCCCTTGTCAACATTTGGTATAGCTTAACTCTTTCCGTACAGAAGCTTTTTATCAATACAACGGAAGAGATTTCAGGGACAACATTTGTCATGGTTTTAAGAATCAATCTACATATTTATATTTATCTTACATATAATATAATATATTATATGAGAATTTTTAGATAATTGAACAAGTAATTAGATGTGAGAAATTAGATGTGAAATTCTCACAAAGGCATTCGACACAGTAAACAGAGATGGTCTCTACAAGGTGTTAGAAGGCATAGGCTGCCCTCCTAAATTACTTAGGCTGATAATTTCCTTCCATGAAGACATGAATGGCAAAGTCCATTTTGATGGGAGTCCATCAGAGAATTTCAAAGTCAACAAAGGAGTGAAACAGGGATGTGTCCTCGCCCCCACCCTTTTTGGTATATTTTTTGCTGCCCTCCTAAATTACACCTTCGAAAACAGCTCAGGAGATATTTACATTCGCACTAGACCAGATGGCTCACTGTTCAACCTAGCACGACTAAGAGCAAAAACCAAAACAAATGTTGCCCTACTTAAAGAATTTTTATTTGCTGACGATGCAGCCCTAGTCGCTCATAGTGAGGCCACCCTACAGTCGCTGATCAACAACCTGGATAAAGCATGCGACCTTTTTTCACTGTCAATTAATGTTCAGAAGACAGTAATACTAAATCAAGGTGACTTCAAACCTATATCTATTACTCTAAAAGACTGCCCACTAGAATCAGTACAGAAATTTACATATCTTGGATCCACAGTTACGCAAACCATCTCTCTTGATGAAGAAATAAACTGTCGAATTGGTAAGGTAGCTACGACCTTCGGCAAACTCACAAAAAGGGCATGGAACAACACGAAACTAACTCAAAAGACTAAACTCTTAATATATCAAACTTGTGTGCTTAGCACACTACTATATGGATCCGAAACCTGGACAACATACTCAAACCAGGAAAAAAGACTAAATGTCTTCCACATGCGATGTCTCCGCAAAATAATGCACATCAAATGGCAGGACAAAATAACCAACTTAACTGTCCTGCAACGTGCTAAGACCCTAACAATCATGTCGATGCTCAGAAGTCGAAGGCTAAGATGGCTGGGGCATGTCCAACGGATGGAAGAAAAACGCATTCCTAGGCAAATACTATATGGCGAGCTAAAACACGGAAAACGACAAATCGGCAGACCTAAACTACGATATAGAGATATCTGCAAATCATCTCTGAAAGACTTCTCCATCTGTGAAAACAACTGGCAACATCTGGCAAGTGATCGCACATCATGGAGAGCACGTATAAGGAACGGTATAACAACATTTGAGACTGTTCTAAGACAGGATTTAGAAGAGAAGAGACTCATGAAAAAGGATGGTAAACCCTGTGGACCAGCGAGCCTGACCTGTTCATTATGTGACCGCGTGTGTTTGTCAAACATTGGTAGAATTAGCCACGAGAGAAGCTGTTCGGCAAAAACAATACCTCAAAAAAATACGCAATAGCCTCCACTAGACCGTCTGACAAGACGAAAAGGGCCATATATATATAATTAGATGTAACCAGGTGGATTGGTTGGTCTTAAGGCAAGACGTCGACCTCGAGACAGAGAGATTGTGGGTTCAAATCCCGGCTGCACCAGTTGTGATTTTTATTTATGATTTCTCTCTGCGGCAACCACCCCTGGTCTCAGCTGCAAGGCTCGGCTTGAAACGTCAATTACTCATTAATGGAAAAAATATGAGTACTTCTGAAGACTGAGTTATCTGCTTGTTGCAGCGAGGGACCCCTGTGCACACGGCTACCAGGAAAAACAGATCAACATGCAAAAGTCAGTAAGTTACCAAAACCAAGATGATACAAGACATGTAAAAAGAATATGGTTTAATGACAGTTCTCATTAATCAAACTGAGAGTGGGTCACTATGCAGCAAAATGTACGCGACCGAGATTGGCATGGTGCACAGTGCAGTGAAATGTACAGAAAGAGTTAAGGTGTAAGGTTCATCAAGCTGAGGATTTCATTTATAACCGTTAAAATTGATGTTTATTTACTTTGGTTCTCACATCATCATTATCATCACCATTATCATCAAGTACCAATTCTGATGGCGTAGGTGATCATGTCTCTCCACAACTTTCGATCTTGACAGTTATTTATCATTTCTGTTGTTGACCTTCTGCCAAGTCATTCTCTTAAGCTGCCTGGTATCTTTTCTCTTTGCTTCCCTCTGTCTCTTCATCCTCAATTTTCCCAGTTGTTACAATGTATTCCAGCTGTTCCCTTCTCATTACATGACCAAAAAAATGATGATTGCTTCTTCCTAATATTGGAAATTAGCTCTCTTTTTGCTTTGGCCTCTTGTAGAACATTTTCATTACTCTTCTTAGCTGTCCAAGATATTCTCAAAATTCTTCTGTAAAACCACATTTCTACAGACTCCAGTGATTTCCTTGTCTGTTGTCCTATTGTCCTTGATTCACATCCATATGTTAAGGCTGGCTCTACATAACATTTAAGAACTCTTTTTCTTGTTTATATTGTCAAAAATGGATTGCACAGTATCTTCCTCATTTTTTGGAAAGCTGCTTTTGCCTGAGCCATTCTGCATCTCACCTCTGTTGTACATCTACCATCTCACCTCTTGTGCGTCTACCATCTCACCTCTGTTGTACATCTACCATCTCACCTCTGTTGTACATCTACCATCTCACCTCTGTCGTACATCTACCATCTCACCTCTTGTACATCTACCATCTCACCTCTTGTACATCTACCATCTCACCTCTGTCGTACATCTACCATCTCACTGCTGTCGTACATCTACCATCTCACCTCTGTTGTACATCTACCATCTCACCTCTTGTACATCTACCATCTCTCCTCTGTTGTACATCTACCATCCGAAGCTAACATTGTTCCCAAATATTTAAATTCATTTACCTGTTGTTATATTGTTCGACCTGGTTCTCACATAAGATGCTTTAATTACTAGAGACATGGTCTAGAAGTAAGACATCAGCCTCTGGACAAGATAGTCCTAGTTTTAAAGCCCACCACAGGTAGTGGACATTTTTCACTTCAAATCTGTGATTTCCTTATGGCTTTACTCACCCCTGTAAATGGCAATTTTTAAAAATGAACAAAAAAATTGTTATGGTAACCGCTTTACATAGGTGAGAAACAAAACATAGGTGAGAAACAAAACATAGGTGAGAAACATAACATAGGTGAGAAACAAAACATAGGTGAGAAACATAACATAGGTGAGAAACAAAACATAGGTGAGAAACAAAACATAGGTGAGAAACAAAACATAGGTGAGAAACAAAACATAGGTGAGAAACAAAACATAGGTGAGAAACAAAACATAGGTGAGAACCAAAACATAGGTGAGAAACAAAACATAGGTGAGAAACAAAACATAGGTGAGAAACAAAACATAGGTGAGAAACAAAACATAGGTGAGAAACAAAACATAGGTGAGAAATAAAACATAAGTGAGAAACAAAACATAGGTGAGAAACAAAACATAGGTGAGAAACAAAACATAGGTGAGAAACAAAACATAGGTGAGAAACAAAACATAGGTGAGAGACAAAACATAGGTGAGAGACAAAACACAGGTGAGAGACAAAACATAGGTGAGAAACAAAACATAGGTGAGAAACAAAACATAGGTGAGAAACAAAACATAGGTGAGAAACAAAACATAGGTGAGAAACAAAACATAGGTGAGAGACAAAACACAGGTGAGAGACAAAACACAGGTGAGAGACAAAACACAGGTGAGAGACAAAACATAGGTGAGAGACAAAACACAGGTGAGAGACAAAACACAGGTGAGAGACAAAACACAGGTGAGAGACAAAACACAGGTGAGAGACAAAACACAGGTGAGAGACAAAACACAGGTGAGAGACAAAACATAGGTGAGAGACAAAACACAGGTGAGAGACAAAACACAGGTGAGAGACAAAACACAGGTGAGAGACAAAACACAGGTGAGAGACAAAACACAGGTGAGAGACAAAACACAGGTGAGAGACAAAACACAGGTGAGAGACAAAACATAGGTGAGAGACAAAACATAGGTGGGAAACAAAAATGTTGCTTTATAGAACTTTGCATCTTGGTGCATTTTTATGACCTTACTCCTATACCCTGGGAGCCGTGATAGCTCAGTGGTTAGTGAACTGGACTACAAAGGACAAGAGGTAGGGTTCGATCCCAACCCATGGCTTCCGGTTCACCCAGCCTTTAAAGGGTCCCAGATTTTTTTATGGGATAGTTAAGCGGCACGGGCGTAATACCGACCACATTACCCCAAAAATCATGTGCCGAAGATCTGTAAAATTTATAGTCTCTAACACCATATTCCCTATACGCCTGTTGGCGTGATGGGGGTACTTTATTTATTTTTTTTTTTAACTCCTCTACCCTGTTACTGGTTGGTTAGACCCTATGTCTGGCACCTTGAATGAGGGCGAAAAATAGAAGTCGGTCCAATGTGCATTCATGTACATTAAAGAACGTTTGGCTGTTAAAAAGTAAAAAATATAAAAGAGAGTACACGAAAAATAGCTGCTGCCCAGACAGAAATTGTTAAGCAAAAATCTATCAATGTTGAAGACGGATGTGTAGAGCTGAAAGGTGTAGATATGGGTGATGTTTAGAAGAATTATTACCAGAAATAATGTCAAATTTGGGTCCTTTTTTTTCTCTCAATTTTCCTTGAAGAATAAATCTGTTAAAGTAATCTTAAATAACTAGGGGTTACAGTAAGACTATCTACCTGCTCTTTTTAGTGTTTGCCTGTTAAGTAGGCTTGGATGCCTTGTGTCACTAGTTTATGGCAAAGCTGTGATATCTGCACCTTTTGGCCCAACACATCTGTCTTTGGCATGTGTAGATTTGCTTAACAATTTTTGCATGGGCAGTGCCCATTTTTAGCCTACTATTTTCAACTTTAAACTGTCATGGGTTCTTTAAGATGTTTTTGGAATCTCCTGTTTTTCACAGTTTTCTGAGAGGACTAGACATCAGATCTCATTAGCCAGAGATCAGGAGAAGATAAAGCTATGAAGAAACCACAAATTCCAAATTTAAAAAATCCCATTTCCCGTTTTGGGATTCAAACACAGGATATTCCTCTCCGGAGGTCAATATTTACCTATTGTACAATTTGTTTTATTTTACAGAGAATCTGACAGGATAGAGAAGCATGCTCAGCCCTTAGTTGGCCTTCTCAACATGTGTCTCAGACACAATCTCACACCGAAGACCAAGGATGAAGATCCACCACATGCTAAAATTGCTTCAGACGTCATGAGCCGTTTGTTTTCTGTAAGTGTCTCAATTGACTTTGGGGAAATTTCTCTATTATGTATAACTAATAAATCCATCAATTCTCTGGAAAAATTATTTTATCAAAAGAGTAAGAATTGCTTGTTTGCGTTCACCCGATGACTAAAGGTGTACACTTCTTTGTCATCCGCTCTTAAAAGGACGTTAAATGACCGTGTCTGTGCTGTGTTGCCCGCCTCCACTTTTTTAATCATGCTCATCGAATCACTCAGTATACATGCGTGGGTGTAGTCTTGTGACTACCCATTTGAATGCCTTGGTCACTGCCATCACCTCCATTGTCATGCTACTCATGGTCATGACGTATTCACCACTGTCTTCCTTGACTATTCTGCCTGCAGAGCGTGCTGTAAATGCCCATGCGCTTCTTTGGTGTCGTATTACAGATCCGTCTGTATAGATAACTGCATCTTTCTCATCGGTGTTATCGAAGATGAGACCGTTGACCTCAGCATTATTTTTTATCTTAATAGTTTTTAAGAAAACAGGGCATGACTATCACAAGAGACATACAGAAGATCAACATATCGATAGACGGCAGACAGGTAAAGCAAGTAGAGAAATTTAAATATCTAGGAATATTCACAAGCATCAGCTATCACTACTATTGTCCAATAAGGAAATAACACCAGAGGCAATTTGGGTATTTTACTGCACAATCTTCTTCCCAACGTTGTGCTATCAGTGCCAAACCTGGGTTTTAGACTCAAGAACATTAAGAAAAATAAACACTATCAAGGTGAAATGTGTTAGAAGAATGACAGGAAATAACTTGAGAGATAAGTTCAGAAATGAAGAACTGAGAAAAAAAGCTAGGAATAGTTTCCGCCATAGAATACATAAAGAAACAATAGATAAAATGGTTTGACAATGTGATAAGACAGAAAGACCAAAACACAACACACTGATCTTTTAATAAACATTTGTAAGAATACCAGACTCAGGGGCTGATTATGGAAAATATAGATTGATAGGACATTGTAAACACTAGGAAATATAACAGCAGCAGAGGCCAACAGAGGAGCAAACGACAGTAAACTATATATCTCCCCTCAACGCTGACAGGCAAATGAGGAAGGAAAAACAAAACAGAAGAACAGTTTTTCTTTATTTAAAATATAACTTAAGGAAATTGTTTAAAAAATTGATTATTTTATTAGAAGTCTCTTTAATTCCATGTATTTATTTCCATGTATTTAATTCCATGTATTTATTTCCGTGTATTTTTTTCCATGTATTTTCAGTATTACTCAAGTAAGAGGGTGATGACCCTAGCCATTCCTGTTGTTGTAAAATTTCTCAGCTGTGATAACAAAGACCTTGTTCGTAGTGTGGCCAGTTACTTATCTTTGGCTACCATTGATAACTCTAATTTATTAGCCCAACATATGTTGCTTGTTTTGTCAAGCGTCCTTAAAGGTTGGTTGTTGTTCTACTTTAGTTTAATTCTGCTGTTCCAGAAACCATAAGATATATCCTAAAAGGTAGTTTGAAATGATTGACTGAATCGTTGGACATCTGGACTGACAGACATGTATGCTGAGATGAATCATCATCATGTGCCATACTGGTTGGCGTAGGCGATCATGTCCTTCCACAATCTTCTATCCACAGTGCATCGTATCAGTTCTGTTGTTGACTGTTTTCCATGCCTTGTCACTAAGCTATCCAGTATTTTCTCTCTTTGTCAACCGTGATCTCTCTTTCCTTTTATTTTGCCAGTTGTAACCAAGTATTCCAACTTTGCTCTTCTCTTGATGTGCCCAAAAAAATGTTGATTGTTTCTTTCTGATGTTTTTTAAGAGTTCCCTTTTTGTGTTGGCCTTTTTGAAAATTTCTTCTTTGGTCTTTTTAGTTGAAATGAATAAATCATAAAAAATGAAAGGTAGTATCAATCTACTTCATAGCAGAAACTAAAACTCTGTGTTCCAAGAAAGAATTGGGTATATTTGGTTGAATAAACATTTAAATAGAACAAATCCTAAACATTAACAACTGAAAATGAAGAGATCAAACCACAATTTTTATACTGAGAACTGGTCATGTACCATTGAACAACCACATCAATAAAATCAGAATTTCTGTCAATATGGTGGATAGGCGACAGGAATCGTTGAGGCTCTGTTTGAAAAGTGTTCCTTGTTGCAGTTTCCTCATATTCCAACTATGGCTTGCTGCTGGAGCTAAGCTACTGAGTTTAATGTTTTGTGCACACCGTAAGCTGTGTATTTCATCCAGATCGTGGTTCGATAATCTGATTGTTTACGATGAATGATGACAATTGTATGATGGACAATTTGGCTGTGGTCACTTACGGTGCGGTTACGCCTTATGTCTTTTGAAGTGTGCTGTAGCTGCCATGACGGGGACTGCACCTGCTTTTCTTTGTTTGGATCCTTCAATGCGATGAGATGTTAATTCTGATGATTCCACTGGCACGGGCGGTTGAACAATTATGGATTTTAATTTGTTTGCAGTGATACCGGGGCCTTCGACTAACTACAACTACTACTATCAATAGAATACAATAAAACCAAACTCAAGCATGTCCTTTCTGTGAACACCCTCATGAAACAGTAGACCATCATTTTTTTGACTGTCCAAAGCTCACTGACATCAGAGTGACTCAATTTCCTCAAAGGCCTGATAAAAGGAACACCTTGTACAGAACACCAAGGGAACTCATAAATACCTGTTGATATCATTACATGGCATTGGGCCAAATGGTATCAGCTCACAAGTTTCTAGATCCATAACAACAAGAAATCTCAACTGGAGGCTGGGTGGTCAAGAGTTAAGACAACAGTCTCTGGCCTTTGGGTTCAATTTTCACCAACTGTGGCAGGAATTTTTCAAAAATCAAATCTGTGGTTTCTTAGTGGCTTTTGTTCTCTCCTGGTCTCTGGGTAGTGAGATCCAATATCAGGCCTTCTTGGATAATGGAGAAAAAACAGAGGTTCTTTGTGCAGAATGTGCACGTTAGAGAACTCTTGAAAGTTTGAAGTCTAAAATAGTAGGGCATAAAATGGCGCCTGTATTGCCAAATTGATCGGGGAAGAAATCTGTCCAAAATATCAGAAACTTTCACCATTAAAAAGTAGAGCAATTCTGAGGTCAGAGAATATCTGCCGGTCTAGCCAGGGACATCAGTGGTTAATGAACTGGACTACAAAGGACAAGAGGTAGGGTTTGATCCCAACTGACGGCTTCCGATTCTATCTATCTATTGACCTTTCGAGCCGTAGCCAGCCCATAGGGCATAGATCAAGATACTCCTTCTCTTATCTGAAGTTTTGTTCTAGCAGTTTTCAATTCTTTTAAAGATATTTTATTAAATCTCGCCATTTGTCTCTGTTCTGTGCAAGCAGCTCTATCTCATTGAGAGAGCTGATTCCTGCTGCTTTTGCCTCTCTCAGCAATGTTCTTCTCAGTGTCTCTCTGGGTCTTCCTCTTTTTCTCTTACCTGTCGTTTCCCACTTGAGGGCTTGCTTTGCTATTCGGTTATTATCTTTTCTCATCACATGTCCAACATATGACCATCGTCTTTTCTTTATTACTGAAGATATTAGTGGTTGATTGGCGATTTCTCTAATTTCCTCGTTTGTTTTGAATTCATTCCACGCTATACCAAGTATTTTCCTTAGACATTTATTTTCGAATGCGTTTAGCTTTGTTTCTATATCTCTTGTTGTTTTCCAGCTTTCACACACATATAACAAATAACACCAGGGCTAAAACTAAGAATAACAAAATGTTATATCTTCTCAACATTACTGTATGGTGCAGAAACATGGACATTAGACAAGAAAACAGAACAGAAAATTGAAGCCTTTGAAATGTGGATTTATAGAAGAGTAGGAAGAATTGGATGGAAAGAAAATAAAACAAATGGTGAAGTCTTAAAACAACTAAAAATGAAAAGAGAACTACTAAACAAAATTCAAAGAAGACAAATGCAATTTTTGGGCCATGTTAAAAGACACAGCATTCTACTAAAAGTAATATTGAAAGGGAAAATACAAGGTAAAAGAGGCAGACCAAGACTACAGTGGACGAGTAACATCAAAAGTTGGACATGTCAGCCGATGACAATCTGCATCATCAAAGCAAGTGACAGAGCAGAATGGCACTTCATGGTAGTCAACCTTCAATGCAGAGACGGCACTCAATGATGATGATGATTTATTGTTTTATCTTATTTCATTGCTTTATTATTGCTTTTCTTTTTTCATTGGTTAAATATTGCTTATTATATTTAATTGCCTGTGTGTTACCGGGGCCTCATTATGAGGGAGGTAAAGAATAGCGACACTGTGACCTTCCAGGCATGTCATAAGAGGCGACTAAGGAGTGATCGATGGCTTGATAAGCTGTCATTATAAATAGTATTGTTATGGAAACAGAGCCATAGATTTTTAAAAGCAGTGATCTCTGCAATATGTGCCACTTTGGCACGCAAGGTTTCTGTTTTTGAGATTGTGGTTCTGCCCTATGTGCCGTCTTCGGCTCAAAAGGACAATAGGTAGATAGATAGATATTTCATTGGTTAATTATTGTTTATCTTTTTTCATTGGTTAATTATTGCTTAATTATTGTTTGTCTCATTTCATTGGTTAATTATTGTTTGTCTCATTTCATTGGTTAATTATTGTTTATCTTATTTCACTGGCTAATTATTTTTTTAATCTTATTTCACTGGTTAATTATTGTTTATATTATTTCATTGGTTAATTATTGTTTATTATATTTCATTGGTTAATTATTGTTTGTCTCATTTCATTGGTTAATTATTGTTTATCTTATTTCACTGGCTAATTATTTTTTTAATCTTATTTCACTGGTTAATTATTGTTTATATTATTTCATTGGTTAATTATTGTTTATTATATTTCACTGGTTAATTATTTTTTGTCTCATTTCATTGGTTAATTATTGTTTGTCTCATTTCATTGGTTAATTATTGTTTATCTTATTTCACTGGCTAATTATTTTTTTTATCTTATTTCACTGGTTAATTATTGTTTATTATATTTCACTGGTTAATTATTTTTTGTCTCATTTCATTGGTCAATTATTGTTTATCTTATTTCACTGGTTAATTATTATTTGTCTTATTTCAATGGTTAATTATTGCTTATCTTATTTCATTAGGTAACTACCCATTAGGCCAACTCTTGCCACAAATTTATGAAGAAAACTCTCAGCCCGTTCTGGACCATGTGGATGAGCTTGCCAAACTGCTCAGCAAGTGTGATTCCACTGAAAAAGTCTGCTTCTTGCAGCTCTTCAACAAAGTGGCCAAAACAAATCCCAAAGTTTGTTCTATTTTGTTTTGTTGTTATGAGAACCAAAATTCATTTTAAACTAGACTCTTTTCTCATGACTAAATGTTTAATTTTTCCTTGCTTGCTTGACTAAAGGCATACACCTCTTCGTCATCTGCCCTTAAAAGGACATTATGTGGGTGTGTCTGCATTGTGTTGTGGTTGGCAGTATAACTGTGATATTTGAACAGCCGGGATAGAAACCACAGGCAGCATGGTCCTAACAACCCTGTCAGGCATCCGCAGTACAAGAAGGATGACAAATAGTCGTTGAAGACAGTCAACCAATGGATCGGGCAGACATCATCAATGTTCTCAGTGATTTGGAGCCCAGGACTTCGACAACCATGAGTCCACGTCACTCCTTCAGATGAAAGAGATGGAAATTAAGATGGACACAGCCTGAAATGAGAAATTTAGTGGGGAGTATAAGAAGACTTATCAACTAACACAGAACTGGAGTTGTTAGTCGCGGGACTTGCTGAGAAGGTGATCTGAGCACCTATGGACATGTCTCAAAGTGTAGGCTTTGAAGCGTAGTCATAGGTTGTACAGTACAAGTCAAATCGTTGGTACGTGAGAAATATTGTTTTTGTGAAAAATTTTTTTTCAACATTCACCCAACGACTACTAATCTTCATCATCCGCTCCTTAGACGGATGTTATGTGGATGTAGATATGTGTTGTGATTTGTAGAATATCTGTTATAGTTTGTCTTTTGGCCCAACACATCTGATTTTAGAACTGGGTTTTCTAGTACCTGGTTTCCTTCCATCTTTGACTCCTATTTGCTTGACCAGAAACGTTAATCTGTTTCCAGAAGCACTACTGGCAAGTAAATTAAGTCCTTCATCAGCTCTCTTGTTCACCAATCCTGACACACGCAGTCTCCTGTGAGGTGCTGACTGTCTCTCTGCTCAGTTCCTGGTGGGCATCTTGATCTCTGGCAGAAATTTTTTTTTTTCCATCTTTTTTTCATAGGCACTTTTATTTTTCTGCGATCGTTAGCACATTTTAGGGTTTATGATTAGCACCATGTTTGACTACCATAAAAAATTATGATGCCATTATTTAGAGACTGAGTAAACCCTGAAGATGTGTCATTTTGAAAAATTTCAAACAATCGGGGGTTCAAACCTTCAACCAGTAGATTAACAGAGAAATAAAGTAAAATTAAAGGTTCCCTCCCCTGCCTTGCTAGGCGTATGGGGAATATGGTGTTAAAAAGTAGTAAAGTTCCCCATCATGCCAAGTGGCGTATAGGGAATATGGTGTTGGTGACCATAAGTTTTACATACCTTCGGCACATGATTTTTGGGGTAATGTGGTAGGTATTACACCCGTGCTGCTTTACTTTCCCAGAAAAAAATCCTGTACCCATTAAAGACCGAGTTTAGGGATCGAACCCTACCTCTTGTCCTTTGTAGTCCAGTTCACTAACCATTGAGCTATCGTGGCTTCTGGAATATGGGGAAGTGATCATATTTTTTTATTACCATGGCACATTTTTGGGTGATGTGGTTGGTACCATGCCAGGCCGCCTTTACTTCCCAGAAAAATCTCTGGTACCCATTTTTAGAGGCTAGTGAACCCTGGAGCCTTGTTAGTCCGGAAAAAAAAATCCACCACTGCTGAGGATCAAACCCAGACCCTTCTGGTCAGAAAGTGAGCACACTAACCACTCAGCCACCGAGGCTCCAGCAGAGAAGTATTTCAATTAAATATGTTTATTATTATTATTATTCCCTCCCATCATTTGACTTTCAGCTTCAAGGGGAGATATAAATAGCTTTTTTTTGCTCTTCGATTACCCTCTTCTATTGTGATGTTTCCTAGTGTTTCTCTTCTATACAATGTTGTTGTTATTGTTGATTTTGTTATGAATTCAGTTGCCTGTAAGCAGATGCCCTTTGATCCAAGCTTTCAACCATGTAATGATGTCTGTAGGTTTTCTTAGTTTCCTTGTAGTTCCATACAAGCTATTACATTTTATCAGGTCTTTGAGGAAGTAGAGTTGATTTCCTCTGATATTGGTAAGCATTGGACAATCAAACAGGCAATGTTCTACTGTTTCATGTGGATGTTCACATAGCGTACATTCTGGAGTCTGACTTTGTTGTATTTAATTATTATTTTTCTGTTTTCTCCTCATTTGCCTTTCATCTTCAAGGGAAGAGATTGTTTGCTGTCTTTCCCTCTTTGATTGCTCCCTTCTTCTGTGATGTTTCCAAGTGTTTCTATTCTATTCTAGTCCATTCTTTTAAGCATACCCTCTCAGTCTTGTTTTCATAGCATTTGGTGATAGTTATACAAAGCAAGGGAGCCATGATAGCTCAGTGGTTAGTGAACTGGACTACAAAGGACAAGAGGTAGGGTTCGATCCGAATCGACGGCTTCCAGGTTTTTTAATGAGTACCGGATTTTTTTCTGGGAAAGTAAAGCGGTACTGGCGTTATACCGACCACATTACCCCAACAATCATGTGCCGAAGGTCTGTAAAATTTATGGTCACTAACAACTTATTCCCTATATGACACCTGGTATGACGGGGGTACTTTACTTTACTATACAAAGCAAGCCATTGTGTGGGAAACAACAGGTAAGAGGAAAAGAGGCCGGCCCAGAGAGACACTGAGAAGAACATTGATCAGAGAGGCAAGAGCAGCAGGAATCGGGTCCCTCATTGAGATAGAGTTGCTTGCACAGAACAGAGACAAATGGCGAGATTTGATAAAAGATCTACTAGAATAAAAATTTAGATAAGAGAAAGAGTATCTGCCCTATGGGCCAGCTATGGCTTGAAAGGTCAATAGATAGATAGATATGGATTAAGTTTTGCTGTTTCTTTTTGCATATGTGCCTATTTCTTTCTTAATAATCCTATCAATGTTATTTGGTTTATTGTTTATTTATCTGTTTCACCATTTTTGCCATTTCTTCCACAGTTTCTTGAAAAGCATGTACCTCAGCTGTGTACTTACCTCTCCACGTCTCTTCTATCTCCAATTGTTCTCTTGATTTTGGTGGATATGGCTAAAGCTCGACCATCTGCTCTAGTGGATTATTTATCCACAATCCAGGGAGTTGTGGAGACACAACCCATGCTTATGTATCAAGTCGCACAGATTACTGGAGCAGTCGGAACTGTTGAGAAAGTAGGTTTAAAGAGAGAGAAAGAGGTTTTTCAGAACTATATAATTCAATCAAAATGTTATGTCAAGGTTTAAATGCTCTAATTGTTAGCGATTTATCATTTTGTCTCATTTCTAGCAGTTATTCAAAGTACTGTAATATATATTGCCTTAATAGCAAACAGACAGAAGTAATGGTAGCAACAAAGAAAAAGACATCGCCGCAATGCACAATAAAAACAAGTGAGACAATATTAAAATGGGTACATGAATTTAAATATCTGGGAACAATGTTAACCGCAGATGGTAGATGTACAAGAGAGGTGAGATGCAGAATGACTCAGGCAAAAAAAAGCTTTCCAAAAAATGAGGAAGATACTGTGCAATCCATTTTTGACAATAAAAACAAGAAAAGGAGTTCTTAAATGTTATGTAGAGTCAGTCTTAACATATGGATGTGAATCATGGACAGTAGGAAAACAGACAAGAAAATCACTGGAAGCTGTAGAAATCTAGTTTTACAGAAGAATGTTGAGAATACCATGGACAGCTAAGAAGAGTAGTGAAAACATTCTGAAAGAGGCCAAAGCAAAAAGACAGCTAATATCCAATATTTAGATTTAAAAAATCATCATCTTTTGCCATGTAATGAGAAGGGAATAGCTGGAATATATTGTAACAACTGGGAAAATTGAGGGACAAAGAGATAAAGGGAAGCAAAGAGAAAAGATACCAGACAGCTTAAAAGAATGGCTTGGCAGAAGGTCAACAACAGAAATGATAAATAACTGTCGAGATCAAAAGTTGTGGAGAGACATGATCACCTACGCCAGCAGGCTTGGTACTCGATGATAATGATGATGAGTGTAATATAGAAACAATTTTATTATCCTTTAAAGAATTATATTAATCAATAGATTTGTGATATATATCCTAAGATTTTCTATCATTCTGACTTTTCTTTTAATTCACTTAAAGTTATAAAATGTTTTAAACATATTTTTCTTTCAAAGATTTATAATTTAATTTGGATCTATTGTTTTATTAAAGTTCAGTAATTTTAAATCTTTTGTTCATTCTCTCATTTGACTCAAAGGACTTGTGTGTAGACACACTATAGATCGTGTGCAAAGTTAGTGACACATGTTGGATACCAGCAGTGAACCCTTAGACATAAAAGCTTCTTAGTTCTGCTCTGTGAGCTGTCTTTGGCTAAGAGAAACTAATTCATTTTACATTCTGCTGTTCAGTTTGTAAAAAAAAAAAAAATTATCTTTATGACACTTAGTACCATTGTTGGTGTATGTAGGGAGGCTTACGATAGAACCAGAGGGATAAAGGCCGCTTGGTCAAAGCAGTCGCCACGACATGGAACTCTTATTTTTTATAATTATAAATATAATTTTCTTAATTTTTATTTGACTCCTGATAGAAAAGATCCTTTCTGCCTACTGCGGGTTTCGAACACCGTATGCCAGCATTTCAGCCAGCGAAACAGTGGGTTTAGCTACATGGCCATGCAAACCTCCTTTGTTGTTCAGTCTGTGAATGTTATTATTATTAAAATTACGTAATAAAAAAAATGGCAGCTTTTCCTTATTCCATGTAGTTTCTATGGGGTTGAAATATAATGGTTGCATGTCCAGTGTAGTTATAATGAGGCATTGCACCAGAGTTTTTATTTTGACTCTTAATAGAACATGTTTTTTTTCAAACCTGCTATGACTCCACTGGCATGAGCGGTTGAGCAATTATGGATTTTAATTCGTTTGCAGTAATATCAGAGCCTTTATAACCAAAACCATAATGAACAACAATCAAGAGGGTGTAAGCACCTTTTGCCAAGTGACTGAGATCAGCAGTGAGGTGCATCAGACAGGCATGTCACAACAATATGGTACCACAAACACACACAAGCTAACTACAGACACATTTTCTTTTATTTCGCACACAATGAACATGCTCCTATTCAAATTCCGTTGCAACATCTTCATTAGTTTTAAAAATATTGAAGAAATACCAAGTTCGATAACGAATGAGACACTCTGTAGATCTTTGCTTGTTAAATACACGTTTGTTTTTATTGTCATTGTGTACTTTGTATGCAAAATTAAAAATGTATATACTTAATATTATAGTATTTGGAAACTGATTGTTTCAATTTCCTTTCAGGAAGAGGCTAAGCAATCTATGAAATTCTTGGTACAAAAGCTGACAAGCATTGATCACTCTGTCCTTCCTTCAGTCCTTCAAGCGATTCGAGCTCTTGGCATGGCTTATCATTCATTGTTGGAAGAGAATCTGGATAAGATATCCAAACTGTCCACATCAGGTTCAAGTGCTGTGAGGCTTTTAGTGCAACAGATCAGGGAGGATGTTAGAAAACAGTAAGTAGATGGAATGTGATTGAAAGATACTCGTCTTCCTTTCAGCTCCTTGTGGAGCATTTGTCTTCAACAAACACTTCCTTGCCATTCTGTTTCTTGCTATTCTTTTAAGACCATTCCATATCTTCTCCATCATTTTCGTCTCTGCTTCTATCTGTCTTCTCCAAGTATATTTTTTTTGGGTCTTCTTCTTTGTCTCTTCGGGGGGGGGGGGGGGGGGGGGGTGTTTTTTAAAAAAAATGGTCTGCCATATAATGCTCTCAGTTGGTTTACACAGCATGTGTCCTATTTAGTACCATCATATTCGTTGTTTCTCTTTGTCCACTGGTATTTGACTGGTCGTCATCATCACTGGGTGCCATAGGTTGGCTACCATGGACCGCCATTCCACTCTGTCTCTTGCTTTGATGGTGCAGATTGTCATAGGGTGACTTATCCATCTTTTGCTGTTACTCGTCCATGTTAGATCTTGGTCTGCCTCTTTTACCTTGTATTTCCCTTCCAACATTACTTTTAGTAGGCTGTTGTGTCTTTTAACATGCCCAACAAATTTTATTTGTCTTGTTCTAATTGTGTTTAGTAGTTCTCTTTTCATTTTTAGTTGTTTTAAAACTTCATTTTTTGTTTATTTTATTTTCTTTCCATCCAATTCTACTTATTCTTCTATAAATCCACATTTCAAAGGATTCAATTTTCTGTTTATGACAATAGTTAGAATTTCTCTTCATTGCTTTCTTTGGAATGTTACGTTATGAGGCTCCAATCTCTTTCACGGTGATCCGCCATATTAGTCTTTTGTGTCCTGAATATGCCTCTTGGGTACCACACACTTTGCTGTTTTCACTTTCGGGGCCGTTGATCATTTCTGATTCTTCCGCCCCATCCACTGTCACGGACTTTTTACATTCGGGTTGGACATACCCGCCCAGCGCCATTGTTGTCGAACTATATGTTTGCCTTTGACAGGTACTTTTTCATAATTTTACATTAGTGATTTCGTCCTGCCATTTCCTTCTTTTAATTCTGTGCAAGTATCTACCAGTTGTGTGCTGTCACCAGATTTATTTAATATGTATAGTGAGATTATTTTAAGATCCATAAAAGGCATGCCTGAAATAACAATCAGCGGTCATAATATAAATAATCTAAGGTATGCTGATGATACAGTCTTAATCACTAAGAGTGAAAATGAGTTAAAGGAAATGTTAGACATTATAGTGAAGGAAAGCAAAAATAAAGGACTCAGCCGTAATAGCAAAAAGTTACAAATAATGGTAGCAACAAAGAAAAAGACTTCACCGCAACACACAGTAACGACAAGCTACTGAGGTTCGGACAACCTGTGTTCAATTCCAGCTGCAAGCAGTTTCCTCGAAAACACACATTCAAAACAAATGCATCTGAAATGGTTTAACCGACTGCACTAGTTTCTGCAAAAACAGGGTGACATGCAACCATTTTGATTTTGCATTTTTGGTTAGTGGCCATTAAGCAAGGTCAAACTTCAGTGCTAGCCAAGTCAGCTGTATAGGTGACAATTTCAAACGACATCACTGAAAAGAGGTAAGGCACAGTCACTTTTAACTTCAGTTCACTCGAATAAATCAGAAAAAAAAACACATATAAACCAGTCAAAACATCACAAAAACTGTTTTAGTGCTGGCACTCTCTAAAGGGTCTATGGCAATGGGTGCCATCTTTCCTGGAAGTCCCTGAAGATGTCAATATTGATAAGCTCCACGATAGCCTTTGTCAGCTCAAGGCTGGTAATCACTTTATACTCTTTTTATTTATTCTTGATACATTCCTTGAACAGGAACAAAGGTAAGACCATATCTGACTGTTGGCACCAGGACAAGGGGAATCATAGCTGATCGTTGGATCCAGGATTGGGGAATCATAGCTTATCATTGTATCCAGAATCAGTGAATCATAGCTGATCATTGGCATCAGGATTGGTGAATTATTGCTGACTGTTGGCACCAGGACATGGGAATCATAGCTTATCATTGGATCCAGGATTGGGGAATCATAGCTTATCATTGTATCCAGAATCAGTGAATCATAGCTGATCATTGGCATCAGGATTGGTGAATTATTGCTGACTGTTGGCACCAGGACATGGGAATCATAGCTTATCATTGGATCCAGGATTAGGGAATCATAGCTTATCATTGTATCCAGAATCAGTGAATCATAGCTGATCATTGGCATCAGGATTGGTGAATTATTGCTGACTGTTGGCACCAGGACATGGGAATCATAGCTTATCATTGTATCCAGAATCAGTGAATCATAGCTGATCATTGGCATCAGGATTGGTGAATTATTGCTGACTGTTGGCACCAGGACATGGGAATCATAGCTTATCATTGGCATCAGGATTGGTGAATCATTGCTGAGTGTTGTCACCAGGACAGATGAATCCTGTGTGTTACTGGGGCCTCATTATGAGGGAGGTAAAGAATAGTGACACTGTGACCTTCCAGGCATGTCGTAAGACGCAACTAAGGAGGTTGATCGATGGCTTGACAAGCTGTCATTGTAAAAAGTATTGTTATGGAAACAGCGCCATAGATTTTAGAGCTGTGATCTCTGCAATATGTGCCATTTTGGCACGCAAGGTTTCTGTTTTTGAGATTGTGGTGCTGCCCTATGTGCCGTCTTCGGCTCGAAAGGACAATAGATAGATAGTAATTTTTACTATGGAATCGTAAACATATCAATCACAGATAGGTATCATAATTAAGACTGAATGTCTTTTCTCTTCGGCATTGAAGATTTATGATCGTGCAAATTGAACTCTTTGTCCTGTTTCATGATGGAAGAGTAAGAACAACATCATGACACACAATGAGCTGGTCACAAGGTCAATGATCGTATATGCATGTGTTCTCTGATTTTCCGCCTAAACATGCGCCATGGCAGATACACTCCATCTTTGGTAGGCTGGATGTTTGTTTGACATAGGAGTTTTCCTTCTTGTAGTTATTGAGTTATTTGCGGGTCATCATCATTGTACTCCAAACATGTCCATAGGTGCTCCGATCCCTTCCTCAGCAAGTCCCGCAGTGTCCAGCGACTAACGACTCCAGTTCTGTGTTGGTTGATTAGTCTTTTTATACACCCACTAAATTTCTCATTTCTGGCTGTGTCCATCTCTTTCATCTGAAGTAGTGACGTGGACTCATGGTTGTCGAAGTCCTGTGCACTTCCAAATCTCCGAGAACATTGATGATGTCTGCCCGATCCATTGGTTGACTGTCTTCAATGACTAGTTGTGATTCTTCATCTAGTACGGATGCCTGACAGGGTTGTTAGGACCATGCTGCCTGTAGTTTCTATCTGGCTGTTTTCCCATAGCCTTTCCTTCTTCTGATAGTAACTGCTAGTCAGCAGTGACTTGTTTTCTGGGGTATCCTTTTCTGTGGATATGTAGCAGTGAGTTGAGAATGTATAACAACAGGTGAGTGAGAGAGTGAAGTCACGGGAAGGAGGTGGAAGTTTAACTCAGACAAAAACATAGAATTTCCCGTGAATAAGTGAGAGTCAAATCAGAGAAGGGGGAAAATGTAAAAGGTTTTATGATTAGTACAGTCAGACAAGAAGTGAAGCTTACTCAGGCGGACGGCTTCAGAGCCGTGCCGTGGGAGGCAGTAGCCATGACAGGCTTACCAACCTCTTTAGTTGAAGGTGAATAGTTAGGTCGAGCCAGAGTTTGAAAATGTTTTATCAGTTTTTCATTTAAGCGTTGTAAATAGATTAAACTGAGAGCAATGTTATCGGGGGGGGGGGGGGGGGGGGGGGCAGTTACCAAGCCTCCACAGTATTTAATTTCCAGTGAGTTGTGTCAAACTAAGAGTCAACCATGTTGATAATGTTAGTTGTTCAAGTGCAGAACTGCAGCTCAAGACGGTTATTTGAGTTAGCGTAAGGAGTCGATTTCAGCCAGACTAAGAAGAATTTTCCAGTATGGATGATAAAAGAACGAAAGTGATAGAGGCACGTTTGTGAAGCACAGTGTCTGAAATCGCAGATTGTGAAATGCTATAGTCATGAGAACACCTGCGCGAAAGACATTGCCTACGAAGCTAATTTTTTAGTTAGCTGAGTGGCAGTGTTCCCTAGCATTTAGCTTTTCGTGGCAAGGCGCTGTGCCACTGAGTATGGGTTCGATCCTGCTTTTGTCCATATTTTTTGTTGTTGTTGATTATTTGTCAGTTTTTCCGAGTGCTGTAAACATACCTCTTCCTCTAAATTGATTCGCTGATTATCGCCTCGGAAGTTTCCCTCTATAATACTATTCATTTATTATTATTTGTCTCCAGTCTAAACCACTGGAAACTACTATTCGTGTTGTTTCGTCCTAAATGTTTGACTGCAACGCAAGTATTCAGCCCCACCCTATCCAGGAGATACTTGTCTTAACAGTAAAAAATACAGATACACTATGTATTTCCGAGCTGTGATCACAGCCTTATGCTAAAGTCATGAGAACACCTGCATGAAAGACATTGCCTATGAAGCTAATTTTTTAGTTAGCTAAGCGGCAGTGTTCCCTAGTGTTTGGCTTTTCGTGGCAAGGTGCTGTGCCACTGAGTATGGGTTCGATCCTGCTTTGGTCCATATTTTTTTCTGTTGTTGATTATTTGTCAATTTTTCCGAGTACTGTAAACATACCTCTTCCTCTGAATTGATTCGCTGATTATCGCCTCGGAAGTCTCCCTCTATAATACTATTCATTTATTATTATTTGTCTCCTTGTTGAGGGGAGCAGGTTAACAGAATCCAGTCAATTCCAGCAATAAATCCATCAATCGAATGAATGAGAATGTGTTCAGTCAAGTCTTATTAACAGTCTCATTCGGATAATAATACTTGTACAGATAGAGCTTTGAATGCGGCTTTCACTCACATGGCTTACCCCATTGTTTATGAAGTTTTCATTATCAATATTTTAAAAAAGGTTTTAGAATTGGTCGTTGATTTTTATCAGCAGTTCCACGGCGTACAACAGAAAGCAGTCTACGGCATCAGAAAGAGTATCACACACGAGCAGGGTTTTATCATCGCACAGCGAGCTAATCAGCAAAAGACCCAAGGAAGTAAGGTCAATCTCTTGCCAGACCGATGGAACAGTTACTGTGATAACTGTTGGCAATCCTCCAAATGCGACATATCCCTGTGGAACTGTGTCCATGAAGGGCACAACGTTGCCCCCTGGTGGAGCTTCTAGCCAGCAAAGTCTAGCAAAGATACACAGGCAGGCATTCATGTTGTTTTGTGAATATTTTTTATACTATTTATCATCTGTTTTTTTTTTATGTCAATTTTTTCATATATCCTTTCTTATTTGCCTTTCAGCATTAAGAGAAGGTGTAGTTTGCAGTCTTTAGTTTTGCTGTTGGCCTCTACTACTGTTGTTTCATGGTGTCTCTAAAATCAACCCTTTCATCTGGGCTTCTCATTTCATTTGTTGATGACTCTTTCTTTGACAATTAGTTCTCTTTGATTATCTTATAGTATGGTCAAAACATTTTATCTTTTGTTTCTTTAAGATTCAACTGTATTCATTATTCCTAGCTCTTTTTTTCATGTTTGATGAATTTTTTTAAAAAAAGTTTGTTTACAGGTACCTGTCATTGTTTCATGATAGTCTTTTGATTATTGTGAAGAAACGCAAAATTAAATGGCTTGGCCTCGTGTCTCGATCACCTGGCCTGGCAAGGACCATTCTGCAAGGAAATGTTCAAAGAGTGAGTAGGAGAGGTAGGTTAAGAAAAGGATGGAAAGATAACATCAAAGAATAGGTTGACGAAATCTACCAGTAGTAGAGAAGAAGATAGAGTACACTTTACTTTTAACTTATTAAAGCTAGATTATTTAACCATCATAAACATTAAAATATACCACATAAACATTAAAATATACCACATAAACATTAAAATATACCACATAAACATTAAAATATATCACATAAACATTACCACCTCAAAATAGAAATTTCTCCTTCTCCCCCCCCCCTCAAACCCCCCCCCCCCCCCCCCCCCCCCCCCCCACCTTTCTAATTAGTACTTCCTGTGACCCCTTGAGTGTTGGATTTGTTTCCCTTTCATGTTGGATGAGACACAAACGTACACACTGTTAAAAGTAGCGGCCTTGTACAAAAGGGGTTTTTTCTTTTATTTAGCTAATTTTCAAGAAATTTTTTTTTTTTTTTTTTATTTTACGTTTTTTTTTCCTTTGATGGGGGAAATCTTCCTTTTTGGCTGCTTGTGAGACATCAAACTAACCTTTGTAATATGGGATAGCCAGCGAACAACGCTAAAAGGGAGTCAAACATACAGCTGGACTGATTGCCAGTAGACAATGTAACAACCTGGGTAGCCACGTTGCATTGTGGTTGAATCTCAGGCCATAAATCTAATCTAAGCTAAGAAATGATTACAGCATCCGATTCTCAAGTCTTCTTAATGATTACAGCATCCGATTCTCAAGTCTTCTTAATGATTACAGCATCTGATTCTCAAGTCTTCTTAATGATTACAGCATCCGATTCTCAAGTCTTCTTGGGTAAACACACAGCTGTGTAGCAAAAGTTTTTAAAAAAATATTATTTTCCGAACTCCAAATGTAATAATTGAGTGGTAGTAATTTTTACTACAGTATCATGAGAACATGACTCACATATAGGTTACATAATCTAGGGTTTAAGTAAGAAAAGTTACTCAAAAGAGTCATTTTAAATTATGAATTTCTTGAGAGCTATGATTACAAAAGTAAGTGAAAGAAAGGTATTGTAAGAAATAGATTGCTTGTAAAAGTTAGAAAAATGTGTACTCAGAAAGTGAACCAGGATTCTACTGGAATTTTCCCAAGGGAGATATCAGAGCACCCATGGAGTCATCCGGTGTGCATTGATGATGATTCAAACAACAAACAAACAAATAGCAATTATAAAATGTGCTCAGAAATTGTGGACCAGAAGATCACAAGAAATTTCCAGTCAGTGGATTCCAGAAGAAAGGTGAAAGAGACGGGTCAGAAACAACTGGCACGGGACCGTGAAAACAATGGTGATCGTGCGGACCAGACTTGTTGGGTGGGTCCAGTTTATGCTTGCCATGCGTGTATCTTGGAGGAACCTGTCTGTTACCCCTTAAGTCACCACAAAATGTGTAGACCACTGAATACTTGGTTGGTCTTTAGCCAGAGGTAGTGAAGAGTCTATGGTGTTGCCTTAATAATGTGCTGGCTTTGTGAACAAGAGTTCAAATGCAGTTTTGGGCTCTCCAGTCAACCCAACTAATAAAGAAATGGTTATATTACTCTTTGGGAGCTGAGCTATAGCTCAGTGGTTGGTGAACTGGACTACAAAGGACAAAAGGTAGGGTTCAATCTCAATCAACTGCTTCCGGTTCACCCATCCTTTAATGGGTACCGGATTTTTTTTCTGGGAAAGTAAAGCAGGGGCATAATACCGACTATATTACCCCAAAAACCATGTGCTGAAGGTCTGTAAAATTTATGGTCATTAACACCATATTCCCTATACGCCACTTGGTGTGACAGGGGTACTTTACTTTACTTATATGACTCTTTGAGTTGAGGAAACAGCACTGACTGTGAATATGAGCACTGGCCCCCTCGCCTCCAAATTCTGTGACCTAAATTATATATTTCACTCACCTGTGACATAATATAGGAGCTGAGTGGTGAGTGTGCCCGTTTCCTGATCAGAGGGACCTGGATTCATTTCCTAGAAGTGACATTTTTTTTCAGACCGACAAGGCTCCATGGTTCATCCAGCCTCTAAAAATGGGTACCAGAGAATCTTCTGGGAAGTAAAGATGATCTGGCATCATACTGACCACATCACCCAAAAATATACTGTGGTCATGGGAAAATACGGTCACCAGAACAATATTCCTCAGATGTGAAGGGAACCTTTACTTTACTACTTTGCTGTTATAGCATATGTCGCTGGACTACTTTGGCCAGGAAAAAGAAGAATTTCTGTGCCTAGTTATGTAGTTAGTGCATTTTACCACTCTTTTTATGATGGTAATTAGTCTGTCTTATCTGTCAGGCGAGTCTCATTGAAGGACCAAAGCTCAACCACAGCTCACTCCCAGACTCTTGGAGCAAGCTCCCACAACAGTGTTGGAACCTCCACTGATAACTTTGGCTCTGTAAGTTATTGTTTTATTTTTATGGTTTCCTATCATGAAATGTATTTTTGTGGTTTGCTGTCATGAAATGTATTTTTATGGTTTCCTATCATGAAGTGTATTTTTGTGGTTTCCTATCATGAAATATATTTTTATGGTTTCCTATCATGAAATGTATTTTTGTGGTTTCATGTCATGAAATATATTTTTATGGTTTCATATCATGAAATGTATTTTTATGGTTTCCTATCATGAAATGTATTTTTGTGGTTTGCTGTTATGAAATGTATTTTTGTGGTTTCCTATCATGAAATGTATTTTTGTGGTTTCCTATCATGAAATATATTTTTGTGGTTTCCTATCATGAAATATATTTTTATGGTTTCCTATCATGAAATGTATTTTTGTGGTTTCCTATCATGAAATATATTTTTATGGTTTCCTATCATGAAATGTATTTTTGTGGTTTCCTATCGTGAAATGACTAATTACTCAACATTCTTGCAAAGTGCAGAAACATAGACACCAAAAAAGAATAACAGAAAAGAACATTGAAGTCTTTGAAATAAGGATTTATAAATGTTTGGTAGACAGAAGAGAAAATTACAGTTTTTGAAATAAGGATTTATAAATGAATTTGGTAGACAGAAGAGAAAATTACAGTTTTTGAAATAAGGATTTATAAATGAATTTGGTAGACAGAAGAGAAAATTACAGTTTTTGAAATAAGGATTTATAAATGAATTTGGTAGACAAAAAAGGAAAAAAATATAAGCAAATACAATAATTTTAAAATAATTTTTGAAAGAACTGAAAAATTAAGGTGTGAACTATTTAACTCTGTTTGAACAAGACAATTGAAAACTCTTTTGTCACAAAGGTTTTTTTTAAAAAATGTATGTGCTTTTGTGTTTTATTTCAGCCGGACTCAGTTCGTGATGGGGTTCAGCTGTTCTGTGAGAAGCACTTTACTAAGATCAAGAACTTCATCCTCAAGCTGAATGCAACTATACCCCTGCCAGTCAAATGCAGTGTCGTCAGTAAGTTCTTGGCAATACGATTTGATAGGTTTATTTTTAGGATACTTGTCGTGGGTGGCATGATTTTGGTGTGGAGATGGGGAGATAGTGATGTCTTTCATTATCTCTCTATAATCTTTATCTGCATTTGTTTTACTTTTGTTATCACTAGATTTATGTGAGAAAGGAGATGAGCTGGCAAAGGAAGGTGCAACAAACATCCAGATACAGCAGTTATATACCATCAGAAGAAATACATAAATCAATCAGAAGAGACCACAAGCCCCAAATCTGGATGCCCTTCTTAATATGAATAGATGGGAACAAGTTATCATTATATGCCTCAGAACAGCGCATAATTGACTCCAGTCACATGTATATTCAAGATGATTGTTTCTTCCTAATATTAAAATTTAGCTCTTTTTTTTGCTTAGCATTCTTTCAGAACGTATTTATTGCTCTTCTTAGCTGTCCATGGTATTCTCAACATGCTTCTGTGAAACCACATTTCTTCAGTCTCCAGTAATTTTCTTGTCTGTCGTCCTATTGTCTATGATTTACATCTATATGTTAAGACTGGCTCTATAAAATATTTAAGAACTCATTTTCTTGTTTCTATTGTCAAAAATGGATTGCACAGTATCTTCCTCATTTTTTGGAAAGCTGCTTCTGCCTGAGCCATTCTGTTGTGGACAACATCAATACAGTACCAAAATAAGTTGTATGGAGATAACATCAGCTGACCAATACTTTCTTCAAACTTATTGACTTTGACATCTGGAGGTATACGCAGCAGAAGAAGAAAGACCTCTTACAGACCATACTCATTGAAGCAGACAACACAGTGAGAAACACTCAAGCTGATAGTTAACAGACATACATCCTCAGCTGAGCAGACTACCTGGTGATGAACTATATTTTATCATTTGTTTGGAAAAGATAGTCAGCATTTGCTTGCTTGAGTTCACCCGATCACTAAAGGAGTACACCTCTTCATCATCCGTCCTTAAAAGGACATTACATGGCATGTATACGTTGTGTTGTGGTTTGTCTGACAGCTTCCAGCTCTGGTGCTGGGAGGTGACTTTGCCCTGGTTAGTCAGTATGAAACATCATGCTATATTTCACTATCAACTGCAAAGGTGTGTAACTTTTTGTTATGTTGCATTGTTAAATTGCAAATTTATGTAACTTTAATCTTGCACTTTTAATTGCAGTGTTAACTTTTATTTTTGTTAAAGTTGCATTATTTGTAAAGTTGCGTAACTTTTTTCTTTATTCAGATGGAAAACATAAGAGGTATCTGAAACTCCATTTTGAATGTGCCAACCAATCAGAACAGTGTCTTTACAATGGTTCTCATTTCATGTTGAACACACGTCTACCAAAGCTTTGGGTTCACCTCATGTTTCTTTCCGTGCAGGTAATGCACCCCTGCTACCATGTGGGTAAGACTTTTTTAGTCAAAGGCCAATGAAGGCAACTGTTAAGACAACTGACAGGAGGTAATGGGAAACCACAGTCGTAAGCTTTAGTAGGTAATGGGAAATCACAGTCGTAAGCTCTAGTAGGGCATTGAAAACCAGTCATAAGCTTTAGTAGGTGATTGGGAACCACTGTCATAAGCTTTAGTAGGTGATGGAGAACCACATTCGTAATATCTAGTCATCATCATCATCATGTACTATACCAGTTGGTGTAGGTGATCATGTCCCTCCACAATCTTCTATCTACAGTGCATCGTATCAGTTCTGTTGTTGACTGTTTTCCATGCCATGACACCAAGCTATCCAGTATTTTCTCTGTTTGTCGTCCGCAATATATTTTTCCTAAGCTCTAGTACGGCATGGGAAACCACAGCCGTAAGCTTTAGTAGGTGATGGTTATAGAAAACCACTGTCATAAGCTTTAGTAGGTGATGGTTATAGAAAACCACTGTCATAAGCTTTAATAGGTGCTGGTTATAGAACCACTGTCATAAGCTTTAATAGGTGATGGTTATAGAAAACCACTGTCATAAGCTTTAAAAGGTGATGGTTATAGAAAACCACTGTCATAAGCTTTAATAGGTGATGGTTATAGAAAACCACTGTCATAAGCTTTAATAGGTGATGGTTATAGAAAACCACTGTCATAAGCTTTAATAGGTGAGATCTGATGTCTGGCCCTGTCTGGGTAGTGAGATATGATGCCTGGCCCTCTCTGGGTAGTGAGATCTGATGTCTGGCCCTCTCTGGGTAGTGAGATCTGATGTCTAGCCCTCTCTGGGTAGTGAGATCTGATGTCTAGCCCTCTCTGGCTAGTGAGATCTGATGTCTAGCCCTCTCTGGCTAGTGAGATCTGATGTCTGGCCCTCTCTGGCTAGTGAGATCTGATATCTAGCCCTCTCTGGGTAGTGAGATCTGATGTCTAGCCCTCTCTGGGTAGTGAGATCTGATGTCTAGCCCTCTCTGGCTAGTGAGATCTGATGTCTAGCCCTCTCGGAAAAAGGCAGAAATACAGGAGGTCCCGTGCGCATTCTACTCACGTTGAAGAACCCTCGACATTTTGAAATTGTAAAGAGTTGTCTAAAAATGGCCGCTGCCCAGACAAAATTAATAGGAAAACATCTTCCCAAAACATTAAAAACATGAGAGTATCTCTGAAGTACAACTTTGTTAACCTCAGACGGAAGATGTATAAAAGAGGTGAGATGCAGAATGGCTCAGGCAAAAGCAGCTTTCCAAAAAATGAGGAAGATACTTTGCATTCTATTTTTGACAATAGAAACAAGATAAAGAATTCTTAAATGTTATATAGAGCCAGTCTTAGCATATGGATGTGAATCATGGACAATAGGACAACAGACAATAAAATCACTAGAGTCTGTAGAAATCTGGTTTTACAGAAGAATGTTGAGAATACCATGGACAGCTAAGAAGAGTAATGAAAATGTTCTGAAAGAAGCCAAAGCAAAAAGAGAGCTAATTTCCAATATTAGGAAGAAACAATCATAATTTTTTGGCTATGTAATGAGAAGAGAACAGCTGGAATATATTGTAACAACTGGAAAAATTGAGGGGCGAAGAGATAAAGGTAAGCAAAGAGAAAAAATACCAGGCAGCTTAAGAGAATGGCTTGGCAGAAGGTCAACAAAAGAAATGAAAAATAACTGTCGAGATAAAAAGTTGTGGAGAAACATGATCACCTACGCCAGCAGGCCCGGTACTTGATGATGATGATCTCTGAAGTCGAAGAATATCTGCCTTTATGGCGGGGGATACCTGAGCACATGGCTGCCAGTGTGGAAAATAGGAAAAAAGTGATATCTGTACAAAATTCAGTCCCACTGGACTTTGCTAGAGATGTAAAGCTAGTGGATGCAAACAAACAAGAAGATAGAAAACAGCCTGGGAGATAAGATCAGAAATAAAGAACAGAGAAAATAGGTAATAATAATTTCCATCATAGAATAAATTGGACCCTAGATGCAAGAATAATAAGAAAAATAACCTCTACTGAGATGAGATGTGTTAGACGAATGATAGGAAACAGTCTGAGAGACAAGATCAGAAATAAAAAACTGAGAAAATAGGTAATAATAATTTCCATCATAGAATAAATTGGACCCTAGATGCAAGAATAATAAGAAAAATAACCTCTACTGAGATGAGATGTGTTAGACGAATGACAGGAAACAGTCTGAGAGACAAGATCCGAAATAAAGAACTGAGAAAATAGGTAATAATAATTTCCATCATAGAATACATAAAGCGACAACAGATAAAATAGTTTAGCCATTTTATAAGACAGAAAGACCAAAACACAACACAACAAACCTTTAATAAACATTGCAAGAACAAGAGACTCAAGGGCTGACCATGAAATCGATGGATTGATGGAATATTAGAAACACTAGGAAGCATATGTAATGAGAAGAGATAATTACCGAATAGCAAAACAAGCCCTCATGTGGGAAACAACAGGTAAGAGGAAAAGAGGAAGACCCAGAGAGATACTGAGAAGAACACTGATAAGAGAGGCAAGAGCAGCAGGAATTGGCTCCCTCAATGAGATAGAGCTGCTTGCACAGAACAGAGACAAATGGCGAGAATTGATAAAATATCTTACAAAGAATTGAAAACTGCTAGAATAAAAATTTAGATAAGAGAAGAAATATCTTGGTCTACGCCCTATGGGCCAGCTACGGCTCGAAAGGTCAATAGATAGATAGAAAGGAAGCATAACAGTAGTAGAGATCTAGAGAAGAGCAAAAGACCCCAAATTGTATCTCCCATCCTCACTGAAAGGCAAATGAGGAAGGAAAGAAGTGACAAATTATATGTAGTTTTGAAAAATTGAGATGGGCAACTGTGTGGTCTAGAAGTAGAACTGGGTTGAATTCCCACTATAGGTGTGGGCCCTATAGTTAGAAAGGTTAGTCTGTTACAGGTGGAATGGGGTTTTTATCACCTTTGTTGCTCGCTGATCCTTTCATGAGCAATAGCTATGAGTCACTGAGTCATGTATTTATGCCTCCTCCATTTGGATAAATTTGTAAAAATAAATGTCATATAAATTGGAATGCTGATTTGAGCATTATATTTTGATTAGCCCTAGGTTACAATACTGTTGTCGGAGTTACCATCTCAAAATACAAACTCTTAAAATTTGACAGTTTACTGCATGCAAACATCCCACCCACCCTAACCCTTCCTAATTACTAATTCCGGTGACCCCTGAGTGTTGAATTTGTTTTATTTGATGTTGGATCACTCACAAACATGCGCACCATAAAAAGTACTACTCTATCATACAATAGAAGCTGATTTTTTTTATTTTCACTAATTTTAAAAAAATTCGTTTGCTTTTTTTTTTTGCCTTATGACGGGGTAAATCTCCTTGGCTGTCGGCGCATATATTAAACAAACCTTTGTAACACAGGATATCCAGTAAATGATGCTAAGAGGAAGCTGAACATATGGCTGGAATGATGGACTTCCGGCCGCTGTGTCAATAGATAACATAACATCTCCGGTAGCCACATCACTATAGGATTGAATTTTAGGCCATCTTCTTCGACCTTTCAGCTCCCTGTAGAGCATTAGGTCTTCAACAAACACTTTCCAAGTCATTCTGTTTCTTGCCATTCTTTTAACATCATTCCATGTCTTCCCCATCATCTTCATCTCTGCTTCTATCTGTCTTCTCCAAGAATTCCTTGGTCTTCCTCTTTGTCTTTTCCCCTGGGGATTCCAAAAAAGGGCCTGTTGTGTCACCGTCTTCACTGTATCTCTTTATCCACTGGTATTTGACTGGTACATTTACATAATTCTATGTTATTGAATTTGTCCTGCTATTTCCATCCTTTTATTCTGCATAAGCACCCATTAATGAAAGTCTGTATCTTCATGTTTGTCAATTTTGTTGTTCTCCATGTTTCACATCCATATAATAGGACTGACTTAACATTGGAGTTGAAAATGTTTATTTTTGTATTTAACCAAATTTCTTTGGATTTCCATGTTTCCCAGTGCAACAAAAGCTCCTCTTGCTTCGTGAAGTTTATTCGGCTTATTTTTTTACAGTATGGGATAGCCAGTCCCATGCCCAACCCTCCTTTCTCACCTCTTATGAACATGCCAGGTAGGGTACAGCGCCACTATTCTTTACTCCCCTTTCGGGCCCCGGCAGCGCACGAGCGAATTTTAGGCCATAGATAGAACCTAATTCAGGAAATGATTACAGCATCTGATTCCCATGTCTCTGCTATGGTAAACACACAGCTGTGTATCAAAAGTTCAAAGAAAATATTATTTTCCGAACTCCAAATTTAACAATTAAGTGGCAGTAATTTTTACCAGGGTATCGTTAAAAACATGACTCACAGATAGGTATTATAATCTAGGGTTAAACAACACCTAATTGTATATGTTTGTTGTACATTTCAGGCACATTCAAGACGCGCTCTCAGTCAGCGAGATCCAGACATCAGTTGTCTAAAAGCCTGCTGGGATGCTCTAAAAGGAGATACTACAAACAGTTTTCTAACATTGGTGACTTCTAGTTTTCCTTCACAGAAGGTATGTTATCAGTCATCATCATCATCATTGAGTGCGGTCTCTGCATCGAAGGTGGATTACCATGGAGCACCATTCCGCTCTGTCTTTTGCTTTGATGGTGCAGGTTGTCATAGGGTGACTTGTCCACCTTTTGATGTTACTCGTCCATGTTAGTCTGGTTTTGCCTCTTTTACCTTGTATTTTCCCTTCCAAGATTACTTTTAGTAGGCTGCTGTGTCGTTTAACATGCCCCAGAAATCTCATGTGTCTTGTTCTGAAATGTCAGTACTCTCTCTCTCTCTCTCTCTCTGCGTTCAGGACTAAATCAGAGTAAGGATTCCAGACTCTCATATGAGGTCAGCTGTCAGGCTAAGTGTGTTGATCGCCCCCACAGACAGAACATCACAATTAGAGTCTGTCAGATCCACTCTGACTGAACACCCGTTAATACGTTGCACTGTGTTCTGCGCCAGTGGCCCAGTGCATCCGATTTCAGCCAGCATTTTATTCGGGTTTGCTTTCCCTAGCCTTTGATTGTCCCCAATCTTCCTGCAAGGCAGCAGATGATCTTTTCTGTAGGGGGATTCTGCCCTTAGATGGTAGGCCCTCCCAGGTTTACGAGCACCATCTGCCCGAGTCACTAAAGGTGACTAACACAGACACGGACACACAAAGATGTGAGATGTGACTAACACAGACATACACACACAAAGATGTGAGATGTGACTAACACAGACATGCACACACAAAGATATGAGATGTGACTAATACAGACATGCACACAGCGATACGAGGCATGACTAACACTGACACACATCAAGATATATGACACATGACTAACATAAACATGCACATAAAGATATGAGATATAAATGACATTAACATGCACACACAAAGATATGACACATGCCTAACATAGACATGCACACAAAGATAAGAGATATGACTAACATAGATATGCACACACAAAGATATTAGATGGGACTAACATAGCCATGCACACACAAGGATATGAGATGTGACAAACACAGACATGCACACACAAAGATATGAGATATGACTAACATAAACATGCACACAAAGATATGAGATATCACTAACCCAGACATGCACACACAAAGATATGACATATGACTAACACTGGTACACACTAAGATATGAGATATGACTAAACACAGACACACATAAAGATATGAGACATGATTAACACGGACACACCGAGATATGAGATATGACTAACATGACACACACCAAGATATGAGCCATGGCCAGCACACACAAGCTAAGATATGAGCCATGGCTAGGACAGAAACACAGCAAGATATGAGCCATGGTTTCACTAAAAAACACCAAGAAATGAACCATGTCTAGCACAGAAACACATTAAAGTGTCCATATGCTTGGGCTTGTTGTAGTCGGCAGACTCTTCTGAACGTGGGAATCACAGGTTTCGTTAAACAGTTGTCCGGAGTTTTGAGAGTGCAGTCTGACCCATAGAACGTTCTCTTGCATGTATGCATGTACAGATTCCCGATCGACTGTTGACAGGTGTCGTTGAAACAGTTGTCCGTACATTTGAGAGTACATATGATGTCACAGCCATCAGAACACATCTGTTCGCACTGTAGCCCAACATTACCATCTGGACAAGTGTCATTACAGGTATAGCCAAGATGTTTACAATGTAGGCATTTTCCAGATTTTTCCTCAAATAAAGGACAGACACTGAGACAAGACCCGGAACAGTCGTGTCCATAGATCCCATGTGAACAGTAGCCGTGACAAGTACCGATGATGACATTGCAGCCTTTACTACACCCACTACACACTGCACAAAACGACAAGACTGCTCGTCCAGACAATAGGTGTCTGTAAATGTTTGCACCTCACATACCGTCAGTGCAAAGTCGGCCTGCGAAATGGTCGGTGAGAACTCAATCTTAATGTGTGCCATTGACGTTTGTGTTTTGACTACAATAGTGTTCACAGATAAATTAGGGTAGGATATATCATTATACTGGAACACTACTCCGCCACTGTCAGAGAAAGCCCTTAGAGTGTCATTCTTTACCCGAATCATAGTGCTAGCTCGATGATAGATTCGAATGATGTGAGTCTTCTGTGGCGTTGCAAAGTTCAGATACCAGTAAACAGAATTGGTTCCACTTCTCCATTGTGTGTGTGTGCAGTCATTGTCATAGAGATTGGTCTTTGTTTGCTATTAACTGCGGCCTCTGGTCCACATCCGTCTCCTGTATAACAAGCATCAAATGTTTTGTGCATTAAATCGGTCTGGTTTGTGTTCTGTTTGAGAGCCAGTTTCCGACCCCCGCCAATGTAGTTGGAGCAGATATTTGCAACTATCGCCCTTTCAATCCGTAACTTGTTGATCAGACCAGCCCCAGGGCAGAAGGCATCAATCTCGTGCGGACTAACTACAAACCTTGATACATTGTTACATGAGGCAGAACCATTCAGTTTTATCGTGAAACTGTCCGGATATTTTAAGTCATTCGCATAAATCCTAAACCAGGAGCACGGCAAAGATTGATTGAGAGTTGCCTCAACTGATGTAGAATCTGTGTGTGGATTACATGAGGTGTCGTTGCCATCAAACAGGAAAGTAGGTTCAGATTTTTGGGCATATTTGCAAACAAAATCCAAGTACTGACACTGGGGTCCGAAAATTTTGTGCTGACAACTGTCATTGTTTGGGTATGTCCCTGTAGTTTTGTCACAAACTAAGCCATTATAGCAGTGACATTGTAACGTACAATTTGTCCCAAACCAACAGGCTGCACAAGTAAGGTCATTAGCTTCCATTGTTGCTAACGAAGCTAGGGAATAAAGACTTGATCTACAGCGATGGTTAACGAACTGTGTACACACATTTATTATCAAACCCGTGTTTACATTTCAAAAAAATCCGCCATCTCACTGTGGTAACAGATAGCGTGAAATTCTCTAACAGAATGAGATAAACCGTTGAAGACAAGGAAAGTCAACATTGTTTACATGGCTTGGACGCAAGAAGCGTCCATTTTGGTGCGTCCCGTGACGTCAATCAAATGTCAGTACAATGCACTATCACATATCATGATATTTTTTAAATTGTGTTTTAAGAACTTATTAATGGAAAAAACTGGGTATCTAAAAATGAGGAGAAATGAAACAAAATATATATAGAAAAAATGGTATACTTAAAGCTTCACGTAACATTTTATTCTCCATTACTTTTCATTTCTCTTTCTAGTTCAATTTTTTTATTATTTATTTTAAATACATATTTGTACGGGTGTTGTATGTTTGTTCCTGTTGAAGGCCTTTGCGCCGAAACGTCGTTCTGATTTGTGGTGTCCACTTGTTACGTGAAGCTTTATCCATACTATTTTTTTCTATGTATATCTTTTTTATTTATCCTCACTATTAACTTCACTGCAGCTTCCAAATTTTGATGCATTTTTGTGCATTTCTTTGCCTTACCCCATCTAAAAATGCTCTTACAGCTTTTAACCATTTCTTGGGTCTATCAGAGTTTATTAAGATAAACAATAAAACATCCAAAGCTAAACAACACATGATAAACATACTGGATATGCTACTTTTACTCCCAGCTCCCTTCGTAACCCCCTAGTCTATCTATTTGTCTGTCTGTCTACATATCTTCCTACCTACCTTATCTTATCTGCCAACCTGCCTATCTATTTGTCTGTCTGTCTACATATCTTCCTACCTACCTTATCTTATCTGCCAACCTGCCTATCTATCCTTTGAAGCAGAAAATTGAACATAGAACAGAAATTCTAGACTTTCCATGTTCGACAATCTTTGCTATCTACTGTCAGTTTAAAGAAAATACTATTTTCGGAACTCCAAAATGTAATATTTAGTGTTCGTAATTTTTATGAAGGTGTTATAGAGATGTGACTCGCTGGTTAGGTGTTGTAATATAAGTCTATATAAGTTAAATGTTTTGTTTATCATCGTCATCATCATGTGCCATACCAGTTGGCGTAGGCGATCATGTCCTTCCACAATCTTCTATCAATCGTGCATCGTACCAATTCTGCTGTCGACTGTTTACCTTGCCATGACAAAAAGCAATCTAGTATTTTCTCTCTTTGTTGTCCATGATCACTCTTTCACTGTATTTTTCCAGTTATAACCAAGTATTCCAACTTTCCTCTTCTCATGATGTGCCAAAAAAATGTTGATTGCTTCTTTCTGATGTTTTTTAGGAGCTCTCCTTTTGTGTTGGCCTCTTTGAGAATTTCCTAGTTGGTCTTTTTAGTTGTCCAAGGAACTTTCAACATTCTTCTGAGAAATCCCATCTCTGTAGCCTCTAATTGTCTTTTTATTTGTTTGTTTACTGTCCATGATTCGCTTCCATAGGTCAAAATTAGCTCTATATAGCACTGATGAATTCTTTGTTTTGTTTTTGTTTATATGTTCACATTTATCTGTCCATTCAGGACCAGTTAGTACTGTTGCATGAGTTACACCAGCTGCGATACTTTGATGTGTTTGAGCTCAATGCTGCCAGGGAGCACTGGGCTTGTTTTATTTGCAATCATCCTGAGAAGCTGTCAGAATTTCTGAATGATGGCTATCCAGAAATTGCAGTAAGTTCAAACATTATTTCCTCAAAATCACTCCTTTCATTGATTTAAAACTCAGATAAACTCTTTTGACATTTATGATTACTATATTGAAATATAAGGTTGTTACAAATGATTCATTGAGTCTTTGAAGTCCTTTAATATACAAGCAATTAACTCCTGATGTCCGTGGGAACGCTGTCATGGTTACTTACTTACTTACATTTTGTCAAGCGAACGCTGACATGGTTACTTTTATTTTCTTTCGTTATAGTAAATACTACACATTTTAAGCTACCACATTCGCAAGGGATTTAACTCTAATAGAATTTCCTGTCTTTAGACATGCTTAGATTGATCCAGCGTGTGCTATTTTATTCACAAAATCGTTGAAATTTGTGTTTTGAAAAATCTTTAATCAGTTGATTCATGTTTAGAAGTGAAAAATAGCTATCAGGAGTGAAGTATCTATTGCTCCTAAACATGATTTATTATTAACAGCAGAAAAAGCTAGAGAATCATGTTTGAGAACTTTGAATGTGATATTGTTATTAGTGACTTTAGAATGTACTCTTGGATTAAAATGGACACCCACTTTGGGTAGGTGAGTATGTACCATTTTTTATTAACATTTTTTTTTTTACAAAATTTGTATTCTTAAATTCTTATTCTTCATTTTTTTTTCAACATATTGTTGCTGATTATGAATCTGTCCCTTTTTCCCTTTAAACTGATGCCTAATACATATGTCTATGACTTGTTATGGTGAAAATATGAAAGATTTAGTGCAAGAAGTATTTTTCAGGAAGTACAAATCATGGCCACTTTGGCAAGGTCGAAAAACATGGACAGGAAGAGTTAAGTCAGTGATTGAAATCCTCAACAAAGCAGTATTCAGGCAGCCATTGAGCTGATTCCCAGGGGGTGCAAATGTAAAAATGACAAACCATACTGGCCAGAAGAACTTACTTCCTTTTACTAGTTTTTACTTTGGGAAGCCTCAGTAGCCTTATTGGGAAAACCACTTGTCTATGCTACCAATGTTTGGTCAACCAGTGTTAAATTCCCGCTGGAAGCAAGAGTTGTACTTGTGGTTGGAAAAAAAATACCCCGCAGTCGACCCAGCCGTTGGCAGAAATAGGTACCAGGTTAGTACTCTGGGATGGTGAGGAATGTTACCTCGCTTCGTGAGTTTCAATGCTTGAAGCGGTATTATCCAGAAGTCTTCAAACACTTTGGATAGGCGGCTGAGCACATATGGGTGAAAACTCACCTGCTAAAATACAGATTCAAGTCTTGTACTTTACCTTTACTTAAGAACAAAATTGATTGCACCAGAGATATAGTGAAGAGGGGACAAACAACTGAAGCTAACATTTCACTTAAAGTAACTGCTGCAAAATACAAATATACAATGAATCAGACGACAAGAGAATGCTGAAAAGGAAAAGATAAAAAAAATATAACATACAAGCTCTGAATTTCACTCTTTTGTGCTAATCATGTAACGAAAGCGAAAATCTCAAATTTAAAAAAAAGTGCACATACAGACTTTCTAGTAACATACCGTATAGTAGCAAAACTTCATATACAAAATGGCATCCAAGCAGCAGAATGTTTTTATGTTTTAGAATATAAGAAGTGTTGTTGCTACTATAAATAGTGTGTTTCAAAGACAGTACAAAACAGAACCATAAAGTAGAGGCGAAGGCGCACCTTACAGTAGCTGAGCTAGAAGTCAGCGACCCACAACTGATGGCTTGTGCCAGGATCAGTGAACCAGAACCATCCAGACCCTGCTCCACCTCTCCGTGGTGCCTCCAATAACAGACTAACCTGTCTAGTCTGGCCAGGTTAATAGGGATCGAAGAGGGAAGACAACCTGGTACTCAAAAATAACATGCTGAAGTTGGATGTGTTGGGCCTAAAGGCGTAAATATCAGTTATACTGGAAACAACAACACAACGCAGGCATGTCCCTTAACGTCTTTTTAAGGGAGGATGACAAAGAGGTGTATTCCTTTGGTCATCGGGCGAACGCAAGCAAGCAAGAACCATCAAGTCAACAGATCATTCTGCCATGGTATAAACAGTTTGTTGCGACTCCACTACTGTCTGTCATTAAAATGCTGTGAACTTGGTATTATATATGCTGTTGTTCCAGACATTAAGATGACATGGGGTTGTTCCGAGTCGCCAGATTTGAAATGGGCTTGTCCTATAACACAGGACAAGAATTCCTCACCTTGTAGACACTATGAATAGGCTGTTTATTCAACTTGTTGGCTTATATCTCCGATCAATTAAATAATTTTCACTCTTTCTTCAGACTCGGCTATATTTTTACACTCTTGTAGTTTATTCATCATGGCCTTGGAGGGGTGAGCTTCTTTCTTTCAACTCACTTGACCAGATTGTGTTTCCTGTTTTATAGACCACCATAGATCTTGGTCAGTTCTGATTCACTTAGTGCCATTGATCCTATGGGAGCTTCTGACCGCTCAGGTGTTGTGCAAGTCTGGTTTTGCTCCTTCCCAATCAATACAATGCATTGAGACAAAAAATCAACAATTCGTATCAAACAGCATCATCATGTATCTTGAACATATTATGTGGTATCATCATCATCATCAAGTACCATGTCTGCTGGCATAGGTGATCATGTCTCTCCTCATCTTTTGATCTCAACGGTTATTTATCATTTCTGTTGTTGACTTTCTGCCAAGCCATTCTCTTAAGCCGTCTGGTATCTTTTTTCTTTGCTTCCCTCTATCTCTTCGTCCTTCAATTTTCCAGTTGTCACAATATATTCCAGCTGTTTCCTTCTCAATATGTGGCCAAAAAATGATAATTGTTTCTTCCTAATATTGGAAATTAGCTCTCTTTTTACTTTGGCCTCTTTCAGAACATTTTCATTACTCTTCTTAGCTGTCCATTTTATTCTCAACATTCTTCTGTAAAACTACATTTCTACAGCCTCCTGTGATTTTCGTGTCTGTTGTCCCATTGTCCATGATTCACATCCATATGGTACAAGTAAATGTATTTTATTTTTGCTTTACTCTGTTTCATACTCAAATTGTTCTCTTGTTCATTTCTGCAATAATAATTCCTCTTAAATTTTGCAATACATTATAAGTTGTCAGGAACGAAAAAAATCTCACCAGAATTTCTAATTCTTTGTTCAGTTTATTATTCTCTTTCATTTCAACCTAGGGTCAATTGAAAGAGAAGAAAGGAAAGTGGAAATTTCTGAAACGGTGGAAAACTCGATACTTTACGCTTTCAGGGGATTCGATTACATACAGCAAGAGTAATGCGGTATGATTTTCTTGTATTATTGCTGAGTTATTGAATGTGTTACAGTGTTGGCGTGTCCCATTCTCCAGGGACATGTACAATTATCATGTCACAATTACTCAGGTAGGGACCTGAAATAGTTCAGTGGTTAGTGAACTGGACTACAAAGATGGCTACCGGGTTTACCAGATTTTTTTTCTGGAAATGTAAAGCCCCATGGGCATAATACCGACCACATTACCCCAAAAATCGTGTGCCGAAAGTCTAAAAAAATTATGGTCACTAACACCATATTTCTTAAATGCCATTTGGTATGATGGTGCACTTTACTTTTTTTTTTATTTAATTACTCAGGTCCATGTCAGTGCAAGGTCTAGAGATGTTTTTAAGCACACCAGTAATGAGGTTATTACAGTAGGTCTGGGCATGTTTTTATACACACCAGTAATGAGGTTATTACAGTAGGTTAAGGCATGTTTTTAAACACACCAGTAATGAAGTTATTACAGTAGGTCTAGGCATGTTTTTAGACACACCAGTAATGAAGTTATTACTGTAGATCTAGGCATGTTTTAAACACACCAGTAATGAGGTTATTACAGTAGGACTAGAAGGAAGTACAGTGGAGTCTCTGACTTTGAACATTTCAGAGTTACAATGCTAAATCTGAACAAATTTATATCCAGAGTTTGACCGATGCTTCTACGTCAAACCAAGCTCCAGCCTGCTGAAGACGGAGTATGTCAGCCAAAGCGCAGGATTAGGGGAAAACTCAGGAAATGAGCATATACAAGTACTGACCATGAGACCAGCTCGTCGTGTGTCATGTTGTTGTCCTTGCAACCAACCTCCAATCATGAAACTGGACAAAGAGTCAAGTTTGTATGATCACAAGACTTTGAAGAAGTAGAAAAAGAAGAGAAAGATGTTATTACATTTGAAATTTACAGTGCGCAGGTGTGGTGAGAAATAGGGAATAATAGAACAAAGAAGTATGTGTTAGCACTCTGAAAAATTGACAGACAAACAACAATAGAAAAAAAAACGAAGAACAATATATGGTCCGAAGTGGGATCGAACCCGTACTCAGTGGCACCGCGCCTTGCCACGAGAAGCCGAACGCTTGGCACACTGCCACGCAGCCAACTAAAACATTGGCTATTGTAGCAGTGTCTTACACGATGACGTTCTCAATGACTATAGCATAGGGTAACGATCACAGACCGGAAATAAATTGTATATTTGTACTTTCCTATTAATGCAAGTATCTCCCAGTAGGGCTGAATACTTGTGTTGTAGACAAACATTTATTGGACGAAACAGCACGAATAGTAGTTTCCAGTGGTTATATACTGGGTACAAATAATAATACATAAATATTATTATATGGGGAACTTCCGAGTAGTGTATGTGTATTCCGAGTATGTGGTGAGAAATATCTGGAAATGGTTTATGTTTTGTGTTCAAGTTTTCTCTTGTGTTACGCACATGTTTTCAGTGCTTTTTTTTCACTTTAATCTTGGTGAGTTTGATTGTGTATAAACACTACCTAAGAACAAGAGCAACCAAGAAGTGTGTGGAAGCAGAGAAGTGTAAGAGTAAAGTTGTAACATCAACAAATAAAGTGAAAAAGGAACTTGTGGCGAAGCATGAAGGTGGTACATGTATGGCAGTTCTAGATAAGAGAAGTGAACCAATATCCTCAACCAGTAGTTTTACGAGGCAGAAGAGAGCGAGAACTTCCTTCCAAACAGTAACCTTCCTCTCCACCAGCCACACAGGACATTACCACACACTTATCGGTGTTCTGGGGGCCTTGGTAGCTTAGTTGGGAAAACCACCCAACTGGGCTACAGACGCTTGGTCAACCCATGTTCAATTCCCGCTGGAAGCAGTGTGATCTGTACTCGTGGTTGGAAAAAAATACCCCCACAGTTGACCTAGCCACTGGCAGAAATGTGTACTAGGGTTGTACTTTGGGAAGGTGAGGAATACCGCCTTGCATTGTGAGTTTCGATGCTTGAAGCAACCACTATCCAGAAGTCTCTGAACACTTCTGGATTGGCTGCTAAGCACATATGGGTGAAAACTTGCGTGCTAGGATGCCAATTCAAGTCTCATACTTTACCTTTACACACGAAGTAACAAGGCAACTACTAATGCTTAAGCACTTTTGTTTTGGTTATTGTATTGGCTGCTATTTTTGTATACATCCTTTTGTTTTCAATCTCTTGTGTTATGTTTCTATTTGTTCTTTTTTATACCAAGTCTTATGTTAAAACTGCCTGTGCGGCTACCGGGGACCTAACCATGGGTGCGAAAAGAGTAAAGCTACTGTCACCTGCTACGCATGCTGGAACATGTTAGTGACTCCTAGCTGATGGATTGGGCCAAGATCAGTGAACCATAACCATTAAGACTTTACTGCACTACTTCATGATGCATTTAGAAATAGAGTAAGCAGTCTAGTCATGGTGCATCTCGAAATAGAGTAAGCGGTCTAGTCATGGTGCATCTAGAAATAGAGTAAGCGGTCTAGTCATGGTGCATCTAGAAATAGAGTAAGCAGTCTAGTCATGGTGCATCTAGAAATAGAGTAAGCGGTCTAGTCATGGTGCATCTAGAAATAGAGTAAGCAGTCTAGTCATGGCGCATCTAGAAATAGAGTAAGCGGTCTAGTCATGGTGCATCTAGAAATAGAGTAAACGGTCTAGTCATGGTGCATCTAGAAATAGAATAAAGCAGTCTAGTCATGGTGCATCTAGAAATAGAGTAAGCAGTTTAGTCGTGCTGCATCTAGAAATAGAGTAAACAGTTTAGTCGTGAACCATCTAGAAATAGAGTAAGCAATCTAGTCAGGCCAAGCAAGTAGGGATCGAAGTGGAAAGACAACCCAGTACTCAAAAATACTGTGCTGAAGTTGGATGTGTTGGGCAGAAAGGTGCAAATATCACAGGTTCAACTGCAAACTACAACACAACACACCTATGCCCACTTAAATCCTTTAAGGATGGATTGGATGATGAAGATGCTTGCTTGTGTTCACCTGATGGGAGTACACCTCTCCGTCATCCGCCCTTAAAAGGACGTTAAAGGTGTGTGTATCTGTGTTGTGGTTTGCAGAATAACTGATATTTACGCATTTCGGCCCAACACATCTGACCTCAGCATAATATTTTTGAGTACCAGGTTGTCTTCCCTCTTCAATCCGTACTCACTTGGCCAGACTAGACAGGTTAGTCTGTTGCTGGAGGCACCACAGAGAGGTGGCGCAGGGTCTGAAGGTTCGGGTTCACCGATCCTGGCACAAGCTATCAGCCGTGGGTCGCTGACAACTTCTAGCTCTGCTGTTGTGAGGTGTACCCTCGCCTCCAATGATGAAGATAGATGACTATCAATCCCTTTAGTAGTTATCGGTGAACGCCAGAAATAGAACTTATGTCAAAATATTGATTTTTTGTTTCTTAGTCTGCTTATTCCAAGCAGTTATATTTAATTTTTCCTGATAACAACAATTTGGCCATAAATATTTGTAGCCTAAAAGACAATGTAAAACTGCAAAATGTTTTTGTGTTAATAATTTCTTCTTAATCTTCTAAGAATTCTTTGTGAACTATCTTTCAGACAAAGGCAACATTACCTGTTACCAAGATTCAAAGTGTCAAAGCTGTAAGAAAAGGAATTCGTGACACTCCAAAGGCGTTTGAAATATTCACAGGAGATCAGACTTACAGGTTCAAAGCTAAAGGTCACCACAATGTTGAACAATGGGTTCAGTGTTTACATATTGCTGTAGCCAGGTCACACAGTGCAGGATCAACTTCTTTGAGTCTGCCAGCTGGGACATCCGCTGGTTTTGGTGTTATTTCTAGCAGAATGAACGGTGCAGGCTCTGGTGGGGATCTTAGTGCCCGCAGGTTTGTCCGTCGGTTTTCTGACAGAGGAGTAGCATACTCTGGTTTATTCGAGCCTCAAACACACGCAAGCAAGACTGTGAATCCACCTCCAAATCGGAGAATTGTGATGGACACTAAACTGTGATGACAAGCTTTTGTGATTTAAGTATTTCTCTTTAAGACTCATAAAATCCCATCCCCCACCGAAACCGAGTACAACGTACATATGATAATGATTATGTAGTTGATTTAAAGGATTGCTTACATTTCATTGGTTAAAAAGTCCCTCACAATTTATCTTACCAATTTCATTGGTTTGATTGCTTATATTTTATTTTACTAAGTAATTATAATTTTGATGTTCTTGCTGCATTGTTATATACATTTTAAAAAAATTGGTTGTAGTTGTAGTTGGTCGAGGGCCCCGGCATCACTGCAAACAAATTAAAATCCATAAGTGCTCAACCGTCCGTGCCAGTGGAATCATCCGAATTAACATCTCATCTCATTGAAGGATCCAAACAAAAAAATGCAACTACAGTCCCTATCATAGCAGCCACAGCACAAGCCAAAAGACATAAGGCTAATCGGCATCGAAAGTGAACGCAGTTGAACTGTCCTTTGTCATACGATATCCTCATTCATCGTAAGCAATACATGATCTGGATGAAAAACATAGCTCATGGTTTGCACAGAGCACTAAATTCAGTTTAATTGATTGTTTCTTGTGTGAATTTTAAATATAAAACAGTTTGTAAGAGAGATGGATTTGAGGGCTTGCAAGAGAGGTGGATTTGAGGGCTTGCAAGAGAGATGGATTTGAGGGCTTGCAAGAGAGGTGGATTTGAGGGCTTGCAGGAGAGATGGATTTGAGGGCTTGCAGGAGAGATGGATTTGAGGGCTTGCAGGAGAAATGGATTTGAGGGCTTGCAGGAGAGATGGATTTGAGGGCTTGCAAGAGAGGTGGATTTGAGGGCTTGCAAGAGAGATGGATTTGAGGGCTTGCAAGAGAGATGGATTTGAGGGCTTGCAAGAGAGGTGGATTTGAGGGCTTGCAAGAGAGATGGATTTGAGGGCTTGCAAGAGAGATGGATTTGAGGGCTTGCAAGAGAGGTGGATTTGAGGGCTTGCAAGAGAGATGGATTTGAGGGCTTGCAGGAGAGATGGATTTGAGGGCTTGCAAGAGAGGTGGATTTAAGGGCTTGCAAGAGAGATGGATTTGAGGGCTTGCAAGAGAGATGGATTTGAGGGCTTGCAAGAGAGGTGGATTTGAGGGCTTGCAGGAGAGGTGGATTTGAGGGCTTGCAGGAGAGGTGGATTTGAGGGCTTGCAAGAGAGATGGATTTGAGGGCTTGCAAGAGAGATGGATTTGAGGGCTTGCAAGAGAGATGGATTTAAGGGCTTGCAAGAGAGATGGATTTGAGGGCTTGCAAGAGAGGTGGATTTGAGGGCTTGCAGGAGAGATGGATTTGAGGGCTTGCAGGAGAGATGGATTTGAGGGCTTGCAGGAGAGATGGATTTGAGGGCTTGCAGGAGAGATGGATTTGAGGGCTTGCAAGAGAGATGGATTTGAGGGCTTGCAAGAGAGGTGGATTTGAGGGCTTGCAGGAGAGATGGATTTGAGGGCTTGCAGGAGAGATGGATTTGAGGGCTTGCAAGAGAGGTGGATTTGAGGGCTTGCAAGAGAGATGGATTTGAGGGCTTGCAAGAGAGATGGATTTGAGGGCTTGCAAGAGAGATGGATTTGAGGGCTTGCAAGAGAGGTGGATTTTGAGGGCTTGCAGGAGAGATGGATTTGAGGGCTTGCATGAGAGATGGATTTGAGGGCTTGCAAGAGAGGTGGATTTGAGGGCTTGCAAGAGAGATGGATTTGAGGGCTTGCAAGAGAGATGGATTTGAGGGCTTGCAAGAGAGGTGGATTTGAGGGCTTGCAGGAGAGATGGATTTGAGGGCTTGCAGGAGAGGTGGATTTGAGGGCTTGCAAGAGAGATGGATTTGAGGGCTAACTCCTGCAAAAACAACGAAAGCTGTCAGAGCTAAATTGGTTTGGCCATGTCTACAAATTGAAAGTACGAGGAACACTTGGGAAATTAAAATACAAGGATGTGCTGAAGTGGGATGCGTTGGGCCGAAAGGTACAAATATCAGTTATACTGCAAACCACAACACAACGCAGACATGCCCATTTAACGTCCTATTAAGGGCGGATGACGAAGAGGTGTGATTCTTTAGTCATCGGACGAACGTTAACAAGCAAATTACAAGGAACAGACTCTTGGGTAGATCTTTAAATCAGAAGGCAAAACAGCATTAGACAGTCAATCAATCCATCTTATTCACAATCTTTAACACATATGGTCTGGGAATTTGGATTAAGTTCTAGGCAAGAAAGTTTCTCAATGGCTTTACACACTCCCTGCTGGGTCTCTGTGTAGGGAGATCCCTTTAGGATAACAGTGAAACAACAGGAGTTACTGTGTGTACCATTGACCTGGTAGTTAAAAAGCAAAAGGATAAGGCCAAATGGCTGCTGCAAGGGTGATATTATCCCAGGAAAATCTACCCAAAAGTCAGACTTGACGTTAAAATTTGCATCTCTGAAATCAAAATATATTTATGCTAGATAACGAGAACACTCTTGGCTGAGCCCGGAGGATTCCAGTGTGTAATGGGAACTATGCTAGATAACGAGAACTCTCTTGGCTGAGCCCGGAGGATTCCAGTGTGTAATGGGAACTATGCTAGATAACGAGAACACTCTTGGCTGAGCCCGGAGGATTCCAGTGTGTAATGGGAACTATGCTAGATAACGAGAACTCTCTTGGCTGAGCCCGGAGGATTCCAGTGTGTAATGGGAACTATGCTAGATAACGAGAACACTCTTGGCTGAGCCCGGAGGATTCCAGTGTGTAATGGGAACTATGCTAGATAACGAGAACACTCTTGGCTGAGCCCGGAGGATTCCAGTGTGTAATGGGAACTATGCTAGATAACGAGAACACTCTTGGCTGAGCCCGGAGGATTCCAGTGTGTAATGGGAACTATGCTAGATAACGAGAACACTCTTGGCTGAGCCCGGAGGATTCCAGTGTGTAATGGGAACTAGTTTGAAATTATTATTTTTCAAAAGTTTTTATTATTTTCAATACATATCTGTGCGTTTGTTGTATGTTTGTTCCTGCTGAAGGCCTATTGAGCCGAAACATTCTAATTTGTGTCGTTCACTTATTATGTAAAGCTTAACCATACCGTTTTTATTTTCTTACTTTTCATTTCTCCTAGAGGAGCTTTGTAAGAGATTAAATTCTGATGGACACAAAAATGAACACTGTATGGCCATCATCATCATCATCGAGTGCCGTCTCCGTGACGAAGGTTGGCTACCATTCTATTGTCTCTTGCTTTAATGGTGCAGGTTGTCATAGGCTGACTTGTCCATCTTTTGATGTTACTCGTCCATGTTAGTCTTGGTCTGCCTCTTTTACCTTGTATTTTCTCCTCCAAGATTACTTTTAGTAGGCTGTTGTGTCTTTTAACATGGCCCAAAAATCACATTTGTCTTGTTTGAATTGTGTTTAGTAGTTCTCTTTCATTTTTAGTTGTTTAAAGACTTTGTTTTCTTTTCCTTCCATCCAATTCTACCTATTCTTCTATATATACACATTTCAAAGGCTTCAATTTTTTGTCCATGTCCATGTTTCTGCACCATATATGGAATGTTGAGAAGATATAACATTTTACTATTCTTATTTCCAGCCCTGACATTTGTTTTGATGTTAGTATATTTTTCATGACATTAAAATAACCATGTGGTCGGCCACCTTTAGATTTTTGCCCTATACTGAGCCAATTTTTTAAGTTGGCCTGCTCAAGTGAATTGATTATTTATATTTCTTCTTATCGTACACCCATTAAGTGAGTGTAGAGGTGTTGTGAGTTTACTTCCAAGTCGCTATATTTTATATTATATAATATTAATAGACACAGCACGCTTGAATTTTATCAGCAGGCAGAATAGTCATGGAAGATAGTGGTGCATACGTTATGACTACAAGTAGCATTACAATGGAGGTGATGGCCAGGGCCTCCATCTGGTTACGGTTAGAAGACTACACCCACACCTGCATACTGAGTGATTCGATGAGCATCATTAAAAAGTGGAGGTGGGCTATGTGCACATGAAATGAGTAGAGTCATTGCAGAAGTCAAAAATATGTAAGATTATCTTTGTCTACGTGTCTGGGCATGCGGGAGTATGAGGAAATGAAAGAGCAGACAGGTTAGCTAGCTGCACTGTCATTGAAGACGGTCAAACAACGGATCGGGCGGACATCATCAATGCCCTCTGAGATGTGGGAAGGACACAGGACTCCGACGACGAGTCCATGTCACTCCTTCGGATGAAAGAGATGGGAAAGAAATACTTGGTGTATAAGAAGAATTTTATCAACCAACACAGAACTGGAGTCATCAGTTGCTGGACACTGCGGGACTTGCTGAGGAGGGGATCTGAGTACCTATTGACATGTTTGGAGTGCATTGATGATGATCCACAAATAACACGTGATAATTTGCACCAACACATCCATCTTTGGCATGGATGAGTAGATTTTATTGTTACCAGGACAGTGGCCATTTTTGACCTACTTTAGTTTAAACTGTCACAGGTTCTTTAACGTGTGTGAGTGCACACTAGACCTATCATTTTCTGAGAGGGATAGACATTGGATATCATCACCCAGAGAGAGACCTGTGGAGCGTAAAGCCACATATTCAATTTTTGAAAAATTTCCACTACTTGTGATGGAGATCAAACCCAGGACCTTCTTGCCCACAGGATAATGAATGTCTTACTTCTATTTTGATGTTTATCATCAATTTTGTTGTCTTATCTCTCATTGTCATCTTCTTTAACATTTTGGAAGTGAGTTGGCAGAACTTTTGAAAACATATCAGAGAAAGTCCCTTTATAAATTTGTCCACAAATTATTTTTTTTCCTCCTGTGTATTCATATCTCAGGGACTTTATTTTTTGTCTCCCAGTCTGCTATTTAACATAGCAAGAATTATCATTTTAAATATTTATGTTTCATTTTAATTTATAATTACACAGAGTAAATATGTCGTATGGAAAATACTTCGTATATGAGAATTAATTAAAGACTAAGTGCACAAATGAAAGAAATGGACATGCAGTCAATGCTTTCATCTATAATCGTAAAAGAGGATGTGTGGGATAATCAATCATATGATGAGAACAAATAATCAGACAATTAAAAAGCGAGCACTCAGACTTAAAACAGGAAAAAGAGATGCTAATTTTGAGAGACACTATGAAGAACACAGATAAGAGAGGCAAAGACAGCAAGGATTGACTCACCCAGAACAGGGACTTATGGTGAGTTCACTGTGATGTTCAAAGGCACTGGATGGATGATGATATAAAATCTAGAAGGTTAAAACAAAAATCACATCATCATCATGTGCCATACTGGTTGGCGTAGGCGATCATGTCCTTCCACAATCTTCTATCCAATGTGCATCGTATCATTGTTGTTGACTGTTTTCTATGCCATGACACCAAGCTATCTAGTATTTTCTCTTTTTGTCATCCAAAATCTCTCTTTCCTTTTATTTTGACAGTTGTAACCAAGTATTCCAACTTTCCTCTTCTCATGATGTGCCCAAAACCTGTTATTTCTTTCTGATGTTTTTTTTTTTTTTTAGCTCCCTTTTTGTGTTGACCTCTGAGAATTTCTTCTTTGGTCTCTTTCCACGGAACTCTTAACAATTTTCTGAGAAATCCCATCTTGGACACCATCTTTTCATTTGTTTGTTTACTGTCCATGATTTGCTTCCATAGGTTACAATTGGCTCTAATTAGCAATGAAGAACTCTCTTTCTCACTTCTATTGGCATAGACTTGTTTCACAAGCTGTTTTTAATTTTCTGAAATGCTACTTTAGCCTGTGCTATTCTGTTTGGACCATAATGTTTGGTCATTAAGAAATAGTTCATGATATTGGTTCAAATCATCATCATGTGCCATACTGGTTGGCGTAGGTGATCATGTCCTTCCACAATCTTGTATCTACAGTGCATCGTATCAGTTCTGTTGTTGACTGTTTTCCATGCCATGACACCAAGCTATCCAGTACTTTCTCCCTTTGTCGTCCACAATCTCTCTTCCCTTTTATTTTGCCAGTTGTAACCAAGTATTCCAACTTTCCTCTTCTCATGATGTGCCCAAAAAATGTTGATTGCTTCTTTCTGATGTTTTTAAGAGCTCCCTTTTTGTGTTGGCCTCTTTGAGAACTTCCTCAAACCATCATATACATAATTTATTACTGATACGATGCACTGTAGATAGAAGACTCTGGAAGAACATGATCGCCTACGCTAACCGGTATGGCACATGATGATGGTTGATTTATTGTGTGGAAAAACCTGTGGGTCTTGACATCAAGTTTGTACAAAGATTGTAAAAATAGATTTGGTTAATTTTATTTGCAAGGATGGAGGATGTGATTAATCATGTGACATTATTTTTTAATTTTTATGATCTCATTCATGACATTCCATTCCATGATTTTGTGCTTTTTAACTTGTATCAGGGTTAGTGGTTAGGTTATTTATTGCTATGCAAGAATAGCTATTGTCATCATCCAGCTATAGTCACCAGTTTAATTTATGATCAAATGGAGCATAAGTTGGCGGGTTTTCAGTCAACCTGGCTAGAAAAAAAAAATGGATACTTGGCTAACTTAGGGAGTCAACCTGGCTGGAAAAATAATGGATACTTGGCTAACTTAGGGAGTCAACCTGGCTGGAAAAATAATGGATATTTGGCCAACTTAGGGAGTCAACCTGGCTGGAAAAATAATGGATACTTGGCCAACTTAGGGAGTCAACCTGGCTGGAAAAATAATGGATACTTGGCTAACTTAGGGAGTCAACCTGGCTGGAAAAATAATGGATACTTGGCTAACTTAGGGAGTCAACCTGGCTGGAAAAATAATGGATACTTGGCTAACTTAGGGAGTCAACCTGGCTGGAAAAATAATGGATAACTGGCTAACTTAGGGAGTCAACCTGGCTAGAAAAATAATGGATACTTGGCTAACTTAGGGAGTCAACCTGGCTGGAAAAATAATGGATACTTGGCTAACTTAGGGAGTCAACCTGGCTAGAAAAATAATGGATACTTGGCTAACTTAGGGAGTCAACCTGGCTAGAAAAATAATGGATACTTGGCTAACTTAGGGAGTCAACCTGGCTGGAAAAATAATGGATACTTGGCTAACTTAGGGAGTCAACCTGGCTGGAAAAATAATGGATACTTGGCTAACTTAGGGAGTCAACCTGGCTAGAAAAATAATGGATACTTGGCTAACTTAGGGAGTCAACCTGGCTGGAAAAATAATGGTTACTCGGCTAACTTAGGGAGTCAACCTGGCTAGAAAAATAATGGATAACTGGCTAACTTAGGGAGGATGATAACAGTGGTGGTGACGAGCATTGGTCCACTCATATTCTGCTGACACTTTTGTGTGTGTGTGTGTGTGTGGGGGGGGGGGGGGGGGGGGGGGGAGAGAAGAAGAGATGAGATATTCTTTACAAAATTCTAGATTAAATTGCCAATGATGGCTTAAGTGTATTCTCTTTTTTTCCCCACTCCCATCTACCTGCATGTATAAGTTGCAGTTTGTCATATATGTTCTTGCAAAGATAAAAGGGTTTACATTTCACCAAAAATATTTTGATTATATATGATTGTACAAAGGAAAAGAATACAGTGGTTATTCTGGATCTGGTTATCAGTTTGTATACTGCTGCAGCCTTTGATAGATTTTGTTTACTCCAAGTATTAACTGAGAAGGTAGTGGTCACTTTGCTATTTCATATAACATTTCACATCTCAAGTATATCAGCAGTGACATCACAGACAGTATTGCAGTTTCCTGCACACAGCAGCAGTAAAAATGGACGTCAGTTATCAAGAATTATGTTTTTTTTTTTTTAAATGATGATGCTGATATAGGGATCAGTTAATGGTGGAGCATGTAGAAACAGACGAAGGATAAAATGGATTGACAGTGTCAAACCAAAATTGTTTCAAATAATCCAGAAACTGACAAAACAGAAGAATGGAGAAAGATCATGACCAAATTATTAGGTTGAATGAACTGTAAGGGATCAGGCAAAGTTTAGATGTAGATTTAACTAGGAATTGTGATCATTACAGTCCAGAGTTATATCTCAGATTTATATTTAAATAACCAAACAAAAGGTATCAATTTTATTTCTTTTCATCCATATACAAAGTTCCCTCCTTCACACCATGATTTTGACCATGTTATTCCAATACAAGCACCACCTTTTTGGAGTGAAGTAACATGTCAGGTGGCTCTTACTTCCCACAAAAATCTCTGGAACCCATTTTTAAAGACATAGGGAATCAGGGTCCTATCTGTTTGAGAAAATAGTCCACTTCAAGGGATTCAACCTGATCTGGAAGCAAGGGTAAAGGACGAGACTTGAACTTAGCACACAAGTTTCTGCCCAGCTGCCCTATCCAGAAATGTTCGGAGATTTCTGGGTAGTGTCGCATCAAGCATCAAAACTCACGATGCGAGGCAACATTCCTCACCTTCCCAGGGTAATACCATGGTACCCATTTTTGCCAACGGCTGGGTCAACCATGGGGGTATTTTTTTTTCCAACCACGAGTAAAATTCAGACTGCTCCCAGCGGGAATCCAACACTGGTTGTCCGAACGTCGGTAGTCCAGTCGGGTGGTTTTCCCAACTAGGCTACCGAGGCCCCCACTCTGTCAACCAGACTCCACATCCATTTTTAAAGTTATAGATAAGATGAAACTAAAGTGAGTTTTTACTGGCATCATAGTCAGTGACCTCAGGTTAATCAATCCTCCAAGTAGTGATCTAAAAACCGACAGACTACTCAAATGACAAAACTGGTTCCAAAAATTGCTGCCAGATGTATCAAACCAAATATAGCAATTTCGCTGTGCAACACAACGTAACAAATGTTCTTTTCTAGGTAAATGATGATGACTAGAACTGAGTGATTTAAAAAGAAACATGTAATTGAACTAACTTTATATTTATTATGTTATAAGTGAACAATATTTCTGGGTTGCATAGGTTAGTTAATTTACTTGGAAGTAGAGTCTGAATAACTGTCTGAATCTAAAATTAAATGGATGATGACATACTGTACAATGTGAAGAGTTTATTTATTTCATATTATGAATATCTGGTGCTGTGTTGTTGGAAATATGTAACACAAAGCTTTTTTTTACAATAACCAAATAAACACCATAGCACCAAGTGCACATATGAAAGAGGTACTACAACTACTACAATTATGTTACAACATATTTTATTATGAATGCAGAAAGGATGACATGTTTGCAAAGTGAAAATGAATGTTTTTTTTTTAGTTTCATCTTCAAAGAAAGTGGCAGTGTGAGAAACAACACTGATATCAAAACAAATTACTAGAAATGTTCAAATATATGGCAAAATTATCTTACAGAATGTATAACAAAACTCACAAGACAGTAGAGCACAAAGTAAAGGGTCACAAAATTCAGTTTTACTTCAAATAGCTAATAAGCTACATTTTTCTAACAATAGAAGGATTCTGACAGATGGTTGCTACTTCTGTGTGGATAATTTTCATATCAATTAAATGTTCAGATGCCCATTCTCAATGCGGGTCTGTGATAAACCAACATCCACTTATTGTGCTGCTAAAAAAAAAAATTAAATGATAAAGCTTGTCATACTCAATGAGAAAAACAAATATTACATTCTACGACGATATAACATCCAGGCCCCTAATGCCATCAGTTTTGATAGATAAATATCAGGAATGGCACATTAATTCATGGACTCCATTGCCAACAAATTGTGTGTGGTCAATACTTCAAACATGAACTTTTCATTATTTATATCTAACCATTACTATTGCTACATCCGTATTGTCAGAAAATACACTTGAATGATATAATAGACAATGTCAGAGAATTATCAGATAACTTATCTATCCAGAATGCAATTCTGAGCACTGAAGATATTTGTATTTAATGTTCTCTAACTCTACTGCATCCCAATGGTCATGAAACATTACAATGACATTTTTCTTATAAATTTAAACAATACAATTAAAAAAAACACTATGAACTCTAAATTTTAATATTTTTTTTTTTTTATAAATTTCAAATTCATATGAAAATCTAAAATAATATTGCTTTTGTTATTTCTTTAATTACTTTTTTTTAAAGTGCCTAAATAAAATACAACCACATTAACTAGTAATAGTTTTGCTAGAATACAAAGCAGACAAAGAACACATTCTGATAAAACTACAGATAATGCACAATTTCATTGCGTATTTCAACATAATATAAATAATTTCATTTTAGTGATGCTGAATTAGAGAGAAAAAAATAACATGGTCAACATTAGCTCCGTGTTATGTGTGATCTCAGAAAAGCTGAACCTATATAGTGAACATTGATTTCATATAACCAAAACACAGAAATGAAATGAGAGATGTGCATCGTAAAAATCAACACTTGCACAAAATGTACCAGACAAGCCTTTTATAGAAAGGGGGGAAAAAAAATGCTGCCTTTCTCAGAAACAAAGATAATAACTCAGTGTTGTATTTTATGTTAATTACATTGAGAATGATGAAACAACAGATCAAGCATAGTCATAGCTAACCTACATCTGGGATGTCACTGTTGAAGTTAAATGACTTTACTCACAAGCAGATGTCCTATTCAAACTATATTCAAAGTTATTGCATTTTTCCCCCTCAAATATTTTATATATCTAAGCAGGTTATATTTTTTTAGCACATGGACATAATGAAAGTGGATGTTAAAGATCCTGTGTTCAAAAGTTTGGCTCGTAAATGAATCCTTGGCAATTTGAAAATTAAATTTCTGACCATCTTGACAATAATTCAACCAGCTTTGCTGAAATGAGTCTAGGTGGGGGTTCCAAACCAATGACACAGGTTCATGCATTGTGGGGAGACATTCCTGTGTTAGTAGAGACTGAAATGGTTTCTGTGCTATCATAACAGGAATTGAAAGCTTAAATGTGCACCACTGAGCATAGTGATGATCCTAAAAGAAAAGCATAACTTACAACAAACATCCTCCAAAAAAACAAAAATCAATGTCTGCATATACTTTTACATTGAACATGTTTGAAGTTGTTAATGACCAACAAGAGATTGTAGCCAACAAACTGTTCTAGCATAATTCTGTATTGACATAATGAATGAACTGATTAGATTAGTGGTCACTGCTACAAAAGATAAATAAATATCTGAGGTGCTTGCCTATACAGTAAAGAGGTTGTACTGTAATCTGATGTGGCCTGATTACATCTGATTATTTCCATTTATTCTTGTCTAGTGAGTTTTTATGGTGACCAGGCTATTTTGTTCTGTCTCACTTGTTCATTTACATACCACAGACAAATATCTTATAAATTATACTTACCAAGTTTAAGAGTTGTCTTTCCTTCTATTTGACAGTATTGTTATCCAATTCATTGCGTTACTGTAATTTCTTTGCAGTTTTCTAATTTCTTATCAAACATTAATAATTCAATAAACTGCAGGGATCTTCAGGACCTCATACACAGACTCAGTATTGTATTGCTATGAACCCAAGCATGCACACTTCCTTTCCACTCTGCCCTATGCAACAGATGTTGAAATAAAATAAAATAAGCTTCAAATTGTCTACAATACCAACACATAGATTAGTAAACCCCAACAAATTATTCATCAGTTCTTTGTCAGTCTTGAGTTTCTAAAACCAACAACCAGGAATAACTGTAGAGAGTCATTGGACAGAATTTGTACACAGCGTGAAAGAGTGTACATTTCTGATTTGATTAAGGACAAGCCTTGCATTAATATTTTTCTATTTGGCGGTTGGTTTCAATTTCCCAGGCATGTTCTCATGTGAAAGAAAAATTAAACAGCTATTTATCAAGTGATGTCATGGGCCAGTCAAAAAGATTTGCACTTTAGTATAAAGCAGTCAAGGCACATAGAGATCCACACCACTTGCACTTCTCCCATCACTTCTCCATCTTCTTATGTCCTATTTGTAGAACTAAAAAATTGGGATAGAACATACTCAGTCCAGCAATCAAATCTTAATCTCTTTCACACAGCACCCCATGCGTGACATTGAGAAATTCAACAAATAGTGTATTTACAATAATACACAGCATTGCTGTCTGCCGTAACATTTTTTTCTTTGGTAGTCAAGTACAAAACTCTTTGACCAACCCATTATTTTAATTAGCGTGGTCAAAATTATTTAATGGTGATAGCATGGTAATAACTAATAGAATCTTGTGCACCTGAAACAAACACTTTGTAGTACACCACAGAGTTCAAATTTGCTAACTAAATCCTATGAGAGCATTTTCCCCAGTCCACGTATAGTGTATACCAAAACATGTCAAAAGAGAATAAACACAATTAGAGATTGAAAATGTACTGAATGTTTGCATACAGAGGCAGATGTGCTAATTTACTTATACTGCCTTCTGAATTGGATATCTATCTATCGACCTTTTGAGCCGCAGCTGGCCCACAGGACGTAGACCCAGACACTCTTTCTCTTATCTAAATTGTTATTCTAGCAGTTTTCAATCACTGTAAAGATCTTTTATCAAGCTGGAAATACTTACAATCAAATAAATGACCATGATCAGACTGTGAAATAACAGTCACACACTCCCACAATATAAAAATGGTACTTGATCATGTGACCTGGAACTACATATTTCCCTTCCACTTATTTTAGTAAAGAGGGTCATCCTAGAATTTATTTTTGTGAGCCAATCAGATTTAAGATTAAAAGCATAGATTCTATTTTAGTATTTGCACTGATCATCACCATTTTGGCTGCTGAAGCATCAAAAGTATCTATCTTCCTAGCAAAAACCAGACATTCCTTCATGGGTTTAGTAAAAGCATCTATATTAGACTGGAGGCAATTTCAATGAGAATTATGTATGGAAAATGAAAGTAGATATGTTTCTATGTTAAATAAAAGTGAGAAAAATTGCATATTTCAGTGGAGCTCGTGGTCTTGGTGATCATATATTATTTTTAATTAAAGCAATTCCATTACAGTTACAACTACACTCTGCATACAAAGTTTTCTGAGAAAATTACAAAAAGGGGCACAGAAATGCCAGTATTTTCACGATTAACCACAGTACAATTTTTTATTTCAATATCTAGATTTCATATAACCCATTCTGTAACTCGAGTCGCAAAATGAAGCTCTTGTACACTAAGTGAGAAACCCATTAACAATGTTCTATGGCTTTTAATCTATTAATGTTTCATTTCAGTTATTTCCACAAAAAACCTTGTAATTCTCTTATTTAAACCACTTTTCCGTCTTCCAGAGCAAATTGAACAAACCGTGTGTTTTAGATCAATATGAATTTATTACCTCAAATTAAAATTTGTTTTCAAACGGTATGGCCGCAGCATTTAAACTCCTTGGTAGCGAATGTGTTTGATGGACACAAGAGATATTTAACAACCACTTTCATGAATGACTGGAAAGCTGCTTTTATTGATAAAGTGCTATAAATATAGAACATATGGCAGTGAAACACTAACAATATTAACACTTTTTCAGATACTAGACATTCCTAACAAATGAAACAACTTACAGATAAAGAGGAAATGACATTTAATTAAAACAATGGTATTCACAATGAACCAAACAGATGAACTCATTAACAAAGAAAAAAAACTATCAAAAAAAGATGCCAACAAACTAGATTTCCATTAGGAACAGCTAAAAGTATCAATCTGTATAGAGAAAACATTTCAGATGTTGCAACACAATGCGTTTGTACCCCACCCAAACATTTTTTTTTGCTACCTCTCTTTGACAATCTTCTGTGAGCCATACAACCAGTCATGCAGACAAGTATATCATGAAATTATTTGCAGCTTTCCCAGATGGTAATTTCAATGGAGATTTCTACAATTATTAATATTAAAAAAAAAAAAAATCTTAATCTGGAATTTTCCTCAGATTGCAAATACTCTAGCATTTGTGTGGTTAATGAAATATTCAAGTAACACTTGCAATCATTTATGCATTTCCCATGCACTCTCAGGTATCAATACACTCAACTTTATAGTATGTCTTGTTCCTTTATAAAATAATAATCCAAAATAGCTACTTCTAAAACCAAATGACTGGGAGGAGCCCAGATTTTAAGTGTAATTGTTTGTTTGTTTTTCACTCACCAGTTTTACATCTCTTGTGAAGTCCCAAAGGACTCAATTTTGCGTGAACATCATATTTTCTTATTTTTCACACTGACAACCATTTACTCAAGTGTCCCTTGCCAAATAGACATATTCTCAGAGTTTCAGAAGTACTCTCATATTTTTAGTGTCGAGAGTCTTACCATTTTGTGTAGATTTTTTCTTAATAATTTTGCACGAGCGGTTGCCAGTTTTGGCCCACTCTTTTTAATTTCCAACTGCCAATGGTTCTTTAACATGCAGAATACACACAGAACCTGTTCTTTTTTTCTGTTTTCTGAGAGGGCTAGACATCAGATCTCACGACCCATAAACCTTAGGAGAGTAAAGCTACAGAGCTTGATCCAGGCCATCTATCAGACTACTGGTGAACAGAATATTTCTATACTCCTTGGTTTTCTATGAGCCCAGGAACCAGTTTGAAGCAATCTATCATATGTGTGTATATATATATATATATATGAACCAGATGTAGAAGGTGCGAATAAAATTTGACAATTTGTTGAAATGCTTCTGAATCCACTGCTGAGTCCTTACTATCAATGTATCTGTAATGTGTTCTGTCCATCTGCATTCTTATGGCATGAAAGAACCAATATATTTAACTTTCTTTAATTTATACATCTCTGAATGTAATATCTTTATTTCCAATCTTACAACTTGTTAAAAAGGACAAAGTTTATCAGTATCAGACAATTAACATTTAGAGTATTCAGTGCAATCTGAAGAAGATTCCAACATTTAGGAGAAAATATACACATGCAAAATGCCTCAGTGAAAAAGTAGCCATAAATTCTGTTTTATTTTAATAGAGCAGCACCACCACAAGTATTTTAGCCATTAAAAACATCTGCTTACAAGATTAAAAACTGCCCTTTTAAAAGACTGTAGACTGAACAACCATTTAAAACCTACAATTTAAAATTTTTTTCTTTACAAAAACATAACCAAAAATATATATCATAACATGAGGCCAACTTTTCAGCAGACTTGGCTTGCACGGTAGTTAAAACTGAGCTGACTAACTGTCACTCTTATCTTCTGAGTCACCATCTGCTGCCTCTGCCGCTGCTGGTGGTGGTGCTGCCTTGCCCTTTTTGCCTTTACTTTCTTTAGGTGTGCTCTGAGCGGCTTTAGCCTTCTTCGCAGGAGGCTTGGGTGTTTCCCCGCGGCTCTGAGAGCGTGTCTTGCGGCCAGCATTTATATCAACATCACCATCAAGAACAAACTTTGCTGTTGCAAAAAAAAAAAATATAAAAAATAAATAAAATACATTATATATATAAAAACAAAATATATAATACATGTATCAACATAATAAATGTTATGTGAAATAGTCACTTAACAAGGAGACAATTACTCAAGTGATTTGTAAAGCAGAAAAAAGAGTTACAATATTGGTTGACTTTTCCCAGTAGGACGGGGTGGGCACAAAAGGTGGAATGCATTGCACCATTTTAAAAAATGCCTTATATGTCCAACGACAGGACATGCTTCTACATAAGTAAGAACCACATTCAAAGCTCTGTCAACAAGGAAGGACAACCCAGAAAACAAACCATCGCTGCCTTAGCAGTTACCATCGGGAGAAGGAAAAGTTATAGGAGAACACCTAGACAAAAAGGAGCCAGTAGTGGGGTGTGACGTACACTCCTACATAGTATGCTAATAAGCTTTGCAAGGAATACAACAAAATACTGACATTTCGGCCTACATACATCCCACGATGCGGATTTGGGAGCGATCTTCCAGAGTTAAGCGGCTACCACCAGCTGTCTAATTTTTATTTTGTTTTACAATTGTTTCTCTATACTTATATATCTCTACACTTCATCATCCTATATGTATTAATAAATAATTGTGCCTCACCATTTGTTATCATTGTCCTCGTTTTCTGAAGAAGGCCAGGTGTAAGCCGAAACTTCAGTATTTTGTTGTATTCCTATTTTGTAAAACTCATCATACTTTGTAGGAGTGTACATCACACCCCACTACTGGCTCCTTGCTACCAGCTTTACCGCAGCACTGCAATTATTTGCCTGTTCCTTACCCAGACAGAAATAATGGGCAAGGTGGACCCAACAAATCTGGCTTACATTCACCCTACAAGACGGAAAACTTCTCCTACATCAAACCAACATCTAGCCTGTCGAAAATGGAGTGTGTCGACCATGTCGCAGGTTTCGGGGGAAAATCAGGACACACATGCATAAATGAGTGCCGACCATGCGACCAGCACATCGTGTGTCCCGTTCTTGCTCTTACATCATGAAACAAGACAAAGAGTCAAGTTTGCATGATCACAAGACTTGAACGCTGATGAAGATCATCACTTATAGTTGTGGTATCTGTGTTTTATCTTATTAAGGTTATAAATCTCAGGTACTAGCAAAGATTTGCATCAACCAAGGCAGCAAAAAACTTGACCCTAGATTATGATACCTATCTGTAACAGGCATGTATACGATACAGTAGTAAGAATGACTACCACTTAATGTAACATCAGGAGCTCTAAAAATAGTATTTTTCCTTTGAACTTTTGATACACACCTGTGTCTACACTAGGAGAGACATGGGGGCTCTTGATTTCCCCGACTCAGGTTCTTTATGACCTGAATTTGAATGCATGGACTAGTGTCACAATGTCTATCTGTACGGCTCCCGTAAGTATATGGCGCTAAGTGATTGAATCCCGGGCCATAAATCATGTCAAAGAATGTAAATGGTTGACGCATCCCATTCCTGCGACCCAGGACCAGGAGTAAGGCAGGGATGCCTTCTGTCTCCATTCCTCTTTCTACTGGCCATAGATTGGATTATGAGAATAACTCAAAACAACAGAAAAGGAGTACGGCAGGGATGCCTTCTGTCTCCATTTCTCCTTCTACTGGCCATAGATTGGATTATGAAAATAACTCAAAACAACAGAAATGGGGTCCAGTGGTCACTGACCAAACAACTTGATGATTTATACTTTGCTGATGACATAGCTCTCCTATCACACAGCCATCAACAGATACAGATAAAATGATCATACTTGATGAGAGATCACAACAACTAGGACTAAAGATTAATAGAGATAAGACCAACATTATGAGAATTAATACAATTGGCAATAACCAAATAAAACTAGGAGAAATACCTCTACTAGACGTACAATCATACATATATCTGGGCAGTAATGTAGATAAAGAGGGAGGAACAGAAAATGATACCAAAATAAGGATATCAAAAGCAAGAGGAACTTTCATTGCACTGGGAAACATGGAAATCCAAAGAAATTAGGTTAAATACAAAAATAAAAATTTTTAATTTTTAAAAAGTTAAATTTTTATTCATTTTTAATTTTTAAAAAACTCAAATGTTAAGGCTGTGAAACATGGAGAACAAAATTGACAATCACGAAGATACAGACTTTCATTAACGGATGCTTACGCAGAATAAAAGGATGGAAATGGCAGGACAAAATCACTATCATAGAATTATGGAAATGTACCTGTCAAATCATCATCATTAAGTACCGGGCCTAGTGGCGTAGGTGATCATGTCTCTCCACAACTTTCGATCTCGGCAGCTATTTATCATTTCTGTTGTTGACCTTCTGCCAAGCCATTCTCTTAAGCTGTCTGTTATTTTTTCTCTTTGCTTCCCTCTATCTCTACGTCCCTCAATTTTTCCAGTTGTTACAATATATTCAAGTTGTTCTCTTCTCATTACATGGCCAAAAAATGATGATTGTCTCTTCCTAACATTGGAAATTAGCTCTCTTTTTGCTTTGACCTCTCTCAGAACCTCTTCATTACTCTTCTTAGCTGTCCATGGTATTCTCAACATTCTTCTGTAAAACCACATTTCTACAGACTCCAGTGATTTTCTTGGCTCTACATAACATTTAAGAACTCTTTTTCTTGTTTCTATTGTCAAAAATGGATTGCATAGTATTTTCCTCATTTTTTGGAAAGCAGCTTTTGCCTGAGCCATTCTGCATCTCACCTCTTTCACCAGTCAAATACCAGTGGATAAAGAGATACAGCGAAGACGATGGCGCTGGATAGGACACACACTGCGGAAGCCAACTCAGAGTATTACACAACAGGCCCTTTTTTGGAATTCCCAGGGGAAAGGACAAAGAGGAAGCCCAAGGAATTTTGGAGAAGACAGATAGAAGCAGAGATGAAGATGATGGGGAAGACACGGAATGATCTTAAAAGAATGGCAAAAAACCAGACCACTTGGAAAGTGCTTGTTGAAGACTATGCTCCACAGGGAGCTGAAAGGTAGAAGAGATTCCCGTGACCCTATGTAAGTAAATGCAAAGATTGGTAGCAAAAATTCAATGAAAATATTAGTTCTCCAAATTACAGGTGTTGTGAAAGTACCGCCAACACGTCTCACAAAGAGGTATTGTAATCTATTGTTAAAAAGGAAAAAAATCAGGCATCTCACTTTTATTATAATAAGTGGACAAAAAAAGCCAGTCAGTAATTAGAGGGGGTTTAATTAAAGATTACAATTAATGAAAATGATGGATGCATCTAGTTGATTGCTTACCTTCTTCCATTGTCTTTGCAATTGTAGAATTTTTTTTTAATGGTGTCTTTTTGTTCTTCTGTACTGTAGTTTCTTGTCTGGTTTCTCCAAGCTTTTCACCAGCCAGGAGTGCTTTCCCTTCCTGCAATGTTTGCAGCATTGTTCTCACAACATAATAATAAATCACAGCACTTATGATTCAATAATATTTTTTCTACTAAAGCTCAACATAAGTACTGAAAATGCATGTATTTTTTTAAAAAGATGTTTTAAAACATTTTAGAAACTAAAAGATAAAGTCAAAATAATCTAACAATGTTAATTTTTCAGTAAAATATTTCTTCTTCCTTTCCTCATTTGTCTTTGAGCATCGAGGGGAGATATAATTTGTATCTCTTGCTCTTCTGTTGGTTTGTGCTGTTTCCTAGTGTTTATAATACGCCATCAACCCATTTTTTTTGTGGTTGACCCTTGAATCCAGTTTTCTCGTAATGTTTATTAAAGGCCTGTTGTGTTGTGGTCTTTCTGTATTATCACCTGGCCAAATTATTTTGTCTGTTGTTTCTTTATGTATTTTATAGCGCGAATTATTTCTAGTTTGTTTCTCAGGTCTACATTTATGATCTTATCTGTCATGCTGTTTCCAATCATTCATCTAACACATTTCATCTCAGCAGTGCTTATTTTTCTTGAGTCTAGGATCCCGGTCTGGCATTGGTAGTACAATGCTGGGATGAAGATTGTGTTGTAGAGTGCTAGTTTTGCCTATTTGAGTTATTTCCTTGTTGGCCAAAATGTTGCCAGATTATTTTATAACCTTTGTTGAATTTATTTCAAATGTAAAATACATCATTTTTTTTAACATAAATTTTGAATGACATTACTAGCTTAATGTTTGTCTAGGGATTTTGGTAAACATGGTTGGAGGACTAAATGTTATTAATAAAGCGTTTGCTTGTGCATAAACTGGAGAATCATCTATGCAGCACATTCACCAACTACCTTCTCATGGTGGATATAAGGTGTATGACTGGGCCAATACAACATGACAGCTCCACAACAATTGACTGTAATACAATTGAGTAACAGAGAGGTCATTGCCAATCTTCATCTAGGTCATGACAATGCAAATGGGGTACTTCTAGGACATCCCTAGGCTAGAAAATTCAGTATTTTAAACTACATTCAGGAGTGATATCTATGTGCGCTCTCATTAACTTTACACCACTAAAAGTGTGTTGTCGTGGGCTGAGGCTGCCAGAACTGGCTCAAGCCAACTACCTATTCAATGATGTAATGGTTCAAAATGTCGTGTTAGCCCAAGGTTGAGGTTGGATCATTTTGATTGCTACAAAATTATTTTAATTACAAATTTTTTGGGGTCAAATTTCGCCAACTTATTAAGAAATAAACAATGAATGCAGATGTCCAAATTAATTTCCTTTATATTATGGCCATAACACAAAAACCACCATAAATTTCAACAAGTTAGAAAAACAATTATGTTCTGGTTCGTTATCAGCCTTCTATTGGATAGTGTTAACAGAAACATAATCATGTAGTTTTTTGGGAAAATATTCACATTTAAACCGTAAAAATGGTCACAGTAACCGCATGTGGTAGTTTGCTTTCATGTGCCTCTTCTACGGAGGCACATATAAAAAGAATTTTCAGAGGTTACAATTTTTACCAAAGTGCCTACTTTTAACAGACTTCATTTTGGTGTTAATAATTTGGTTATTCTAATGCGAATGTCAAACCTTGAGCAGACAAAGGTCCTCAAACTTACTGACATCTATAGGTCTACAAAGAAGAAGATACAAGTGTCAAACGATAAAAATGCTTTCATTCAGTATTTCAATACCTTAGCAGTTGCAGCCATTGTTGTATCTTTAGCTAGCTTGGTCTTCTTAGCTGCTGGTTCAGATGTTGCTTCCTTCTTCTCCTCTTTCTGTTGATCTTTCTTCTGAGCAGCATCTTCGCCTGATTTTTTGCCATCCTGAAGACTGTCTTCTCCCTAAATCAATCAATGTAAGAACCTCACTCAAAATGCGATATAAAAATTCAGCTAATACTCTCTACTTAATCACAAAAAGAGGATCCAAATAGAAGTTGTGAATAAATATTTAAGAAATCACACACACACACAAATTATTATAAATGTAAGCAGCAAAAACTTTCTACTTTACATAATGTCAATATTCAAGAATATTAACAAGTTCAAAATTATGGACAATTTCATAAATGTTAATAGCTATACCCATAGCTCTTTTTAAATGAACAATGTTGCTTTTTGACCAAAATTTGAAGCTTTTTAAACATGGATTGATAGAAAAATGTGGAAAATTGGGTGGAAGGAAAAGAAGACAAACAAGGAAATTCTAAATGAGCTGAAAATGAAAAAAAAAAGAACTACTTAACACAATTTGGAAAAGACAACTGAAAATTTTGGGGCATGTGAAGAGACACAATACCCTACTGAAGTCATTTTAGAAGGTAAGATACAAGGTGGATGAGGCAAAGGCCGAGACTAAAGTGAACTGATAAAATCAAAAGATGGTTAGATGAACCTATGACAACATGCACCGTCAAGACAAGAGACAAAGTAAAAAGGTGTTCCGTGGCACCCATTGATGATTGGACCAAAATAACTCAGTCATAATTTGCTGTCTTCATTTATTTTCAATTAGCAAGCATGTTAGTGCCAAAATGTGTCTATAGTGTAACTTATTAGAGAGGTTTGTGTGTCTCCTTAAAAATGCAAATAGTGGTTGCACTGCCAGAAGGTACTTCCAAGACAGATATGTCCTGGCTAGGAAGTTAGTTTCAATAGCATACTGCCTTAACAGACTCAGAAGTGCTGGCTAGAGCAAACCTAAAAGCAACTTAAATCCATAAAGTGTGAAAGCCAGTTCACCTAGAATGAAACTTATAAAGTTCAAAGTCCCCATCAAGGTCAGCTTCATGTCATGGAGATTGGATCTACTCTAGCATGTATAAGTGCTGAAGATGGAAGCAACCAGCCAAAAGGCGCACCACAGCAATCAGGATGCCACGCACTCACGCCAATGGGAAGTATGTCTATAACTGCAATTTGATATGGCACTTGCCCTGTGATGGACACTCAGGCAGGTTCAGTGCCGGGCCCTCAGCCTCAAAAGGGTCCAACCACTACAAAAGACAGTAAAATTTATACAGGAAACGACATTGCAGATATGAACAATACTTCAGGTGAACGAAAGATAGAAAGTTCAAAACACCTGCTCTCTAGAGTTAATTGACTACGGAAAGAAAAAAAGTTCATGGGACACTGGCATTTTCGTATCAGTGTCCATATCTTTTTAGACCATTTGCACATTTTTTTAAAAACAGTCAGTAGACCAAAGTCTCTTTTTACCAGAAAAAAAAGTTGGTACCCATCTAACGACTGGGTGAACCTAGAACCTGAGGTTGGAACATAAATCAGCCTCACATCCTGAGTTGACTAGTTCACAGCTAATTATCCCAAAGCACCTAGACTTTACTCCAGAAAATCTAGCCTATACAGCCATCAGAACAATTTAACATTTATTATAAGTATTAAGTAAAGGGTATGCCTGTCTTGTTTTTGGGGTTCTATATTTTAAAATCACCAATACTTTTATGGATGATATTATTGGTATCATGTTAGGGCAACCTACTTTCCAAGTGAAAATCTGATGTCTCAAGAAAGGCAAAAGATGGAGGCGTAAACCTCAAATAGAAAATTTGGAGTGGACATCATAATTAGTTATCTGCTACAGATCCTGTCAGGTCGTGCTTTTGTAATTTGAGGATTTTTTTTAAACAGATGACAGGCCATTGGTCTATCTTCCAATCTCCACAGCTGCCTCATGATATGCATGGTTAGAGACGATGGCTCCTTTCCCAACATAACCATTAGCCACACAGAGTGTATGTAATACTGACAGGCTTTAATTTAAAACAAAAAATTATTGAGACTTGTATACTAACAAATAGCTTCTAAAAGTATAGGTTCATCTAACTGGTATAAATTTCCATTGGTAAGGGGGCAAAGATAATTGTTTTGCAAATGTTAATTAATGAGTATATTAATACTAAATAATATTGGATCACGTGCCGAGACTGCAGAAACATTTGTTTCCTGTGATTCTGTCGTTGGCTTATCCTCAACAAGCCCTTGTACTTTGAGTAATGTATCTTTCCCTTGTGCTTTTAAATAGTCAATACCTTCCTGGAAGAAAAGAGAAGCTATCACTAGGGAACTTAAATGCACAATTTGCACACAAAATGTTAATTTATATAAATTAACACATAAGTATTTATTGTATATATTTCTACACAGCCATCTTAAGTTTAACCCTAGATTACTATGATACGGTAGTAAAAATTACGGCATCAAAACACACCACAAATTCCTCAAAATGTGACATTTTGCAGCGTTCAAATATCAACACCCACCCCCAATTACCACTTCCGATGGCACCTGAGTGTGTGATTTCTTTCCACTGCTATTGATCATGATATACATCGTTTAATGTAGAAAAAAATCTCCAATTTTAAAGAAATGTGTTCTTCCTTTTTTTTTTTTTTTAATTGCTGTGATCAGGAAAATTTACTTGGTCATCGGCAGACATCAAACAATCCCATGTAACTCTGGAAATGCAGCGAATAACGCTATGAGGCAGCCTAACATACTGACTTACAGCAATCGTACCAAAACACTGTAGCATGTCCGGTCCATGGGGGTGAAACTTAGATCATAAATCAACCTGAGCCAAAAATTCAAAGTCCCTGTGTCTTCCCTAGTGTGAACACAGTACTATTATTGAGCATGTATTGTTACATTTAAGTGGCAGTAATTTTTTTACTACCGTATCGTAATCTAGGGTTAAAGAAAGATGTGTTCAGCCCAAGGTTGATGGCTTCCTTGTACAGCTTGTTTAGTTTAGTCGACAGATCATCCTCACTGCATATCGGACAAGTCCATAAAATCTCTCGGAAAAATATCCATCAACGTGTAGCGACTAATGAAACCAGTTTGATGTTGTTTGATAAGTTTTCTTTGAATTCCTGTGATACCCACATCTGACATGATATTCGAAGTCTGTTTATGGCTGTGGACTCAGTGTCATTTTTAAAATTGTTTTTTCCCTGAAGACATTCAGAATGTTCTAGCGGTCCATTGCTCTGTTGCACACAACATCAGCCAAACTAACAAATTAATTACCTCTTACACATATGAGCTCTGGCATGAAAATGAAATAGATCTTTGTACAGCATGTCCTCCGGCCCAAGGGTGATGACTTCCTTCTACAGCTTGTCCTAAACTGGCACAGGCTGCTAGTTCTTGAATATTTTAAAAACCCAATGACTGACTCGCTCTCTATTGATGATTGTGTTTCTTTTTCAGTCTTCCTCATTTTCTTGCATGAACTTGTGCCCAGGTAACTAAAGGAAGGTTCTATGTTTATAAATTCTAAGTACACATCTGATATAAGCCCATCTGCTTTTTCTTATAACAGTTCAGACCTCCTTATTAAATTTGATCCCTTCATATTGGGTTTCACTTGACCTATTTCATCATTTTTCTATTGATATTCAGCATCACGATTATTTACAAATAATTGTTCAGTTTATATAAATAACTACTAACAATGACAACAGCTTCAGCAAAAAAATTGTGCTCAATTAAAAAAGAAAAATCCCCAACTAATCATGCACATTTTAATGTGCCACAGAACAAGTCACAAATTTTGTTACGGAACTAGAAACAAATAATAACAAACATTTACTATGAGAGAAACTCAAAGGGAAAACAAATTACACAGAGCTGCCTATTGTTTTATGTTTTTTTTGTCTGTGCTTTAAACCTACATAAAACATGAATATAGAAGAATAGGCAGAATTGGATGGGAGGAAAAGAAAACAAATGAAGTCTTAAAACAACTAAAAATGAAAAGAGAATCACGATTCAAACAAGACAAATGCGATTTTTGGGCCATATTAAAAGATACAACAGCCTACTAAAAGTAATCTTGGAGGGGAAAATACAAGGTAAAAGAGGCAGAGGCAACCAAGACTAACATGGACGAGTAACATCAAAAGATGGACAAATCAGCCTATGACAACCTGCACCATCAAAGCAAGAGATAAAGCAGAATGGCGCTGCATGGTATCAACCGTCGCGGAGATGGCACTCGATGATGATGAAAACATGAATAGATGAAAGAAGTATTTTGGTGAAGTACTATGACCTAAAACACATCCAACGCAATTGTACAGCATTAATTTTTTTGTGCCAGTTTTATGTGAGATGTAGGACTTTTATAAAATATTTTTAATGGTTATTTAAAATATTTAACATGTGATAGAGAGTCTTTACAATTATAAATTCAAATATACCTTCATTTTGTCTGTGCAATAATTTGAAAAAAGCTATTAATTTATAAGTGAATTAATTTTGCCTTAAATTGATTAAGAGGAACATAAAGAAATTAAAACATCATGGGGCCCATGTCCGGAAAATTGTGAGACAGCCATCTAATATGACACAATAGTTTTCAAATGTGATAGTTCCCGTCATTTAATAATTTCTATCTATCTAGTGTCCTTTTGAACCACAATCTGAAAAACAGAAACCTTGCATGCCAAAATGACATATTGCAGAAATCACTGCTTCTAAAATCGATGGCTCTGTTTCCATAACAATACTTTTTACAATGACAGCTTGTCAAGCCATCGATCAACCTCCTTAGTCACCTCTTACAACATGCCTGGAAGGTTACAGTGCAACTATTCTTTAATTCCCTCATAATGACCGCCCCCAGTAATACACAGGAAAAATAATAATTTATTTAGATGTAAATTAATTAACAGGTCACTTAAAAAATTTCACTTATATTTAAATGGTTGTTTAAATTTTTTTAATCATTTGTTTTGAACTTCAATAGTTCATTCATTTTAAAATATTGGAAAAAAAAAGCCAGAGTTATTCTGAGATGTGAGATTTGACTATCAAATATTGATTGCAGCATGATTTCTACCCATGGAGATGCTCCCTTTAAATTATTATTTGGACATGAATTAATATGCATGCAGATTTCTTCCAAATGTGTACACACATATTTAGAAGGGTGCTGAATTTAAAAATCTGTGTTTTGTCAAGTTTTAACTCTTTCCGTACATTCCGCCGTATAGTGCGCCACGATCAATTTGTTTTGTGTAGACTGTCAACAAACTGTATTCCTATATTTTAGATTGACTTTTATATAGATTCCTTCACCGGAGAGTTCCTTCCTACTTCCTCACAAGGTTCAAGTTGAAAGACGTACTCTAACGTGTGATTTTTTCATTTGGATTTAGTGTTTATTTATTAAAAAAGTATAAACAAAAATCAGCTGATCGAAATGGCTTCCAGTAGCCGTGATTGTAATGCTAAAAATCAGTTGATGACGGCTGAAGAAGCTTGTCAATTAATTTTTTGATATTTCAGACACTGTTAAGTGTTGATAACAACAATGGTGATGTGATGACAGTGATCCAGATATGGATTTTTTAGCACAAAGCGTGCAAAAACATTTTTTTTTCTGTTCAGGATGTGAAATTAAACCACATCTTCATCCAAATGCTTGCTTCAAGGCATTTCATGGAGAATAAATGGAAAAAGTGTTTTTCAACCAAGCTTTCATGGCCGCTTAAAGACATATTGCTATATTTTTTTTTTCACAAAATAATTCATATTGGATTACTATGACCAGATCTATATGATGGTAAGTTGTCAATTGTGGTTTGAATTTGATGTTTCAATTTTGTTGTTGGTCGTTTATCTCCAACTTTTCTATTCACATGTCTTGTATCATCTTAGCATTGGTGGAATCTATTTGCTTGTTCAATTATCTAAAAATTCATATATAATATGTTATGTGTTTGATAAATATAAAGCATGCAGATTGATGTTTTAAAACCATAAGGTCCGTCAAAAATTTTATCTCTGAAATCTCTTCCATTGCGTCGATAAAAAGCTTCCGTACGGAAAGAGTTAACCAGCAAATTTACTATTTTAATATTGAAATATTAAAAATAATGTATTAACTGACAAATATCTTGAAAACAGCAAGAGTGTTACAATAATTCTTTTACTCGACAGTAGAGTATTTCCTGATCATTATGTATATAAGTAGTATCACAAATCACATGATATCTCCAGGAAAATACGTCAATGTGTGAGTCCCTTACCCAATTCCGGCCAATTTCCTAAAATGACGGTATTGTAGAAAAACTGAATTTGACTTTTTACCACTCCCGAAAGTTACCAGATTCCAGTTTATCAAAGTCTCCAATAGTATATAATTATTCTGTTTATTTAAATTATAGTTATCAAAATCTGCAATAATGAATGAAATACAGTTGAATTGGTAATGGTACTGTATTTATTTATAATATTTTATGGGAAAGTATATTTTCATTCAATTTTTTTTTACCTTTTTTTTAATTGCTATGCGTCCAATGAAATGTTCATATCAAATTTAATCTTGTTTGATATGCCAGATCATATAATAGAGTCCCCAATTTATTGTTCTTTGATTACAATCATAATGAAAGATAGTATAAGAGTAAATCTCAGAAAAGTAACTAAACTTAGTGTATTGTCAGTGTGTGGGATTGTTATTCACAGTACAACGTCATTGTCGAGTGTTGATTTGTGCTTTTACTTTTTTAGTTACCATATCTGTATCTTGTCTTAGTTTGGAATTGATCTGCATGAATGTCAATTAATCTGAATATTAAGCTTGGGCATCTCTCAACTTCTATATTGTTATATTGTTGTCACATCACACATGATTAAAAAAAAATGTTAAAATCTAGATTACGAAACATATCTGTGACCCAACATTTTCACATTATGAGTAACCATAGATGTGTCATAGCGGCTGTTTCACGTTACTATAGACCTGGCTACAGTTGAAAACAAGTCAGGATAGCTTTACTGCATTTTATATACATCAAAATACTTTTTTTCATTTCCGGTACTTCAAGCGTTTAAAATTTAGGGCCAAAAATAGAATAGGATGTCATGATATATCTATCCCCTCCGCAATGGCTAAGTTTAATCAGTTATTCAATTGATAGATTGTTCTAAAAATCATATACATTAACACCATTGATCGAAAATCTCACTGTAAAATACAGTTTGTTAGACAAAGACTAATTGGTGTGGGTATTAAGATGCAGCCAGTCATAATCTCCAGGGCGCGTTGCTAACCTAGAACATCTTCATTACTCTTCTTAGCTGTCCATGAGAGTACCATGGACAATTAAGAAGAGTAATGAAGATGTTCTGAGAGGTCAAAGCAAAAAGAGAGCTAATTTCCAATATTAGGAAGAAACAATCATCATTTTTTGGCCATGTAATGAGAAGAGAACAACTGGAATATATTGTAACAAGTGGAAAAATTGAGGGACGAAGAGATAGAGGGAACCAAAGAGAAAAAATACCAGACAGCTTAAGAGAATGGCTTGGCAGAAGGTCAACAACAGAAATGATAAATAGCTGCAGAGATCGAAAGTTGTGAAGAGACATGATCACCTATGCCAGCAGGCCCGGTACTTGATGATGATGATTTAGATGCAGTGTCAAATTCTACATAAATATGTGAAGTTTCAAGCTTAAGTCAAATCGTGAAATATTTTTAAAAATGAATCCCGAGCGACAATTTAAGGTGTTTTAATAGCTTTTTTACGATCCGACGTAATTTTTTCCTAGAAAATTGTTTAAAAAAAAAAAAACACTAATTCAAAAAGGTCCTTAAATTTAGATATATGATTAATTCATTTATGCACACTCTGGTGCTATTTGAAAGATATCTACGGTTAGGAGGATTGTTATTGAATTTTATTTGCAGGACGCTGATCTCCCCATTAAGACAATGCATAATGCCATATTGTTTTAAAGATTTATTGCTGTAACCGGTCATAACCTCCAGGGCGCGTTTCTAACCTAGATTTGGTTTGTGTGTTATATCTGGCACCTGAGATGTTTGTTTAGGCTGAAGAAATGTCCAAAAGGGGGTGACTAATTAATAGTCAACAAAACGCGTAATTTGACACTTCGACATGCATAACTTTTTTAATAATCGACATACAGAGTGAATAAGATTTTTTGTTTTTTTCACCAAGGGTTATCTAGATATATTAACTTTTATCAAAGTGTCTATGAGCAGAGACATGGGAATCAGATGCTATAATCATTCCCTGGTTAATGTTCAATTTATGACTTGAAATTGACCCCATCTCGCTATGACTACCAAGGGGTCTTACATCTATTCACGAGGCTGCGGTAAGATGTCAGTTCAATCTGTATGTTCGCCGCTATCTTCACTGACTTTTCCTTTGCTACAAAGGTTTCTTTGATGTCATGCAGGCAGCTGAGGAGATTCCTCCTCTCACCATGAGAGAGAAAAAAAAAAAAAGGGGGGGGGGGGGGGGGAATTGTTGATTTTTAAAAGAATGTGCGTGTTTATGATACCATAGTACTTTTTACTACATGAATGAAAAAAAAAAAATCCATCAAAGGAAAGAAATCAAACACTCAGGGATCACCAGAAATAATAATTAGGAAGGTATAGGGTATGTGTTTGCCCGTGGGATATCACACCTGTCAAATTCCAAAAAAAAATGTATTTGAAGATGTAATTTTTACTACAGAATCATAATCTATGTAAGCCAGTCTAGTAAGCAAAGTCATGTCATGGCGGTTATTCGCATTGCTATGATTCTGGTTACAGTTTCAAATGAGGCACAAATATTTTACTATATTTTATATACGGCAAATTGTTTATTTTGTTGTTGGCACTTCTGACTTTTAAAATTTATGGCTAAAAATAGAACCTGGCATCATTATATGTCCCCTCCATACTGACAAAGTTTAATCAGCTTTTAGATTGACTGATCATTTTAAAAATTGCGTTCTTTAACACCATTGATCGAAAATCTCACTGTAATATGTAATTATTCATTAGACAAAGACTAATTGGTGTGCATATTTTGATTCAACGTCAAATTCTACATAAATATGTGAAGTTTCAAGTCAACTTGCTTGGGAAATAATTTTTAAAATTTATTACAGAGCGACAATTTAAATGGTGTTTTAGTAGCTATTTTATGATCTGACGTAATTTTTTCATTGCAAAATTTTTTTTTTAAAAAAAAACTATAATTCAAAAAGGTCCTTTTTTTGAAATTTGGATATGTAATTAATCATTCATTTATTTATCCACGCTCTGGTGCTATATGAAAGTTATCATAGGGCTAGGAGGTTTGTTATTTAGTTTTAAATGCAGAACACTGACCTCAAATTAACCAATACATAATGCTGCATGTCATATTATTTTAAAGATTTATTACCGTAACCATCAGGACGCGATGCTGATATAGATTTGTAGGTACTTTGATAAAAATGTTGAAATTGTTGTGGTTTAAAACAAGCTAATTAGATGGCCCTTGATGCAAGCTAAACAACCATACCTTAATTATGGCTGTAGGACAATAAGAAAAAAGTTAATTTTTTAATGAATTAATTTAGACATAAAGTGATTAAGAGGAACATAGAGGAAAACATCATGGGGGCCGTTTGGAAGGTTGTCCATGCCTGTAAAATTGAGAGTTGGCCGATTATGGTTGCACAATGGTTTATAAAGGGGATGATCCCTGCTATTAAATAATTTATTTAGACGTGAATTGAGCTACAGATCACTTTCATTAATTTCACACACATATTTAAATGGTAAATGAATTTTACAAATCCATTGTTTTTAATTTCACCAGTTAATTAATTCTATTATTATAAAAATAAAAATGCAGTTATTCTGAGACATGGGATTTGACTGTCAAATATGGCGTGCGACATGATTTCTACCCATGGAGATGCTCCCTTTAAACTATTATTTTTAAATGATGGTATCAGCAGATTGCTTTCAAATGGGTGCATCCTTATGTTTAAATGGATGCTGAATTTAAAAATCTGTGTTTTGTCATTTTCAACCGGTAAATTTACTGTTTAATATGGAAAAATTTTTTAATTTACAAATGCATTCGTTCATGAATATCTTGAAAACAGCTACGAGTATTCGAATAATTCTTTCACTCGACAGTAGGGTATTTCCTAACCTTTCACTTAACATATATAAATAGTAACATAAGTCATGTGACAGCTCCGGGAAAATGTGTTAAAGTGTGTGTTTCTTAGCCAATTTCAGAAAATGGCGGTATGGTAGAAAAAAATAAAAAATCGAATTTGGCATTTCATTGCTCCTGGAAGTTACCAGATCCAATTTATCAAAGTCCCTAAGAGATGCTCACTTTAAATTATTATTTGGACATGAATTGATCAGCAGATCGCTTTCAAATGTGTGCATCCTTATGTTTAAGTGGGTGCTGAATTTAAAAATTTGTGTTTTTTATCAAGTCCAGCCATTAAATTTACTGTCTTAATATGGAAAAAATCATTAAAAATGTACAAATAATGCATTCAATCACGAGTATCTTGAAAACGGCTACAAGTATTCCAATAATTCTTTCACCCGACAGTAGGGTATATTTCCTAACCGTTCACCTGACATATATATAAATAATAACACAAGTCATGTGACATCTCCGGGAAAATGTGTTAAAATGTGTCCCCCTTTAACCAATTTTGGTCAATTTCTGAAAATGGCGGTGAAGTAGAAAAAAATCAAATTTGGCTTTTCACAGCTCCTGAAAGTTACCAGATTCAATTTATAAAAGTCCCTAAGATTTGGCTAGCGTATTATTTTTGGCACTTCAGACGTACGTTTAGGCTGAAGAAATGTCAAAAGTGGCCTGATTAATTAAACCAACAAACAGCGTAATTTGACACTTAAACATGCATCGTAACGTTTTTTTAAAAATATAATTGACGTGCAGACGTGAATGAGGTATCATTTTTTTTTTCTCACCAAGGGCTATCTTATATCTTGATATTATATTTATTTAATTTTTTTAATTTTGAAATTTTCATTAAATGGTCTAATCTAATCTGTGGTTAACTCTTTCTCAACTTTCTGTACATTTTGCTACATAGTGCATCACTCTCCATTTCATTAGTGTCAACCCAATCAAAACATATTCTATTAACACGTCTTGTTGTATCATCTGTGAAATATAATATATCTTGTTCAATTATCTAAAAATTCATATATAATATGTTAAATATAAATATGTACATTGATTTTTAAAACCATGAAAAATTTTGCCTATGAAATTTCTTCTGTTGCATTGGTAAAATGCTTCCGCACGGAAAGTCAAGACTATCATCAATTCAGGAGAAAAAAAAACTTCCTTCGATTACTTTGAAAAGCTAATAATAAAAGCTAGCTATGGCATCAATTTGGATTTAGGAAAAATAGCGGGACAAAAGAAGCCATATTCTGCATGAGAACATTAATCGAAAAGTACACAGAAGTAAACAAACCAATATATGCCTGTTTCATAGACTACACCAAAGTTTTTGATAGAGTACACCACAAACAACTTATAGAATGCCTAAAAGAGATACATCTAGATGACATGGACATAAGACTAATATGTAATCTATACTGGGAGCAAACAACAATAATAAAATATAACAAAGAGAACTCTACTACACCAATTGATATAAAAAGAGGAGTAAGACAGGGATGCATCCTATCACCAAGTTTGTTCGTTCAATCTATACACTGAGGAAATCTTTAAAAACAGCATAGAGATGCCAGGCCTACAAATTAAAGGAAAGATAATTAATAACCTAAGATACGCTGATGACACTGAACTACTAGCAGAAAAACAATTACTTAATGAAATAAACATGATAAGCAAAAAAATATGGACTAGATATGAATATCAAAAAGACTAAAACTATGATCATAAACAAAGGAAATACTCAAAACCCACAAATGGATATCAAAATTGAAGGAATAGACCTGGAGACAGTTTTGAGTTCAGAACTACAACTACCTTGGACATACTATAACCAGTGATGGAAAATGTACAACTGAAATAAAGAAAAGAATAGGAATGGCAAAAAGTAATTTTAATCACACTAACATTAAAACAAATAACACCAGGGCTAAAACTAAGAATAGCAAAATGTTACATCTCAATATTCCTATATGGTGCAGAACATGGACATTAGACAAGAAAACAGAACAGAGAATTGAAGCCTTTGAAATGTGGATATACAGAAGAATAGGTAGAATTGGATGGAAGGAAAAGAAAACAAACAATGAAGTCTTAAAACAACTAAAAATGAAAAGAGAACTACTAAACACAATTCAAACAAGACAAATGCGATTTTTGGGCCATGTTAAAAGACACAAGAGCCTACTAAAAGTAATCCTGGAGGGGAAAATACAAGGTAAAAGAGGCAGACCAAGACTAACATGGACAAGTAACATCAAAAGATGGACAAATCAGCCTATGACAACCTGCACCATCAAAGCAAGAGACAGCAGAATGGCGCTCTATGGTAGCCAACCTTCGTTGCGGAGACGGCACTAGATGATGATGATGATCTACGGCTGGTATCATGATTTAATAAAAATAAGACTCTTGCATGACTAAGACTTACTCTAAGAGTTGAGTTAGTAAGTCAACTCTGTAGACTGTAGACAACCACAAAGTAGGCACTTCGGAAATCGATAGACGCCGTTTCCGGAAGTAGCGGTCTCTAGGCAATTGGCCAACTGGTCATGCGCTTGCCCGACTCTATCCAACTAGTACTTTATTTGTTTGTATATCGTTTTTGACGATGTTTCAGCAAGTTATTTTACGAAACTTAAGTTGTTTTCTAACAATGAGAGATCGATACGCCTATTTATAAAATCAAATGTGGTCGAAAACAATTGCATTTTGTTTTACAACGAATTTTTCAGCTTCATACAACAGTTTCATCATATTTTCTACCAAAATAAGGTAAGCTGCAGTTAAATAACATGGATATTTAGATTCAGCGTCCACTTCAACGTATTTGTGGGAAGTTTTAAATTGATCTGTCAACGCTGAATGAAATTATTGGCATTTGAACAACCACAAATTTTTTGCATTGAAAAGCCATGGGTGATCAGCGACTATGTCCACTTTAGAACTTTAAGTCATCGTAAAAAAAAAAATGCTGCTATTGTGCGCTGAAATAATAAAGATAATTTTATTCTACAACCACTTATACATATTTGTGGAAAGTTTTACCTTGATCTGTCAGCGCCGTTGCCGTTTGAAATTATCAGCATTCGAACGACCACACCGTTATCGGAAATGTTCTCCGTGTTTGGGCTTTTCAACCATCATCATGTGCCTCTTACTCAGACTTAACGTTCTTTTTTAGAGTTATAATTAGTTATACATCTTTAAAAATATAGTATTTTTATTTTCCTATTATTATAATATATTCCCACTTATCAAATATCAAATTGAAAGTTTTTAGATTTTTTGTTACTTTTTTTTTTTTTTAAACTTTGATGTAATACCAAAAAATGTGGCTTTTTTTGTTTTGTGTAGGGCCAACCTGTCACTATTTGACTATGGTTTTTTTTCTTTTTTACATCATTTCTCTTGGCGCGGTATTAATAATAAATTTAATTCATTTTAAAAATCATAACTCTTTTCATAATTGTCGTACAAACATGATTCACGTATCATTGTTTTAATCAATTCGAGGGTCAAGGGCTATTTAGATATCATAATCATGATGACATCATGTTCTCAATTATTAGAAATTATTTTGGAAAAAAAATACCAAAGTCAAAGTACCTACACAAAGTTAGGTTGGTACCTAGAAAAAGACTCAGAAACTTCAGTGTTGAAAGCGTTTTAAAACTGAGTAGTAGCTTACTACTTTTTTTTTTATTGCTAATCACACTTACTGACTCTACTCTAGTCAGACTCCGTCCCTAGACTTAGACTAACTTTACTACTACTAGGGTGGTCTACTTTTTTCTACTCCTGTCTTGTCTTAGACAGTCTCAGTCTTACTGAGTCTGATAGTGAGAAGAGTAGTCTAGTTCTATTGAAGAGTAGTAGGCAGTTTAGTAGGCTACTATTTGTAGTAAAATAGCGGACACGTAGACCAGAGACGAGTGAGTAGAAGAAGCCAGTCAGAGTAGAGAATTGTTAGCGTCACTCACCGTCACAGTCCATCCCCGTCGTTTGTACTACTCGAATTTTGAGTGTTACCACTAGTACCACCAGGAACTAAATTACATTATAAATCTTGTATAATATTAATCGCAGAAAAGTATAATCAGATTGATAAGAAAATATCTTTTTAATCGATGGTTACTGATGTACACGCACCTGCCATATTTCCCGACATTATTTGGAGTTCGTTTTAAGCACTCTACACATTCTTGTGACCTTGCGTGCCAACAGCCGCCATATTGGAAATCAAAAACCCGTCAATTTTCTCTTAACTCCTAATATTTTTAATGGGCTACATTATGTACTCAAAATCAGCTAAAATAGTGGAATTGATATTCTTATTATATTATATTTTCTCTTTGCTTGAACGACCAACACAAAGAAAGTTGTCACAAACAAAGTGGGTCGCTATTGTTTGCACTACTGCGAATGTACAGTAGACTAAAAATGGCGAAGTATATCTGCTTTGAATGTGCCTACTTTAAATCAACACTTTCTATGCATATGGATCATTAAAACTGACATTACCTTTGCAGTTACTTGCATAGTCCCATCGCGAGCAAGATTAGCTTTGGCTTCACTCATTTTGTTGCCTTAATTTCCTACAAATGTATGCCGAAAGGCACTAGGAAAACACAAGTTTCACACGAGGTGGTGGACAGCAGAAGCGAAGAAGCGTTGTCACGTGATGAGATATCTCTACTCTGATTGGTTCCTTGAAGGGAGGCTGTACCAGAAGCGGGAGTACAAAAACGTTTGGTATGAAAATGTAAACAAAACACTTTGAGTTAGCCACTGTGCATTAAATTCGTTAATTTTTAAAAAAAATTTTGTTTACAGATACGATATGTAAATAACCGAAGCAACACATGAGTAGAAAAAACATTACAAAAATAAACATTATACAAGCTAATGTCATATATAACATATTTATGGGATAGAAAACAAATACTAAACAATCTTGACACATAATAATAACAATTATGAAAGTTTGTAAATACAAAAACATTCATGTTTCATAGAAGACAAACGACGAACTTACTATTTGTGGATATCATATTGTTACACAATATACCAATATAAATATTAACTGATGAGAAAGTCAAGAAATACCATATAATTCAAATATCCCTCACAAGTAAGTTACAAACATGTTTGATCCTTCCCGCGCTTTTAGACATCACTTTGGAGCTTGTAGTGTTATTTCGCCACCCTTCTCTATTCTGGGCTAAATATTCGATCATATCTAATGAGTCTATGCCTGCCAACTTTGCTTCTCTTATAAGTGTTCTTCTTAGTGTATCTTTAGGTCTTCCTCTTTTTCTGTATCCTTATATTTCCCGTATTATGCAATCCATTTTTGACAATAGAAACAAGAAAAAGACGTGGATGTGAATCATGGACAATAGGACAACAGACAAGAAAATCACTGGAGTCTGTTCAAATGTGGTTTTACAGAAGAATGTTGAGAATACCATGGACAGCTAAGAAGAGTAATGAAAACGTTCTGAAAGAGGCCAAACCAAAAAGAGGGGTAAGTTCCAAAATTAGGAAGAAACAATCATTTTTTGGCCATGTAATGAAAAGGGAACAGATGGAATATATTGTGACACCTGGGATAATTGAGGGACGGAGAGATAGAGGAAAGCAAAGAGAAAAGATACCCGACAGCTTAAGAGAAATGCTTGGCAGAAGGTCAACAGAAATGATAAATAAATGTCGAGATCGGAAGTTGTGGAGAGAATTGATCACCTACGCCAGCAGGCCCAGTACTTAATGATGATTATAATGATGATGATATCTCCCATAGAAGAGCCTGTTTTGGAATTCTCTTCTCAGCACATGTCCGAGATTTGCCCATCTTCTTTCCTTAATTATAGACTAGATCTTTGGTTGCATGATCATTTCTCTTACAGACATTAGAGAGAAACAATTGATATATAGGTAAGTTTAGACAATTGCCTGAGAAAATGCAACATTCCAATTTTTTTTTTAAAGACGGAGAAGAGACTTGAGGGTAAAGTCATCAAAACGCATATGAATTAGGAGACTTACATTCTATAAATATAGCACGGAATAATCATTACAAGATTGGTAACAAGACTATTGAAGCAATCCTAAACATATGTGTACTGAAGGCTGATGTAGCTATATAACTGGACTGCATGGCGCAAAACACTGTACTACAAGTAATACGTGAAAAAGAAGATATTAAAAACTATTTATGGATTTGATGGGTCTAACAACTCATCTATTAAACTGTCTCAAAGTTATATTTTAAACAAATTATTTATTATAACAGAAATGTTAACAACATGAAAAAAATACTGACATCAAAGCGAATAACAGCAGTACGAAAACTGCGAATTGCAAAATGCTATAGTTGCTCAACATTACTATATTGTGCAGAAACATAGACGTTAAGTAAAATAGTAATAGCAGAAAATTGACGCCTTTGAAATGTCGATATATAGGAAAATGAGGAGAATTGGGTGGAAAGGAAAGACAACACACTAGGAAGTTCTGAATCAGAAAAAAAATGAAAAAAAAATTGCTTAACACGACTCGGAAAAGACATATAAGGGGATGCCTTTATAACAATACCCCAGAGGGAAATATATATCCCAATCGCCAGGCATTGGAAAGAGTAGACCACTATATATATATATACAGTATAAATATATATATATATATATATATATATATATATATATATATATATATATATATATATATATAAATATATTGGTAGTAATATAGATCAAGAAGGTAAAACAAAGAAAGAGATCAGAAGCAGGATAACAAAAGCAGCTACGAATTTTAAAAAGCTGAACAAAATATAGAAATAAAAAATATACTAAGCAAGAAAACCAAACTTAGAATATTCAACTCAAATGTATTATCAACACTTGTCCTATGTATGTGAAAGCTGGAAAACATCAAAAGGGATTGAGAGTAAGGTAAATGCTTTTGATGACAAATGCCTAATAAAAATACACTGTGACAGAGGAATTCATTCAAGACTAATATTGAAATAAGAGAAATGACCTTGCAGCCTAAGAATGAGTTATTTGCGGGTCATCATCTTTGCACTCCGAACATGCCCATAGGTGCTCAGATCCCCTTCTCAGCAAATCCCCAGCGTCCAGCGACTGACGACTCCAGTTCTGTGTTGGTTGATAAGTCTTCTTATACGCCCACTAAGTTTCTCGTTTCTGGTTGTGCCCATCTTAACTCCCATCTCTTTCATTCGAAGGAGTGACGTGGACTCATGACTGTCGAAGTCCTGTGCCCTTCTCACATCTCTGACGGCATTGAGGATGTCCGCCCAATCCATTGCTTCATTGTTTTCAACAACAGCGCAGCTTGCCAACCTGTTCGCTCTTTCATTTCCCCGTACTCCCGTATGTCCATGGAAGTAGACAAAGGTGACTGCGTATTTTTGACTTCTGAAATGACTCTACCCAGTGCCTGAGTACAGAGCCCGCCTTCACTTTTCTTATCATGCTCATCGAATCACTTAGTATGCAGGCGTGGGTGTAGTCTTGTTACCCTAATCAGATGAATGCCCTGGTCACTGCCATCACCTTCATCGTCATGCTACTCGTGTCCTAACGTATGCACCACTGTCATATTTGACTATTTTGCCTGCCGAGATTGCTATAAATGCTCATGCACTACTTTGGTGTCGTATTACAGATCCGTCTGTATAAATGACTGCATTTTTCTCATGGCGTTATCCCAGATGAGACCGTTGACCTCCACATTGACCACGACTGAGTTCTGTTCCCTACATTTCCTGTCGAGTATGACAATACCCGAGAATGTGCCCCTGAATGACGTAGGCACTAATATCCACTGCTCGCCAGCGTTGATACTGGTAAACACACGAACCTGTTTGATAACAGCTTTTTCTCCGCCCGCCCATGATTTGCCTCTTCTTAGCCTGACACCTTTCCTTGTGTTGAGCTCTTGGTGTAATGGGTGCTCTTTATCTGCACTTATCTTCAGGTATGCTCGTGCCCTCCAGATCTTGATCCTGTCATCCATAGTTGGAAAGTCAAGAAGATACCTCATTGCTACACAGGGAGTGTCCATCGTACACCCCCAATATAATGCGCATAGCTTCATTCTGTATTTTTTCCAGCCTGTCAATTTGTGTCGTACTGACTGCAAGAATTACTATAGGGTATACTCGATTGGTGCGAGGACTAGTTCATAGAACAGAAGGTTAAATAGCCTCTACTCGATTTTGGCAGCTGCCATGATCTTCAAGGCAGCTAATCCTTTGCTGGATTGTGTTATCACATGGTCGACGTGGTGTCCCTAAACACAGGCTGCGATAAAATTTAACTCGGAGGCACGTCATACAACCTGTCCGTGGTCACCTCATCAGCTCTCATTCGTACCACCGGTGTTTCCGTGTTAACGATGTGATTGTTAATACCTGTAGAGTATCAGGTGCTGTAATAATATCAGCAGGGCTGAAACTAAGAATGGCAAAATGTTACATCTTCTCAATATTCCTGTATGGTGCAGAAACATGGACATTAGACAAGAAAACAGAACAGAAAATTGAAGCCTTTGAAATGTGGATTTATAGAAGAATAGGTAGAATTGGATGAGAAAAAAAAAAAGAAAACAAACGATGAAGTTTTAAAACAACTGAAAATAAAAAGAGAACTATTAAATACAATTAAGACAAGACAAAAACAAATTTTTGGGGCACGTTAAAAAAGACACAACAGCCTACTAAAAGTAATATTGGAAGGAAAAATACAAGGTAAAAGAGGCAGAGGCAGACCAAGACTAACTTGGACGAGTAACATCAAAAGATGGACAAGTCAATCTATGACAGCCTGCACCATCAAAGCAAGAAACAGATTAGAATGGCGATCCATGGTAGCCAACCTTCGTTGCGGAGAAAGCACTCGATGATGATCAGGTGCCAGGATTAACCAAGGCACCTGATACTCCACACCCGGAAGTGATGCGATCGAGTTCGTTTTGCAGTGTGGAGATGATTTCCCGTCTGTCTCTGCCTTGTGGATACACCAGAATGTCATTAACAAAAGTCATAGTTCTTCCCCTACCATCCAGCTGTTATTCTGTGATCATTATTGTGTACACGTTAATTATAACTGGTGACAATGGTGAACCTTGTGGCATCCCTGGACAAATAGATTATTATTATTATTATAGGTTATGGAAGGCCTCGGTATCACTGCAAACGAATTAAAATCCATAATTGCTCAACCGCCCGTGCCAGTAGAATCATCCGAATTACTAACACATCTCCCAAACAAAGGTAACTGTAGTCCCCAATGTAGCAGTCTCAGCACACGCCAAAAGACATAAGGCGAAACCGCGCAGAAAGTGACCACAGCCAACTGTTCCCTGTCATACGATATTATTCATCGTAAACAAGCGGGATATCGAAACAGGATCAAAACGGATGAGACACACAGCTCACGGTGTGCACAGAGCACTTAACTCAGTAGCTCCTGCAACAAGCCGGACTTGGAATATGAGGAAACTGCAAGAAGGAACACTTTTCAGACATAGCCTTCAATGGTTCCTGCCACCTATCCACCATATACCATGGAAGTTCGCGTCCTCCCGAAAAGGATGATCGTCGTAGCACTTGATGATGTTAGGCCATCGTTGATGACTCCATTTTCAAACATATAGACACACAGGGGTGGTAAGTTATCATTTCCAATCCAACAGAAGCCACCTGACCTGTAGTTAGTAAAACCACAGAGAGAATATGATTTTGTGACCTTCACTGATTCACTCTTGGATGTGAATGTGTAGTTTACACAAGAGGAGAAGTTTTCAACTACATTGATCCCATTTAAGTCAATTCTGGGATAGCAAGGCAAGTCTCCTTTATAGCAGCAGAACTTGATGTTCTCCGTTCCCTTCTTGTAGCTGCTGCCACACGATTCTGATGTCTCATTAACTTGGACATCATTGAAGAACAATGTCAGATTAACATTCCATAGATATGGCTCTGCTGATGAAGTGCTTGGTGCAACAGTTGTATCAATCATACAGGAGGCTCCTGGTCAGTGGTCATTAATATCACATACGGCATATGATGTTGTTATATTCAGTATTTCTTTCTGGGGTGTAAATATGTGGCACACACATGGAGATTGGTTTGTGGTCACAGTAATCCCATTAAAGGCAATACTAGGGTAGCATGGCATAGCTGTTTCAGAACAGCACAATCCTATGATGTTTTCTGTGTTCGCTATAAAGCTGCTGCTGCTACACAATCCTGACCAATTATAGGTGTGGACATTATTCACTTGCAATAACAAAACTGCTTTGTTTACATCATAAACCTCTGGAAGCGAATCATTTATGGGACTAATAATACAATTTGTTCTTCCATCGGGGATATTTTCCTTGAGGCCCCCCCCCCCCCCCCCAAAAAAAAAAAAAAAAAAAATTTGGTTAAAAAGCACATATGCTTTTGAGTTAAACACAAAATGAGCCCACTTCATAGATTCAAAATGGTCCTTGCCAATGCCATCAGTTTGCACAAGTTAGGTCCTTAGCTACCAAGGTCACAAATGAAGCCATCGAATTAAAGACTTTATCTACAGCGATGGTTAACGAACTGTGTACAAACATTTATGTTCAAACCCTTGAATACATTTTCACAAATCTGCCAAATCGCTGCAATAACAGATATCGTGGAATTCAAAGTAAACATTGCTTAGTACATGGCTCGAATATAATAGATATTGGCTTGTTTAACCGTATGATCAACTTCCACATCTGAAAAGCACCTTACTCTGAAACAGTGCAGCAGCGATCCATCTAATGAGGAAGGGTACACCGCCAGTTTGAGGAGTATGTGCATGAGGTATTCAAATGGTATGCATCTCCCAGATATATAGCAGCAGCACATGTCCTCTCTCGTCTGTGGAAACCTTCAAAGACGTTATAGGCGAAGAATGTCGCATTGAGCCATGTCTCTTTGTTATATATATAACCTCCGAGTGTGGGTGGAAATGCGCGTATCTGTTTAAGATGACAGGTGAGTGCGCGGGCAACTATTTTCTCCAGTAGCTTTCCCGCATTGTTCTGCTTCGTGATGATTCTGTTTGCACTGATCTGAGAATGGTCCTTGTTTGGCTTCGGTAGCGGTAGTAAGTAGGCACTATTCTCGCTCTCTAACATGTCAATGTAATGTCAGACTGAGCGGGCCAGGACTTAAACGTGGTTATCGTTAACGATCAGATAGTGTCACACGCCTGACATCCGTGTCTTCCACCTTCGCACCGGTCTGCAGGTGGGGTGTACGGGGATTCCACGAAAGTGATCACTATCAATGTGTCATCCTATTTGAGAAAGGCAGAAATAGAAGCCAGAAAAGCAAGCTCAACATATTCCACTATGTGAACACAGACCAGGACGTCATTAGCAAAATCAGATATAGGAAACAGGGAGCCCCCGCAAGAGACAGGATAGATGGACGCAAATAGCCTTGGTGGAACGTAGAATCAACATAGAAGTCAAGGAGGCTTGGTGGAACTAGAGACAAACTGCCAAGACATGACAGAAAGTCAGAAAGAATGGAAGAACACAACCTGGGCTCTTGAAAATTCTTTTAAAAAAAGAGGTCGACCAAAAAATGATGCACTTTATAACTATGTGCTAAGCAGGCTAAGCATGCCAAGTGGGATGATTTCTGTAAAAAAGTGTGTTCAGAAAAATCGTTAACGACGTTCTGGCGCCTTCACCAGAACATGAAAGACGCAGCACGGCACAGAGGCATACAAGACATCCAGAGCACAGGCCAGAAATGGCACAAATCTGATGAGAGCAAAGGTAAGGCCCTGCTTGCCCGCTACATTGAGCAGACTGACCAAAGAAATGAGTCTGTCAGAATGAGGATACGGGGCCCCCTTTCAGAATTGTGTGAGGATGTAGTGCTGGGAGAAGATCTCATAATCACAACTGATACCATTCGGACAACACTTAAAAGGTCACACAACACTGCTCCTGGTCCAGATGGTGTTCGGTACGATGACATAGGCGATTTAGTTGAGGACGATTTGAAAAAAAAAACTGGCCAAAGAGTTTAATACCAGCATTCGGAGTGGCCAGATTAATGAGGAGTGGCTACATCGCAACTTACTTCCGCTACCGAACCGAAGTCAAACAAGGACCATGCTCAGATCAGTGCCTACAGAATCATCACGATGCAGAACACTGCGGGAAAGCTTCTGGAGAAAATAGTTGCCCGTGTCCTCACCTGTCACCTTGAACAGAAACGCGCGCTCCCACCCGCACTTGGAGTTTATAGATATAACAAAGAGGCATGGCTCAACGTGTCTTTGTCTATAACGTATTCGAAGGTTTCCACAGTCGAGAAGATACATGTACTGCTGCTATAGTTCTGGAGGATACATACAACAGTGTACCATTTAAATATCTCGTGCATATGCTCCTCAAACTGGCGGTGCACCCCTTCCTCATCAAATGGATTGCTGCTGTACTGTTTCAGAGGAAGGTGATACTCAGATGTTGAAGTTGGACATATTTAAAAAAAGTAAAAGTAAAGAACCCCCGTCACGCCAAGTGACCATACATTTTACAAACCTTCAGTACATGATTTTTTGGGGTTATGTGGTCGGTATTACGCCCGTGCCGCTTTACTTTCCCAGAAAAAATCTGATACCCATTTAAGTCTGGGTGAATTCGGAAGCCGTCGATTGGGATTGAACCCTACCTCTTGTCCTTTATTTGGTCATATAAGCTAACATCTTTTTGTCCAGAGCTACCACAAGGTTACCATTGTCACCAGTTATATTTAACGTGTACACAATAATGATCACAAAATAACAGCTGGATGGTAGGGGAAGAACTATGACTTTTGCTAATGACATTCTGGTGTATCCACAAGGCAGAGACAGACGGGAAATGATCTCCACACTGTAAAACCGAACTAGATCGCATCACTTCCGGGTATGGAGTATCAGGTGCCTTGGTTAATCCTAATAAACATCAGTTGCATGGTTCTCCCTAAACTATCACATCGTTAACACGGAAACACCGGTGGTACAAATAGGAGCTAATGAGGTGACCACGGACAGGTTGTATGACGTGTCTCGGGGTTAAGTTTTATAGCAGCCTGTGTTTTAGGGACCACATCGACCATGTGATAACAAAATCCAGCAAAGGATAGCCACCTTGAAGGTCATTGCAGCTGCCAAACTCGAGTAGAGGCTACTTACATGTCTGTTCTATGAACTTGTTCTCGCATCAATCGAGTATACCTTAGCAATTCTTGCTGTCAGTACGACACAAATTGACAGGCTGGAGAAAATACAGAATGAAGCTATGCGCATTATATTGGGGGTGTACGATGGACACTCCCTGTGTAGCAATGAGGTATCTTCTTGACTTTCCAACCCTGGATGACAGGATCAAGATCTGGAGGGCACGAGCATACCTGAAGATAAGTGCAGATAAAGAGCATCCGTTACACCAAGAGCTCGACATAAGGAAAGGTGTCAGGCTAAGAAGAGGCAAATCACGGGTGGACCAAGTAGAAGATGACATCAAACAGGTTCGTGGGCTTACCAATATCAATTCTGGCGAGAAGTGGATACCGGGGCATACGTAAATCAAGGGCACATTCTCGTGTATTGTCATACTCGACAGGAAATGTAGGGAGCAGAACTCAGTTGTGGTCAATGCGGAGGTCAACGGTCTCATCTGGGATAACGCCATGAGAAAAATGCAGTCATGTATACAGACGGATCTGTAATACGACACCAAAGTAGTGCATGGGCATTTACAGCACTCTCGGCAGGCAGAACAGTCAAAGAAGACAGTGGTGCATACATTATGACAACGAGTAGCATGACGATGGAGGTGATGCAAGGCATTCGACTGGTTAGAGTCACAAGACTACACCCACGCCTGCATACTAAGTAATTCGACGAGCATGATAAGAAAAGTGAAGGCGGGCTCTGTACTCAGGCAATGTGTAGAGTCATTGCAGAAGTCAAAAATACGTAGGGTCACCTTTGTCTACGTCCCTGGACATACGGGAGTACGGGGAAATGAAAGAGCGAACAGGTTGGCTAGCTGCGCTGTTGTTGAAGACAATGAAGCAATGGATCGGGGTGAGGTCATCAATACCCTACCCTCCGAGATGTGAAAAGGGCACAGGACTTCGACAACCATGAGTCCACGTCGCTCCTTCGAATGAAAGAGATGGGAGTTAAGATTTGAACAGCCAAAAATGATTAACTTAGTGGGTGGATAAGAAGAATTATCAACCAACACATAACTGGAGTCGTCAGTCGTTGGACACTGCGGGACTTGCTGAGGGGGGGATCTGAGCACCTATGGACATGTTCGGAGTGCAGTGATGATGACCTGCAAATAACTCAATAACTCCATTTGTAGATTAACTTGTAGAATACAGACAGAGACAACTTGAGCAGAATATTGCTAGATTAACTTGTTAGAGGCAACAGGAGTATAAACTAGTGACGAATTATAACATAATAACAATTAGACTTCAATTAGGAATTAACCAGAGCAATGTCTCGAACGAGGGAGCCGGGATAGCTCAGTGGTTAGTGAAGTGGACCTCAAAGGACAAGGGGTAGGGTTCGATACCAACCGACGACTTCCGGGTTCACCCAGCCTTAAATGGGTACCGGATTTTTTTCTGGGAAAGTAAAGCAGCACGGGCGGAATACCGACTACATTACCCCAAAAATCATGTGCTGAAGGTCTGTAAAATATAGGATCACTAACACCATATTCCCTATACGCCACTTGGCGTGACGGGGGTACTTTACTTTTTTTTAATGTCTCGAGCGCCAGGTGTGTATCTTGTCAACAGCAACAAAGAAGACAGGGAAGAATTTCAACAACATACTTGTCCGTGCTCAAAACCTGAGAAAACTAACATCGGATGGTCACATCATTGTCCAGATTGAACATAAACAGAAGTGACCATAAATAATTTACGATGTATCATATCGAACCAAGGAAGAAAAAAAAAAACTAACAACTGTCGTGTTTCAATAAGCGCCACTTGTGTGCGCTCTTAGAAGAGAGCTGTATAAATTTTACAGTCTTTTGTAATTCTTGTAGTGGCACATATAGTTTTGTCTGTAGTGTTGTATCTATGGGTCAATGGATTTTCCTCAGTCTACTATAATCAGTACAGTCTTGATGTATATATTCAGCGGTCTAGGGCGCCTGTCCACATGTACAAGTAGTTGAGGTGCCGATCTTGAATTGTGTTTACACGTGACTGTGGAGTCGATTGTGTCCTGTTCTGAGGCGTATAATGATAACTTGTTCCCATCAATCCAAGGACTTGTTGATTGATTTGATTATCGGTTTCTTCTGATGGTATATAACCAGTGCTTCTGGTTGTGCGTCTGTTGCGCCTTCCTTTGTCACTTGATCTGCTCTCTCGTTTCCTGGTTTACCACAATGAGATGTGAGTATTTTATCGTGGGGACATTGCAATTCTACATTTCTCTCTCTCTCTCTCTCTGCGATCAGGACTCAATCAGAGTAGGATTCCAGGCTCTCACATGATGTCAGCTGTCAGGTTAAGTGTGTTGATCGCCCCCACAGGCAGAACATCACAATTAGAGTCTGCCATATCCACTCTGATTGAACACCCGTTAAAACGTTGCACTGTGTTCTGCGCTAGTGCATCCGATTTCAGCCAGCATTTTATTCAGGTTTGCATTCCTTACCCTTTGATTGTCCCCAATCTTCCTGCAAGGCAGCAGATGATCTTTTCTATAGGGGGATTCTGCCCTTAGATGGTCGGCCCTCCTAGGTTTGCGAGCACAATCTGCCCGAGTCACTAGAGGTGACTAACACAGACATGCACACACAAAGATATGAGAGGTGACTAACATAGACATGCACACACAAAGATATGAGAGGTGACTAACACAGACATGCACACACAAAGATATGAGAGGTGACTAACACAGACATGCACACACAAAGATATGAGAGGTGACTAACACAGACATGCACACACAAAGATATGAGAGGTGACTAACACAGACATGCACACACAAAGATATGAGAGGTGACTAACACAGACATGCACACACAAAGATATGAGAGGTGACTAACACAGACATGCACACACAAAGATATGAGAGGTGACTAACACAGACATGCACACACAAAGATATGAGAGGTGACTAACACAGACATGCACACACAAAGATATGAGATGTGACTAACACAGACATGCACACACAAAGATATGAGAGGTGACTAACACAGACATGCACACACAAAGATATGAGAGGTGACTAACACAGACATGCACACACAAAGATATGAGAGGTGACTAACACAGACATGCACACACAAAGATATGAGAGGTGACTAACACAGACATGCACACACAAAGATATGAGAGGTGACTAACACAGACATGCACACACAAAGATATGAGAGGTGACTAACACAGACATGCACACACAAAGATATGAGAGGTGACTAACACAGATATGCACACACAAAGATATGAGAGGTGACTAACACAGACATGCACACACAAAGATATGAGAGGTGACTAACACAGACATGCACACACAAAGATATGAGAGGTGACTGACACAGACATGCACACACAAAGATATGAGAGGTGACTGACATAGACATGCACACACAAAGATATGAGAGGTGACTAACACAGACATGCACACACAAAGATATGAGAGGTGACTGACACAGACATGCACACACAAAAATATGAGAGGTGACTGGCACAGCCATGCACACACAAAGATATGAGAGGTGACTGACACAGACATGCACACACAAAGATATGAGAGGAGACTAACACAGACATGCACACACAAAGATGTGAGATGTGACTAACATAGACATGCACACACAAAGATATGAGAGGTGACTAACATAGACATGCACACACAAAGATGTGACTAACATAGACATGCACACACAAAGATATGAGAGGTGACTAACATAGACATGCACACACAAAGATATGAGAGGTGACTAACACAGACATGCACACACAAAGATGTGACTAACATAGACATGCACACACAAAGATATGAGAGGTGACTAACATAGACATGCACACACAAAGATGTGACTAACATAGACATGCACACACAAAGATGTAAAAGCTATTCTGAATTCATTCATGTGTGATTTTGTCAAGGAGTATCAAACGTAACATTTTGAGTGGGAAGTTAAATCAGTTAGTTGGTTAAAGTGAAACAAGATTCAGGTTTTCTTCATGAAAGGAGTGATCGAAGTGATCAGAGAACACGATCAATGTATTAAAGAATGTCTGCCTAATCGTCGATGCTTGTTTGATATACTAATGAAGAATGATACAAGAAAATGGAAAGTTGCAGATACAACTGCAGCAACAGAAGTACTGGTTACCCTACTGGTCATGGACAGGGCAGTTCCAATATATAAAACAAGGAGTCAGACAAGGCTGTGTTCTGTAGCCGGTTTTGTTTTCACTTTAAAGCGAAAATATTATGAGATCAATCATCATAATCATTCGCCATACCGGTTGGCGTAGGCAATCATGTCCTTCCACAATCTTCTATCCACAGTACATCGTATCAATTCTTTTTTCACTGTTTTCCATGCCATGACAACAAGCTATCTATATAGTATTTCTCTCTCAGTCACGATCTCTATTTCCATGTATTTTGCCAGTTGTAACCAAGTATTCCAACTTTCCTCTTCTCGTGATGTGCCCGAAAAATGTAGAATTTTTCTTTCTGATGGTTCTTATAAGGTCCCTTTTTGTGTTGGCCTCTTTGAGAATTTCCCCTTTGGTCTTTTTAGTTGTTCATGGAACTTTCAACATTCTTCTGAGAAATCCCATCTCTGTGATCTCTAATCGTCTTTTCATTTGTTTGTTTATTGTCCATGATTCACTCCAATAGGTCAGAATTTTTTCTTTATAGTACCGATGAACTCTCTTTCTCACTGCTATTGACATAGATTTGTTGCATAAGACGATTTTCATTTTCTGAAATACTATTTTGGCCTGAGCTATTCTGCTTTTTATTTCTGTGCTGCATCTTCCATATGATGTTATTATTGTGCCCAAGTATTTGACACGTTGCACTTTATTCAGAATTGTTTATTTTTATGCTTCATGATGGTGACGATTGAGTTATTGAGTTATTAGCGGGTCATCATCATTGCACTCCAAACATGTCCATAGGTGCTCAGATCCCCTCCTCAGTAAGTCTCGAAGTGTCCAGCGACTGACGACTCCAGTTCTGTGTTGGTTGATAAGTCTTCTTACACGCCCACTAAGTTTCTCGTTTCTGGATGTACCCATCTTAACCCCCATCTCTTTCATCCGAAGGAGCGACGTGGACTCATAGTTATCGAAGTCCTGTATCCTTCCAACTTCCCGAAGGGCATTGATGATGTCCGCCCGATCCATTGGTTGACCGTCATCAACAATAGCGCAGCTAGCCAACTTGTCCGCCATTTCATTTCCCCGTACTCCAGCATGTCCTGGGACGTTGACAAAGGTGACCTTACGTATTTTTGACTTCTGCAACGACTCTACCCATTGATTACGTACAGATCCCGCCTCCACTTTTCTTATCATGCTCACCAAATCACTCAGTATACATGCGTGGGTGTAGTCTTGTGACCTTAGCCAGATGAATGTCCTGGTCACTGCCATCACCTCCATCATCATGCTACTCGTGGTCATAACGTATGCACCACTGTCTTCTTTGACTATTCTGCCTGCCGAGCGTTGGTGACGATTGTTTCTTCGATATCACCATTACGTCTGCTTTCTTACTATTCAGACGTAGACCCTTCTTGTTGCTTTCTTTTACTATTATGTCTACCTTTTCTTGTAACTCATTCTCCGTCTCTGATATTAAGACTATGTCATCCGCAAAGCGCAAATTGTCTATGTTGTGACCGTTGACTTCAATTCCTTTTATATCGACTATTAATTTCATTAGATCGATACTAACCGATATGGCATGACGATACTGATGGTCTTCTCCCTCACCATTAGTTCCACACACACAATCTTCACTTCTCATCTTAGTTCATGCATCACATTCACATTCTAAACTAACAAAACTCATCTTACACCGCTCCCAAAACCTGCATGAACAAATCGCCATTTTTCCATTAGTTCAATGAATTCACCAATTAGTTCCATGTACAGTATTCCCATATTAGTTCATGAAATTAAACGTCACTTCCCTCTTAGTTCTATGTGTTAAACTTTTATCTTTTATTAGTTCCATGAGTTAAACTTTTATCTTTTATTAGTTCCACGAGTTAAACTTTTATCTTTTATTAGTTCCATGAGTTAACCTTTTATCTTTTATTAGTTCCATGAGTTAAACTTTTATCTTTTATTAGTTCCATGAGTTAAACTTTTATCTTTTATTAGTTCCATGAGTTACCTTTTATTAGTTCCATGAGTTAACCGTTTATCTTTTATTAGTCCCATCAGTTAACCTTTTATCTTTTATTAGTTCCATGAGTTAACCTTTTATCTTTTATTAGTTCTATGTGTTAAACTTTTATCTTTTATTAGTTCCATGAGTTAACCTTTTATCTTTTATCAGTTCCATGAGTTAACCTTTATCTTTTATTAGTTCCATGAGTTAACCTTTTATCTTTTATTAGTTCCATGAGTTAACCTTCTCTTCTCCAATTAATTTCAGAAACTCAGCTTTTCTCTCAGAAAAAAATAGTTCCTACACTGATCTTCAATAGCATACTAGTTCCTTGCACTATCCTTTAATCGTCTCTTAGTTCCTTGCATTCATATTGAATCGCCTATTAGTTCCTTGCACTCATCTTCAATAGCATACTAGTTCCTTGCACTCATCTACAATCACATATTAGTTTCATGCACTCGTCTACAATCACATATTAGTTCCCCTCACTCATCTACAATCACATATTAGCTCCCTGCACTCATTTACAATCACACATTAGTTCACTGCACTCATCTACAATCACATATTAGCTCCCTGCACTCATCTACAATTACACATTAGTTCACTGCACTCATCTACAATCACACATTAGTTTCCTGCACTCATCTACAATCACACATTAGTTCACTGCACTCATCTACAATCACATATTAGTTCCTTGCATTAATCTACAATCACATATTAGTTCCCTGCACTCATCTACAATCACATATTAGTTCACTGCACTCAACTACAATCACATATTAGTTCTCTGCACTCATTTACAATCACATATTAGTTCACTGCACTCATCTACAATCACATATTAGTTCACTGCACTCATCTACAATCACAAATTAGTTCACTGAACTCATCCACAATCACATATTAGTTCACTGCACTCATCTACAATAACATATTAGTTTATTACACACATCTACAATCACATATTAGTTCACTGCACTCATCTACAATCGAATATTAGTTCCCTGCACTCATCTTCAATTATCTGCTTGGACAGTCGGCTATAACTTATGATAAAGAAAATCTATAATTTTGATGTCCTCGCTAGGACATACGAACTTCAACAGCTGATATAGGAGACCTAGTATAGATGTCTCCGCTAAAAAAGACAACTCTAACAGCTGATAGAGGACCCAGTATAGATATCTCGCTAGGACAGTTAGGTCCACCTGTTGTTATAGAAATCATAGTATAGATGTCCTCGCTAAAAAGACAGATCTAACTGTTGATATAGAAGACCAAGTATAGATGTCTCAGCTAAAAAAAAGACAGCTCTAACAGCTGATATAGACGACCCAGTATAGATGTCTCGCTAGGACAGTTAGGTCCACCTGTTGTTATAGAAGTCCTAGCATAGAAGAAAAAAGTAAAGTAAAGAGCCCCCGTCACACCAAGTGGCATATAGGGAATATGGTGTTAGTGACCATACATTTTACAGACCTTCAGCACATGATTTTTGGGGTAATGTGGTCGGTATTACGCCCGTGCCGCTTTACTTTCCCAGAAAAAATCCGGTACCCATTTAAGGCTGGGTGAACGCGGAAGTCGTCGGTTGGGATCGAACCCTACCACTAGTCCTTTGTAGTACAGTTCACTAACCACTGAGCTATAGCGGCTCCCTCCTAGTATAGATGTCCTCACTAAAAAGACAGATCTAACTGTTGATGTAGAAGACCTAGTATAGATGTCTCAGCTAAAAAAGACAGCTCTAACAGCTGATATAGAGGACCCAGTATAGATGTCTCGCTAGGACAGTTAGGTCCACCTGTTGTTATAGAAGACCTAGTATAGATGTCCTCGCTAAAAAGACAGATCTAACTGTTGATGTAGAAGACCTAGTATAGATGTCCTCGCTAAAAAGACAGATCTAACTGTTGATGTAGAAGACCTAGTATAGATGTCCTCGCTAAAAAGACAGATCTAACTGTTGATGTAGAAAACCTAGTATAGATGTCCTCGCTAAAAAGACAGATCTAACTGTTGATGTAGAAGACCTAGTATAGATGTCCTCGCTAAAAAGACAGATCTAACTGTTGATGTAGGAGACCTAGTATAGATGTCCTCGCTAAAAAGACAGATCTAACTGTTGATGTAGGAGACCTAGTATAGATGTCCTCGCTAAAAGACAGATCTAACTGTTGATGTAGAAGACCTAGTATAGATGTCCTCGCTAAAAAGACAGATCTAACTGTTGATGTAGAAGACCTAGTATAGATGTCCTCGCTAAAAAGACAGATCTAACTGTTGATGTAGAAGACCTAGTATAGATGTCTCAGCTAAAAAGACAGCTCTAACAGCTGATATAGAGGACCCAGTATAGATGTCTCGCTAGGACAGTTAGGTCCACCTGTTGTTATAGAAGACCTAGTATAGATGTCCTCGCTAAAAAGACAGATCTAACTGTTGATGTAGAAGACCTAGTATAGATGTCCTCGCTAAAAAGACAGATCTAACTGTTGATGTAGAAGACCTAGTATAGATGTCCTCGCTAAAAAGACAGATCTAACTGTTGATGTAGAAGACCTAGTATAGATGTCCTCGCTAAAAAGACAGATCTAACTGTTGATGTAGAAGACCTAGTATAGATGTCCTCGCTAAAAAGACAGATCTAACTGTTGATGTAGAAGACCTAGTATAGATGTCCTCACTAAAAAGACAGATCTAACTGTTAATGTAGAAGACCTAGTATAGATGTCCTCACTAAAAAGACAGATCTAACTGTTGATGTAGAAGACCTAGTATAGATGTCCTCACTAAAAAGACAGATCTAACTGTTGATGTAGGAGACCTAGTATAGATGTCCTCGCTAAAAAGACAGATCTAACTGTTGATGTAGAAGACCTAGTATAGATGTCCTCGCTAAAAAGACAGATCTAACTGTTGATGTAGGAGACCTAGTATAGAAGTTCTTACTAAAAAGACAGATCTAACTGTTGATGTAGGAGACCTAGTATAGATGTCCTCACTAAAAGACAGATCTAACTGTTAATGTAGAAGACCTAGTATAGATGTCCTCACTAAAAAGACAGATCTAACTGTTAATGTAGAAGACCTAGTATAGATGTCTCCGCTAGGATAGATTCATTTTCAAGCTTTCTTATAGTAAGCTGCTGTGCATTTTAATGCGTCCTAAAAAAAACTGCATTTGTCTCGCCTCGACGCTGAAATGTAAATGAGGAAAGAAAGAAGAAGAAAAAGTCACCTTTATGTCACTTTTTTTTTACCACCCCGCCTAACATTACTTCAATAAAATCATCCACGATCCATTTTAATCTACCAAAAATCAGCCAGCTCCCCAAAATGTCATTCTTTTCTTCTTTTTCTTCCACCTTTCAGTTCCCTGTGCAACATAGGTCTTCAACAAACACTTTCCAAGCCGTTCTGTTTCCTGCCATTCTTTTAAGATCATTCCATGTCTTCCCCATCATCTTCATCTCTGCTTCTATCTGTCTTCTCCAAGAATTCCTTGGTTTTCCTCTTTGTCTTAAACCCTGGGGATTCCAAAAAAGGCCTGTTGTGTAATATTCTCAGTTGGCTTCCGCAGTGTGTGTCCTATCCAGTGCCATCGTCTTCGCTGTATCTCTTTATCCACTGGTATTTGACTGGTACATTTCCATAATTCTATGTTAGTGATTTTGTCCTGCCATTTCCATCCTTTTATTCTGAGTAAACGTCCATTAATGAAAGTCTGTATCTTCGTGATTGCCAATGTTGTTGTTCTCCATGTTTCACAGCCACATAATAAGACTGACAACACTGGAGTTGAAAATTTTTATTTTAGTATTTATTCTAATTTCTTTGGACTTCCATATGTTTCCCAGTGCAACAAATGCTCCTCTTGCTTTTGATATCCTTATTTTGGTATCATTTTCTGTTCCTCCCTCTTTGTCTATATTACTACCCAGATATATGTAAGATTGTACGTCTAGTAGAGGTATTTCTCCTATTTTTTTTTAGTTATTGCCAACTGCATTAATTCTCATAATTTTGGTCTTATCTCTATTTATTTTCAGTCCCATCTGTTGTGATCTCTCATCAAGTATGCTCATATTCTTTTAATGAGCAAAAATTCTATTAACATACCTTAAATCGATCAGCTATAGTTCTTGCATAAATCGACCAGCTTTGTTTGTTATATATCTTTACCACATCTCACTATCCATCACTGCAAACGCGAAATTTCTATTTTTAAAAAATGATTAAAATACAATTTGGAAAAATCAGTTGGTCATCTTTGAGTCCGCTATATTTTTCTTATATATTTATCTGACACTCTATACTATTCCCATATCATACTTACATACCATTCCGCACTGAAAGCCCATCAGAAGCCATCAAAATACAAATTAAAAAAAACAATTGACCAACTTTGGTTCGGCCATATTCTATTCTATTTAGCATATGTCACTCTATACAACCACCACGTCATATATACTGCACCAAGATTATAACAATTCACTAAAATGAATTCGTTCGTTCGTTCGCTTTCGTCAGCTTTGACCTCTGACGAAGTCCCACCCACTCAATTTTGTGGGACTGAATTTTGCGTGTAAAGTCTGTTTTATCCCATTACAGGATGCCCCGCCGCCATGCAGGCAGATTTACTCCGACTTCAGAGGTACTAATTTTTAGGGAATTAGTAAAACCCAGGTGTCCTCGCCAGGGTACGAACCCCGGGTGCCGTGGTAAGCCAACCGCCTATCGATTGCGCTAACCGGACACCATTAAAATGAATTAAAATAGACTTTTACAAATCAATCTGTCAGCTATGGTTAAGGCTATAATCTTTTACCACCCTCACCGAACCACCCCTACAACTCAACGACCCATCTGATACCATTCCACCACCTAAAAACCCTTTAACGTTAATTAAAATACTAGCGTAAAAGAAGAATCTGTCAGTTATGAATAGCCGGTATTCTTATATTTCACTATTATATCTCAACAATTTATCTCCCCTTTTCTAACATTTGTTCACAGTTATCTCCTCCTTTTACATTTTCACTGTTATCTTTCTTTTTCCTCCGATTATCTCACCTTGTTACTCCAACATACCTAAATTCAAACCCGTAAACCAGGACGTCCTTAACCACACAGTACTTCTAAGGATGTCTGCTCTCTCAACGGCACGTTTAGACTAAGTAAATAGGGTGACTGGTTGGTCTAGAGGCAAGACGCCGGCCTCGAGACAGAGAGGTTGTGGATTCAAATCCTGGCTATGGCATGGATAGATCAGATAGACAAAGCAAACAAAAGAGCCAGAAAACGAACAGATATTATGAAGAAATTGGCAGGAACGAACTGGGGAGCAGACAGCAGTATCTTGAAACGACTATACGTAGGAAGAGTAAGACCAGTCCTAGAGTATGGAGTCACAGCCTGGGCTACAGCTTCAAAATCACAGCTTAGCAACATTAACAGAACACAAAACCAGGCTGCCCGTATCATCACTGGTGGTATGAAATCTACACCTATCGAGATTCTAGAATCAGTAACAGGTTTACAACCCTTAGAAGACAGACGGAAAACTAAAGTAATGCAACAAGCAGAGAAATATAAAAGGCTTCCTAGCCACCCCATGCACCAAAGAGTAACTGGTTTCGGAAAAAGGAAGACTAAAGAGAAGCAACTTCGCTGCAATCTCCAAAGAACTAGTAACTAGTGACCCAGTACTGTCCCAAACAAGCCGAAACCCATAGGCTCATCTGACATGACTCCTCATGGGAAACACAAAATACCAGAACTTAAGCAAGACATAATAGGAATCATGAAAAAAGGCAACCAAACAGACACAGAGAAAAAACAAATTGCAGAAAAAAACTCAAATGACAACTACCCACGGTATTCCTGGTCACACATATACACAGAAATGGGCGAGGAGGTGTGTTCTTGAGGCTGAACAACCAGGAAGAGATCACCAAGTCAATAAATACTGGGAAATTCTCAAACAACTATAAAGCAGAAACTGAAGCCCTCAAAGACGCTACAAAACTGGCTATCCAATAAAAAAAATAACATGCAAATTGGTGATACTGACTGATGCACTGTCAGTCCTAACAGCTCTTTAAAAAAAACCCAGGAACAGTGAGCTAGATGACTTGAGAACAACCCTAGACCAACTGTGCAATAACTTCCAGAGAGTTGTCATGCAGTGGATACCATCACACTGTAACATACACAGAAACGAACGCGTAGACAAATTAGCTAAAGTGGGAGGGAGATTACCACAAGAAAACCATCTAGTCAGCTACGATGAAGCGAAATCCATCATCAAAGGCCAGCATCATGAAAAATGGAAACAAGAACAGAAAACATAGAAAAAAGAGACAAAAGGAAAGAAAACACATTTATAGCATGGAAGTGTACTTCTAATTGTGCTCATACTTCAATAATTAATAATTTTAAATATAAATTAATGATTACAATTAAAAATGGCCAGTAGCATAAGCTGGGCCACCTTCTAGCCTTATAAGTTCTTCCTGATGCCTCATTCGAGCTTTTCGCACAATGTCTCGACGCCTGTTGGTCTGGTCCCTTTTCTCAGTGATCAAGACTCAATCAGAGTAAGATTCCAGACTCTCACATGAAGACAGCTGTCTGTTTAAGTGAATTGACATCATAATTAAAGTCAATTAGAGTGTTAGATCCACTATGCTTGAATACCTATTAAAATGTTGCTCTGTGTTCTGCGCCAGTGGCCCAGTGCATCCGATTTCAGCCAGCATTTTGTTCAGGTTTGCTTTCCTTAGCCTTTGATTGTCCCCAATCTTCCTGCAAGGCAGCAGATTGTCTTTTCTGTAGAGGGATTCTGCCCTTAGATGGTCTGCCCTTCCAGGTTTACGAGCACCATCTGCCCGAGTCACTAGATGTGACTAACACTGACATGCACACAACGATATGAAACATGACTAACACTGACACACACCAAAATATGAGATATGACTAACACAGACACACACACTAAGATATGAGATGTGACTAGCACAGACACACTCTAAAATATGAGATATGACTAAACACAGCCATGCACACACAAAGATAAAGATAGGAGATCTGACTAACATAGACATGCACACACAAATATATGTGATATGACTAAATACAAACACACAAAGATATGAGACATGACTAACATAGACAGACATCCACGAAGATGAGATGTGACTTGCATTGAAATACACACAAATATATGAGATATGACTAAAATAGACAAGCACGCACAAAGATATGAGATATGACTAACACAGACATGCACGCGCAAAGATATGATACATGACTACGACAGATACACACTAAGATATGAGATATGACTAAACACACACATACACACAAAGATATGAGACATGATTAACACGGACACACACCAAGATATGAGATATGGCTAACATGACACACACCAAGATATGAGCCATGGGCAGCACACACACACACAAGCTAAGATATGAGCCATGGCTAGCACAGAAACACATTAAGATATGAGCCATGGCTACACGGAAACACACCAAGATATGAACCATTACTAGCACAGAAACACATCAACATATGAGCCATGGCTAGTACACACACACAACACACACCAAGATATGAACCCTGGCCAGCACAGTTACCCACCAAGATATGAGCCATGGCTAGCACAGACACACACCAAGATATGAGCCATGGCCAGCACAGTCACCCACCAAGATATGAGCCATGGCTAGCACAGACACACACCAAGATATGAGCCATGGCCAGCCCAGACACCCACCAAGATATGAGCCATGGCTAGCACGGATATACACTAAGATATGAACCATGGCCAGCACAGACACACACCAAGATATGAACCGTGACCAGCCCAGACACACACCAAGATATGAGCTACGACTAACATATACACTTGGTAACTTCCACTAAAGTTTGTCTGAGGTTCTTGGTAAAGTTTCTACTGACGACCACGAAGATCCAAAACTTGCAGGCATGTTGGGCGTGGCTGACTTGCTGGAAGATCAGCAGGATAAGACCTTCAGAGAATGTCAATTTCATGTCCCATAAATCTTGAGTCCGCTTCTGATAGCACAGTATGGCCACGTGGCTGGGTGCGTTCATGATGATGTAAGATAGAAACAAGGCAAAGAGCAGCCTAGCCACACGAATCTGGGCGCTAGTTCGCACTGAGCTCCACCTAGGATCGTTGATCGGTTTCAGCTCGGAAACTTCCAGCATCGGCAGGCCACTGAGCATCGTCCACTGGGACTTGTGTATGATGGACAGAACGATCGTGAAGAGCATGACAGTAATAACGATCAGCGGTAGTAGCAACGTTACTACCGAGTCAATGTAGGTTATTATGTGCAAGAACATCAGCCTTGGACTTGGCAAACATTTCTCAAGACCTATCTCATTTGACGTTACCTCAGCAGCAACAGCAGTGGCTGTTATTCGCTATTATCAAAGTTCTTTACTAATTTGGTTCATTTAGACAGCGTCCGTTTAGTCTGCGATGCAGGGAGAAAGCACGATAAGATGGTGGTCCGAGCTTATACTCAAGGCATTGTGCTAGCAAAAGCTAAACTATAACGGCCACAGCTGACAATGAACGAAATTCTGCAAATTCAGATGAACGAAATTCTGCAAATTCAGCTCTTGGTCGTTGGGCTTTGTTCAAACGCAAACAAGCACCCATCTTGGTGGTCCCTTTTGTACTTGACACTGTTCCACTCTCTTTTTTGCTGTCTGCTTGTTCCCAGCTTCTCCATGTGTGAACCCTTGGTGAAACCAAAGAAACTGGCAGTGTCCTGAGCAGCAATTGGGCCAACATTGAGTTCCCGGATGACTGTCAGGACTGCGAACTCCACGCGGCGACGAGACGCAAAGTTGTCTTTTGCGCACCGACTCAAGATGAGACTGTGCAAAGACTCATTCGCGTTTTGAGTTCTGCCAGAAACACACTTGCTTAGCAAGTGGTATTCAGACAGCCTGTAATAGACTGGCTTAAAGTATTCATGCAGCTTTGATCGATTAAGAGGTGTATGGACCAGCTTGAGATGAGGACCAGGTATCTCATGCCGAGCTAGAGTCTGCTGGAAGAAGCACCAGGAATTCTCACCAGGTGGACATTATTCATGAGACGGATCCTGGTCAGTAGAATAACAATGGTGGAGGGAAGCCAACACAGCCTTCTTCATTTCCTGTACTGACCTGCCGCCCCTTACATTGCGGCCAAGGACCAGCCGTGAAAAAGATGGACTGATCATAGAAACACTAGGAAACATAACAGCAGCAGAGACCAATGGAAAAGCAATATATCGAAAATGATATCTCCCATCGATGCTGAAAGGCAAATAAGGAAATAAAGAAATTAGCATAGTGAGTAGGCCTAGCTCAAGCCGTTGTCCACAGCCCCATTTCTAAATTGTTAATGCGTTATTTGCGAGTCATCATCATCGCACTCCGAACATGTCTGTAGGTGCTCAGATCAACTAAATAACGCTCCTCAGCAAGTCTCGCAGTGTCAAGCGACTGACTACTCTAGTTCTGTGTTGGTTGATAAGTCTCCTTACACGCCCACTAAGTTTCTCGTTTCTGGCTGTGCCCATCTTAACTGAGACTCCCATCTCTTTCATCCGAAGGAGTGACGTGGACTCATAGTTGTCGAAGTCCTGTGCCATTCCTACATCTCGAAGGGCATTGATGACGTTCACCGGATCCATTGGTTGACCGTCCTAAACTATAGCGCAGCTAGCCAACCTGTCCGCTCTTTCATTTCCACATACTCCCGCATATCCTGAGACGTAAACGAAATTCCGAAAACGAAAAGGATAAACAAGAAACAGTCAGAGCTCTTCAATGTATGGTGGAAACTCAAACCGGATGTAAAGTAATCTTGGACATTTCTGAAGAAGAACCGTGTTTATGTGGAACTAAACTGCCTTGCGCGCTTTTTTTTTATTGCAGTTGTTGTTTAATGAAATGGATGATGACTATGACAAGTTAAATAACGAGCAGGTAAATAGTATTTTTTAAAGCTCTAACTATTTAGACTTGTGATAAAAAGTAAAAAGATAGTTATATAATATTATTTAATATTTATTTATAATTTATGATATATAGTCGGTAATTTCCTAGTTTGATCAGATATATTATTTCAGTTTGGAAGAGTGATGTCCCCTAAAATATGTCTGCCAAAATACAGTGGTTCTACGCATTCTTGGCGTTGGGGTCATTACGCTGGCATGTGTCACTCACACTGGCCGCACTGGCGTTTGGGTCAGCGTGGCGTTCGGGTCAGCGTCTGCGTCCAAATCGAGATGTTAATTAATAATTGGCTGAACCCCTATCCTTTCTTATGCTTCTTCTTACTAATTATCCGCCTATATATATATAGGCTAGTTTGTCTAATATTTAAAAACCAGCTAAGCAGTTCTGAGTTCACTTACTTGAATTTGGTACTACTGTATTTGCAAAATGACCGGGCGACCTAGAGCCCCAACTGAAGTTGTGAATGTTGGGCAGATCATGACTTTTCATGATAATATATATTTATAAATATTTAACACTAAAGCTAAACCTAACCCTTGGACCCAACGCCCAATCAACAGATACTCTGAAATGATTACATGCCAGCGTAATGACCCCAACGCCAAGAATGCGTAGAACCACTGTATTTTGGCAGACATATTTTAGGGACATCACTCTTCCAAACTGAAATAATATATCTGATCAAACTAGGAAATTACCGTATAGTCCTACCTACGGTGGTAATTGGTAATTAATAATTATTTATAATAGACTGAGACTGAGTTGCTGAGATATAAATTAAAATTATATAATTTATTAAATTAAACTTCAAGTAAGGATGTTTTTGTTTGCAGGGCTTCCTTGAGGGAATTCTCTATCACCAATCAGTGAAAGAAACTAGGAATATGTGGCTGCTAATCGTCATGGAGAACAAAAATAAGGAATTAGATAGAACAGCAACTTTTGAGGCAGTGCTGATACTGATACTCTGATATCAAATTCAGAAGATAAAAAGCGCAGGAGAAAGGAGACAAGGCCAGGCACCACGAATATACTTCTGTATACATCTTGTTCGTTTGTTCTGCGGATGTCTATATCCAACATTGGCAGATTCAGCAACGAGAGAAGCTGTTCAGCAAAGTAGCAGACACTGCTGCACCAGCACACACGTGACACGAGTGACGACATACTCAGACTGTCAAGAAAGTTTGTTCTGAAGTGAGACTTTATTAAACTTAAACATTCAGGAACAGGAACACTCAGACTCTCGCAAGTAACGTCACTCATTCACTGTTTGAAGTGGGGACAACATAACAGTCAGACACTGAGAAGTATAACAGATAAAAAAAAATTGGAAAAAAAAAGATAAAGTCAGAGAGTAGAGGTTGCAGCTTCAGAAATTGCTTGTCAACAAAGACATGAAATCAGAGCCAGATACAAATGATGTAGATGCCTTAGTAGTTAATTTAACGTCGGTTTTAATAGCAAATAAGTAATTCATTTATTATCATGTTATAAATCTGTCTTTTTTATTTTTAGGTCATATTTGCATATTTCGATCATTTTTTGCATAAATGCTTTTATATTTCAATGATTTTTAGATCATATTTTGACATTTTTTAGGCCTTTAAAATCCAAGCCTATTAATTATTTTGTTATTTCTTCACTTCCACTTGTTCCTACTTTTTTGTTGAGGGAGATACAAAGTTCTATTTTTGACCATATTGTTGTGCTGCCTCCCATCATTATTGTCAGTCGATGTTGTAGTTCTAACATAATAATTAACTAATGCCCCTTAGGCACAGTTCCATTTGATGATTCGTGGTAGTGACAGTTTTATATAAGGGAGACATTGGCTTCAAGTTTAAATATACCTACACTTTATATCTCATTCAGTTCGATTCACTGACACAGTTTAACCCAAAAAATAGTTAATGCCTATCACCCATATGTCATATACTATCACAAGCATGGGCTTTCATTAATCATAATCATAATATATTTCATATGAATATCTTCTTCTACCTTTCAGCTCCCTGTGGAGCATAGGTCTTCAACAAACACCTTCCAAGTTGTTCTGTTTCTTGCCATTCTTTTAAGATCATTCCATGTCTTCCCCATCATCTTCATCTCTGCTTCTATCTGTCTTCTCCAAGAATTCTATGGTCTTCCCCTTTGTCTTTTCCCCTGGGGATTCCAGAAAAGGACCTGTTGTGTAATACTCTAAGTTGGCTTCCTCAGTGTGTGTCCTATCCAGTGCCATCATCTTCGCTGTATCTCTTTATCCACTGGTATTTGACTGGTACATTTCCATAATTCTATGTTAGTGATTTAGTCCTGCCATTTCCATCCTTTTATTCAGCGTAAGAATCCATTAATGAAAATCTGTATCTTCATGATTGTCAATTTTGTTGTTCTCCATGTTTCACAGCCATATAATAAGACTGACTTAACATTGGCGTTGAAACTTTTTATTTTTGTATTTAACCTAATTTCTTTGGACTTCCATGTTTCCCATTGCAACAAAAGCTCCTCTTGCTTTTGATATCCTTATTTTGATATCATTTTCTGTTCCTCTCTCATTATCTATATTACTACCCAGATATATGTAAGATTGTACGTCTAGCAGAGGTATTTCTCCTAATTTTATTTAGTTATTGCCAACTGCATTAATTCTCATAATGTTGATCTTATCTCCATTAATTTTCAGTCCTAGCTGTTGTGGTCTTTCATCAAGTATGTTCATTATATGAATATGTTGTTAAAAAATATGCTTGTGTTTCAGAAGTTGAAGGCGGCAATGTATTTTGGCATAAAGCAGATTGCTAAAGAGGTGGAAGATGATATGGCGGTAACAGTAAGTGCTCAGGTCCTTGCTACGTTATCTGAGAGTCTCAGTCGACAGGCAGAAGTTTATGCTTTGGATCTGGAGAATTTTGCCAAGTATGTTCGTACTGATACTAGTGTTTTTAAAATGTTTGTATTTCATGTATTTGTATCATCATCATCGAGTGCTATCTCCGCAGCGAAGGTTGGCTACCATGGAGCGCCATTCTGCTCTGTCTCTTGCTTTGATGGTGCAGGTTGTCATAAGCTGATTTCTCCATCTTTTGATGTTACTCATCCATGTTAGTCTTGGTCTACCTCTGCCTCTTTTACCTTGTATTTTCCCCTCTAGGATTACTTTTAATAGGCTGTTGTATCTTTTAACATGGCCCAAAAATCACATTTGTCTTGTTTGAATTGTGTTTAGTAGTTCTCTTTTCATTTTTAGTTGTTTTAAGACTTCATTGTTTGTTTTCTTTTCCTTCCATCCAATTCTACCTATTCTTCTATATATCCACATTTCATAGGCTTTAATTCTCTGTTCTGTTTTCTTGTCTAATGTCCATGTTTCTGCACCACAAAGGAATGTTGAGAAGACATAACATTTTGCTATTCTTAGTTTTAGTCCTGGTGTTATTTGTTTTGATGTTAGTATGTTCTTCTTGACATTAAAATTACTTTTTGCCATTCCTATTCTTTTGTTTATTTCAGTTTTTCATTTTCCATCACTGGTTATAGTATGCCCAAGGTAGTTGTAGTTCTGAACTGTCTCCAGGTCTATTCCTTCAATTTTGATATCCACTTGTGGGTTTTGAACATTTTCTTTGTTTATGATCCTAGTTTTTGTATATAAATATTTTATTGTATTATCATTCGCAGGGCCTAGTTTTCTATATAACGATGACTAGTTTAGTTTTGCTTTCGAGGATATCTTCGTTACTATTCTGTGACACAAATTATTGCGCGATGTGGGGGAGGAAGGGGTGTCCCCAAAATTGCTTGTCTTTGCTTTTTCAACAAGAGAAAAAATTATCTGGAGTAATAATTTTACATACCATTCATCATTCTGTGCGTGCATGTGGCAGATGGTTGGTAGCAAGCAATCATGATAAATCAGTAGTTTGGTAAAATAGTGTCTTATACTGTTTTGCAGAACAGCTTCTCTTGTGTCTGAATCTGCCAATATTAGATAGACAGATCCGTCCAAAGAATGAACAGGATGTATTCGTGGTGCTTGGCCTTGTTTCCTTTCTCTTGCACCTTCTGTCTTCTGAATTTGATATCAGCACTGCCTTGAAAGTTGCTGTGCCATTTTATTTTTGTTCTCCATGTAATATGTTTAGCTTTTCCAAGTTTCATTCACTGATAGAGAATTCACTGAAGGAAACCCTGAAACATCCTTTTATTTCAGCACTGGTCAACCCTTTGGTCTCTTTCAGTCCCTAAGTTTGCCATACAATATTTGTTTGGGAATACAATTGTTTGCCAATCTTACATGAATCAGCTACCAGAGTCTACACCTCCTAAGTGTTGCTACAATGAATGGGGGTTTGGCTCATTGTGAGGCATTAGAGTTCGTTACTTTTTCCTGCCAGTTGTTCATAATCTTTCAAGGGCAATGCACATAAACTTGTTTAACCATTTCTTCTGCTCTGCTTAAGTAGTCCAAGTTTCTTATCCGTGCATTATATCTAGTTAGTTATATTGTGACTTCAAATATCATAGTTATGCTGCAAACCACAATGCAGATATGCCCACTTCATCATCATTGAATGCCATCTCCGCAACGAAGGTTGGCTACCATGGAGCGCCATTCTGCTCTGTCTCTTGCTTTGATGGTTGTCATAGGCTGGTATGTCCATCTTTTGATGTTACTCGTCCATGTTAGTCTTGGTCTGCCTCTGCCTCATTTGCCTTGTATTTTCCCCTCCAGGATTACTTTTAGTAGACTGTTGTGTCTTTTAACATGGCCCAAAAATCGCATTTGTCTTGTTTGAATTGTGTTTAGTAGTTCTCTTTTCATTTTTATTTGTTTTAAGACTGCATCATTTGTTTTCCTTTCCTTCCATCCAATTCTACCTATTCTTCTATATAACAAAATTTCAAAGGCTTAAATTCTCTGTTCTGTTTTCTTGTCTAATGTCCATGTTTCTGCACCATATAGGAATGTTCAGAAGACATAACATTTTGCTATTCTTAGTTTTAACCCTGGTGTTATTTGTTTTGATGTTAGTATGTTCTTCATGACATTAAAATTACTTTTTGCCATTCCTATTCTTTTGTTTATTTCAGTTGTCCATTTTCCATCACTGGTTATAGTATGTCCAAGGTAGTTGTAGTTCTGAACTGTCTCCAGGTCTATTCCTTCAAATTTGATATCACAGCCACTTAACGTCCTTTTAAGGGCTGAAGACGAAGAGGTGTATTCCTTTAGTCATCGGGTGAACTCAAGCAGCAGCATATTTGACATTGCTGGACCTCACATTACATGACAGACAAAGCCACATCATTCACAATTATCTGTAGATGTCAATTCTCTTTAAATAACTTCCTTCAGAAGCATATTGGCCGTATCTAGTTATTATTTGATCTCTTCCTATAGGCATGCCCGACGTACAACTATCAATGTTGACGATGTTTGTCTGCTGGCCCGAAGAAATACTACATTGGTAAATTTTTTGTAACAGTGGGAGAGTGAGAATGTGTAGCAATAACATGAGTGAGTGATTCAGGAAAACGTGGACATTTCACGGGGGAGAGAGTGAGGGAATCAGCTCAGTTAGAATAATGAATTCTCGGGATTTTGAGAGGTTCAGTGAGAGGGGAAGAGGATTTAAGAAGGTTGGGGATTGGCTGAAGATGGAAGATATAGATGAATCACAAGGTTAGGTGGGGGAGATTTACTCACACGGTAGGCCTATGAGCAGGATTGCCAGAAGGTGGTAGCCATTGATTAGGGCTAGTTGGACAGTTGACGTCTTAATGTGAGGATGTGCGAGCAAGGAGCTTGCAAATTGATTCGGCTTTAGATGAAAAGCTGAGTATTTTTCACATTCATTATGTGTGAGCAAGGAGATCGCTGACTGATTCAGCTTTGGTGGAAGAGCTGAAAATTTTCATGTTAATTATGTGTGAGCCAGAGTTCAGTCGTTGATTTAGTGTTGGTTGGACAATTGAAGTCTTGATGTGCGAGCAAGGAGCTCGCTAACTGATTCAGCTTAGGTTGAAAAGCTGAGTATGTTTCCTATTCATTATGTGTGAGCAAGTAAAAAAAAGTAAAGTACCCCTGTCACGCCAAGTGGCGTATAGGGAAATATGGTGTTAGTGACCCTATATTTTACAGACATGATTTTTGGGGTAATGTGGTCGGTATTACGCCAGTGCTGCTTTACTTTCCCAGAAAAAATCCGGTACCCATTTAAGGCTGGGTGAACCTGGAAGCCGTCGGTTGGGATTGAACCCTACCCCTTGTCCTTTGTAGTCCAGTTCACTAACCACTGAGCTATTGCGGCTCCCTTGTGTGAGCAAGGAGATCACTAATTGATTCAGCTTTAGTGGAAGAGCTTAATATTCCATATAAATTATGTGTGAGCTAGAGTTCAGTCTTGTGGTTAAGATCAAGACAGTTAAGGATGTTTATGTAGGGGATAGAGTTTGAGTTATACAGTAAGAGGAGGAGTTTCAGTGTGATCCATGGGAGTGCTAGAATGGATGAGGCACAAGTGTCATGAACGGTGCCTATAATATATTTAATGTGTGTGAGCAGCCAAACGCTGAGTAAGTCACTGATTTTGTCCACTTTGTGGTGTTACTGGTCAGATGAACTGTGAATAAACTCAGTCCTATTTTATGAGTGAACAATTTTAGGTCAGTCATTTCGTCAGTGTTGTGATTATGATCGTTATGGTGAAGAACGAATAGTAGGGTTGCGGAGAAGTCTGGGGTCTGAACGTCTGCATGGGCGTTCATCAGTGCAGTCGGCGACCAGCGTCAACACCGACATTGATTCGTATCCCGTGGGGAGTGTGGCTCGTCACTAACAATGTTATCATCAGTTTGTGTTGGCAAATAAAGGCGCAGTGGAAAGGTTACAGGATAATGGTAAAATTGACAGGAGGTCCCATATATCCTTGAGTATGTTTAAGAACCCTTGGTAGATAAGTCAGAAAGTAGGCCATAATGGCCGTTGCCTGGGGAAATATTGCTAAGAAAATCCACCCATGCTGAAGACGAATGCCATGGAGACAAATGGCACAGATGTAGCGCTTTTGCCATAAATTAACGTATAGATAAAACACATACACACCCATGTAATGGGTGAATGCAAAGAGGAAGAGTAGCCGATGTCCATGTTTGGTGGTAATGCAGATATTACTTCTGTGTTGTAAACTGCACCATGATGTCCATGTTATATAGTGGTGCATCAGATATCACTTTTGTGTTATAAACTACACCATGATGGCCATGTTATGTGGTGTCGCAGATATCGCTTCTGTGCTATAAACTGCACTATGATGTCCATGTTATGTAGTGGTGCAGCAGATATCACTTCTGTGCTATAAACTGCACCATGATGTCCATGTTATGTGGTGGTGCAGCAGATATCACTTCTGTGTTGTAAACTGCACCATGATGTCCATGTTATGTGGTGCAGCAGATATCACTTCTGTGCTATAAACTGCACCATGATGTCCATGTTATGTGGTGCAGCAGATATCACTTCTGCACTATAAACTGCACCATGATGTCCATGTTATGTGGTTGTGCAGATTACTTCCGTGCTTTAAACTACACAAGAAAAGTACCTCCAGGATAGGATAGGGCTGTATACTTGCATTGCAGGCAAACAGTTACAGGACGAAACAGCATGAATAGTAGTTTCCAGTGGTTTAGACTGGAAGCAATGAATAATAAATTAACATTATAATGGAGGGAATCTTCTGAGGTGATAGATCAGCGAATCATTTCAGGGGAAGAGATATGTTTACACCTCTCGGAAAATAATCACAAACAATCAACAACAGAAAAAAAAACAAAGAACATTCAATGGTCTGAAGCAAGATGGAATCCATACTTCTCGGCACAGCGCCTTGCCACAAGAAACCAAACACTAGAGCACATGGCAAACTAGGCTGTCTAAAAAGATAGATATCATTGGTGATGTCTTTCACATAGGTGTACTCATGACTATAGCATAGGGTTGCGAACACAACTCGGGAATAAATGGTGTATTTGTGTTTTTCCTATTAAGACAAGTATCTCCCGTATAGGTCAAGGTGCTGTGCTAAGGAGTACAGGTTCGATCCTGCTTTGGACCACCTATATTTCTTGTTTTTTTTTTCTGTTGTGGATTATTTGTTATTTTTTTCGCTGATCTATCGCCTCGGAATAATATTTATTTATTATTATTTGTCTCCAGTCTATACCACTGGAAACTACTATTCGTGCTGTTTCATCCTATAACTGTTTGTCTGCAGTGCAAGTATTGAGCCCTATCTGGGAGATACTCGTCTTAATGTGAAAATACAGATATACAATTTATTCCCAAATTCTGTCCGTAACCTTATGCTATAGTCATGAGTACACCTGCGTGAAAGACATCGTCAATGATAGCTATTTTTTTTTTTAGATAACCTAGTTGGCTGTGTGCTTTAGCATTTGGTTTCTCGTGGCTAGGCGCTGTGCAGAGTAGCATGTGTTTGATCCTGCTTTGAACCATCTATTGTTATTTGTTTTATTTTCTTTTGATTGTTTGTGATATTTTTTTCCGAGTGCTGTAACCTTGCTCCTGAAATAATTTGCACATCTAATGTTTAATGTATACATGACAACAGCACCATCCTCTTCTCTTCACAGTTTAATCATCTGACCACCATCAGCAATGAGACAGCCCAGCAAGTACCAAAAAAGAAAAGAAAAACTACGGCCAAGTCTGTCAGACAATCAGAAACTGACAATTAGCAGCGGTTCAACCTCATCATTCGTCAGTTTCTTAAGATCCAGAATTGTAAAATATTTAATTAAGACCTATGGCATTTCAGTTAGGGTTTTACTGTTTACTTTGTGCTTTCATCTGTGCCATGGAGAATGTTTTGCTAAAGAGAGCATCAGTTTGGGTTTTACTAAGAGAGTGTTTACTTTGTGCTTCCTCTTATGCTGTGAAGTTTAATGCCAGAGAAAGTAGGAACCTACTCACCCAATCAACTGTCACCAATCCAGCCTGACTACAACCCAGTTCTGGATCTTCCGTGAAATATATTATTTTATTTCTGAGACAACAATCTTGTGACAACAGGAGTAATCGAAGATAAGAGAAGTCAAGAAATACAGGAGTGAGATTTAAGTTGGTACAGTGATTGAACAATCTTTTAAAAAAAAACATTCGTAGAAGAAAGTGGTTGTCTTTGCCACATAGAAGGCTTGTGATGCTGCTCTTGTGGGCATTCTTGGAGGTCACACTTCTGTTACTGGCCTTGCGAAATGGTTCTCGGTGACAGATCTATTCCCCCTACTCACATTTGAGCAATCTTTCTTATATGTGATACACTGTTCCCTGTTACAGTCGACCTGTAATGGTAGTTGATGCTAGGAAATGTTCACAATGGAATGAGCTGGGCTACAGCATAAGTGGTTTGCATTACCCGGAGACCTACAATCTTCATGAACTGGTTTTTATTTAATTCCCTGGTCTTTCTGTGATTTGTGACAAATAATGAGTGTTTGTATGGCCTTAAATATACCTCTGTTCGGAGGCCATAAATCATGGATGGAGAGAAGAGATATTGAGCTATTGGTTTATTGTCGGAGGCCTTGGTAGCCTAGTTGGGAAAACCACCAGACTGGGCTACCGATGTTCAGACAACCTGTGTTTGATTTCCGCTAGAAGCAGTGTGAATTGCACTCATGGTTGGAAAAAATACCCCCAAGGTCGACCCAGCCATTGGCAGAAATGGGTACCAGGATATTACTCTGGGAAGGTGAGGAATGTCGCCCCGCATCATGAGTTTTGATGCTTGAAACGACACTATCCAGAAGTCTCCGAATACAGGCCGAGCACACATGGGTGAAAACTTGCGTGCTAAGATGCCGATCCAAGCCTCGTACTTGACCGTTATCTTTCTGGTTTATTGTAGAGCATAGCTACTACTGATAAGTTCTTTTTTGTAATCTGTGTAATGTTTTTGTGAGAAAATCTTGTCATTAATATCACCCAATAGTGCTATCAGCTATTATAGTTATAGCTATTCGAAGGCCTCAGCATCACTGTAAACGAATGAAAATCCATAATTGCTCAACCGCCCATGTCAGTGGAATTATCCGAATTAACATCTCATTGAATATCCAAACAAAGAAATGCAGTTGCAGTTCCCATCATAGCTGCTAAAGCACACACCAAAAGACATAAGGCCAAACGCAGCTGAACTGTCCTTCATCATATGATATCATAATTCATCGTAAGCAATCTGAATATAGAAACATCAACTGGATGAAAACCACAGCTCACAGTGTGCACAGAGCACTAAACTCAGTAGCTCTGGAAGCAAGCTGGACTTGGAATATGAGGAAACTGCAACAAGGAACACTTTTCAGACAGTGCCTCAACAGCTCCTGTCACCTATCCGCCATATTGACTGGAAGTCCATCAGCTATTAATGAAGACCTAGTATTGGACTCCATCAAGCAATAGGATCTCCAAAGGAACTAGTAACCCCAGGGAACCAGCCCATTTGAACAGCTGTGTCTAATAGTTGCATCTATCACATACTCAAGTCAGTTGTTACAATCAATTCAACTCAGTTATAAAAATGAAAAAAAAAAATCACTTCAGATTAACCACTGGAAAGTGTTTGCCTAAACAAATGACCTTGTAATACAGGGACATTGTCATGAAGGTCAAATTTCATATGTTGATTATGGGCGTATATGTCTATATTTACAATATTTTGAAAAAAAAAATGGCAGTAATATTTTTGTAACACAGCTCACACGCATAGAAGCAACAAATTATACAGACTGTATGTTCCAAGGATGATTGTGGTCTCTCCTATCTGCCATCAGTGGCTTTGGTGCATTATAATGTTGCCTTCTATCTTCCCTGTCTAACACCAGTGATTTCACTACATTGTAATGTTGCCTTCTATCTTTCTTGTCTAACACCAGTGATTTCACTACATTGTAATGTTGCCTTCTATCTTTCTTGTCTAACACTAGTGATTTCACTACATTGTAATGTTGCCTTCTATCTTTCTTGTCTAACACCAGTGATTTCACTACATTGTAATGTTGCCTTCTATCTTCCCTGTCTAACACCAGTGATTTCACTACATTGTAATGTTGCCTTCTATTTGTCTATTATTGTGTCTTCATGTTGAGTCAGTGCTCTATTTGTTTAGTACATTGCGTGTCTTCATAATATTTGAGTTGGTGCTCTCTGATTTGTCTAGTGTGTCTTCATATTTAAGCCAGTGCTCTCTGATTTGTCTAGTGTGTCATATTTAAGCCAGTGCTCTCTGATTTGTCTAGTGTGTCATATTTGAGCCAGTGGTTTTTTTGTCTTGTGTGTCTTCATGTTTGAGTCAGTGCTCTCTAATTTGTCTAGTGTGTCATATTTGAGCCAGTGCTCTCTTTCTCTAGTGTATCCTCATGTTTGAGCCAGTACTCTCTGGTTGTCTAGTGTATTGTGTATCTTCATATTTGAGTCAGTGGTCTCCTATTTGTCTAGTGTGCCTTCATGTTGAGTCAGTGCTCTATTTGTTTAGTATATTGCGTGTCTTCATAATGTTTGAGTTGGTGCTCTCTGATTTGTCTAGCAGCTACATGTTTGAGTCAGTGCTCTGGTTGTCTAGTGTCCATATGTCTATATTGTGTGTCTTCATATTTGAGTCAGTGCTCTATTTGTTTAGTGTCTATATGTCTATATTGTGTGTCTTCATATTTGAGTCAGTGCTCTATTTGTTTAGTGTCTATATATCTATATTGTGTGTCTTCATATTTGAGTCAGTGCTCTATTTGTTTAGTGTCTATATTGTGTGTCTTCATATTTGAGTCAGTGCTCTATTTGTTTAGTGTCTATATTGTATCTTCATATTTGAGTCAGTGCTCTATTTGTTTAGTGTCTATATTGTGTGTCTTCATATTTGAGTCAGTGCTCTATTTGTTTAGTGTCTATATTGTGTGTGTTCATAATATTTTGAGTTGGTGCTCTCTGATTTGTCTAGTGTAATGTGCATCTTCATGTTTGATGTTTCATTGATCCTTAGGTCTCCTGTCTGGCATTGCAATTAATTGATTTTAAATATATTATATTTTGTGCACAGTAGTGCTTGCTATTAACTCTTTCCATACATTTTGCTACATTGTGCCATGCCGATTTTGCCGCATAGTGCGCCGCTCTCAATTTGATTAGAGGGGGAGTGGGGGCTGGTTGGTCTCGAGGCAAGACGCCGGCCTTGAGACAGAGAGGTTGTGGGTTCAAATCCCAGCTACACCGGTTGGGATTTTTATTTATGATTTCTCTCCGCAGCAACCACCCCTGGTCTCAGCAGTGAGGCCCGGCTTGAAACGTCAATTACTCATTGACGGAAAAAATATGAGTACCTCGTAAGTCAGAGTTATCTGCTTGTGTGGCGAGGGACCCCTGTGCACACGGCTGCCAGGGAAAAATGGATTAACACGCAAAATTCAGTTCCTAGTCTCTAGGGACTTCGTCAGAGGTAAAAACTGGCAAACGAAGAAAAAAAAATTAGATTAGTGTGCACCGTCATCAAACCATATTCTTTTTACATGTCTTGTATCATCTTGGTATTGGTGAAATCTAATACCTTGTTCAATTACCTAAAAAAAAATCACATATAATATGTTATATAAATATGTAGATTGATTCTTAAAACCATGAACAATTTTGTCTCTGAAATCTCTTCCGTTGCATCAATAAAAAGCTTCCATACAGAAAGAGTTAAGGGAAGATTATTTCAAATGTAGATAATTTTAGTGTAATTTTTAATGTGAAATTATTTAAATGATCTTAATATTAACTGATAGTTGCGGATATAAATACATACAAATAGTTCAAAAGAATTTCTTGTGAGTTGTATGAAGCAATGGATGCTATCACACGTTGTGCTGGTGTACGGTGAATATTGTGTTAGCGCCCATATTAGACAATGACTGCTGGTACAATTACGAGCGATGTTTGTATGTTATTAACCCTAGATTATGACACCTTCATAAAATTTCTGTCTACCTATGTATCTATCTATCTTATCTATCTATGTATCTATCTATCTTTTCTTTTCTATATTTCTTATAAGCTTTCTTTACTAAATTGTTCACACATACTTTCTATCCCGCTCCCCTTTTTCTCTCTCTCTCTCTCTCTCTCTCTCTGTCGATATATATATATATATATATATATATATATATATATATATATATATATATATATATATAGCAAGAGAAAAGAGACAAGGCCAGGTACTACAAATACACCTTGCTCGTTCTGTGGATGGATCTGTCTGTCCAGGATTGGCAAATTCAGCCACGAGAGAAGATGTTCAGTAAAGCAGCACCCAGTTTGAGACACTATTGCTTTACCAAACTGCTGACTTATCATGATTGCCTGCTACCAACAGGCTGTCAAGATGCCAAAGACCATATTATTATTATTATACACTGTATTATGTATATGTCATTGTAAAAAGTATTGTTATGGAAACAGAGCCATAGATTTTAGAAGCAGTGATCTCTGCAATATGTGCCATTTTGGCATACAAGGTTTCTGTTTTTTGAGATTCTGGTTCTGCCATATGTGCCGTCTTCAGCTCGAAAGGACAATAGATAGATATATATATATATATATATATAAATTTGGTCAATTTAAAAAAAATTGCCCCCCCAGATGAGGTAAATCTCTTCGGCTGTTGGTGAGACATCAAACAAACCTTTATAACATGGAATTGGCAGTGAACGACACTAAGAGAAAGCTGAACATAGACTAGAATGATGGCCAAAGTGTAAATAGAGAACATAACACCTCCAGTAGACACTGCAACATGCGTTGGTGATTACAGCGTACCATTTCTGTGTCTCTCCTGGTATAAACGCACAACATTGTAACAAAAGTTACTACTCCAAATGAACATTTAGTGTTTGTAAACCTACCTATCTATCTATTGAACTTTCGAGCCATAGCCGGCCAATAGGGCGTAGACCAAGATACTTCTTTTATCTCAATTTTTGTTCTAGTAGTTTTCAATTCTTTTAAAGATATTTTATCAAATCTCGCCATTTGTCTCTGTTCTGTGCAAGCAGCTCTATCTCATTGAGGGAGCTGATTCCTGTTGCTTTTGCCTCTCGCATCAATGTTCTTCTCAGTGTCTCTCTGGGTCTTCCTCTTTTTCTCTTACCTGTTGTTTCCCACATGAGGGCTTGCTTTGCTATTTGGTTATTATCTCTTCTCATCACATGTTGTAAACCTATGGTGGTGTCATAAAAACATTATTTGTGGATATGTGACGTAATCTAAGGTTATGTTAATAAACTACAATACATAACAAAAGTACATAATCATAAGTACATCTGAAATATGTTTATTCAGTTACATCAGACAAGCAGTGATGAAGTACCTTACAGCAACATGATGATATGTGTGTGAAAGTCTAGAGATGAACAAAAACCAAGTAATGGCGTGATTATTTGAAAGAAGTCTCAGTAGACTGCAAAAATTAACAGCACATATTGGTGTGGTGACATAAAGTGCAAAGAATAAACAGATGATAAAGTGGTTAAAATAAACATGTTTCTATGATAAACTGGTTAAAATAAACAGCTGTTTCTGCGATAAACTGGTTAAAATAAACAGCTGTTTCTGCGATAAACAGGTTAAAATAAACAGCTGTTTCTACAATAAACTGGTTAAGATAAACAGCTGCTTCTACGATAAACAGGTTAAAATAAACAGCCGTTTCTATGATAAACTGGTTAAAATAAACAGCTGTTTCAAGTAACAATTTGTACAGATAGTGCAAAGGAATAATTTTGATCATACAATGATTAGTGTCCCCTCGACGCCAACGGCAGCAGAGGAAGGATAGAAGAAGAATGATTAGTGTGAATTTACAAATTCAACAAGAGCCATTATACAAGATTAACAACTATCTTTTAAGTACTAGAGCGCAGAAGACATTACAAATAAACAGCCACGCGGGTGAACTTACTAATCCAATAACTGAAGTACAAAATGAATTGCCAGATTGGACATACCTACAAACCCACCAATGCTGCTGATATACAAAGTATGTGTTATGTAGATTAAGTTTTTGTTCAGGATATACCCTTTTTTTTTAATGGAGGTCAAAGTTCAAGCTTTAGTGCTGGAATGTGGCTGCAAATTATCTGGTAGATGTCAATGTCGGCGTAGTAGCGGACGAGCTTGTGAGCCACTCCCCAGATGGACATGGCGAACATGATGATGAGGCAGTTGATGCTGAGGTAGAAGCCAGAGATTCTGAAACAGGAAGCACACTCAAGTTGAACTGATAAATGCCTGGGCTGATTCAATGTCTGAGATATTTTGGATGAGTGAGTCAAATGTTTGGGACATTTTAGTTGAGTGAATCAAATGTTTGGGACATTTTAGTTGAGTGAATCAAATGTTTGGGACATTTTAGTTGAGTGAATCAAACATTTGGAACATTTTTAGTTGGGTAAATGATGCATTTCGGACATGTTACTTTGGTGCATATGCCATCCATATGCTTCTATATTTTAAGTACAACTAACATAACTAAAGCAAGTACAGCTGGCATAGCTAAAACGGGTACAGCTAACATAACTAAACCAAGTACAGCTAACATAACTAAAGCAAGTACAGCTAACATAACTAAAGCAAGTACAGCTAACATAACTAAAGCAAGTACAGCTAACATAACTAAAAACAAGTACAGCTAACATAACTCAATCTCAGCATGCTAACAGTTCAATAAAGAAAATATTGGACCTCACCTTCTATCTGCCTCTCTTACATAGCCCCAGAAGTACATCTGCCTGCCCAGAAGGTAACCAATGTATGCTACAGAAGCCGGCACTGGAGAAAAGGTTAACCCACCGTTTAACATATGAAGCAGTGCCATCAACATATAAGTCTTCTCATTATTGTTTGGAGAATACAGACTTGAGATCCATATTTTCCCAGAACCATTGCTCCTTGTTCTCTATACATTAAAGGACAAGGAGTGGACAAAGCTGTCATATCTTGACCTTTTGGCCTGACCAAACACAGCATTCCTGTTGCCTCCTGGTCATCTGACTAGATTTAAAAGACTGTTACCAGGTCCACTGCTATTAGGCTGACATGGTCATCTTTGGCTCACTGATCCTGATAAAAGGTGTCATCCATGAGTTCTTGACCTCTCACTGATCCTGATAAAAGGTGTCATCCATGAGTTCCTGACCTCTCGCTGATCCTGATAAAAGGAGTCATCCATGAGTCCCTGACCTCTCACTGATCCTGATAAAAGGTGTCATCCATGAGTCCCTGACCTCTCACTGATCCTGATAAAAGGTGTCATCCATGAGTCCCAAACCTCTCACTGATCCTGATGAAAGGTGTCATCCATGAGTTCCTGACCTCTCACTGATCCTGATAAAAGGTGTCATCCATGAGTCTCTGACTGCTTCCAGGTTATGCACGGTCAATATCTTAGACCTCAAAGTTTCCAAATTTGACATTGTGCATGTGACCACTTTTTGCAGGATGTCACATGTCTGGCCCACACTGCTTATCATTGTTTCCATATTTGTTGTCTTTAGGGGGCCAAGACATGCTTAGAGATGTGAAGCTGCTGTCAAGCTGATGATAAAAATTATGAGGGAAGATGCATGGTCGCCATAGAAACGGTTGTATAGGCCATGATCATAATTTTTTAACCCTTTTCATGCCTGGTTTCCGGCCAACTCTGGTTAGGCTCACTTGCCTCATGAAATGGCCACAAGCAAACACTGCGGAGAAGTTCCTGTTCATTTTTAATTTCTTTCTTCTTTCGTTATTTCATTATTGTTTTGCTGTGTAGTGTTAAGTTTATTTGCTTACTTACTGTTTATTTTGTTTGTGACTGTTCCTGCTGAAGGTCTATTGGGTTGAAATGTCGCTGAATTGTGTTATTCCTCACCTACGTAAAGGTATGACCATACCTTTTTTCCTGGGTGTTCTTAGCCTGCCTCTCTTTCACCTACCGCAGGGCAACTCTTGTAATTATTTCTGGGTCCCAGTGTTAACTCTTTCCGTACAGAAGCTTTTTATCACCACAACGGAAGAGATTTCAGAGACAAAGTTTCTCATGGTTTTTAGAATCAATCTACATATTTATATAACTTATGTAACATATAATATATGAATTTTTAGATAATTGAACAAGGTATTAGAATTCACCAAGATGATACATCATCATCATGTGCTATACCGGTTGGCGTAGGTGATCATGTCCCTCCACAATCTTCTATCTACAGTGCATCGTATCAGTTCTGTTGTTGACTGTTTTCCATGCCATGACACCAAGCTATCCAGTATTTTCTCTCTTTGTCGCCCGCAATCTCTCTTTCCTTTTATTTTGCCAGTTGTAACCAAGTATTCCAACTTTCCTCTTCTCATGATGTGCCCGAAAAATGTTGATTGCTTCTTTCTGATGTTTTTTAAGAGCACCCTTTTTGCGTTGGCCTCTTTGAGAACTTCCTCGTTGGTCTTTTTAGCTGTCCAGGGAACTTTCAACATTCTTCTGAGAAATCCCATCTCTGTGGCCTCTAATCGTCTTTTCATTAAGATGATACAAGATATGTAAAAAGAATATGGTTTGATGGTGTTTCACACTAATCAATTTGAATGTAGCACATTATGCTGCGAACATACGTTGCTGAAATTGGTATGGCGCACAGTGAGGCAAAACGTACGGAAAGAGTTAACGAGTAAAGAAATAAGGAGAGTTATCTTAAATGAAGAAAGGGGATATTATAGATAAAAGTATTTCTTGAGGGAGACAAAAATATTGTGAATATGGACTCAAAAAGGTCATGTGGAAAATGTGAATCTTGAGAGTGCACTGAGAACTTACGATGACAATGATTTAAGGTACATTAGACTACTGACTGTAAAAGTGACAGGGGTTGTCAAGAAGAGACTTTTAGAGGGTGACTAGAAATAGAGTAGCCTTTATGATGTGAATATTATCCAGGAGACAGTAGTTAATAGATTGTGATGTGACTAGTATTCCTAAGATAGTAGTTGATAGATTGTGATGTGAAATAGTATTCCTGAGGCTGTAGTTGATAAAATGTGGTGTGAATAGTATTCCTGAGGCAGCAGTTGATAAACTGTGATGTGAATAGTATTCCTGAGGCAGTAGTTGATAAACTGTGATGTGAATAGTAGTCCTGAGGCAGCAGTTGATAAACTGTGATGTGAATAGTATTCCTGAGGCAGCAGTTGATAAACTATGATGTGAATAGTATTTGGTTATGGAAGGCCCCGGTATCACTGCAAACAAATTAAAATCCATAATTGCTCAACCGCCCGTGCCAGCGTAATCATCCTAATTAATATCTCATCTCCCAAACAAAGGAAGGTAACTGTAGTCCCCATCATAGCAGTCTCAGCACACGCCAAAAGACAAGGTGAAACCGCGCAGAAAGTGAACACAGCCAACTGTTCCCTGTCATACGATATCATCATTCATCGTAAACAATTGGAATATCGAAACATGATCAAAACGGATGAGACACACAGCTCACAGTGTGCACAGAGCACTTAACTCAGTAGCTCCTGCAACAAGCAGGACTTGGAATATGAGGAAACTGCAACAAGGAACACTTTTCATGCATAGCCTTCAATGGTTCCTGCCACCTAACCACCATATACCGGAAGTTCACGTCCTTCTGAAAATGATGATCATCATATTTTTTTAAAATGTATAGCGCTTGATGATGTTAGGCCATCATTATTGACTCCAATTCTGAACATGTTAACACACAGTTAGCCATCAGATTATCCCCGTTGCACATCAAACAACAGACCGTAAGATTAGCGTATGGCCGGTCTAGGAATTTACGATGAGCCATCTGTGAATAGTAATCCTGAGTTGATTGAGTGTGAATAGATTTTGCTAATGTAGAGATTTCAGCCCGAATGGCTGTAAAGTTTTGTGAATAATGTGTAATGTTGTAATTGTCTGTACCAATGATGTTATTAAATATGTGTAGAGAGACCATTTCATGCTATAATTTAGACAAATAAAGATGGCAGGAGATAAAGAGAGTCAAGCATAGTATTTCATTCACAATGTAATTAACTAGTGAAAGTACATGGCTGTAATAGAAACAGTGAGAGTGCCTGGCTTTTACAGAAACAATGAAAGTTCACAGTTCTCACACAAACAGTGAAAAACAGCTTTCATAAACTCACAAAATTAAATGGCTTTCATAAAAACACTGAAAATATCCAGCTCTCATAGAAATACTGAAAGTACACAGCTCCTACAGAATAACACTGAAAGTATATCATCATCAAGTACAAAGCTGGCGAGTGATCATTTCTCTCCACAACTTTCGATCTCGACAGTTATCAATCATTTCTGTTGTTGACCTTCTGCCAAGTCATTCTCTTAATCTGTCCGGTATCTTTTCTCATTGTTTCCCTCTATCTCTTCATCCGTCACTATTCTCAGTAGTCATAATATATTCCAGCTGTTCTCTTCTCATTACATGGCCAAAAAATAATGATTGTTTCTTTCTAATATTGGATGTTAGCTCTCTTTTTACTTTAGCCTCTTTCAAAACATTTTCATTGCTCTTCTTAGCTGTCCATAGTATTCTCAACATTCTTCTGTAAAACCACATTTCTACAGCTTCCAGTGACTTTCTTGTCTGTTGTCCTATTGTCCATGATTCATATTCATATGTTAAGACTGGCTCTACATAACATTTAAGAACTAAGTAGGTAGTTCTCAGATATTCATAGTTTAGTGTGTTGTTATTGGTGGGTGTTTTGTCTTCCTGTGATGTAATCCCTTACCTGGGTGGAAAAAGATGGAACTTATCCACAGGCAGGACAAAGACAATGTGTAGTACTCTAGAGTATTCTGACTGTGGACAAACAAAAAATATTAAAATATGAGCTTTCCACTTTGATCATGCTGGAACTTTCAGTTTGCAACAGAATAAAAAAGAGAATGCAAATGAGTTTTTCCAAAAGTGTGTAAAATAAATTTATGGTGGAAGATAGGATGACACAGAAGGTACAACAGAGGTTGGGTTTATCTAATGGATGCTGAAATGCAAACAGGATCATTTAACCCTAGATTATGACAACACTTTAAAATTTACGAATTCAGAATATTCCAAACACCCCCCCCCCCCCCCCCCCCCAAGGGGCGAAATCTTTTCAACTATCTGCAAACCTCCGAAGATGGAGTTATCTGGCTGTGCGGCGAGTGACACCTGTGCACACGTTTGCCAAGGAAAAACTGATTAACACGTAAAATTCAGTTCCTAGTCTCTAGGGACTTCGTCATAGGTAAAAAGCTGGTGAAGGCAAAATAAAAACCAAAAAACTTATCTGCAAGACATCAAACAAACCTTTGCAACACAGGATAGGCAGCAAACGAGGCTAAGAAGAAGCCAAACATACGGCTCGAATGATGGACTAATGGCTGACATGAGAATAGACACGTAATACCTCTGGTAGCCAGGTAACCACGGCATCATGAGGCCAAATTTCAGGCCATAAATCGAAGGCTAGCCATGGAATAATTACCGCATCCAATTCCTGTGTCTCGCTTAGTGCAAACACACAGCTGTGTAGCAAAAGTTCAAAGAAAATACTATTTTTTGAACTCCAAATGTAACATTTGCTGTTAGGAAATTTTACAAAGATGTCATAAAAACATAATTCACAGAAAGGTGAATCTAGCATTAAACTTCATAAAATTATATAATTAATATCTGGCAATGTAGATATGGAAGCCAACTGAAAGTACTGGCCTTTTTTTGGAATCCGCAAGGAAAAAGACAAAGTGGAAGACCAAATATTCTAGAAGACAGATGGAAGCAGAAAGGAAGATGATGGGGAAGACATGTAATGATCTTAAAAGAATGGCGAGAAACAGAACAGCTTGGAAAGTGTTTGTTGAAGCCCTATACTGTACAGGGTGTCCGGTTAGCGCAATCGATAGGCGGTTGGCTTACCACGGCAACAGCCGGGTTCGTACCCTGGCGAGGACACCTGGGTTTTACTAATTCCCTGAAAATTAGTGGGAGCCGCGATAGCTCAGTGGTTAGTGAACTGGACTACTACGGACAAGGGGTAGGGTTCGATCCCAACCGACGGCTCCGGGTTCACCCAGCCTTAAATGGGTACCGGATTTTTTCTGGGAAAGTAAAGCAGCACGGGCGTAATACCGACCACATTACCCCAAAAATCATGTGCTGAAGGTCTGTAAAATATAGGGTCACTAACACCATATTTCCCTATACGCCACTTGGCGTGACGGGGGGTACTTTACTTTTTACTTTTACTATACTGTACAGGGAGTTGAAAGGTAGCAGAAGATGAAGAATTTAGATATGGAGAGCACAAATATAAATATCATGATATAACATCTCTGAATGAATTCTCCTTATGTGAATATGACTGGGAACATCTGGCAAGTGATCGCATATCATGGACAGCATGTATAAGGAACAGTATAACATCATTTGAGACTGTGCTAAGGCAAAACTCAGAAGAGAAAAGACTCATGAAAAAGGATGGAAAACCCTGTGGACCAGTGGGCCTGACTTGTTCATTCTGTGGCCGTGTGTGTTTGTCACCGTGTGTGTTTGTCAAACATTGGTAGAATTAGCCACGGGAGAAGCTGCTCGACAAAAACAAAACATAAAAAACAATACACAATAGCCTTTACTAGAAAAAAGGTCCTGGCAACTTCTACCACTTCCTGACCTTTTGCTTATTATTCTGTATGTTAAATTCATGCATATCATGTTTATCTGTTGTCTGATGAAGGCATGAGTCTGAAACATTAAATTTGTTCTGTTTCCCTATTAGTTTATTGAGTTATTTGTGGGTCATCATCATTGTACTCCGAACATGTCCATAGGTACACAGATCCCTAAATCAGCAAGTCCCGCAGTGTCCAGCGACTGACGACTCCAGTTTTGTGTTGGTTGATAAGTCTTCTTACATGCCCACTAAGTTTCTTGTTTCTGGCTGTACCCATCTTAACTCCCATCTCTTTCATCTGAAGGAGTGACGAGGACTCATGGTTCTTGAAGTCATGTGCCCTTACCACATCTTGGAGGGCATGCATTGATGATGATCACCTGATCCATTGGCTGACCGTCTTCAATGACAGCACAGATATCCAACCTGTCTGCTCTCTCAATTCCCCATGCTCCCGTATGTCCAGGGGCATAAACAAAGGTGTCACTACATAATTTTGACCTCTGAAATGACTCTACCCATTGCTTGCGTACAGAACCTACCTTCACTTTTTTTTTTATCATGCTCATCGAATCTTTTAGCATGCAGACATGGATGTAGTCTTGTGACTCTAACCAGATGAATGCCCTGGTCGCTGCCATCACCTCCATCATCATGTTACTCATGGTCATAATGTATGCACGTATTAGTTTAGCTGCTAAACACAATTCTATGTTTATTTTGTCAATGTAGATATGTATGTCTTCAGTCTTTGTTGCTTATACTCACTGTGGAAATTTGCATCGTTTGTAATAGAAAAGTTGCAAGTCGCTTATTTGTCAAGCAGATGGATGTTGTTTCACTTCTTGATAAGTTCAAGGTTTTTTATAACTGTCAGAGGTGACATTGTGATAGTATTTGTACACTGGTCTTCAGTTCCAGCTCGTGCTCTACTCCCTCAATCAATTTTGTTGATTCTAGAAATGAGATTGCTGTTGTTGCGTTTGCCCGATGACTATAGTAGTACACCTCTTCATCATCCACTCTTAAAAGGACGTTAAGTGGGCGTGTCTGCATTGTGTTGTGGTTTACAGTAAAACTGTGATATTTGTGCTTTTCGGCCCAACACATCCGACTTCAGCACGACATTTTTGAGTACCGGGTTGTCTTCCCTCTTTGATCCATTCTCGCTTGGCCATACTAGACAGGTTAGTCTGTTACTAGAGGCCACGGAGAGGTGGAGCAGGGTCTGGATGGTTCTGGTTCACCGATCCTGGCGCAAGCCATCAGATGTGGGTCGCTGACAACTTCCAGCTCTGGTGCTGTGAGGCGCCCCTTCACCTCCAGAAATGAGATGAAGTTGTTTGGGATATGTTTTCAAAGTTTAAATGTGACATGTTCATCTTTATAAACTGGTGAAAGCGGTTGCTTGTTGATATTTGATGCTCAAAGAAGAAAATGGAAAAGAAAATTGAAGACCTTGAATTGTGTGGATTAACTGAAGCCATAACATTTGAATAAATTTCCCGAGTGGTACATTAACATTCTTGCGTTAAATAGCGATGTTGTGATTTCATTCTATAAGAAGTCTCGACTCAGTACAGTAATAGCATGGTAAGACAGGGTGTAGTACTACTATTTTTTTAATCAGAGTATGAAGTACAGTAACTAATGAGTTAATTTACTGCATGAAGTACAGTAACTAATGAGTTAACCTATTGTATGGAGGACAGTAACTAAAGAGTTAACCTACTGTATGGAGGACAGTAACTAATGAGTTAACTTACTGCATGAAGGACAGTAACTAAAGAGTTAACCTACTGTATGAAGGACAGTAACTAAAGAGTTAACCTACTGTATGAAGGACAGTAACTAATGAGTTAACTTACTGTATGAAGGACAGTAACTATATGCGCGTGGCCATGCGGCTAAAACCACTGTTCTGCTGGCTGAAAAGCTGATGTTCAGTGTTCGAAGCCTGCGGTAGACAGAAAGGATTTTTTCTATCTGCGGTGAAATAAAAATCCTGAGTCGCACACATCGTGGCGACTGCTTGACCAAGCGGCCTTTATCCCTCTGGTTCTATCATTGCCCCCCGACATACACCAGCAATGGTACTATGTGTCGTAAAGATAGATTTTTTTACTGTATGAAGGATAGTAACTATTTAGTTAACTTACTGTATGAAGGACAGTAACTAATGAGTTAACTTACTGTATGAAGGACAGTAACTAAAGAGTTAACCTACTGTATGGAGGACAGTAACTAATGAGTTAACTTACTGCATGAAGGACGGTAACTAAAGAATTAACCTACTGTATGAAGGACAGTAACTAAAGAGTTAACCTACTGTATGAAGGACGGTAACTATTTAGTTAACTTACTGTTTGAAGGATAGTAACTATTTAGTTAACTTACTGTATGAAGGACAGTAACTAAAGAGTTAACCTACTGTATGGAGGACAGTAACTAATGAGTTAACTTACTGCATGAAGGACGGTAACTATTTAGTTAACTTACTGTATGAAGGATAGTAACTAAAGAATTAACCTACTGTATGAAGGACAGTAACTAAAGAGTTAACCTACTGTATGAAGGATGGTAACTATTTAGTTAACTTACTGTATGAAGGACAGTAACTAATAAGTTAACTTACTGTATGAAGGACAGTAACTAAAGAGTTAACCTACTGTATGGAGGACAGTAACTAATGAGTTAACTTACTGCATGAAGGACGGTAACTAAAGAATTAACCTACTGTATGAAGGACAGTAACTAAAGAGTTAACCTACTGTATGAAGGACGGTAACTATTTAGTTAACTTACTGTATGAAGGATAGTAACTATTTAGTTAACTTACTGTATGAAGGACAGTAACTAAAGAGTTAACCTACTGTATGGAGGACAGTAACTAATGAGTTAACTTACTGCATGAAGGACGGTAACTATTTAGTTAACTTACTGTATGAAGGATAGTAACTAAAGAATTAACCTACTGTATGAAGGACAGTAACTAAAGAGTTAACCTACTGTATGAAGGATGGTAACTATTTAGTTAACTTACTGTATGGAGGACAGTAACTAATGAGTTAACTTACTGCATGAAGGACAGTAACTAAAGAGTTAACCTACTGTATGAAGGACAGTAACTAAAGAGTTAACCTACTGTATGAAGGACAGTAACTAATGAGTTAACTTACTGTATGAAGGACAGTAACTATATGCGCGTGGCCATGCGGCTAAAACCACTGTTCTGCTGGCTGAAAAGCTGATGTTCAGTGTTCGAAGCCTGCGGTAGACAGAAAGGATTTTTTCTATCTGCGGTGAAATAAAAATCCTGAGTCGCACACATCGTGGCGACTGCTTGACCAAGCGGCCTTTATCCCTCTGGTTCTATCATTGCCCCCCGACATACAACAGCAATGGTACTATGTGTCGTAAAGATAGATTTTTTTTACTGTATGAAGGATAGTAACTATTTAGTTAACTTACTGTATGAAGGACAGTAACTAATGAGTTAACTTACTGTATGAAGGACAGTAACTAAAGAGTTAACCTACTGTATGGAGGACAGTAACTAATGAGTTAACTTACTGCATGAAGGACGGTAACTAAAGAATTAACCTACTGTATGAAGGACAGTAACTAAAGAGTTAACCTACTGTATGAAGGACGGTAACTATTTAGTTAACTTACTGTATGAAGGATAGTAACTATTTAGTTAACTTACTGTATGAAGGACAGTAACTAAAGAGTTAACCTACTGTATGGAGGACAGTAACTAATGAGTTAACTTACTGCATGAAGGACGGTAACTAAAGAATTAACCTACTGTATGAAGGACAGTAACTAAAGAGTTAACCTACTGTATGAAGGACGGTAACTATTTAGTTAACTTACTGTATGAAGGATAGTAACTATTTAGTTAACTTACTGTATGAAGGACAGTAACTAAAGAGTTAACCTACTGTATGGAGGACAGTAACTAATGAGTTAACTTACTGCATGAAGGACGGTAACTATTTAGTTAACTTACTGTATGAAGGATAGTAACTAAAGAATTAACCTACTGTATGAAGGACAGTAACTAAAGAGTTAACCTACTGTATGAAGGATGGTAACTATTTAGTTAACTTACTGTATGGAGGACAGTAACTAATGAGTTAACTTACTGCATGAAGGACAGTAACTAAAGAGTTAACCTACTGTATGAAGGACAGTAACTAAAGAGTTAACCTACTGTATGAAGGACAGTAACTAATGAGTTAACTTACTGTATGAAGGACAGTAACTATATGCGCGTGGCCATGCGGCTAAAACCACTGTTCTGCTGGCTGAAAAGCTGATGTTCAGTGTTCGAAGCCTGCGGTAGACAGAAAGGATTTTTTCTATCTGCGGTGAAATAAAAATCCTGAGTCGCACACATCGTGGCGACTGCTTGACCAAGCGGCCTTTATCCCTCTGGTTCTATCATTGCCCCCCGACATACACCAGCAATGGTACTATGTGTCGTAAAGATAGATTTTTTTTACTGTATGAAGGATAGTAACTATTTAGTTAACTTACTGTATGAAGGACAGTAACTAATGAGTTAACTTACTGTATGAAGGACAGTAACTAAAGAGTTAACCTACTGTATGGAGGACAGTAACTAATGAGTTAACTTACTGCATGAAGGACGGTAACTAAAGAATTAACCTACTGTATGAAGGACAGTAACTAAAGAGTTAACCTACTGTATGAAGGACGGTAACTATTTAGTTAACTTACTGTATGAAGGATAGTAACTATTTAGTTAACTTACTGTATGAAGGACAGTAACTAAAGAGTTAACCTACTGTATGGAGGACAGTAACTAATGAGTTAACTTACTGCATGAAGGACGGTAACTATTTAGTTAACTTACTGTATGAAGGATAGTAACTAAAGAATTAACCTACTGTATGAAGGACAGTAACTAAAGAGTTAACCTACTGTATGAAGGATGGTAACTATTTAGTTAACTTACTGTATGAAGGATAGTAACTATTTAGTTAACTTACTGTATGAAGGACAGTAACTAAAGAGTTAACCTACTGTATGAAGGACGGTAACTAAGAATTAACTTACGGTATGAAGGGCAATAACTAATGAGTTAACTCACTGTATGGACAGTAACTATTTAGTTAACTTACTGTATGAAGGACAGTAACTATTTAGCTAACTTACTGTGCACGGAATGTGCGGGTAAATTCTGCAGGACCAGTTGTCTCAGGAACCTTGACCTGAAATTTGTGCCTGGACTTCACAACTGCTGTGGTGAATCGACGCCTGGATTTTTAAAAAAGTAATAACAGAGGTCAGTAATACAATATTTGAATGAAACAAACACTGTGACTTCAAGAAGGGAGACCACCAAAGAAAGTGATATTTGAAGTGAATGTTAGCATAGAGGAGAAATAAGATTCCATAACCACTGCTTCTGTTATGCTGTGTTGGCTTTCATATTATTACTTTGTCTTGTCTACCTTTGAAAGTACACATTTTTGCTGAGGTTTACAATGGGTTTGCTATTTGCACCTTTCTACCAAAACACATCACTTTTTTAAAAAAATCCATGTTTGCCTTCCCTCTTCCATCCTTTCCTGCTTGGCCAGCAGTCTGTTTCCAGGATCACCGTTGATCATATGAAGGATCTACCAATTTTGGTTCACTTATCCTGATATCAACAGTCAGATATGAGTCACTGACTGCCTCCAGTTCATACACTGCAAGCGTATTACAGGGAAATTAGAAATAAAAATAGGAAAAAATGGTATGTTAGAAGCTTTACGTGATTAGTAGATGACACAGAACTAATCACGTAAAGCTTCTAACATACCATTTTTTTTCTAATTTCCCTCGCATTCGACTTTACTGCAGCTTCACATTTTTGGGCATTCATTTGCATTTCTTTGCCTTAACCCCTATGCGTATTACAGGCTGCGAACTTCCAGGTTAGAGACCGAGGTGGTAGTTGCTACCGACATGAGTATATTTCTCAACCAATGAAGCAAGGCTGGCTATCATAGAGAAAATTTTAATCTGAAACATCCAGAACTAATAAAGTTCTCATTAAATATTCTATAATCATTTGTGTAAGATGCACCACAGTAATAAAAAGCAGAATAGCTCAGGCAAAAATAGCATTTCAGAAAATGAAAAGAGTCTTATGCAACAAATCTATGTCAATAGAAGTGAGAAAAAGAGTTCATCGGTGCTATATAGAGCCAATTCTGACCTATGGAAACGAATCATGGACAGTAAACAAAGAAATGAAAAGACGAATAGAGACAACAGAAATGGGATTTCTCAGAAGAATGCTGAAAGTTCCCTGGACTGCTAAAAAGACCAATGAGGAAATTCTCAAAAGACCAACACAAAAAGGGAGCTCTTAAAAACATCAGAAAGAAACAATCGCCATTTTTCAGGCACATCATGAGAAGAGAAAAGTTGGAATACTTGGTTACAACTGGCAAAATACAGGGACAGAGAGATTGCGGGCGACAAAGAGAGAAGATACTAAATAGCTTGGTATCATGGCATGGAAAACAGTCAACAACAGATTTGGCACGATGCACTGTGGATAGAAGATTGTGGAAGAACATGATCGCCTATGTCAACCATTAACGCACATGAGGATCATATGTAGTTAACATGAAGATTGGGTACAGGTACCTTTTTCGCTGGACTGCAAAGGACAAGAGGTAGGGTTCGATCCCAACCGATGGCTTCCGTTTCACCCAGCCTTTAATGGCTACCGGATTTTTTTTTCTGGGAAAGTAAAGCGACATGGGCGTAATACCGACCACATTACCCCGAAGGTCTGTAAAATTTATGGTCACTAACACCATATTCCCTATATGCAACTTGGCGTGACGGGAGTACTTTACTTTTTTTTTTTTTTTTTTTAACCTTTTTCAAACTTTTTGCCATGCACATTCCATTTCAACAGGCACTTCGCTTGCCATGATCAAGATAACAGCACTAAGATAATCATGTTTAGATTGCAATAAGATAGGATATACAGAAGAAAGTACAGAAATAAGGAAATTACATGAGTTACCCAGGACCAAGACTAGGCCTACAGAGCTGAAGTTACATGAATACCTGTCAAAGACCGAAAAGAGTACATAAATTAAGTTTTGTTGAGTACTTACTGGGGTGGTTTACTATATATATATATATATCACATCAAGTACCAAGCATTGAAGAACATTGATGAGAGAGGCAAAAGCAGTAGGAATCGGCTCCCTCAATGAGATAGAGCTGCTTGCACAGAACAAAGACAAATGGCGAGATTTGATAAAATATCTTTAAAAGAATTTAAAACTGCTAGAATAAAAATTTAGATAAGAGAAGGAGTATCTTGGTCTACGCTCTATGGGCCTGCTACGGCTCAAAAGGTCAATGGATAGATAGATAGACCAAGCATGCTGGCATAGGTGATCATGTCTCTCCTCAACTTTCAATCTCAGCAGTTATTTATCATTTCTGTTGTTCACCTTCTGCCAAGTCATTCTCTTAAGCTGTCTGGTATCTTTTCTCTTTAAAAAAAAAAAAAAAAAAGTAAAGAGCCCCGTCACGCCAAGTGGCATATAGGGAATATGGTGTTAGTGACCATAATTTTTACAGACCGGCATATGATTTTTGGTTGGTATTACGCCCAAGCCACTTTAATTTCCCAGAAAAAACCTGGCACCAATTTTAGGCTGGGTGAACCTGGAAGGCGTAAGTCAGGATCAAACACGACTTGTAGTCCAGTTCACTAACCACTGAACTATCGTGGCTCCCATATTTTCTCTTTGCTTCCCTCTATCTCTTCGTCCCTCAATTTTCCCAGTTATTATAATATATTCCAATTGTTCCCTTCTCATTACATGGCCAAAAAATGATGATTGTTTCTTCCTAATTTTGGAAATTACCCTTCTTTTTGCTATGGCCTCTCTTAGAACGTTTTCATTACTCTTCTTAGCTGTCTATGGTATTCTCAACATTCTTCTGTAAAACCACTTTTCTACAGCTTTGGAATTCAAGTTATATTATTATATTAGAATACCTATATACAAATTTCAAACAATAACGTTGAAGTTTCAAACAATAGCTAGAGAGACTAATCGTTATCATTTCAAATGACATTTGACAATTAATCAATGAAATAATTCTTGTTCTAATTACGTCCAACGTGAAGTCACCGCTTGCTCCTCTAACGTTTAACTTTATATCATATCATAGGGATGAGAGAAACCATTTACTTTTACAGTTGAGTACATGAACACAGAGTTCGGTGCTATCTTAACTTAACTCAATTAACTGTCAACGAACTCACGAACTGTAATATATAGTTACTAAACTAAAGACTAAAGTCTAAACTTACGTCTAAAGTCTAAAAGTCTCAACTCACCAAGCTGGTAAACCCAATCAGTGTCACCATTGCAGGCAACGCGTATTGGTCAGTCACGTTGCTTGTCATCTTAGAGTATATATTTGTAATATTCCTCAACTCGCCAGTTGTTTAGCCACCTCCTATTGTCCCAACCATCTGCGGATATTTCAAAGCTCCAACATAAAACAAAAACCGAACTTTTCTTTGGGACTCCAGATTTGTTGTTATTGCGAGCTAGCATGTAGAAGCCAGCAGTCTAGAATGCACGGCACTTATCATCAGCATGTGCCATACCGGTTGGCGTAGGCGATCATGTCCTTCCACAATCCTCTGTCTACAGGGAGTCGTATCAGTTCTGTTGTTGATTGTTTTCCATGCCATGACACCAAGCTATCCAGTATTTTCTCTCTTTGTCGCCCGCGATCTCTCTTTCCTTTTATTTTGCCAGTTGTAACCAAGTATTACAACTTTTCTCTTCTCATGATGTGCCTGAAAAATGTTGATTGCTTCTTTCTGATGTTTTTAAGAGCTCCTTTTTTGTGTTGGCCTGTTTGAGAACTTCCTCATTGGTCTTTTTAGCTGTCCATGGAACTTTCAACATTCTTCTGAGAAATCCCATCTCTGTGGCCTCTAATCGTCTTTTCATTTGTTTGTCTACTGTCCATGATTCGCTTCCATAGGTCAGAATTGGTTCTATATATCACCGATGAACTCTCTTTCTCATTTTTATTGACATAGATTTGTTGCATAAGATATTTTTCATTTTCTGAAATGCCATTTTGGCCTGAGCTATTCTGCTTTTTATTTCTGTGGTGCATCTCCCATCTGATGTTATTATTGTGCCCAAGTATTTGAAACGTTGCACTTGTTTCAATAATTCGATCAATTGTTTTTAATTACTTGTTTACAGACCTGAGAAGAGCAATGTGGTCCACACCCACATCCCTGGAAGAGAAACTATATGGGGCAATCGAATCACTTAAACAGACAGCTGCCTTCATAAGAGAGTCTGGAATCCTACACTGATTGAGTCTTGATTGCAGAGAGAGAGAGAATTACTTGTTATTTAAAAAAAAAAAAAACTACAAGTGGATATCGAAAGTTGAAGGAACAGACCTGGAGACAGTTCAGAGCTACAACTATCTTGGACATACTATAACCAATGATGGAAAATGAAAAACTGAAATTTAATAAAAGAATAGGAATGGCAAAAAGTAATTTTAATGTCATGAAAAATATACTGACATCAAAACAAATAGCACCAGGGCCTAAACTAAGAATAGTAAAACAATATCACCTTCTCAACATTCCTATATGGTGCAGAAACATGGAGATTAGACATGAAAACAGAACAGAAAATTGAAGTCTTTGAAATGTGGATTTACAGAAGATTATGAGGTAGAATTTGATGGAAAGAAACTAAAACAAACGACCGATCTCTCTCTCTCTCTCTCTCCCCCCCCCCCCCTCTCTCTCTCTGCGATCAAGATTCAATCAGAGTAGGATTCCAGACTCTCACATGAAGTCTGCTGTCTGTTTAAGTGAATTGATCGACCCCACAGACAGAACATCATAATAAGAGTCAGTTAGATCCACTCTGATTGAATACCTGTTAAAACGTTGCACTGTGTTCTGCGCAAGTAGCCCAGTGCATCCGATTTCAGCCAGCATTTTATTCAGGTTTACTTACCTTAGCCTTTGATTGTCCCCAATCTTCCTGCAAGGCAGCAGATTGTCTTTCTGTAGGGGGATTCTGCCCTTAGATGGTCGGCCCACCCAGGTTTACGAGCACCATCTGCCCGAGTCACTAGAGGTGACTAACACAGACATGCACACACACAAAGATATGAAATGTGACTAACACTGATATGCATACAACGATATGAGGCATGACTAACACTGACACACACCAAGATATGAGATGTGACTAACACACACACACACTAAGATATGAGATGTGACTAACACAGACACACTCTAAAATATGAGAAATGACTAACACAGATACACACACTAAGATATGAGATGTGACTAAACACAGTCATGCACACACAAAGATAGGAGATGTGACTAACATAGACATGCACACACAAAGGTATGAGATATGACTAAACACAAACACACAGAGATATGAGACATGACTAACATTGACATGCACACACAAAGATATGAGATATGACTAAACACAAACATACAAAGATATAAGACATGACTAATGTAGACAGACACACATTAAGATATGAGAAGTGACTAGCATGGACATACACACAAATATATGAGACATGACTAACATAGACAGACACACACTAAGATATGAGATATGACTAAACGCAAACATACAAAGATATAAGCCATGACTAATGTAGACAGACACACATTAAGATATGAGAAGTGACTAGCATGGACATACACACAAATATATGAGACATGACTAACATAGACATGCACACACAAAGGTATGAGATGTGACTAACATAGACATGCACACAAAGATATGAGATATGACTAAACATAGACATGCACACAAATATATGAGATATGACTAACACAGACATGCACGCACAAATGTATGAAATGTGCCTAACATAGAAAGGCACACAAAGATATGAGATATGACTAACATAGACATGCACACAAAGATATGATATATGACTAACATAGACATGCATGTACAAAGATATGGCATATGACTTACACAGATACACACTAAGATATGAGATATGACTAAACACAGACACACACAAAGATAAGACACATGAATTAACATAACACACACCAAGATATGAAATATGACTAACATGACACACACCAGGATATGAGCCATGGCTAGCACACACACACAAGCTAAGATATGAGCCATGGCTAGCACTGAAACACATCAACATATGAGCCATGGCTAGCACGGAAATACACCAAGATATGAACCATGACCAGCACAGACACACACCAGATATGAGCTACGACTAGCACAGATATACACCGAGAATTGAGCCATGGCTGTCACAGACACCCACCAAGATATGAGCTACGACTAGCACAGATATACACCGAGAATTGAGCCATGGCTGTCACAGACACCCACCAAGATAGGAACCATGACTATCACATACACACACACACACGAAGATATGAGCCATGGTTAGCACGGACAACCACCAAGATATAAGCCACGACTAACATATACACTTGGTAACGCCCACCAAAGTTTGTCTGAGGTTCTTGGTAAAGTTTCTACTGACGACCACGAAGATCCAAAACTTGCAGGCATGGTGGGCGTGGCTGACTTGCTGGAAGGTCAGCCGGATATGACCTTCAAAGAATGTCAATTTCATGCCCCGTGAGTTTTGAGTCCGGGAGCCGCGATAGCTCAATGGTTAGTGAACTGGGCTACCACGGACAAGGGATAATCGATCCCAACCGACGGCTTCCGGGTTCACCCAGCCTTAAATGGGTACCAGATTTTTTTTCTGGGAAAGTAAAGCAACACGGGCGTAATACTGACCACATTACCCCAAAAATCACGTGCTGAAGGTCTGTAAAATATAGGGTCACTAACATCATATTTCCCTATACGCCACTTGGCGTGACGGGGGTACTTTACTTTTACTTTGAGTTTTGAGTCCGCTTCTGATAGTACAGTCTGGCCACGTGGCTGGGTGCGTTCATGATGATGTAAGATAGAGACAGGGCAAAGAGCATCCTAGCTACACGAACCTGGGCGCTAGCTCGCACTGAGCTCCACCTAGGATCGTTGATCGGTTTCAGCTCGGAAACGTCCAGCATCGACATGCCACTGAGCTTCTTCCACTGGGACTTGTGTATGATGGACAGAACAATCGTGAAGAGCATAACAGTAATGGCGATCAGCGGTAGTAGCAACGTTACTACCTTGTCAATATAGGTTATTATGTGCAAGAACATCAGCCCTGGACTTGGCAAGCATTTCTCAAGACCTATCTCGTTTGGCGTTAATTCCAAAGGGACAAATGCTATTTTTGGGCATCTTAAAAGACACAACAGCCTACTAAAAGTAATCTTGGAAGGGAATATACAAGGTAAAAGAGGCAGACCAAGACTAACGTGGGCGAGTAAAATCAAAAGATGGACAAGTCAGCCTTTGACAACCTGCACCATCAAAGCAAGAAATAGAGCGAAAGGGCGCTTCATGGTGGCCAACCTCTGATGCGGAGACGGCACTCAATGAATGATAACTTGTTATTTAGCTAAAGATGTCTGGAGATAACAAAACTCAAAATCAAGATTTAATCACCGTACAAAAAGATACAATTTTAGTTTAAAATAGTTTGAAGGAAACTGACAGAAACATCATCAAAGAATTGTGCAACAGAGCACACGACTACTCATTATCGGGATGAGGTCACCAAATTAAAAGAAAAACTAAGAAGTGTCCCAAAAGAAAGGTTTAACGCAACTCTATCATCTATCTATTGTCCTTTCGAGCCGAAGACGGCACATAGGGCAGAACCACAATCTCGAAAACAGAAACCTTGTGTGCCAAAATGCTACATATTGCACAGATCACTGTTTGGCTCTGTTTACATAACAATACTTTTTACAATGACAGCTTGTCAAGCCATCGATCAATCTCCTTTGTCGCCTCTTACGACATGCCTGGAAGGTCACAGTGTCACTATTCTTTACTCCCTCATAATGAGGCCCCGGTAACACACGGGATAACTCTATCATACTATTCCATAAAATGAAAACATCGTAGCATACCAGGCCTCTGAAAGTCTGGCGTACTTACATTCCATTCTATCAATTGAACCAGTTTAACTCTTCTTCTCCTTTCCTTCCTTATTTGCCTTTCAGCGTCAAGGGGAGCAATAATTTGCGGTCTTTTGCTCTTCTGTTGTTTGTGTTCCTAGTGCTTCTAATATTCAATCGATCCATCTTTTTCGTGGTCGACCCTTGGGTCTGGTGTTCTCACAACGTTTGCTGAAGGCTCGTTGTGTTGTGTTTTGATCTTTCTGCCTTGTCACGTGGCCAAACCATTTTATCTGTTGTTTCCTTATATATTCTATGGCGAGGGCTATTCCTAGCTTTTTTCTCATTTCTTCATTTCTGATCTTATCTCTCAGACTGTTTCCTGTCATTTGTTTATCACATTTCATCTCTGTAGAGGTTATTACATACCAGTTAAATTTACTAGTTACAATTAAATACAAACCAGGTACTTAAATACCAGTTTAACTGTAGTGTGGAATTCTCCATTTCAGATCCCCAACTGTCACAGCATTTCCCAAATTGCACTGGTAAATTAAGTAAATAAAACAAGGAGTAAAAAAAGAGTAAAGTACCCCGTCACGCCAAGTGGCGTATAGGGAATATGGTGTTAGTGACCATACATTTTACAGACCTTCGGCACATGAGATTTTTTTTGGTAATGTGGTCGGTATTACGCCCGTGCTGTTTTTACTTTCCAAGAAAAAAAATCCGGTACCCATTAAAGGCTGGGTGAACCTGGAAGCCGTCGATTGGGATCGAACCCTACCTCTTGTCCTTTGTAGTCCAGTTCACTAAGCAGTGAGCTATCTCGGCTCCCTCATACAAGGAGTGCAACAGGGAAATATCACCAGATCTATTTCTTTGTGCTGGGAAATAGTTTTAAAACAGTTGCGAACAAACGTGATATTTTATGGGGGGGGGGGGGGGGGGGTTGCAAAATAAAGAACCTCATGTATGTAGATGACCTGGTATTGATAGCGAAGAATCAACATTTACAAAATATGTTAGATGTAAGAGGGATCCGCGATAGCTCAGTGGTTAGTGAACTGGACTACAAAGGACAAGGGGTAGGGTTCGATCCCAACCGACGGCTTCCGGGTCACCCAGCCTTAAATGGGCACAGGATTTTTTTTTTCTGGGAAAGTGAATCGGCACGGGCGTAATACCGACTACATTACCCCAAAAATCATGTGCTGAAGGTCTGTAAAATTATAATAACAAGAAAACAAATATCAACAGGGCTGAAACTAAGAATGACAAAATGTTACATCTTCTAAATATTCCTGTATGGTGCAGAAACATGGACATTAGACAAGAAAACAGAACAGAAAATTGAAGCCTTTGAAATGTGGATTTATAGAAGAATAGGTAGAATTGGATGGAAACAAAAGATAACAAACGATAAAGTTTTAAAACAACTGAAAATAAAAAGAGAACTACTAAATACAATTAAGACAAGACAACTGAAATTTATGGGGCATGTTAAAAGTCACAACAGCCTACTAAAAGTAATATTGGAAGGGAAAATACAAGGTAAAAGAGGCAGAGGCAGACCAAGACTAAAATGGACGAGTAACATCAAAAGATGGACAAGTCAATCTATGACAGCCTGCACCATCAAAGCAAGAAACAGAGTAGAATGGCGATCCATGGTAGCCAACCTTCGTTGCGGAGAAGGCACTCAATGATGATGATGAAGGTCTGTAAAATGTATGGTCCCTAACACCATATTCCCTATACGCACTTGGCGTGACAGTCACTAACACCATATTCCCTATACGCCACTTGGCGTGACAGGTCACTAACACCATATTCCCTATACGCCACTTGGCGTGACAGGTCACTAACACCATATTCCCTATACGCCATTTGGCGTGACAGGGGTACGTTACTTTTTTTTTTTAGATGTAAGTAAACCAAAAGACCTGACTGATAAAAAAACAAAAAACATAGAAACTATGTTATGGGTATGAAACGCCACGGTATCACTGCAAACGAATTAAAATCCATAATTGCTCAACCGCCCGTCCCAGTGGAATCATCCAAATTAATATCTCATCTCCCAAACAATGAAAGGTAGCTGCAGTCCTCATCATAACAGTTTCAGCACACGATAAAAGACATAAGGCGAAACCGCACAGAAAGTGACCACAACAATCTATTCCCCGTCATACGATATCATCATTAAGCAATCAGAATATTAAAACATGATCAAAATGGATGACACGCTCACGGTGTGCACAGAGCACTTAATTCAGTACCTCCGACAGCAAACCGGGCTTGGAATTTGAGGAAACAGCAATAAGAAACACTTTTCAGACACATCCTTTACCAGTTCCTGCTTCCTATCCACCATATCCAATGTAATCACTGACTCACAATTCTGCACTGTAACTCATAGAAAATACTTATCAGGCTTAAGACAGGTGAATTATGGTACTTTCATATACGATTCCCATACTATTCACTTTCTATGGCATCAAAATAACTTTACAATGGATTCCAGGACATACTGCCATCTTTGGTAATGAGAGGGACAGACAAAATTGTCAAGTAGGATCTTTAAAACAGCCGAACAAAGCTGTTAGTCAAGATGCCAGTAAAAAAGGTTCCTTTCCCAACCTTGGTAGCCAGTAGGTGTATGGTAAATTTGGGGTTAGTGGCCAGAAATTTTCGTGACCGTGACACATTTTTTTTTTAGATGTGGAGGTTATCCCCCAGGCTGCTTTTACTTCCCAGAAAATTCTCTGGTGCCTATATTTAGGGCAAACCAAGCCCTCATGTGGGAAACAACAGGTAAGAGGAAGACCCAGAGAGACACAGAGAAGAACATTGATGAGAGAGGCAACAGCAGCAGGAATCGGCTCCCTCAATGAGATAGAGCTGCTTGCACAGAACAGAGGCAAATGGCGAGATTTGATAAAATATCTTTAAGAGAATTGAAAACTGATAGAATAAAAATTTAGATTAGAGATGGAGTATCTTGGTCTATGCCCTATGGGCCGGCTACGGCTCGAAAGGTCAATAGATAGATATATTTAGAGGTTGGGTGAACCATGGAGCCCTGTTGGTCTAAAAAAAAAACAATCCACCACCTTTGTCACCAAGGCTCACATGAAACCATTAGCAGACCCTTAACAGTAATTCAAAAGAAAAGTGGCTGAATCGTTGGATATCTGAACTGACAGGCTGAAGTATGTATGCTGAAATGAATACATCTAGCATAACAGATAACATTAACCTGCTGCACAGGCAACAAAAAATAACACAGTGTTTTCACTAAGAACTGAAATTTTGGGTTGAATAAATATCTAAATATAACAAATTCAAACCAACCATCACGATACAGAAACTGTCCATATCCTTTTGAAACTGTAGCAGAATATTACATGAATGCATTCAAGAAAGAAAGACAAGACTTACTCTCAGTACATCTTTTAATGAAACTCTATATGAAACATTACCCAGACTACAGCTTATACAGACTGGCGTTGCTGCTAAAGAGATAATATCAAAGAAAGCAAACAGACAAGAATGTAGAGTATAACTAAATTTAAAAAAATCATGAAACAGGTCTTCAACAAACACTTTCAGCTCCCTGTGGAGCATAGGTCTTCAACAAACACTTTCAAAACCGTTCTGTTTCTTGCCATTCTTTTAAGATCACTCCATGTCTTCCCCATCATCTTTATATCTGCTTCCATCTGTCTTTTCCAAGAATTACTTGGTCTTCCTCTTTGTCTTAAACCCTGGGGATTCCACAAAAGGGCCTGTTGTGTAATACTCTCAGTTGGCTTCCTCAGCGTGTATCCTATAAAGAGCCATCGTCTTCGCTGTATCTCTTTATCTACTGGTATTTGACTGGTACATTTCCATAATTCTATGTTAGTGATTTTGTTCTGCCATTTCCATCCTTTTATTCTGCGCAAGCATCCATTAATGAAAGTCTGTATCTTCATGATTGCCATTTTTATTGTTCTCAATGTTTCACAGCCATATAATAAGACTGACTTAACATTGGAGTTAAACTTTTTTATTTTAGTATTGAACCTAATTTCTTTGTACTTCCATGTTTCATGAATCACGTGCTTAGACTCAAGGCGAAGGCGCGCCTCCCAGCACCAGAGCTGAAAGTTGTCAGCGACTCATAGCTGATGGCTTGCGCCAGGATCGGTGAACCAGAACCATCCAGACCCTACTTCACCTCTCCGCGGCGCCTCCAGTAACAGACTAACGGGATCGAAGAGGGAAGACAACCCGGTACTCAAAAAAGTCGTGCTGAAGTCGGATGTGTTGGGCCGAAAGGTGCAAATATCACAGTGTTACACTACAAACTACAACACAACGCAAACACGTCCACTTAACGTCCTTTTAAGGGCGGATGACGAAGAGGAAGTCTACAGTTTACAAATACTCTAGAATACTTTAGTCATCGGGCGAACGCATCCATCCATCCAGATTCAAATACCCGGGATCAATAATATCAGGAGCACTGAAAAAATTAGAAGCAGAATAGGACAAGCAAAGACAGAATTCCATCGAATGAAAAACATCCTATGTAACAAATCATTGTAAATTAATGTTACAACCCATGCTACTATATGGAAGAGAGTCATGGACAATAAGCAAGACAGCTCGTCTCTTATATTAAGACCGTCATCCGCATATTGTTTATGTTGTGACCGTTGTCTTCAATTCCTTTTTTTTGTCTACTATTGGTCTCGTATTTTCACTGTAAAGTAAAAATAAATCTGGCGACAGAACAGTCTTGTTTTATATATTGGAACTGACCTATTTGGTTGCTAATTCGTATGACTGCCTGTTTGTTGCCAGGACATGTTTTAAAAAAAAAAAAAAAAACTATTATTCTCAGATCCTTGCAACATCCTCCATATTGTTCATGTGGTTTGGGGGAATTACTAAAGATTTTGATAAAGAGACGTCACACCTCTCAAAATTAAACACAGTCGCCGAGGTCCTTTTGCCTATACTGTCACTCCTTTATTTACACATAAACTCAAATCACGCGACCAACAGATTGAGTTATGTTATGTCCTATTGACACAACCAAAACTATATCTAACACTTATTTTCTTTGACTCGTATAAATGCAATCATTGTGTGTTGTAATGCTTTACATTTGATGATGAAACATCAGCTCTCTGTGGAGCATAGATCTTCAACAAACACTTTCCAAGCTGTTCTGTTTCTTGCCATTCTTTTAAGACCATTCCATGTCTTCCCCATCATATTCATCTCTTCTCCCATCTGTCTTCTCCAAGAATATTTTGGTCACCCTATTTGTCTTTTTTTCTTATCAGCAGTCAGATAAAAACGATGCAGGAAAACACAAATGAACTATCACCAATAGCCAGCAAAATTGGGCTTGAGATCAATCATGAAAAGACTAAAGTCATGAAAAGCTTAATTCCAACAGATGACAAAACATACATTGAAAACAAACCAGTGGAAGAAATCGATCACTTTATCTATCTTGGAAGTCGCATTGATCAAGAAGGGGATACAAGCAAAGAAATTAGAATCAGAATAGCTAAAGCAGGAACGTCTTTCAGAAGCCTTGAAAAGTTGTGGAAATCAAAACTCATCAGCACAAACACAAAACTTAGACTATTCAAATCAAATGTACTATCAACCCTTACATATGCGTGTGAAAGCTGGAAAACAACAAGAGATATAGAAACAAAGTTGAACGTATTCGAAAATAAATGTCTAAGGAAAATACTTGGTATAGCATGGAACGAATTCAAAAGAAATGAGGAAATTAGAGAAATCGCCAATCAACCACAAATATCTTCAGTAATCAAGAAAAGACGATGGTCATATGTTGGACATGTGATGAGAAGAGATAATAACCGAATAGCAAAGCAAGCCCTCATATGGGAAACAACAGGTAAGAGAAAAAGAGGAAGACCCAGAGAGACACTGAGAAGAACATTGCTGAGAGAGGCAACAGCAGCAGGAATCGGCTCCCTCAATGAGATAGAGCTGCTTGCACAGAACAGAGACAAATGGCGAGATTTGATAAAATATCTTTAAAAGAATTGAAAACTGCTAGAACAAAAATTGAGATAAGAGAAGGAGTATCTTGGTCTACGCCCCTATGGGCCGGCTACGGCTCGAAAGGTCAATAGATAGATTTGTCTTTTTTTCCTTGAGGATTCAAAAAAAAGGGACTTGTATAAAACTCTCAGTTGGCTTCCACAGTGTGTCCCCTATCCAGCACCATTGTCTTCGTTATATCTCTTTATCCAGTGGTATTTGGCTGGTACTTTTCCATAATTCTGTTAGTGATTCCTGCCATTTCTGTCCTTTTATTTTGCACAAGCATCCATTAAATAAGATTTCTATCTTCATGATTGTCATTTTAAACCCCAAATCTGATTCCTTTTTTTTATAGCTGTGTTTTCTATTCAAATATTTACTTTGGAGGCAAACTCCAGCATCAGAGCTGGAAGTTGTCAGCGACCCACACGATATGGCTTATGACAGGATCCGTGCGTGAACTAGAACCATCCAGACCCTACTCCACCTCTCCGTGGTGCCTCCACTAACAGACTAACTTGTCTAGTCTGGCCAAGCGAGTAGGGATCGAAGCGGGAAGACAACCCGGTACCCAAAAATAACATGCTGAAGTCATGTGTGTTGGGCCAAAAGGTGCACATATCACAGTTTTACTGCAAACCACAGCACAACGTAGACATGCCCACATAAGGGCGGATGATGAGAAAGTGTATTCATTTAGTCATCGGGTGAAAGCAAGCAAATATTTACTTTGTTTGTGAAAGACTAAGAAACTATTTTGGATCAGTTGGTATATGTGTGAGGAATAATAGAAACAAAGAAGTATGTGTTAGCACTCGGAAAAATTGACAGACAAACAACAATAGAAAAAAACGAAGAACAATATATGGTCCGAAGTGGGATCGAACCCGTACTCAGTGGCACCGCGCCTTGCCACGAGAAGCCGAACGCTTGGTACACTGCCACGCAGCCAACTAAAAATTGGCTATTGCAGTAGTGTCTTCCACGAAAGGCGATCTCAATGACTATAGCATAGGGTAACGATCACAGACCGGAAATAAATTGTATATTTGTACTTTCCTATTAATGCAAGTATCTCCCAGTAGGGCTGAATACTTGTGTTGTAGACAAACATTTATTGACGAAACAGCACGAATAGTAGTTCCCAGTGGTTATATACTGGGTACAAATAATAATACATAAATATTATTATATGGGGAACTTCCGAGGCGATAATAGGGAATAATAGAACAAAGAAGTATGTGTTAGCACTCGGAAAATTGACAGAACAAACAAACAATAGAAAAAAACGAAGAACAATATATGGTCCGAAGTGGGATCGAACCCGTACTCAGTGGCACCGCGCCTTGCCACGAGAAGCCGAACGCTTGGTACACTGCCACGCAGCCAACTAAAAAATGGCTATTGCAGTAGTGTCTTCCACGAAAGGCGATCTCAATGACTATAGCATAGGGTAACGATCACAGACCGGAAATAAATTGTATATTTGTACTTTCCTATTAATGCAAGTATCTCCCAGTAGGGCTGAATACTTGTGTTGTAGACAAACATTTATTGGACGAAACAGCACGAATAGTAGTTCCCAGTGGTTATATACTGGGTACAAATAATAATACATAAATATTATTATATGGGGAACTTCCGAGGCGATAATAGGGAATAATAGAACAAAGAAGTATGTGTTAGCACTCGGAAAAATTGACAGACAAACAACAATAGGAAAAAAACGAAGAACAATATATGGTCCGAAGTGGGATCGAAACCCGTACTCAGTGGCACCGCGCCTTGCACGAGAAGCCGAACGCTTGTACACTGCCCAGTATATAACCACTGGGAACTACTATTCGTGCTGTTTCGTCCCATAAATGTTTGTCTACAACACAAGTATTCAGCCCTACTGGGAGATACTTGCATTAATAGGAAAGTACAAATATACAATTTATTTCCGGTCTGTGATCGTTACCCTATGCTATAGTCATTGAGATCGCCTTTCGTGGAAGACACACTGCAATAGCCAATTTTTAGTTGGCTGCGTGGCAGTGTACCAAGCGTTCGGCTTCTCGTGGCAAGGCGCGGTGCCACTGAGTACGGGTTCGATCCCACTTCGGACCATATATTGTTCTTCGTTTTTTTCTATTGTTGTTTGTCTGTCAATTTTTCCGAGTGCTAACACATACTTCTTTGTTCTATTATTCCCTATTATCGCCTCGGAAGTTCCCCATATAATAATATGTATGTATTATTATTTGTACCCAGTATATTACCACTGGGAACTACTATTCGTGCTGTTTCGTCCAATAAATGTTTGTCTACAACACAAGTATTCAGCCCTACTGGAGATACTTGCATTAATAGGAAAGTACAAATATACAATTTATTTCCGGTCTGTGATCGTTACCCTATGCTATAGTCATTGAGATCGCCTTTCGTGGAAGACACTACTGCAATAGCCAATTTTTTAGTTGGCTGCGTGGCAGTGTACCAAGCGTTCGGCTTCTCGTGGCAAGGCGCGGTGCCACTGAGTACGGGTTCGATCCCACTTCGGACCATATTGTTCTTCGTTTTTTTCTATGTTGTTTGTCTGTCAATTTTTCCGAGTGCTAACACATACTTCTTTGTTCTATTATTCCCTATTATCGCCTCGGAAGTTCCCCATATAATAATATTTATGTATTATTATTTGTACCTGGTATATGTGTGGTTTGATATCTAATGTGATTGAGTCTTGATCCCAGAGAGAGAGAGAGAGAGAGAGAGAGAGAGAGATAGAGATAGATAGAGAGAGAGACAGAGAGAGAGATAGATAGAGAGAGAGATAGATAGAGAGAGTGCCTGCTATTAATAAGTAGATGGAAACATCTGCCTATAGGTGTCTTAATTATTATTTTACATTAGCAAAAGTGGTTAGTGTGTTAGCTTGGTGACAGAGGGAACATGGGTTCCATTCCAGGCTGAAACTGAGCCAGATAAACAAAGAATGGGTAGCTGGCTCATTGACCTTGGTCAGGTGACTACTTGAGCACTAGTCACTTACACTCACCATTAAGTTTAATACTTCCCTCCCCTTTATATCCTACATCTTTGACCTTTCTTTTAACTCATCTACCAGTTGTGAAGTCCGAGTGATCATTTACCACTTGTTCAAGCTAAGTCATTCTGAATGTTTTCATACAAGAACAAGTCACACCTCCAGACAAAAAACAAACAAAATGTTAACAAAAGAAAATATAAAATGTGTAAATAAAAATATAAAAACACCAAAAGAGAAATGTAAAACAAATTATTTTTTTGTATCACACATTCAAAGAAATTATATCCGTTACACAAAATATATTATAAAATATGCATATACAAAAAAAAAAAAAAAAATACAGAAGATAATTTCAATATGACAATTTGGCAGAAAGTGACAATATGTGTCAAACTTGTAGAATCACATTAAAGTTAGCTACAAATAGAATGAAAAATGTATGTGATAGTACGGCAGGCCAAGTTTATTGTTTAGTTTAGAAAATGGAAGTAAATAGGAACTACTGTCTCCTTAATATCCACAGCGATCCCGAGCAAGAGCCAGCAGGTCAGTGCCCTGAAAGTGGCGAACAGCTTTGTGTCCGACTCCCAGCACACACAAAATGATAAGACCGAGGAAGCAGTTCTTGCTGATTGAGAAGCCACTAATCCTGCAATGAAAGGGGAATCAACGTAAATGAGGTTTATGGATGATGCGGTGAACCTAATACGTCCCATTCATTCTTAAAATTGATATTCTATGGAAGTGGTTTAAATTTGCGTCCCAAAGTATATAGTAAATGAGATGCTAGCATTCATGTCAACATTGAACAAAGATTTCTTTTTCTGTCTTTTCTGACTGTCCATCTGGACGGTCTTATTTGTCTTATCAATTTTATCTGTCTAGTCTGCCAGTCAGACATCCACCTCCTGTATGTTGATCTGCTTGCATTCGCCTGATGATTAAAGGAATACACCTCTTCATCATCCACCCTTAAAAGGACGTTAAGTGGGCGTGTCTGCGTTGTGTTCTGGTTTGCAGTATAACTGTAATATTTGTGTCTTTCGGCCAACACATCTGACTTCAGAACGACATATTTGAGTACTGGGATGTCGTCCCCCTTCGATCCCTACTTGCTTGGTCAGACTAGACAGGTTAATCTGTTATTGGAGGCACCACGGAGAGGTGGAGCAGGGTCTGGATGGTTCTGCTTCACTGATCCTGGCACAAGCCATCATCAGCAGGTGCTGGGAGGCACATTTGCCTCCTATGTTAATCTAATGATTTATTAATCAGATGATGTGAGTTATTCACTCTCTGGCAGAGACAAGACATAATTAAAAAATCAAATAAGTATGAACTGAAGCTCTTGTGGTGTTTGCTTGACTATTAAACCACAATGGTGTGGATTGTTCTCAATTACCTATTCACCATGATTTATTTGCAAACAGTGGAATGATTCTACTTATAAAGTATTTTAAAAAATGATGAGTTAATGGAAATTAATGACGAGTATTAAAATTAATGTTGAATTCTATTAATTTACTTTCTCCCCTTTCATAAAAATTCAACACCCTTTTTCATTTTATTAAAAATAAAACATACAGAAGTACAATCACTGTACAACAATAATTAACAAATTTGCACCAGCTATTTTGTTGTTACTTATACATAACCTTCATTGACCAGGAAAAAGCATTCAACAGAGTAAACAGAGAACAACTGTGGGAGATACTAACAACATACGGAGTAAGCCAACATCTAACCAACCTTATTAAAAGTCTCTACGTCAACAGCAGCTGCAGGGTCAGAACAGCAGCAGGCTACGCAGACCACTTCGAAGTTAGATCAGGCGTAAGACAGGGGTACGTACTATCCCCCCTACTGTTTATTACATACATGGACCATATATGCAAGCTAGGACAGAGGAGATCAACGAGCTTCTATTTGCAGACGATCAGGCACTAATACATGAAACAATAGAAGACCTACAAGAACACTTAAACAAACTCAACATCTCAGGCACAAAATACAACATGAAAATCAACATCAACAAAACAGAAGTCATGAATGTCGCCAAAAATAAACAGAACATCAACATAACTATAGAAGGCAGACAATTAAAACAAGTAGATGAATTCAAATACCTAGGAAGTCTAATGACAAACGATAATTCTCAAACAGCAGAGATAGAATCAAGATGTAACAAAGCTTGTCAAATCATCAGACAGTTATCACCACTATTGTCCAACAAGGAAATAACTCTGGAGGCAAAACGAGCACTACACAATACAATCTTCATCCCAACGTTGTGCTACCAATGCCAGACCTGGACCCTAGAAGCAAGAACAATAAGAACCTCTACAGAGATGAAATGTGTTAGACGAATGACAGGAAACAGTCTGAGAGATAAGATCAGAAATGAAGAACTGAAAAAAAAGCTAGGAATAGCCCCCGCCATAGAATATATAAGGAAACAACAGATAAAATGGTTTGGCCACATGACAAGGCAGAAAGAACAAAGCACAACACAACGAGCCTTCAACAAACGTTGTGAGAACACCAAACCCAAAGGTCGACCACGAAAAAGATGGGTCGATGGAATATTAGAAGCACTAGGAAACATAACAGCAGCAGAGGCGAACAAAAGCCCGCAAATTATATCTCCCCTCTACGCTGAAAGGCAGATGAGGAAGGAAAGAAGAAGATATGCCAGCCAGCTATATATCTCTAGCAAAGTTCCAATGGATCTAATTTTGCATGAATATCCATTTTTTTCACACTGACAGCCATAAGCACAGGTGTCCCCCGCCATATAGACAGACATTCTCTGACTTCCGAGTAATTTTTATTTATCGTTGAGATTTTTATGTTTTTGTTTTTTCATTTCCATCATTGCCAACTTTTTTCTATTCCCATTCCTTCTTCCAGACTTCCGGTTTCAAGATGGCGCGGTCATGTTTGCGTCAACGTTCACTGTTACGTTTTTTGAGCCGGAAAGATGGTTAACTCTATCTTTCCAATGCAGATCAGTGTGTAGATAAAAAGTTCCACTGTTGGGATCTTCCCCGGTGAAGCGGAGTACATGCATGTGATCTGAAATCCTCTACAGTGTGTGTGATAGTGTGTTCTGTGTTGATTGCAATATACGTCATCGTTGGAATACCGGTCAATATGACGGTTAGGCGACAGGAACTTTTAATTGCTGTGTCTGAAAAGTGTTCATTGTTGCAGTTTCCGCATATTCCAAGTCAGGCTTGCTGCAGGAGCTACTGAGTTAAGTGCTCTGTGCACACCGTGAGCTGTGTGTATCATCCGTGTTGATCATGTTTCGATATTCCAATGGTTTACGATGAATGCTGATATCGTATGACAGGGAACAGTTGGCTGTGTTCACTTTCTGTGCAGTTTCGCCTTATGTCATTTGGCGTGTGCTGAGACTGCTATGATGGGGACTACAGCTACCTTTCTTTGTTTTGGAGATGAGTTAGTAATTCGGATGATTCCACTGGCACGGACGGTTGAGCAATTATGGATTTTAATTCGTTTGCAGTGATACCGGGGCCTTCCATAACCATAACCATAACCATTCTATTCCCAACTGCCAAGAGTTTTTTAACATGTGCAGAGTGCACATAGGACACCCCCCCCCCCCCCAATTATATGAGAAGGACATCAAATCTCTGCTTTGAATCAAACCCAGGACCTTCTTGTCCAGATGTTGATGTCTTACCACTAGACCACCTGAGCTTCCTGTACAAGGTATTTTTAAATGGTTCAAAGAAAATACACACCAAACACAAGAAAAGAAAGCAAGAACAATAGGCAGATTGGATACGATTATACCTGCATTAATCAGAATTATGTAATATCCTTTGTGCACTCACCAATAGTAGGTGTCACTCAAATGATAAATGAACAGACATAACAAAGTATTCAATTGTTCAACAAGTTTGGCACACAAAAAGTACATTGAGAGTTCACCTTTGATCAGCATCTGCGACGTATCCCTTGAAATACTTTTGTCGCCCAAATAAATATCCAGCATAAAGAATGGAGGATGGAACTGAAAATTGTTAAAATAAAACATAAATATGACTACTAGAAAAAAGATGGAAATAAAAATTGTTAAAATAAAACATAAATGTGGCTACCAAAAAAAAAAAAAAATGTGAAAATAATTACTGACAACAAACTAACATCTATGAAATCGCTATGTTGAAAACAAGAATTATTTTTCTGGATATTCATCCTTACTTTTCCAACATACCCAGACAAACAAATGACAACACAAATTACAATCTTCACAAATATTTCAATCTTTTTCTAAAAGATAAATCTGCAACAAAAATAAAAACACTTCATAGACTGTTCTGGAAGTCCTCACTATTCTTCATTGAGTTATTTGTGGGTCATAATCATTGTATACCTAACATGTCCATAGGTGTTCAGATCCCCCCTCCTCAGCAAGTCTCACAGTGTCCAGCGACTGACGACTCCAGTTCTGTTTTTTTAAAAATAAGTCTTATACGCCCACTAAGTTTCTCATTTCTGGCTGTGCCCATCTTAACTCCCATCTCTTTCATCCAAACGAGTGACGTGGACTCATGGTTGTCGAAGTCCTGTAGCCTTCCCACATCTCAGAGGGCATTGATGATGTCCGCCCGATCCATTGGTTGACCGTCTTCAATGACAGCGCAGCTAGCCAACCTGTCCGCGCTTTCATTTCCTCGTATTCCCGCATGTCCAGGGGCGTAGACGAAGGTGACCATACATATTTTTTACTTCTGCAATAACTCTACCTGTTGCTTGCATACAGAGCCCACCTCCACATTTGTTTATCATGCTCATCGAATCATTCAGTATGCAGACGTGGGTAGAGTCATTGTAGAAGTCCAAAATATGCAGGGTCACTATTCTTTATAAGCTCAACAAGCGACAAACATTTTTTAGAACTAATTTTCTGACAAATGTACTACCTGCACTGACACTTCAGTAAGAAAATAGAGTCCACAACAAAACATTTAATTTATAAACTTTTCTAAATCTTTCTCCTAAATTCATAACCCTGGGGTGCCACAGACAGACTCCATCAATCCTCTCATTGATATCTATTCTCAGTCAATCTTTAGGATTCTTCAAAGTTGAGGCCTGTCCATTCTTTGATGTTATCTTCCCATCTCTTTCTTATCCTACCACTCCTCCTCACTCTTTTCACATTATCTTGCAGAATATCCAGAAAATTACCACATCTGCAGACCTTATTGACTGAACTCTGCAAGCACCACAGGGTTGCCCTGCAGTGGATCCCATCTCACTGTGGAATACCAGGAAATGAGATAGCAGATCAGTTTGCAAAGGAAGGTTCAACAGGCACACAACTAGATGCACCGGTTACATACCATCAGAAGAAACAGATAATCAAATCAATCAGAAGACCACAAGCCCCAAATCAGGATGCCTTTCATAATATGAATAGATGTGAACAAGTTATCATTATACGCCTCAGAACAGGACACAACCAACTCCACAGTCACATGTATACAAAATTCAAGATCGGCACCTCAACTACTTGTACATGTGGACAGGCGCCCCAGACTGCTGAACACATACTTCAAGACTGCACTGAATATTGAGGAAAATCCATTGGCCCATAGATACAACACTACAGGCAAAACTATATGGGCCACTGCAAGAATTACAAAAGACAGTACAACATTGCAGATATAGACAATATTTCAGGCGAACGAAAGATAGATAGATCTTTGCTGAACCAGACGATTGAGATAAGTGGCTAAGCCATTTCATTGTGTGTCCCTTCACAACAGTCAAAAGATCATCATGCACTCTCATTACTTGTAAACCTTCCAAGCTTCTCTCATTCATGACACAACCTAAGTAAGAGATGTCCAAAACTTCTTATTTATATCCCTTATAAATCATTTGTAAAAATATTTTTAACATCTCTCAACTTAAACAATTACACAAATTTCAATCATTTATCAAATTAAACTTTTAATATTAATATTTTACGTAATATCACAGGATATAGAAAGATTCATCACAGCTCAAACTAATACACACAGACATTACAAGATAACTGCAATATGTCTCATAAACTGATAGTACACTAACAAGCCAACATTAAGCTCTCCCATAAATTAAAACACCATAAATAAATTCTTTCATGAAATTATTAAAATATATTGTGTAAAATTATCAACTTCAACAAAATTGTAGAAATTTGATTAAAAATATAAGATTGATATTAAATTATTATGGACATGTATATGCTCTCAAAATAATAATGACAATTTCCAAAGGAACATAATATTTTTCATAAAAAAAAAAATTGAAATATTTAGTCCCGTCACCAATTATAGCAAACAAATATTTTTCACAAATAATAATAAAGTTTGACAACAACGGTGCTTACCTGGATGAAAGAAGACAGAACCAATCCACAGACCGGTCAAGGTAGTTGGATAAAACTCCAGGGTGTTTTGGCTAGAAACATCAGATGAAGACATTTATAGTTTAGCAGACAAATTAGACTTCATAATGAAGAAATGCTGCACTGGTAATAAAGGCATCGAATGGATACAAGGAGACCATTTGGAGGACCTGGACTTTGCTGATGACATAGTTCTCATCAGCAATCAGATAAAACGATGCAGGAAAACACAAATGAACTATCATCAATAGCCAGCAAAATGGGCTTGAGGTCAATCATGAAAAGACTAAAGTCATGAAAAGTTTAATTCCAACAAGTGACAAAATATACATGGAAAACAAACCAGTAGAAGAGATCGATCACTTCATCTATCTTGGAAGTCACATTGATCGAGAAGGGGATACGAGCAAAGAAATTAGAATCAGACTGGCTAAAGCAGCAATGTCTTTCAGAAGCCTTGAAAAGTTGTGGAAATCAAAACTCATTAGCACAAACACAAAACTTAGGCTATTCAAATCAAATGTACTATCAACCCTTACGTATGCGTGTGAAAGCTGGAAAACAACAAGAGATATAGAAACAAAGTTGAACGCATTCGAAAATAAATGTCTAAGGAAAATACTTGGTATAGAATGGAACGAATTCAAAACAAACGAGGAAATTAGAGAAATCGCCAATCAACCACTAATATCTTCAGTAATAAAGAAAAGACGATGGTCATACGTTGGACATGTGATGAGAAGAGATAATAATCGAATAGCAAAGCAAGCCCTCATATGGGAAACAACAGGTAAAAGAAAAAGAGGAAGACCCAGGGAGACACTGAGAAGAACATTGATGAGAGAGGCAAGAGCAGCAGGAATCGGCTCCCTCAATGAGATAGAACTGCTTGCACAGAACAGAGACAGATGGCGAGATTTGATAAAATATCTTTAAAAGAAAACTGCTAGAACAAAAATTCATATAGGAGAAGGTGTATCTTGGTCTACGCCCTATGGGCCGGTTACGGCTCGAAAGGTCAATAGATAGATAGATAGACAAATTAGTGCAGCTGTTAACACATCAAAGAGACATGGATTCACACAGAAACAAGCAGCTACAAATCATAATCATTCAAACGATTAGCGACCAACAATAGCATAGGTTAATGGTAAACATTTTCATAAGAAAATCATTCAAGCAACTAGATTATGGGACATCAGTGAACAAGCTAATCACAACACCTTGAATTATACCGAAACAAGTTGGTACAATGCAACAAAGAAGTGATGCTACATTACATGCCACAACACTATCATCACAAGTCACACCACCATAACAGGTCACAATACTATCATCACAAGTCACACCATCATAACAGGTCATGACACTATCAGAACAAGTCACACCACCAAAACAGGTCACGACACTATCATCACAAGTCACACCATCATAACTGGTCATGACACTATCAGAACAAGTCACACCATCATAACTGGTCATGACACTATCAGAACAAGTCACACCATCATAACAGGTCACGACACTATCATCACAAGTCACACCATCATAACAGGTCATGACACTATCAGAACAAGTCACACCATCATAACAGATCACGACACTATCATTACAAGTCACATCATCATAACAGGTCACAACACTATCATCACAAAATATATCTGAAGGAAAACTCTGATCTCCTGATCTGCCAGTCTGAATGTCTTTTATTGTCAAGCTGTGTTACTGCCCCTGAGTGTAGTCTGTTGAGACAGTCTTATAGGACACCTTCTCTACTTTCCAGGGACTATACCCTCCACTACTGTTCACTTAGATCATTATGATGTTTCTTCTTATTTTCCTTCCAACATCGAGGGGAGATATAATTTGCGGTCTTTTGTTCTTCTGTTGGCTTCTCCTGCTATTAAGTTTCCTAGTGTTTTTAATATTCCATCAATACATTTTTTTGTGCTTGACCCTTGAGTCTGGTGTTCTCGCATTGTTTATGATGGCTTGCTTTGTTGTGTTTTGGTCCTTCTGTCTTATCATGTGGCCAAAGCATTTATCTGTTGTTTCTTTATATATTCTATGATGGGGATTGTTCCTAGTTTTTTTTCTCAGTTATTTATTTCTATCTTATCTCTCAGGCTGTTTCCTGTCATTCATCTAACACATTTAATCTTGGTTGTGGCTATTTTTCTGATTGTTCTTGAGTCTAGGGTCCAGGTCTGGCATTGGTAGCACAATAAAAAAGTAAAATTGAAGTACCCCCGTCACGCCAAGTGGCGTATAGGGAATATGGTGTTAGTGACCATAAATTTTACAGACCTTTCGGCACATGATTTTAGGTAGCACAATACTAGGATGAAAATTACATTGCTGAGTGTCCGATTTGCCTCTAGAGTTATCTCCTTGTCAGACAATGATGACAGTTGTCCGATAATTTGTTAGTATTGTCAAATTATGATGTTTGAATAAGAATTACATTCATTCAAATGACCAAGTGATTCCCTTCAGTACTCAATCAAAACAAACCAACCATTCAAACAATAAAGTGGTAATCTACAGTAGCAATCATACTAAAAAAAAGTTGCAATCATTCAAGGAAAAAAGGCTTAAACACACCAAGAAGTATAGCTAGAGCAAGTCAGTTACATATACACTTCAGTAATAAAGTAGTTGATCTCTGCAATATGTGCCAATTTGGCACGCAAGGTTTCTGTTTTTGAGATTGTGGTTCTGCCCTATGTGCCGTCTTCGACTCGAAAGGACAATAGATAGATAGAATAAAGTAGTCATTGACTCATTAAAACAAGTCAGCTACACAAACACTTCAGTAATATAGTAGCCACTGCCTCACTAAAAAAAGTCAGCTACACAAACACTTCAGTAATATAGTAGCCACTGCCTCACTAAAACAAGTCAGCTACACAAACACTTCAGTAATAAAGAAGCCACTGATTCACTAAAACAAGTCAGCTACACAAACACTCCAGTAATAAAGTAGTCATTGACTCACTAAAACAAGTCAGCTACACAAACACTCCAGTAATAAAGTAGTCATTGATTCACTAAAACAAGTCAGCTACACACACACTTCAGTAATAAAGTAGTCATTGACTCACTAAAACAAGTCAGCTACACAAACACTTCAGTAATAAAGAAGCCACTGATTCACTAAAACAAGTCAGCTACACAAACACTCCAGTAATAAAGTAGTCATTGACTCACTAAAACAAGTCAGCTACACAAACACTTCAGTAATATAGTAGCCATTGATTCACTAAAACAAGTCAGCTACACACACACTTCAGTAATAAAGTAGCCACTGCCTCACTAAAACAAATCAGCTACACAAACACTTCAGTAATAAAGTAGTCATTGATTCACTAAAACAAGTCAGCTACACAAACACTTCAGTAATATAGTAGCCATTGATTCACTAAAACAAGTCAGCTACACACACACACTTCAGTAATAAAGTAGCCACTGCCTCACTAAAACAAGTCAACTACACAAATACTTCAGTAACAAAGTAGCCACTGCCTCACTGTTAATTGCTCACTTACTGTGCTCGGAAGGTTCTCACAAAACTCTGGTGGACCTGTGGTCTCTGGAGGTTTCACGTTGAACTTCCTTCTGGCATGACCTACAGCTTTGGTGAAGCTCACTGCACGGAGGAATACAAGAAACCAAACTTAATCATCAAAGGTTTGTGGCTTTTAGGCAACATCTATTTATTCCTTCCTTCCATTAGTTTCATTGATATTTCTTTATCTTCACCCATTCCCTAGTTTAATAAACTTCATTAATTTCTCTCACATCCTGTAGTTCCATAAACTTACACTTCATTACTTCATCTCTTTGTTTCATTTCTCACTCTGACAGCCCCCAGTTCTATAAATTTCATCACATCACCATTTCTTTGTTTCATTTCTCACTCTGACAGCCCCCAGTTCTATAAATTTCATCACTTCACCATCTCTTTGTTTCATTTCTCACTCTGACAGCCCCCAGTTCTATAAATTTCATCACTTCACCATCTCTTTGTTTCATTTCTCACTCTGACAGCCCCCAGTTCTATAAATTTCATCACTTCACCATCTCTTTGTTTCATACAAAAATATCACCATAGAAATTGTATTTGTTGCCGCTTGAATGATATCTGAGGTGATGTCCAATGTTTTCACTGAAAAATCTTCATCACAGGACAAAGATAAAAATGAACCAAATTAAATGACAGAGAGGGCTGAGTGGTCCAGTGGTAAAAAGCCAGCCTCTGGATAAGAACATCATGGGTTCAAATCCCACCACAACATCATGGGTTCAAATCCCACCACAGACTGGAAATTTTTCTCTTCAGATTCATGATTTCTTTGTGGCTGTATGCTCCGCTGTCTATGGTTAGTGAGTTCTAATAGAAAAGAACCAATTCTGACCTATGGAAGTGAATCATGGACAGTAGACAAACAAATGAAAAGACGATTAGAGGCCACAGAGATGGGATTTCTCAGAAGAATGATGAAAGTTCCTTGGACAGCTAAAAAGACCAACAATGAAGTTCTCAAAGAGGCCAACACAAAAAGGCAGCTCCTAAAAAACATCAGAAAGAAACAATCAACTTGCAGCTCCTAAAAAACATCAGAAAGAAACAATCAACATTTTTCGGGCACATCATGAGAAGAGGAAAGTTGGAATACTTGGTTACAACTGGCAAAATAAAAGGAAAGAGAGATCGCGGACGACAAAGAGAGAAAACACTGGATAGCTTGGTTTCATGGCATGGAAAACAGTCAACAACAGAACTGATACGATGAACTGTAGATAGAAGATTGTGGGAGGACATGATTGCCTACGCCAACCGGTATAGCACATGATGATGATGATGTGTTTAGTCTTCTCAGATATGACAACAAAGAGGAAGTCCTGTGTGCACTCTGTGCATGGTAAAAAAAAAACCCAGGGTAGTTAAAAGTTGAAAAGAGTGGGCCAAAATGGTTGCTTCCGTGGTAAAACTGTTCAGCAAATAAAAATCAACATAAGCAAGATGGATGTGTTGAGCTAAAAGACTCAAATATTGCATCTTTCCATCAACTAGTGACAATATATCTATGCTCCCTTACTATATTCATATATATATATATATTCATGCTCACAACCATCATCTGATTACCACCCAGTGAAATCCAACCTCACTTCAGTCAATCACCACCTGTTTGCCTTGCATACACAATGATCAACCACAACTCTGCTATAAATCCACACCATCATCAAGATGCATCAACAATCACAACTCTGCTATAAATCCACACTTTCATCAAGATGCATCAACAATCACAACTCTGCTATAAATCCACACTATCATCAAGATACATCAATAATCACAACTCTGCTATAAATCCACACTTTCATCAAGATGCATCAACAATCACAACGCTGCTATAAATCCACACATTCATCAAGATACATCAACAATCACAACTCTGCTATAAATCCACTTTCATCAAGATGCATCAACAATCACAACTCTGCTATAAATCCACACTTTCATCAAGATGCATCAACAATCACAACTCTGCTATAAATCCACACTTTCATCAAGATGCATCAACAATCACAGCTCTGCTATAAATCCACACTATCATCAAGATGCATCAACAATCACAACTCTACTATAAATCCACACTATCATCAAGATGCATCAACAATCACAACTTCACTATAAATCAACACTTTGATCAGGCACATGATAATTGTATGTTCTATCTTCTCCAAGAAAATATGCCCACCTTCCCACCAGATGGTGCCACTTACCAACTTGATGTATCCCTGCAACTGTCACAATGGCAGGTAAAACGTACTTGTCAAGCTCCTGTGACATTCTTGGGTATGTGCAAAGACACCTGTCATCAAAATATGCTCATACGATGACAACAATAACTATATCTGAACTACCTACATACGTATGTATTTTCATGGTTGAGAAATCTTGGCTCTTTCATCATCATCATCATCAAGTGCCATACCAGTTGGCGTAGGCGATCATGTCCTTCCACAATCTTTTATCCACCGTGCATTGTATCAATTCTGTTGTTGACTGTTTCCCATGCCATGAAACCAAGCTATCCAATATTTTCTCTCTTTGTCATCCGCGATCTCTCTTTCCCTGTATTTTGCCAGTTGTATCCAAATATTCCAACTTTCCTCTTCTCATGATGTGCCTGAAGAATTTGATTGTTTTTTATGATGTTTCTTAGAAGCTCCCTTTTTGTGTTTGCCTCTTTGAGAATGTCCTCGTTGGTCTTTTTAGTCATGCAGGGATCTCTCAACATTCTTCTGAGAAAATCCCATCTCCGTGGCCTCTAATCGGTTTGTGCACTAGTCTCTTTTGAGTGCTTTCAACTCATTCATTGCATATGTCATCATCCCATTTAGTGGTATCAGCAAATGGGTTGACCACTGCTATCCTTATACTTACTCAGACTGACATTTAAAAGTGTATACAGAATATATAGGAGCCACGATATCTCAGTGGTTAGTGAAATGGACTACAAAGGACAAGAGGTAGGGTTTGATCCCAACCGACGGCTTCCGGTTCACCCAGCCTTTAATGGGTACTGGATTTTTTTTCTGGGAAAGTAAAGCAGCCGGGCATAATACCAACTACATTACCCCAAAAATCATGTGCCGCGAGTGTAAAATTTATGGTCACTAACACCATATTCCTATATGCCACTTGGCATGACGGGGGCTCTTTACTTACTTTACAAAAGATATATAGACTTCTCTTTGAAGAAAGCACTTTATTTGCATGTATCCAATCATACTAAAGTGTTTCCTTCTTCTCCTTTCCTTCCTCATGTACCTTTCAGCATTGAGGGGAGATATAACTTGTGGTCTTTTGCTCTCCTGCTGTTGTTTCCTCATCATCTCCGCATCGAAGGTTGGCTACCAAGGAGCGCCATTCCACTCTGTCTCTTGCTGTGATAGTGTAGGTTGTCATAGGCTGACTTGTTCATCTTTTCATGCTACTCGTCCATGTTAGTCATGGTCTGCCTCTTTTACCTAGTATTTCCCTTCCAAGATTACTTTTAGAAGGCTGTTGTGTCTTTTAACATGCCCCAAAAATCTCACCTGTCCTATTTGAGTTGTTTGGTAGTTCTCTTTTCATTTTTAGTTGTTTTAAGACTGTTTTCTTTTCTTTACATCCAATTCTTCCTATTCTTCAGCATTCTAACCAGCATTTCAAAGGCTTCAATTTTCTGTTCTGTTTTCTTGTTTTAATGTCCACGTATCTGCACTATATTGGAATGTTTAGAAGATAAAACATTTTGCTATTCTTAGTTTCAGTCCTGGTGTTTCACTAATATTTTATGATAAATTAAATTGTGACTGATATTTATTATTAAATTAGACTACAATTGAAGATCCATGTTCCGCTGGCTGAAAAGCCGGCGTACAGTGTTCGAAGCCCGCAGTAGACAGAAAGGATTTTTTCTATCTGTGGTGAAATAAAAATCCTGAGTCGCACATGTCATGGCGACTGCTTGGCCAAGCGACTTTATCCCTCTGGTTCTACCGTTGCCCCCCGACATACACCAGCAATGGTACTATGTGTCGTAAAGATAGTTTTTTTTTTATTGAAGATCAAGTTATTAAATTTATTTAAATTATATGATGGTGGTATTTGTTTTTTACTTTCCTTTTTATGTATCTATCTTTTAACTTTATCATTATCATCATCAAGTACCATGACTACTGGCGTAGGTGATCATGTTTTACCACAACTTTCGATCAATACAGTTATTTATCATTTCTGTTGTTGACCTTCTGCCAAGCCATTCTCTTAAGCTGTCTGGTATCTTTTCTCTTTGCTTCCCTCTATCTCTTTGTCCCTCAATTTTTCCAGTTGTCACAATATATTCCAGCTGTTCCCTTCTCATTACATGGTCAAAAATATTATGATTGTTTCTTCCTAATATTGGAAATTAGCTCTCTTTTTGCTTTGGCCTCTTTCAGAATGTTTTTAATACTCTTCTTAGCTGTCCATGGTATTCTCAACAATGTAAAACCACATTTCTACAGCCTCCAGTGATTTTCTTGTCTGTTGTTCCATTGTCCATGATTCACATCCATATGTTAAGACTGGCTCTACATAACATTTAAGAACTCTTTTTCTTATTTCTATTGTCAAAAATGGATTGCACAGTATCTTCCTAATTTTTGAAAAGCTGCTTTTTCCATGAGCCATTCTGCATCTCACCTCTTTTGTACATCTACCCCTCTGTGGCTAACATTGTTCTGAAATATTTAAATTCATTTACCTGTTTTTTATATTGTTCCACCTGTCTTTATTGTGCATTGCAGTGATGATGAGTGATGTCTTTTTCTTTGTTGCTACCATTACTTCTGTCTATTTGCTATTAAGGCTGAGTCCTTTTTTTTGCTTTCCTTCACCATAATGTCTAACATTTAACAGTTTAAAAGAACTAAAAATGAAAAAAGAACTACTAAACAAAATTAGAGCAAGAAAAATGAAATTTTTTGGTCATGTTAAAAGACACAACAGTCTAATAAAAGTACTATTAGAAGGGAAAATACAAGGTAAAAGAGGCAGAGGCAGACCAAGACTAACATGGACGAGTAACATGAAAAGATGGACAAGTTAGCCTATGGCAATCTGCACCATCAAAGCAAGAGACAGAGTGGAATGGCGCTCCATGGTAGCCAACCCTTCGATGCGGAGCGGGCACTCGATGATCATGAATGTCTAACATTTCTTGTAACTCATTTTCACTCATAACAATTAAGACTGTAAGACTCAGGATACCTGAGGTTATTTATATTATGACCTCCAATTGTTATTCCAGGCATGCCCCTTATGGATCTTAAAATAATCTCACTATAAATATTAAACAAATCTGGTGGAAGCACACAACCTCACCTAACACCCTGTTTTATTTGTTCAAACATTCCCAATTGATTTCCAGTTCTTATGGCCGCTGTTTGTTGCCAGTACATGTTCTTTATTATTCTTTGTTCTTTATTGCCTACGTTTATGCTTTCTAAAATTCTGATTATTTCTAGGTGCTTTACTTTGCCAAATGTTTTGGTATAATCTATGACAATAAAACATGGGTATAGATCTATTTTCACCTCCTTTGACTTTGTTCTTTCTACTAAAGATCTTATGATGTATTTATATTAGACAAGACATTGTTCGTACCTTTACCTTTAACTTTTAACAAAACCACATTGTTCATAACTAATTTCTGAACTGATTTTGTTTCACATTCTTAACATGATAATTATTAGTAATATTTTAGTCATATGACTTGTAAGGCTTATTCTGCAATGAACATCATATGATTTAACTTAATACTGAAATAAATAATACTTCTGTGTGTGATGGGGATTGTTTTGTTTCAAAGTACAAGTCCACTTCAAATGCAACCAAGTCACCAAGCATTCTAAAATTCTTTTGATCTTAAAATTTAAGTTAAAATAAGATTAGATCAAAACAAACCCACAAATAAATGACAAACTAATCTGCAAACAAAATAATTAAATTACTCTACGCGTCTATAAGTTCTTGATCTCCTAAAGTGCAGTGGCCACACCCATGCAGACAGTGAAAAAGTAAAAGACAACTTTCTTGGCGTCTCGAGTCTCTCTGTTGATTCAGAGTGCAGCTGCAGCTCATGGCTACCTTGCTCTGCTTCGATCGTGTCTTGACACCCGATGAAAATCTTAATTCGATAGATCGTCGACACTAACGCTGATATAAAATTAAACTGAATCAACATATTTTTTTCTGATTAAAAAAAAAAAATTGTATTATTGTACAGCACTTACAAATTTGTCAAACGCGCAACCAAGAAGAGAAGTACTGAGGTGTCAGGTCCGAGACAGGGTGGTGTGGTTTGTGTTGGCCACAGGTGTCGGATTCATCCAGAAGGGCGAAGTCCATTTATGATATCTAGGTCATAGTTCGACAGGTAACGGGTGATATCAACACCCAAAACCAGTCTACCGGAACTGGGTAAAAGCTAAGTCATACAAATGTACGCTTCAGATCTGCTGAATCGCCATCAAACACGCCTTTTCTTCTAAAGACCAATCTACTTGGTGGCAGTTTATACAATATTGTTTCGTTAAGTTTCCTCAATGTATAGAGTTAAAAATAGGTTGCTGATTCATATTTTACAAAGCTCCCACTAGAGCAGAACTGAGAGTGCGACGGTTCTCAAGTTAGTGAACAAATGGAGTTATTTGGGGGTCATCATCATTGCACTCCTAACATGTCCATAGGTGCGCAGATCCCCTCCTCAGCAAGTCCCTCAGGGTCCAGCGACTGACGACTCCAGTTCTGTGTTGGTTGATAAGTCTTCTTACACGCCCACTAAGTTTCGTGTGCTCTTCCCACATCTCAGAAGGCACTGATGATGTCCGCCCGATCCATTGGTTGCCCGTCCTCAACGACAGCGCAGCTAGCCAACCTGTCCGCTCATTCATTTCCCCGTACTCCCGCATGTCCAGAGACATAGACAAAGGTGATCTTACGTATTTTTGACTTCTGCAAAGACTCTAACCATTGCATGCGTACAGAGCCCGCCTCCACTTTTTTTTTAGCATGCTCATCGAATCACATAGTATACATGCATGGGTGTAGTCTTGTGACTCTAACCATTTGAATGCCCTGGTCACTGCCATCACCACCTAGTGAACAAATATTGAATATAACCGCAATGAGACGAACTGACTGACTAAATAACTACGTAACCAATCATCCAACCAATCAATAAATTAACAAGTAAACGAACCTACTAATTAATCATTCAATTAACCAACCAGCAAATTAATCATTCAATCAACCAACTAAACAACCAATCAACAGATTTGCAATCTAACTAACTGACTGACTAACTAACTAACTAAATAACTAACTAACTAACTAACTAACTACTGACTGACTGACTAACTAACTAACTAACCATTCAACCAATTAACAAATTAGCCATGCAACAAAAAAAAAAGAATAATTCAACTAACAAGTAAACCCATCAACCAATCAGTAAATATGTTAACCATCCAACTAATCAACCAATAAACCAAACAATCATCCAACCAACCAACCATTCAATTACACAATCAACAAACCAACCACTGAACTAACCAATCAATCACCAAATAAATCAACCAATCAATTAACCAATCACCCAATAAATCAACCACCTAACCAATCGAACAACCAATCACCAAAAAAACCAATCGAACAACAATCACCAAAAAAAACAATCAACAAATCACCGAACCTACCAACCAATCAATCAACCAGCTATTCATCAAACCAACCACTTAACCAACAAATCAATCAACGAACTAATAACCAACCAATCAATCAATCAACCCCTCAGACAACCAACCAATCAACCAACCAATCACCAAAAAAATCGATCAACCAACCAACCTTCCAATAAATCACCGAACCAATCAACCAATTAACTAACCATTCAACCAACCAAACACTCAACCAACACATCATCCAACAAACCAATCACCCAATCAATTAACCAATCATCAACAAACCAACCACCTAACAAATCACCGAACCAACCAATCAACCACACAATCAACCAACCACTCAACCAACCAACCACTCAACCAACCAATCAATCAACAAATCACCCAACCAACCAACCACTCAACAAATCGCTGAACCAACCAACCAATCCTCAAATCAATTAACAAACCAACCAACCAATCACCCAATCAATCAACTAATCACCCAACTAACCAATCAATCAACCACCCAACAAATCACCCAACCAACCAACCAATCACCCAATCAACTAACAAATCACTCAACCATTCAATCAACTAATCACCCAACAAACCAATGAATCATGGATGACAGAATCAAGATCTGGAGAGCACGAGCACACCTGAAGATTAGTACAGATAAAGAGCATCCATTGCACCACGTGCTCAACACAGGGAAAGGTGCCTGGCTAAAAAGAGGCAAATCATTGGTGGGCCGAGCAGAAGATGTCATCAAACAGGTCTGTGGGCTTACCAATATCAGCGTTGGTGAGGAGTCGATACCGGTGCCTACGTCTTTCAAGGGGACTTTCTCGTGTATTGTCACACTAGACAGGAAAAGTAGGGAACAGAACCTGGTCGTGGTTAATGCTGAGGTCAACGGTTTCATCTGCGATAACACCGACGAGAAAGATGCAGTTATATATACAAACGGATCTGTAAGACGGCACCAAAGAAGTACTTGGGCATTTACAGCACGCTCGGCAGGCAGAATAGTCAAGGAAGACAGTGGTGCATACGTCATGACCACGAGTAGCATGACAATGGAGGTCATGGCAGTGACCAAGGCATTCAAATGGTTAGAGTCACAAGACTACACCCACGCATGTATACTGAGTGATTCGATGAGCATGATAAAAAAAAGTGGAGGCGGGCTCAGTACGCATGCAATGGGTAGAGTCGTTGCAGAAATCCAAAATACGTAAGATCACCTTTGTCTATGTCCCTGGACATGCGGGAGTACGGGGAAATGAGAGAGCGGACAGGTTGGCTAGCTGCGCTGTCGTTGAGGACGGGCAACCAATGGATCGGGCGGACATAATCAATGCCCTCCGAGAAGTGGGAAGAGCACAGGACTTCGACAAACACAGATCCACGTCACTTCTTCAGATGATGGAAATGGGAGTTAAGGTGGGCACAGCCAGAAATGTGAAACTTAGTGGGCGTGTAAGAAGACTTATCAACCAACATAGAACCGGAGTCGTCAGTCGCTGGACACTGAGGGAATTGCTGAGGAGGGGATCTAAGCACCTATGGACATGTTCGGAGTGCAATGATGATGACCCGCAAATAACTCAATAACTCACGTTGTCTGTCCACAGATTTATCTTTAAAAATAATTAATAGATATTTTAAAAAAAATTATCTATAAAAGATGCCAACTTCGAACTTTGACGTATTATTTATGTTTCGCTAATTTAATCAGCCGTAACTGTATGCCAGTATAATTCACACCAACGCTGCAAGCTAGAGAGGAAGCATGAATCAGTTTTATCAGACCGTGAATGTTCAGGAGCATTTATATTTACCAGCAAATATTTTTGCAACAAAACCTAACAATAACAACATGATTGTAGTAGTGTAGATCAAGCATCGAGATAGCTGATTCCCTAGAGAGGACTCGAGCAGTCGAGAAGGCTGACAGCCTAGATAGGATTCGTATAAGATGAATGTTCGTAAAAATCATATTTCGTAGTTATACCATTCATAATGGAACCCTGGAGACACACACATTTATTTTTTTTTTAAATAAAGAGTGTTTTTTTTCCGTTCGCCAACATTTTACCTCTGACGAAGTCCCTAGAGACTAGGAACTGAATTTTGCGTGTTATTCCATTTTTTCCTGGCAGCCGTGTGCACAGGGGCCCTTCGCCGCACAGGCAGATAACTCCGACTTCGGAGGTACTCATATTTTTTTCCGTCGATGAGTAATTGACGTTTCAAGCCGGGCCTCGCTGCTGAGACCAGGGTGGTTGCCGCTGAAAGAAATCATAAATAAAAATCCCAGCCGGTGTAGCCGGGATTTGAACCCACAACCTCTCTGTATCGAAGCCGGCGTCTTGCCTCGAGATCAACCAGTCCCGGGGGGGGGGGAGTTTAATAAACGTTAAATCGGCAACTTGCACTATTATTTCAGTTTTAACAAACACATTTACTAATACTAAAATTACGACGGTGCAAATATAAAAAAAAAATAATTATCCACATTGATGGTTTGCCGCTAAGAAGCGACCAAAGCAGAAGAAAGTAAGCTGACGGCGAAGTAGTAATGCTACTCGAATGTTTGGAAAGTAACGTGACGATATCTGCTTTCCTTGAAATAACAAAATAGTGAAGGCCCGTCAAAGGAAATCATTTCAAATGTAACGACATTGAACGATGGCTTTAACAATGTGTTTAACAATGGCTTTAACAATAGTTTAACAATGGGTTTAACAATGGCTTTAACAATGGGTTTAACAATGGTTTTAACAATAGGTTTAACAATGGCTTTAACAATGGGTTTAACAATGGCTTTAACAATAGGTTTAACAATGGCTTTAACAATGGGTTTAACAATGGGTTTAACAATGGCTTTAACAAAGGCTTTAACAATGGCTTTAACAATGGGTTTAACAATGGCTTAAACAATGGCTTTAACAATGGCTTTAACAACGGGTTTAACAATAGGTTTAACAATGGCTTTAACAATGGGTTTAACAATGGCTTTAACATTGGGTTTTACAATGGCTTTAACAATGGGTTTAAATCAACAGAGACGGAGAGAGAGAGAGAGAGAGAGAGAGAGAGAGAGCGAGAGGGACTGGTTGGTCTCGAGGCAAAACGCCGGCCTCTAGACAGAGAGATTGTGGGTTCAAATCCAGGCTACACTGGATATTTATTTATGATTTCTCTCTGCGGCAACCACACCTGGTGTCAGCAGCGAGGCCCGACTTGAAACGTCAATTACTCATCGACGGAAAAAATATGAGTACCTTCGAAGTCGGAGTTATCTGCCTGTGCGGCGAGGGACCCCTGTGCACACGGCTGCCAGGGAAAAATGGATTAACACGCAAAATTCAGTTCCTAGTCTCGAACGTTGTGCTACCAATGCCAGACCTGGACCCTAGATGCAAGAACAATAAGAAAAATAACATTTACAGAGATGAAATGTGTTAGGCGAATGACAGGAAACAGTCTGAGAGATAAGATCAGAAATGAAGAACTGAGAAAAAAGCTAGGAATAGCCCCACCATAGAATATATAAGGAAACAACAGATAAAATGGTTTGGTCACGTGACAAGGCAGAAAGAACAAAACACTACACAACGAGCCTTCAACAAACGTTGTGAGAACACCAGACCCAAGGGTCGACCACGAAAAATATGGGTCGATGGAATATTAGAAGCACTAGGAAATATAACAGCAGCAGAGGCGAACAGAAGAGCAAAATACCGCAAATTATATCTGCTCTCGACGCTGAAAGGCAGCTGCGGAAGGAAAGAAGAAGAAGAAGTCTCTAGGGACTTCGTCAGAGGTAAAAGCTGGCGAACGGAAAAAAAAATCAACAGAGACAGGGCAGTCATTTCCTTCTCTTTTAATCATTGTTGCAACATATACAATGTTGAATATACATGTATTACAATTTAGTTACATTACGAAAAACATACTTTGAAAACGTTCGTAGTGAAATTTGCCATTTAACTATGGTGACCATATTCTTGAAACCCTAATCAGGGACGGATTAATTCGCCTTAAATTTTCCATCAATAAAATGAAACTTCTTCCGTCTTTTTGAAGTGGATAATACTTATATTTTAAAACTAATTAAAACACCAAACAATACAGGCTTACAAAACGTTATCAGGAGATTAAAAAAAAAAAATTAGTGATACTCACTTAATTGGAAGGTGAAGTAGAGCTGCTGTACTTTTCTGATGAGTGGATTTAAAAAAAAAAAAAAAGATTTTTCTTTCTTTGGAGCATGTTAAAAAATTCAACACATATTTGCTCATTGTTCACTTTGGTGATTAACATGACTTTTAAAGTGTCCACACATAGATGTGTTTTATCATTTGTCCACAAGCTGTTCATCAGTGAAAACAATCTTTCAGTTGCGGCATTTGTTTCCGGTAGACACAAAAAGAACTCTGCCAGCTTCAGAATATGTGAAATTGGCACATGCCTGTTTTTGATGTGGGAAGCCATTTCAATCCAACGCTGTACTGGTAATGTTTTATTAATACTCCACTCATTAATTTTCTGAGAAGTAACAAACTGCTTCATGTAAACATATTCGTCATACATTTCATTTACTGGAAAGTTGACTGAAGGTACTGTTTGACTCATTAATGATGAAGATTTCTGAATATCTTCCCAAGTTGATGTTCTGTTCAACATTACCCAGCGGTAGGCCTCAAGGTTTTGAAAATTATTTGCAGCCCATTTCTTCAAATAACTTAAAGTTGTTTCATAGAATGAAGAAACACTGGCTTTAAATTTGTTCACATCAACTTGTGGAATTCCTTCCGTTTCCAGCTTGTCAAGAATTAGTTTAACTCTTGATGGCGAGAAACCATCTTCCAGTTTAGACTCCAAGATAGTTCTCAACTTATTGATGTTGTCAATTACTTCAAAAACAGTTTTTAAAGGCAGGAACATGTGAAGAACCCTTTCAAAAGCAGGCAGCAGTGCAAGCCACCTAGTCTGTGTATAACCTAAAGTCATCCGGAAGTCTGTGTCTACAAACTGGCAAAACTCCTTGAGACTTTCAACTCTAACTGTGTATGATTTGAAGTGCAGATACATTTTAGCAATTATCATCTCAACATCAATAGGTAATACATCTGCAGCTGCTTATTGTGGTCAAAGTATCTGACAAGCAAAGGAAAACTATTGATTTTCTTGTGGTTGGAGGCATCTGGCAGTATGGAAATAAATGTTGAGTTTTCTAGATCACATTTAAACTCGTTTTGAACATGGGGTGTGAACACATTTCGAATAATGGCTTCTGTTTTCGTACGTGCACAAGCAAATTTTGGTTCTAAAGTAATCTGAAGTAATTTTTGATGTTCAGTCCATAGATCTAAATGTATGATTGTGTATCACTGTATGATAGGTAAATGCACCTTCTGTAGCAGTTAATTGTTCTTCTTTGTCACCAATCTGTTCAGCTCGAAAAAAATGTTGTTAACGACGAGCTTGATGCAAACTGTAACGACGGTTCTCTTATGTTTCGCACTATTTATGTGACTCTTAACATCACCACGTTCACTACAGTTAATCGAAAACCCAGAGGCACACATACTGCATCTTACAGTGAAGTCTGATGTAGACTTTTTTTTAGAAAGGGGTATTCCTGTTGTAAACCTTGATTGAAAATGCATTTACGTTTTGATTCCATTTGTTGCAACAATTACAAACTTTACAAACTAACTATAGTTTAAATAATAATTTTATATGACTATCATATGCACAGCATAAATTCTTAAACATTAAAATGCCAAGTAACTGAATAATAGCACAATGTAAATAAAATCTAATGAATGCAATAACCTCTATCACTAAACAACACAATAAAAAGAATTAGTTCGTCGGTAAAAGAAAGTAACACAATGAATATACAAGAATATTAAATGTCGTGGCCGCAAAGATGCTACTTGTTGAGTTTCAGTTTCAGTATACAAGATTTAAAACTCGGAGAGCATTTTACAATTACTGTTTCGCCAAATGAACAGCCAGTTCAACTTTTTAAATATTTTCTACACAACAACGGAATAATGTATATTTTTAAGTCGAAGAGACATTTACCATATTGACAACATTGGTAAACGTTTGTGTCCCTAATGTATTTTAACAAATCCGGGACAAAAGCTAAAAAATCGGCCAAATCGGGACAAATTCGGGACAATAACAAAACCGGGGCAAAGGTTGAAAAAAAAAAAACAGTAAAAAATATCGGGACTGTCCCGGAAAAATCGGGACGTCTGGTCACCTTATATTAAAAAAAAAAAAAACAAATGCAATTGTCATGGGCATCCGCCAGAGAGTACACTGAGACCCGCAGTTTGGGAATCCCTGGTTTATTTACCTAAGCGATCGTGATGCAACTCTATCGTTTATTTCTTCAGTATCCGTTTGACTGGTATGTTTTGCTTATGTGGCCTGTGTTTTCGGTGAACATTAGAGAACGCTTGGCCTGTTTCAACCTCGAAGTGTTCGGTGTATCCAGGAGCGACTCTATCAAGATTTGTGCATCGCGCCTCCCAGCACCAGAGCTGGAAGTTGTCAGCGACCCACAGCTGATGGCTTGCGCCAGGATCGGTGAACTAGAACCATCCAGACCCTGCTCCACCTCTCCGCGGTGCCTCCAGTAACAGACTAACCTGTCTAGTCTGGCCAAGCGAGTAGGGATCGAAGAGGGAAGACAACCCGGTACTAAAAAATGTCGTGCTGAAGTCGGATGTGTTGGACCGAAAGGCACAAATATAACAGTTATACTGCAAACCACGACACAACGCAGACACGTCCACTTAACGTCCTTTTAAGGACGGATGACGAAGAGGAATTCTACAGTCTACGAATACTCTAGAATACTTTAGTCATCGGGCGAACGCAAGCAAGCAAGCAGATGCTTGTTTTGATGTTGCCCATGACAACATCAGAGGCGGCTCCAGGAAGTGACGTCAATGAATACGCTTTAGTCTGTTCCTGGAAGTGACACTTGGCAGGCAACTTTAAAAATTATTGTTCTAAGAGATGCGTCATTCATTTTCATTTCACCATTCTCCTTTTTTTTATTTTACACCTCATCCTCCTCATTCTTTCTCCACTTTCATCTTCTCTTCCTCCTTCACCACCCTTTTCTTTTCCTTTCCCACCTCGTCCCAACTCCTTCTCTCCCTCCGTATTTTCATTCTCTCCCTTTTCGTTATCCTTCGCCTTCTCTAGCTAGTGTTGACGTCATGCTCAGTGAGCGTGCCCCAAGATTCGCTGTCCCAACAAATGAAGCCAGGTCTCCATTTCGGTGAAACACTCGATCCAACTGCAATCCAGTTGGCGATAAATTTGCAGCCGAACACAGATAACACATCCAGTCACAGGGAAAAGCCGGGTCCTGGTACTGTTGAACTACATTCCACGGCCGGTCGCCTGCAACACTACCCAGGACCCGTGCGCCAAAACTATGTAGGCTTTGTGGTCAAGTGATGCAATCGGACTACCGCTGTCTCCACAAACGAAAATCCAAACCAACATTTTAGTTATTGAGTTATTTGCGGGTCATCATCATTGCACTCCGAACATATCCATAGGTGCTTGGATCCCCTCCTCAGCAAGTCCCGCAGTGTCCAGCGACAGGCGACTCCAGTTCTGTGTTGGTTGCAAACCAGAAATAATTACTTGAAACCACACTGCTGCAACAGTCCCACTAGTCATGAATCTGATTTTACTAAGCGGCCATCGTGACCTGTCGCACCAACCGGAAGTCAATGCAAGAGACAATATCTATTAAATAAACCCATGTCCATTTTCGAAAGTTTATGCTCAAGAAATGACAACCATAAAAAGCTCTTATTCAATAATAAACTAAACAACAACAAAAATCACTCAAGATCGATATTCGAGACTTCTTCTTCTTCTTCTACCTTTTTAGCTCTCTGTGGAGCATAGGTCTTCAACAAACATTTTCCAAGTCGTTCTGTTTTTTGCCATTCTTTTAAGATCATTCCATGTCTTCCCCATCATCTTCATCTCTGCTTCTATCTGTCTTCTCCAAGAATTCATTGGTCTTCCTCTTTGTCTTTTCCCCTGGGGATTCCAAAAAAGGACATGTTGTGTACAATATCTATTAAATAAACCCATGCCCATTTCCGAAAGTTTATGCTCAAGAAATGACAACCATAAAAAGCTCTTATTCAATAATAAACTAAACAACAAAACAATCACTCAAGATCGATAATCGAGATTTGCTATTCTCTAAATGTATTAAAAGCCTATACTCATGAATGTATTCCCGGGACTTTTCAAAGTTTTGTAAAGTTCCTAATCAAGGATGACCTCTGCAAAATATTTCCAAGATTCACTGACAGGAAACGAATAAAACAGCAAATTCCTGGGTCCAAAATCGTCAATGTATTTCCTACAATTTTCTGAGTAAAAAAAGAAAAATGTATAAGTTCGCAACCTATCAACGTGATCAGCAATGCAACCACCTAAAGAGTTGCAAAGTCTCCACTCATCAATTTTGGTAGATCTAACCTAATGATTTGCAGAACCTTCACTCATCAACTTGCTACTTCTAAATATAAAGATTTTGCAGAATCTCCACCCATCATCTTGCTAGTTCTAATCTAAAGAATTGCGAAATCTCCACCCATCAACTTGCTAGTTCTAATCTAAAGATTTGGGAAACCTCCACTTATCAACTTGCTAGTTCTAATCTAAAGATTTTGCAGAATCTCCACCCATCAACTTGCTAGTTCTAATCTAAAGATTTGGGAAACCTCCACTTATCAACTTGCTAGTTCTAATCTAAAGATTTTGCAGAATCTCCACCCATCAACTTGCTAGTTCTAATCTAAAGATTTGGGAAACCTCCACTTATCAACTTGCTAGTTCTAATCTAAAGATTTTGCAGAATCTTCACCCATCAACTTGCTAGTTCTAATCTAAAGATTTTGCAGAATCTTCACCCATCAACTTGCTAGTTCTAATCTAAAGATTTTGCAGAATCTTCACCCATCAACTTGCTAGTTCTAATCTAAAGAATTGCGAAATCTCCACTCATCATCTTGCTAGTTCTAATCTAAAGAATTGCGAAATCTCCACCCATCATCTTGCTAGTTCTAATCTAAAGATTTTGCAGAATCTTCACCCATCAACTTGCTAGTTCTAATCTAAAGAATTGCGAAATCTCTACCCATCAACTTGCTAGTTCTAATCTAAAGAATTCCAGAATCTTCACCCATCAACTTGCTAGTTCTAATCTAAAGATTTTGCGAAACCTCCACTCACCAACTTGCTAGTTCTAATCTAAAGAATTGAAAAACCTCCACCCATCAACTTGCAAGTTCTAATCTAAAGAATTGCAAAACCTCCACTCATCAACTTGCTAGTTCTAATCTAGAGAATTGCAAAACCTCCACTCATCAACTTGCTAGTTCTGTTCTAAAGAATTACAAAACCTCCACTCATCAATTTGCTAGTTTTAGTTGAAGTGAATTCTTATCCAAACACTTTTAACTCAGTAAATCTCATAAAAATTACAAATCTGAAAAAAAGTAATAACATCACTCTCTGTGATTACATAATAACTAATCAACACTTGCTGGGCGGGGCTTTTGTTTGTTAATGATGAGATTACCTTCTGTGCAAAGCTCTGTATAGAAACCTTCATGTTCTGCGTGTACATTTCACAAGAGAAAATAATATAAACCTGAGTATAGTATTTTATTCTTGGTTACTGAAAAAAAAAAAAATAATAATTAAGTACAGTCGGCATCAAGTTCAATGGCATGAAAACCACTGAATACGATAAGCATGCCTGAACAATGGAATACAACAAACGTAACATCCACGCTGACAAAAGAACACGTAGCATTAACAATACCAACCAGGTTTATATAAGGGATTTTGCTAACTGATTATTCCTGTCATTATATGTGAAACCAGAGACTGACTTACAAACACTTTCATTAACACCCAATTTAAACATTGTTTGAAGTAAAAAAAAAATAAATAAAAAGGAAAGCTCTCACCTTCCACAATTCATCAACATTTATAACATGCTGGGATTGTTATAACATGCTAGGGTTGTTTTAACATGCTGGGATTGTTATAACATGCTGGGGTTGTTATAACATGCTGGGATTGTTATAACATGCTGGGATTGTTATAGCATGCTGGGATTGTTATAACATGCTGGGATTGTTACAAAATGCTCGGATTGTTAATACTGCTGGATTTGTTTACGTGACATAATCATATACTCTATACATGACTCTTTATACAGGACTCTCAATACAGGACTCTCTATACATGACTCTTTGTACATTACTCTCTATACAGGACTATTTATACAGGACTCTCTATACAGGACTATATATACAGGACTATATATACAGGGCTCTTCCATTGCGAAAATTGTTTTGAACAATTTTTTGTCGCGACTAAGTTCTAAAACAAACTGTAGTCAGTAGTCAGCATCGTAGACTGCCTCGGTTGATAAGTGGTTAGTGTGCTCGGTGGCTGAGTAGTTAGTGTGCTTGATGGCTAAGTGGTTAGTGTGCTTGATGGTTGAGTGGTTAGTGTGCTCGGTGGTTGATTGGCTAGTGTACTTGGTGGCTGAGTAGTTAGTGTGCTTGGTGGCTGAGTGGTTAGTGTGCTTGGTGGCTGAGTGGTTAGTGTGCTTGATGGCTAAGTAGTTAGTGTGCTTGATGGTTGAGTGGTTAGTGTGCTCGGTTGTCGATAAGCTAGTGTGCTTGGTGGCTGAGTGGTTAGTGTGTTCAGTGATTAATTGGCTAGTGTGCTCGGTGGCTGGGTTATTAGTGTGCATGGTGGTTGATTGGCTAGGGTGCTTGGTGGCTGAGTGTTTAGTGTGCTTGGTGGCTGAGTAGTTAGTGTGCTTGGTGGCTGAGTGTTTAGTGTGCTCGGTGGTTGATTGGCTAGTGTGCTTGGTGGCTGAGTGTTTAGTTTGCTCGGTGGTTGATTGGCTAGTGTGCTTGGTGGCTGAGTGGTTAGTGTTCTCGGTGGTTGATTGGCTAGTATGCTCGGTGGTTGATTGGCTAGTGTGCTTGGTGGCTGAGTGTTTAGTGCGCTTGATTGGTTAGTGTGCTCGATGGTTGATTGATTAGTGTGCTTGGTGGCTGATTGGTTAGTGTGCTTGGTGGCTGAGTGTTTAGTGTGCACGGTGGTTGATTGGCTAGTGTGCTTGGTGGCTGAGTGTTTAATGTGTTTGGTGGTTGATTGGCTAGTGTGCTTGGTGGCTGAGTAGTTAGTGTGCTTGGTGGCTGAGCTTTTAGTGTGTTCGGTGGTTGATTGGCTGGTGTGCTCGATGGTTGATTGGTTAGTGTGTTCGGTGGTTGATTGGTTAGTGTGTTCGGTGGTTAATTGGTTAGTGTGCTCGATGGTTGATTGGTTAGTGTGCTCGATGGTTGATTGGTAAGTTGTGCTTGGTGTCTGAGAGGTTAGTGTGCTCGACAGTTGATTGGTTAGTGTACTTGGTGGCTGAGTGGTTAGTGTGCTTGGTAGCTGAGTGGTTAGTGTGCTCGACAGTTGATTGATTAGTGTACTTGGTGGCTGAGTGGTTAGTGTGCTCGACAGTTGATTGATTAGTGTACTTGGTGGCTGAGTGGTTAGTGTGCTTGGTAGCTTAGTTGTTGGTGCGCTTGCTTCCTAATCACAAGGTTGCCGGTTAAATTACCAGTAGAGGGAGAAGTAGTTTTACCGATAAAGCTCCGGTGTTCACCCAACCTAGAAAAATGAGTTTCAGCTATTTTTTTTTCTGTGAAGTGAGGGCGTGGTAAGAGCCGCGATAGCTCAGTGGTTAGTGAACTGGACTACAAAGAATAAGAGGTCGGGTTCGATCCTGCTCGGCGGCCTCCAGGTTCACCCAGCTTTTAATAGGTACCGGAGTTTTTCTGGGAAAGTAAAGAAGCAGGGGCGTAATACCGACCACATTACCCCAAAAATCATGTGTCGGAGATCTGCACAAATTATGGTCACTAACAAAATATTCCCTATACGCCACTTGGTGTGAGAGGGCTCTTTACTTACTTTTTTAAGGGTCGTAGTTACCGACCACACGAACCAGAATTGTGCCGTGGTGATATATTCATTCAATATTTTTGTTATTATTTCTATTCCAAATTCATACATGGCTTCAATCTCTTCTTTAGTTATATTATCTGGTCCAGGAGCTTTTCCTGCTTCCATATTGCGCAAGGCATCTTCCACTTCTTCTTTGAGTATTTCTGGTCCTTCTCCATTATCCTTAATATTTACTTCTGTTCGTTCATCGTAATAAAGATCTTTAATGTATTCTGTCCATTTCCCTTATGCTTTCTTGTTCAATCAACAGTTCTCCTTCCTTTGATCTTAAACATCCAGTTTTTGTATGCGTTCTTCTTCCTAATTCTTCAATTTGTTTGCATATAACTTTGGCATCTCCTTTTTGTTGCATTTAAATCTCTTTGCATCTCTGTTTTAGCCATGCTTCTTTTGTTTCATTGCATTTTATTAAAATTTATTTATTTAATCTCTTATACTCATCCTTATTTTCTTTATTTCTTCTTCTTGTATCCATTAGCTACAAAATGTCATATGTCATCTATTTCTTTCTTGAATTTGTCCTCACTGGTGGTTTGAACTTTTTAAATGTTTGTTGCATTGATTCTTTTAGCATTTCCCACTGTTCATCAATGCTCTGTATCTTCTCTATTGCATTGTACCGGTTCTGAAACCGTGATTTTATATTTGTCTTGCAACTTCTTGTCTGATTTGTGTAAATCTAAACTTAACTATGTTAACTGAGGCTCGTTTTGTTGCTTTTAATTTTACTCTAAGCTTTCCCACAACTGGTACATGATCACTATTGCAATTTGCCCCTGGTCTAGTTTTCATACACACCAGACTGTTTCTAAATATATTGCTTTTCATTATGTAATCAATTTGATTACGTTCAGTGTCTCCTGGGCTTTTCCGCGTCAAGACAGACGTCTTGGATGTTGCTTAAACCAGGTGTTTCCTATCATCATGTTGATTGTTCTTGCCCAGTCAATAAGTTTGCCACCTCTTTCATTCTTCTTGCCTAAACTATAATTATCAACAACTTCCTCAATTTTTCCCTTTTCTACTTTTGCGTTGAGATCCCCTAGTACTATGGTGTTTTCATGTGGTTTGCATTTATGAAGTGCCTCATTTAACTCGTTGTAATATTTATCATTTGTTTCCTCTAGACTGTCTGCTGTTGGTGCATAAACTTGTATAAGATTTATGCCTATTGGCTTTTCATTAAATTTCACTAAAAGGACTCTGTCAGATATTGGGTAAAAGCCTTTCACTGTTCTTGCTCTTTCTGCATCCAAGATGATACCCACTCCTCTTTGGTGTTCAATAACTCCTGAATAGACTTTATATGTTCATCAGGATATATCTCCCCTGATCCAGTGTATCTCATTTCGCAAATTCCCCAGTAAATGTAAACCAATTCTTTTCATTTCCTGTTTGATGTTTCCCAGTTTACCCTTCTGCATGAGTGTTCTCACATTCCAAGTACCTGTCTTTAGAGTCTGTTTCATCTTTAGTGTGTTTGTGTATAGCTCTATCAATTTGAATACATTCACCTATACGTGTGTATAGCTCTATCAATTTGAATACATTCACCTATACTTGTGTATAGTTCTATCAAATTGAATATATTTATTCACTTGTGTATTTCTTCTCATTTTATTATTATGTCAATCTCCCCTCTTACAACTTGCTGCTCAATTGTACTAAGATAAACTTCTATAATCTACAATCATAACTGTCTCCCACTCTTCTCTAACTATATCTATAGCCTTACCAAATGTTTGTAAAGTATTCCTTAATAGCTGCATATTTAGCTCCGCATCTCTTGATCCATCTTTTTATGTTACTTTTATCTGTAACCAAGTGGATAAAGAGATACAGCGAAGACGATGGCGCTTGATAGGACACACACTACGGAAGCCAACTGAGAGTATTACACAACATGCCCTTTTTTGAATCCCCAGGGTGAAAAGACTAAGAGGAAGACCAAGGAATTCTTGGAGAAGACAGATAGAAGAAGAGATGAAGATGATGGGGAAGACATGGATTGATCTTAAAAGAATGGCAAAAAACAGAATGACTTGGAAAATGTTTGTTGAAGACCTATGCTCCACTGGGAGCTAAAAAGGTAGAATGTATCTGTAACCAAACCTCTATCTATCTATGACCTTTCGAGCCGTAGCATGCCCATAGGGTGTAGACCAAGATACTCCTTCTCTTATCTAAATTTTTGTTCTAGCAGTTTTCAATTCTTTTAAAGATATTTTATCAAATCTCGCCATTTGTCTCTGTTCTGTGCTAGCAGCTCAATCCTATATAGCCCGTTAATAAATCCACGAACATTTGCTTTCGATTTGTGTGAAAACTACCTGTTAGATCGTATTGATTTTTTGTATGCGCTCAAGCAAGCTAATTTAACTGGGAAAAATAGGTTCTCCTCTCCCTTTCCCCCTCTTCTGCTCTTGTTTTGCCACCCCCCTCCTCCAACTACCTGACGTGATCCTCCCAGGCGATTTTCTGTGTCTGTATTACATATCCTTATTATCCCCTGATTACGCCTCATTTATCACTAATTTTACTGTGGAGTGTCGGGTTTGTTTGCTTGCTTCCACACTCATACATATCTATAGTAATTACCTGTGTCACGCTGGACTGCTTCTCATCTAACTCCACTACCTTCTTATCTCGTCTGACCTCTCGTCCTATCACGTGACTGGTTTCCCCATCAATTTCTTTTCCTTCTGCCACATTTTACTTACATTTGAAATTCATTTTCACTGTGAGTTTTGCTGTCGGAAAGTGTCATTACTTGAGTCTTGCTTCAATTTTATATATATTTTAACTTATATATTTTCACATATTATATATATTTACCATCCGATATGTAGCACATTCTCTCTCTCTCTCTCTCTCTCTCTCTCTCTCTCTCTCTCTCTCTCTCTCGTTTCATCATATCATTTCTTGTCCCTCTGTTTATTTTTCCTCGACTTACCTGCTCGCTTATCCTAGATGTAGTAGCATTTATCTGTATCTCATCGTTTGTTGATGTTGTTCTCGTTTTCTGAAAAAAGGCCGCATGTAGGCCGAAACGTCAGTATTTTGTTGTGTTCCTTTTTTGTAAAGATGTCACCATATCTTGTAGGAATGTACTTGACACCCCACCACTGGCTTTCTGTGATGGCTAGAATTGATTGTTTGACCTTCTGTTGCAATCATCACATTTTTCCCTAATGACCTTTTGTTTCATTAGATCCGCCTGCATGACAAAACAAATATTCAGAATTGTGCTCTTCGCGCACTTTTACAAAATAAGCAAAGTTGTAATAATAGATAAAAAAGAAGCATTGTTACGACATACGTGCTTCATAGACTACACGGAAGTATTTGAAAAATGTAATCATGAAGAAATAATCAAAATGCTGGAGAAAAAATAACATTGATGGCAAGTATCTGAAAATAGTTAAAAAATATGTTTGGCAACAAACAACAGCCATACGAATTGATAACAAAACAGGACAGTTCCGATATATAAAATAAGGGGTCAGACAAGACTGTTCTGTCGCCTGATTTGTTTTCACTTTACAGCGAAACTATTATGAGATCAATAATAGGGGTAAAAAAGGAATTAAATTCAGTGGTCACAACATAAACATTCAGCGATATGCCGATGACGCAGTCTCAATATCAGAGACAGTGAATGAACTACAGGAAATTGTAGACACAATGGTGAAAGAAAACAACAAGAAATGTTTCAGTCTGAATAGTAAGAAAACGGAAGTAATGGTCGTATCGAAGAAACAATAATCACCAGCATGCAGCATAAAAATAAACAGGACAAATCTGAAACAACTGCAGAGTGTTAAATACTTGAACACAATAATAACATCAGATGGAAAATGCATCACAGAAAGAAACAATAGAACAGTTCAGGCCAAAATAGGATTTCACAAAATGAAAAACATTTTGTGTAACAAATCTATGCCAATAGAATTGAGAAAGAGAGTTCATCGGTGCTATATAGCACCAATTCTGACCTATGGAAGCGAATCATGTATGTAAACAGTATGGACAGTATGTAAACAAATTAAAAACGATTAGAGGACACAGAGATGGGATTTCTCAGTAGAATTTGAGAGTTCCCTGGACAGCTAAAAATACCAACGAGGACGTTCTCAAAGATATCAACACAAACAGGGAGCTCCTGAAAACTGGCAAAATACAGGGAAAGAGAAATTGCGGACGACAAAGAGAGAAGATACTAGTGTGTCATGGCACGGTAAACAGTCAACAACAGAATCGATACGATGCTCAGTAGACAGAGAGAGGACATGCTCGCCTACACCAACCCGTATGGCACATAATGATAGTGTAACAACAACAATTTATGTAATGTTGACATTCACTTTTACTGAAAGCATAAATGTTCTATAAAGATAAAATAATAATAAACATCAGATGTGTATAAAAATGGCATGGAAATGACAACTAAGATGTCATCGGTCTATATCTAATCTCGAACTGCGAGGTTCTTTTTTATGACAAAGAAGTAGCAATTCAGACCCCGAGAATGCTCAAGAACGCATCGTGATGCGAACCATGAACCCAGCCACTCGTGACTGAACTTAGTGCACGTTTATTGAATGAATTAGTGCCACTTGTTTCATCCCAACACATGTCCCCTCGCTAACTGGCTCGGTATTTATAGAGCCCGAGGCGAGAGCTGCACACGCAATCCTGGGTAGTGCGCTGTCAAAGTGAAGTGAATCGATAGAGGCAAGAATGGTTCGTGCTTGGTACAAGATCGATACTGGGGATGACAAGGAGCCGTCCATGCCCAACACGGGGACACTCATTCCTGTGGAAGAAATTACCAGAGGACCGGAGTTATTTTACTGAAGGTAAGGATGTACTTCTTTCTTTTCTCTTTCTCACTGGTACCGAAAAGGTGTCATGGTTTATATCATTTGTCGTTCTTGAGCTGCTCGAACTGTCTGAATTAGTGATTTTTCTTTGTTGTTACATGTCTCTGTCACTGCATCTATCCATCTTCTTCTTTTCTCTTTCTCACTGATACCGAAACGGTGTCGTGGTTTATATCATTTGTCGTTCTTGAGATGCTCGAACTGTCTGAATTAGTGATTTTTCTTTGTTGTTACATGTCTCTGTCACTGCATCTATCCATCTTCTTCTGGGTCTTCCTCTTGGTCTTTTTCCATGCATTCTCGAGAAGAACGCCCTTGATGGTGATTGGTAAGGATTCATTCTGACCAGGTGGCACAACCGTTTAAGTTTTTGTTGTTCTATATATTCTTGGCAGGGCGCTTATTCTAAGTATGTACTTAATTTAATTTAAATATTTGGGAACTTTTTTTTAAACCCCAGACAGAAAATATACAAAAGAGGTGAGATGCAGAATGGCTCAGGCAAAAACAGCTTTCCAAAAAATTAGGAAAATACTATACAATCCATTTTTGACAATAGAAACAAGAAAAAGAGTTCTTAAATGTTACGTAGGGCCAGTCTTAACATATCGATGTGAATCAGGGACAATAGGACAACAGACAAGAAAATCACTGGAGTCTGTAGAAATGTGGTCTTACGGAAGAATGTTGAGAATACGATGGGCAGCTAAGAAAAGTAATGAAAACGTTCTGAAAGAGGATAAACAAAAGAGAGCTAATTTCCAATATTAGGAAGAAACAATCATCATTTTTTGGCCATGTAATGAGAAAAGAACAGCTGGAATATGTAACAACTGGGACAATTGAGGGACAAAGAGATAGAGGAAAGCAAAGAGAAAAGATACCAGACAGCTTAAGAGAATAGCTTGGCAGAAGGTCAACAACAGAAATGATAAATAACTGAATTGATCGAAAGTTGCGGAGAGACATGATCACCTACGCCAGTGGGCCCGGTACTTGATGATGATGATGTATGTACTTGTATATGTATGAGACTGTCGACAGCTGTTTTACAACGTGTTCCAAATGCAAAAATTAAAAGTAAACACTCACGTCACGCCTAGTGCGTATAGGGAATTTGGTGTTAGTGACAATCAATTTTACAGACATGATTTTTGGCGTAATGTGGTCGGCACTATGCCCGTGCTGCTTTACTTTCCCAGAAAAAATCCCAATTAAAGGCTGGTTGAACCTGGCAGCTGTCTATCAGGATCGAGCCCGACCTCTTGTCCGTTGTAGTCCAGTTCACTAACCACTGAGCTATCGCGGCTCCCGTGTTCCAAAATCTTGAGACAAATAATAACACACGAATATTACTATATATATATTGAGGTGCGCGTGGCCGTGCGGCTAAAACCACTGTTCCGCTGGCTGAAAAGCTGACGTACGGTGTTCGAAGCCCGCGGTAGACAGAAATGATTTTTTCTATAGGGGGTCAAATAAAAATCCTGAGTCGCACACGTCGTGGCGACTGCTTGACCAAGCGGTCTTTATCCCTCTGGTTCTATCGTTGCCCCCCAACATACACCAGCAATGGTACTATGTGTCGTAAAGATAGAATATTACTATAGAGGGTAACCCTACCCTATTCCTAAGATACTAGTCTTAATAGGAAAATACAGAAACACAATTAATTCCCGAGCTATGATCGTAACCCTATGCTATAGTCATGAGTATATACAGAAACACAATTAATTCCCGAGCTATGATCGTAACCCTATGCTATAGTCATGAGTACACCTGCGTGAAATGATAATCGCCATCGCCAACGATGGTTATTTTTTTTAAAATAGCTAAGTTGGCCGTGTGCTCTAGCATTTGGTTTCTCGTGGCAAGGCGCCAAAGGAAGATGAGTTCGATCCTTCTTTAGTACATATATTGTTCTTTGTTTTTTTTCTGTTGTTGGTTATTTGTTATTTTTCCCGACTGCTGTAGACATACCTCCTCCACTGGAGTGGTTCGCTGTTCCAAAAACTACAAGACGCCAGAAGTCGGCGGTAGGGTTGCCAGATACACCGTTTTTTACGGATTTCTCCGTTTTTTCACGTAATTCGATGACTCCGTATTATCTTTGCCCGGAGTCGCTAAAACACCGTATTTTAACGCTCACGTAAATATTTTTTTTAATATCGATTAAATAATATATAAATTCGTAGTAAATAATATTAATTAAACCATTCGGCGGTTTGTTTTGTATAATTGTTTCTGGATCATACTTTTAAGTGCGCAAATTGTAGTTCCGCGCTAAAATATTGAAGCGATTTAATTTTCGTCCTAGCCCACGACAAGAATCAATTTATTTCCGATCTTCGATGTGTAAACACAGTTTCACCGCTCCATCCAATTCAATCCTCGCATCTACATATTATTAGTAAGTTTATTTTAAAGTTTGTTAACATTATTTTATAATGAGTGATATGGATTTAAAGAAGTCTCCTCCAAAAAAGAAATTAAAATTACAACTACAACACAATCAAAGTTACCGTAAAGTGTGGGAAGAATCGTTTTCATGGGTTAAACAGGACCTAACGAACATCGAGCTTTCTGTGTGTTATGCAGAAAAGATTTTAGTATTTCTCATGGTGGACAAAGTGACTTAAAACAACATTCAGAATCTAAAGGCATAAACTAACAGAAAAATCTGATGATGTTAGTATTGTTAGTGTAAACAAACTTTCACATTATTTTGTAAATGTAAACAATACATCAGAACACGATAATGTTGTCGCGAGTGAACTGGCTTTGGTTTATCATGCAGTCAAACATAATCAAAGTTATTCTAGCTTGGATTGTGGAAATAAGCTTGTGACACACATTTTTAAAGATTCTGTGACTGCTTCAAAAGTATCATGTGGGCGCACTAAAACTGAAATGCTTGTCAAGAATATTTTAGCACCCAGAAGTGTCAATGATTTTTTAGATATTTTAAAGTGCTCGGAACAAGGTGTGAGATTTTTTTCATTGGCAACAGATGCCTCGAATAAGGGAAACAGGAAGATGTTTCCAGTTTGCCTTCGCTACTTTGACTCAGTGAAAGGAGTGCAGAATAAACTTCTGGATTTTATTGAAAATGCTGATGAAACTGCTTGTGGAATTAGTCAGCTAGTGCTGCAGAGTTTAGAAAGACAAAATCTTGATATAAATCACATTTCATCATATAGTGCAGACAATGCAAGTGTCAATTTTGGAATTAGACATTCTGTATTTCAATTACTTTTGAAAAAGAATGAAAATATATTGAAGGCCAATTGTACAAATCACATACTTCATAATGCAATCAAGTATGCTACAGACAAATTGGATATTGATGTAGAGAGCATAGTCCTCAAAATTTACAATCATTTCTCAGTTTCAGCAAAAAGAAGAGAGGAACTGAAATCATTTTTTAATTTTGTGGAATTAGAATGGTCTGAAATATTGAGACATGTTCCAACGAGGTGGCTGTCTTTGACTCCAGCTGTAAATAGGTTTCTCCTAAATTGGGGTGCAATCAAAAGTTAGTTCCAGAGTATTGATGACTGCCCAAAATTATTGAAATCTGTTTTTCTTATTGATGACCCTGAGCAAGCCATTTTGCCAGAGATTTATTTTCACTTTGTTAACAATGTTGGAAACTTGTTGGATGCTGTTAACAAAACACTAGAAAGTTGTGAATTGAGTGTCTTGGGGACATTCAAACAAATGTACATTTTGAACGAAAAGCTTAAACAGAGAATAAAAGACAGTTTTTATGGCAGCAATGCAAATGAACTTATTAATGATTTGTCTGTAACACTGCAAAAAAAAATATCAAGTGATTTTAACAAATTTTACAATGATATGCTTCAGTATCTTGACAAAAGGTTTGATGTGACTGCCAATAATCCATATTCATCATTGGCAGCTTTTGCTTTGGATAAAGAAATTCATTTTTAAGATTTGGAAACTGCAGTGTGTATTCTGAAATTGAAAGATCACATATGTGTTGATGCCATGTATGAAGAGTTCTGTGACTTTCAGAGTGTTCTATGTGAAAGTATTAACAAAGATAACAGTGATATCACAATCTGGTCACATTTTTTTTCTGTTGTGCCAGAACATAAAGTGCTAAGGAGCCAATGGTGGGTGTGCTAAACACTCCAAGGTATGGTGACAGCTTTACAAATAAAGAACACAACACAATACTGACGTTTCGGCCTGTGGCCTTCTTCAGAATACAGGGACAACGACAACAAGCGGTGAAGCACAATTACTACATGTTAGATGATAAAGTGGAGGGCGAGGAAAGTAGGATGCAAAATAAGAAAAGAGAGAAATGAATTTTACATGATGAGAGGTATGATGGGCGTCAAAATATATAAAAAGAAAAAGAGAGAGAAAAATGTATAATAAATTGTACTTAGCTGAGCTCAGAGCAGGGAGCAGGAAAACTGTAATCCGTGCTGAAACCAGTCGGAATGACTAAATGACTAAAAGCGCAGAGAACGTGTATAGAAAGCAACACGATGCAAGTTGACCTACATCGGTCAGTCTGGTCGCAGAATCGGCGATAGGTGCCGTGAACACTTGAATGACATCACCCAAGAAGCGGACACTCTGTAGCAGCCCACTTTAACTCGAGGGGCCATCGAGGTAAGACTGATGTCTTGGTAACTGGCCTAATATCATGCTCCTCTGATCACCACAGTCGGCTCACTCTTGAGCACCGTCTGATCGTTCGTTGGGGCTGCCTCACCCTCGTGGCATCAATGTATCCCTGTCCCTCTGAGGACCCTCCGGCCTCCGACTCCACCCTCCCACCTATGGACCTCTCTTCCTATTTCTCTTCTTGGGTCCTCTACTCGTCCATCCCTGCTTTTCATATCCTCTTTGAGTAACCCCCATCTTGCCTTCTTCCTCCTAAACCCCCCCCCCCTCCCTACACCTTTTTCTCTTCTGACTATCTTCATGTCCTTTACCTCTTTATCACTATATCACCTCTCCACCTGGACTGTACGTACGATCTCTCTGCCCACCTCTATTGTCCCTCGTCCTTCCTACCACCCCTCTGTTGATCTACTCCTAGCTCACCCCTCTCCTCTCTATTAACTTGTAGTCACTACTCATCTATACCTACTATTCCAGTATCCCCCTTATCCTGATGCCCACTTTCATTCCCCCTTTGTTCTATCATTTCCCTACTTCTTTACCTCCTATGGTTCATACCTCTTGCACACCATCCCCTATTGCTCCACTTCTTCCAGACTTTCTCTTTTTCCATTCACTTCTGACCTACCGCCTCTCCCCCTATCCAGTTTTCACATACCTGCTTCTTATCCCTCCTCTCCATACCTCCTCCTCCAATACTTCCCTACCTCCCGATAGACTAACTTCCTCCGGACCACCCCTCTATCGCCCTTCTCATTATACCGGCTTTATTATTCTTCCTCACCGTATCTCTTCCTCCAGTATCCAATCCTTCCTTTCGTTGACCTACCTCTCAACTCGTTCAGTTCGAGGCCATCCATTCTGTAGAGTCCATCTCTCTCACCCACTGCCTAGTTTACTACTTTGTCGTGTCATTCTATTTCTTTCTCTTAACCTCTCGCGTGATCTCTCACTTCCATTGTTGAGTGATTTATATGTATTGCTTGTTGTGTCCCAGGAGTATCCTCGTCTATGCCCCCTTTCCCCCCCCCCTTTTTGGTTTTCCCGATATTTGATCCTTTTTGCCCTCTTTACTGACCTGTCTTTGTCACGTGTTGCTTTCTATACACGTTCTCTGCGCTTTTAGTCATTTAGTCATTCCGACTGGTTTCAGCACGGATTACAGTTTTCCTGCTCCCTGCTCTGAGCTCAGCTAAGTACAATTTATTATACATTTTTCTCTCTCTTTTTCTATTTTATATATTTTGACGCCCATCATACCTCTCATCATGTAAAATTCATTTCTCTCTTTTCTTATTTTTGCATCCTACTTTCCTCGCCCTCCACTTTATCATCTAACATGTAGTAATTGTGCTTCACCGCTTGTTGTCGTTGTCCCTGTATTCTGAAGAAGGCCACAGGCCGAAACGTCAGTATTGTGTTGTGTTCTTTATTTGTAAAGCTGTCACCATACCTTGGAGTGTTTAGCACACCCCACCATTGGCTCCTTGCTACCAGCTTTACCGCAGCATTGCAATTATTTGCCTGTTCCCTGCATAAAGTGCTAAACATTTCAAAGATTGTTGGATTTTTATTTAGCATACCAGGATCAAATACCTTTGTTGAGAGGATATTCTCCTAATGAAAAACAAATGGAATGAAACAAGAAATAGGTGTAGCCAAGAACTGATTGAAGCAGAGCTCAGAGTCTTGGTTAATTTTGACAATTCATGTGCTGATTTTTTTAAATTTGTCAAAACTGATGCAAGATTATTGAAAGCTGGCAAATCCTCAAGCAAATACAATTAAAATGCCTCTAGAAACACTAGGTGAGAGTTTTTTAAATTTAAATAAGAAAATTGTCTTTGCAGAATATGAGCATTGTTTTATTTCTAGTTTCTGTATATAATTGTTCATAAATTTGTTTGAATATAAAGGCGAATTCATTGTCACTACCGGTAACAATATACAAAATCATTTGTTCGTAAATATGTAATTAAAATTGAAGAAAAAAAATTCAGCGTAAAAGTACTCCTTTTTTTTTTTTTTTTAAATCTGGCAACCCTAGTCGGCGGTGCCCATCCATGAACGATCGTTTAGTACAAAAACTATATTTGTAGGCGCTTTTTTTAAATTGAGAAGGTTAGTTAGTTCCACAATTGCCATGATTTCATATGAATGAATTGTTTCATAATAATTAAATAATTTCTATTTTGTAAGTCCCACTATGAGTTTGTTATTGCCTTGTAGCCGTAGATAAAAATCGTTAAAAGGTGTGGTTATATAAATCTTTGTCTTGAGCTTGCAGAAACGATCCCCCTTATATTATAATGTTTGCTCACTTGTGTCAAAGATTGTGAAAGAGTACGCGTTCGATCCTGCTTCGGACCATATATTGTTCTTTGTTTTTTTTCTGTTGTTGTTTATTTGTCATTTTTTTTCTGACTGCTGTAAAACATACCTCTTCCTCCTATGATCGCTGTGGTTATATAACCCGTGACAGTTGTTAAGTCATACCGCTGCAGGATTTATATATTCGTCCATCCTTATCCTGGTCTTCCTCGTACCTTGAAACGAGACAAAAGTAAAGTAAAGTGCCCCCGTCACGCCAAGTGGCGTATAGGGAATATGGTGTTAGTGACCATACATTTTACAGACCTTCAGAACATGATTTTCGGGGTAATGCGGTCGGGATTGCGCCCGTGCCGCTTTACTTTCCCAGAAAAAATCCGGTACCTATTTAAGGCTGGGTGAACAGGGAAGCCGTCGGTCAGGCTCGAACACAGCCTCTTGTCCTTTGTAGTCCAGTTCACTAACCACTGAGCTATGGCAGCTCCCTACATTTATCTATCCTGGGCTAATTTAATTGCATGCATCCCAGTGCTCATGGCTATCTCTACAGCTGATACAGTATTTTGTTTAAGTGGACCTTAAACACGCGATCTCTTTCAAATCGTTCGTTCGTTCGCTTTCGTCAGCTTTGACCTCTGACGAAGTCCCACCCACTCAATTTTGTGGGAATGAATTTTGCGTGTAAAGTCTGTTTTAGACCTTACCCTCGCCATGCAGGCAGAATTACTCCGACTTCAGAGGTACTAATTTTTAGGGAATTAATAAAACCCAGGTGTCCTCGCCAGGGTACGAACCCCGGCTGTTGCCGTGGTAAGCCAACCGCCTATCGATTGCGCTAACCGGACACCCTGATCTCTTTCAAATGACAACCACAATTTGAAAGGCAGTTTTCAAACATTTTTCCCAACTTAAAATGCCATTTTTTTTTCAATAGAAAGACAGAAGTAAGAACGAAATCCATCAAGCAAGTTTACAATTTTGTCACGCGGTGCACCCAAAGACAACAATCTTGTATTTTCATGCTCTAATAATTAAGTGCAATTGTTGTAGGTAAAATGTGTAAATTGCTTTCATTGACCAGGAAAAAAACATTCGACTGAGTAAACAGAGAAAAACTATGGGAGATACTAACAACATACGGAGTAAGCCAACATCTAACCAACCTAATTAAAAGTCTCTACATCTACATCAACAGCAGCTGCATAGTCAGAACAGCAGTAGGTTGCACAGACTACTTTGAAGTTAGATCAGGAGTAAGACGGGGGTACGTGCTATCCCCACTACTGTTTATTACATACATGGACGATATATACAATTTAGCCAACCCATCAGAGACAGGCGATTAACGAGTTTCTATTTGCAGACGATCTGTTGCATAATATATAGAAAAATAGTAGACCTATAAGAACACTTAAATAGACTCAATAATAAATTTGTCTTTAATAGACAAAAGTGTTTAGTGGCAAAAGTGTCTTAGTGGCAAAAGTGTTTTAGTGACAACAGTATTTTAGTGCCAAAAATGTTTAGTGACAAAAGTGTTTTAGTGACAAAAGTGTTTTAGCGCCTAAAGTGTTTTAGTGTCAAAAGTGTTTTAGTGACAAAAATGTTTTAGTGCCAAATGTGTTCAGTGTCAAAAGTGTTTTAGTGACAAAAGTGTTTACTGACAAAAGTGTCTTAGCGACAAAAGTGTTTTAGTGCCAAAAGTGTTTTAGTAACAAAAGTATTTTAACTCTTCAACTCGGATTGCGTTGATGTATTGATAGACGAGCTTCTCTGGCAGACTTTCCAACTCAATTGGCAAACAGTGAACAGAACAATGGAGAGAGCCGTTGGCACCGCACCCAAGACCGATAACTCGCTTCTTCAAGCCGTTGTCTCACGAAATTGTAATCAATTATTTGCAACCACTTCCGGTTTTTCTCGAGGTTGGGGAATGGGCTGGTGTCTGGTGTTATCTGTACACAACCCAACAATTTTACTTTGCAAGACATATATGTCACTTACTCGGACGGATGTTCGATAATAATAATATTAATAATAATACAATAATAATACAATAATAATATAATAATAATACAATAATAATACAATAATAATACAATAACAATACAATAATAATCATCATCATCATGTGCAGTACTTGTTGGCGTTGGCGATCATGTTTTTCCACAATCTTCTATCTACAGTGCATCGTATCAGTTCTGTTGTTGACTGTTTTCCATGCCATGATACTGAGTTATCCAGTATTTTCTCTCTTTGTCGTCCGCGATCTCTCTTTCCTTTTATTTTGCCAGTTGTAACCAAGTATTCCAAATTTCCTCTTCTCATGATGTGCCCGAAAAATGTTGATTGCTTCTTTCTGATGTTTTTTAAGAGCTCCTTTTTTGTGTTGGCCTCTTTAAGAGCTTTCTCATTGATCTTTTTAGCTGTCCAGGGAACTTTCAACATTCTTCTGAGAAATCCCATCTCTGTGGCCTCTAATCGTCTGTTCATTTGTTTGTCTATTGTCCATGATTCGCTTCCATATGTCAGAATTGGTTATATATAGTGCCGATGAACTCTCTTTCTCATTTCTATTGACATAGATTTGTTGCATAAGATATTTTTCATTTTCTGAAATGCTATTTTGACCTGAGCTATTCTGCTTTTTATTTCTGTGTTGCATCTTCCATCTGATGTAATTATTGTGCCCAAGTATTTCAAACGTTGCACTTGTTTCAGATTTGTCCTCTTTATTTCGAGGAAAAATTCTCTGATTTGAACATTGATCCCTCCAACGCCGTTAGACGTCATATAAGGCTTGTAGTGTTTTTCGCCATCCATCTTTATTCTGGGCGAGATGTTAAATCTTATCTAGTGAGTCTATGCCTGCCAACTTGCTTCTCTTTGAGCAGGTTTTTCGGTATGAACATTGTAACAGCGCAATAATCTATAGCTGTGACGTTTCCACGGTTACGGCTTGCCCGGAAGCGAGTCTTCCCAGTCTAGAGACATGTAAATTATTAATTACGACGGGACACATGTAAGGTATATAAACACAAGACACACCAAAACATTTTACAGAAACACCCTGCATAGAAACACATTACACAAAAACACATTACATAGAAACACATTAAATAGAACAATAAGACAGAAACATATTACACAGAAACACAGTGCACACAAACACACTACACAGAAACACATCACACAGAAACACATTACACAGAAACACGTTACACAGAAACACAATAAATAAAAATATACTACACACCAACATACAACACAGAAACACACTGCACACAAATACACTACACAGTAACACATTTACACAGAAACATAGTACACAGAAACACATTACACAGAAACACTCTACACAGAGTTATTGAGTTATATAGTTATTTGCGGGTCATCATCATTGCACTCCGAACATGTCCGCATGTGCTGAGATCCCCTCCTCAGCAAGTCCCGCAGTGTCCAGCGACTGACGACTCCAGTTCTGTGTTGGTTGATAAGTCTTCTTACACGCCCACTAAGTTTCTCGTTTCTGGCTGTGCCCATCTTAACTCCCATTTCCATCATCTGAAGAAGTGACGTTGATCTGTGTTTGTCGAAGTCCTGTGCTCTTCCCACGTCTAGGAGGGCATTGATGATGTCTGCCCGATCAATTGGTTGCCCGTCCTCAACAACAGCGCAGCTAGCCAACCTGTCCGCTCTTTCATTTCCCCGTACTCACGCATGTCCAGTGACATAGACAAAGGTGACCTTATGTGTTTTGGACTTCTGCGATGACTCTACCCATTGCATGAGTACAGATCCCGCCTCCACTTTTTTTTTTTTATCATGCTCATCGAATCACTCAGTATACTTTACACAGAAACACATTACACAGAAACACAATACATAGAAACACTACACACAGAAAACTACACAGAAACACATCACACACAAAAACATTACACACACAAACACTAGTATTGTGTAGCAGTTTAAAAAAAAAAATCCACAAACACTGGCAGGAAACAAGATTCGAACCCTGCCTCTGTTTGTGTGGTTCTAGCAAAATATAATCGACACTAGAAATCATTGTTTGACTTTCAAAATCAAAGAATTAAAACTTGTGAAATTGGGTTGCCTGTACTTTTATTTTCTATTGAAATACGGATCGTACAAATGGTAGGAATTTCTTGTCAAATTTGCGCTTGTCGAGGTATTTCAGCCAGTCAATTTGCCACAAAGACGGTTTAGTGATGTAGAACACTTGAACCAGACAACATCCAATCGTAGTTCGACTTTTCGTTTTCTATTTCTTTAATTATTATTTTATATTTGTAAAAAAAATAACACTTAATAGCGCAATCTATCATGTGGAAATTCGACATAAAATAAACGCGACAAAAGGCGGGTATTTCGATTGAAGGGCGTGCTTTTTTTCTTCTTCAAATGTATGTTGAAGACGAAAGTATTAAACCATGAAAAAAAAAATCAAGATTTGAGTATCTGAATGTGGGGAACCTGCGAGAGTTGACTGTCGGGATCATCAATGTGGATGTGGGATGGCTGGAGGCAAAGTACAAGGGGAACAGCATAAACATATAACATTTTTCTTTCTTTCTTTCTTTCTTTCTTTCTTTCTTTCTTCTTTCTTTCTTTCTTTCTTTCTTTCTTTCTTTCTTTCTTTCTTTCTTTCTTTCTTTCTTTCTTTCGTTCTTTCTTTCTTTCTTTCTTTCGTTCTTTCTGTCATTATTTCTTTCTTTCTTTCTTTCTTTCTTTCTTTCTTTTTCTTTCTTTCTTTCTTTCTTTCTTTCTTTCTTTCTTTCTTTCTTTCTTTCTTTCTTTCTTTCTTTCTTTCTTTCTTTTCTTTCTTTCTTTCTTTCTTTCTTTCTTTCTTTCTTTCTTTCTTTCTATCTATTTTACGCATCCACCCCTTGCTACACACCTAGACCAGCATAGATCCAGAAAAAAAAACCCATCCTCCCTGAGGTCCCCTCTACTCTCCTTAGTTTGTCTGACAGACTTGTTTCTGGGGACCAAATATTTCTTTCAGCCCTCGGTGTCACTTTCCACTACCGTCAAACCCCAGAAACACATTTTGTGAAAGCCCACTCAATGGCCATACTGCCCTGTTCTAAATCTGAAGATCATGGTCCCATCGTGTATTTTCAGTCTGATTAATTGCCATTTTCTTGCTCGTATTTTCTCTTCATTTTAGATTCATGGCTTGTTTCAGGGATATCTTTACATCCTTGGAGCTCTTGGCCGTCTCGTATTTTCTGTTCATTTCTCATCATTACAGATTCGTGGCTTGTTTAGGGATATATTTACATCCTTAGAGCTCTGGGATGGCTTATATTTTCTCTTCATTTCTCTCCATTTCAGATTCATAGCTTGTTTAGGGATATCTTTACATCCTTAGAGCTCTGGGATGGCTTATATTTTCTCTTCATTTCTCTCCATTTCAGATTCATAGCTTGTTTAAGGATATCTTTACATCATTGGAGCTCTGGGATGGCTTGGGTTGACAAGGGTTGACTTTGTAAAAAGAAAGGACCTCTCGTTCCAAGCTGCAAGAGCGGAGAAATGCGATCTCGTGATTTGTTGTCAACATCTTTGACCTTTGGCCTGTCAGAATCTGCATATCTTGCCATCCAGCACAAAAATAATGTGCACAAGAAATTTGTGACACTGGCCGATCCATTGTCATTCCTAACAGCTCTAAAAACCCACAGGAACAGTGAGCTAGATAACTTGAGAACAGCCCTAGACCAATTGTGCAATAACTTACAGAGAGTGGTCATTTTGCGCTCCCTTAAACTACTTGGTTGTTTTAGCATTATCTAGAGCCACACAAACAAACAGAGGCACGGTTCGAATTTTGTGTTTCCTGCGGTGTTTGTCGATTTTTTTTATTGTTACTGCTTCACAATACTCGTGTTTCTGTGTAGTGTGTTTCTGTGTAATGTGTTTCTGTCTAGTGAATTTCTGTGTAGTGTGTTTGTGTTCAATGTGTTTCTGTGTGATGTATATCTGTGTAGTGTGCTTGTGTACATTGTGTCTCTGTGTAATGTGTTTCTGTGTAGTGTGTTTCTGTGTAGTGTGTTTGTGTGCAGTGTGTTTCAGTGTAATGTGTTACTCTGTAGTGTGTATGTGTGCAGTGTGTTTCTGTGTAGAGTGTTTCTGTGTAATGTGTTTCTGTGTAGTGTGTTTGTGGGCAGTGTGTTTCTGTGTAGAGTGTTTCTGTGTAGTGCGTTTGTGCGCAGTGTGTTTCTGTGTAGTGTGTTTCTGTGTAATGTGCTTCTCTGTAGTGTGTTTGTGTGCAGTGTGTTTTTATGTAGTGTGTTTGTGTGTAGTTATTTCTGTGTAATGTGTTTCTGTGTAGTATGTTTGTGTGTAGTGTGTTTTTGTGTAGAGTATTTCTGTGTAGTGTGTTTCTGTGTAGTGTGTTTCTATGTAGTGTGCTTGTGTGACTTCGGAAGCTGCGTGAGACAGAATGAGATGATGAATGATGGTTCCAGACAGCCGTGTCTCCGACGGTTAAATGTTGATGGCATTGATAATGGTGTTGTAGATGATGTAGTATTACACATAAACAGGGGGCGACAGTTCGACTTAACACCACAATAAAGATCAAATGTTTGGTAGGAGACGAAGACGTCTCACAACAGCAGAGCTGGAAGCTGTCAGCGAACCACAGCTGATGGTTTGCGCCAGGTTCGATGAACCAGAACCTTCCAGACTCTGCTTCACCTCTCCGCGGTGCCTCCAGAAACAGACAAACCTGTCTAGTCTGACCAAGCGAGTAGGGATCGAAGAGGGAAGACAACCCAGTACTCAAAAATGTCATGCTGAAGTCGGATGTGTTGGACAGAAAGTGGCAAATATCACAGTTATACTGAAAACCGCAACACAACGCAGATACGCCCACTTAACGTCCTTTTTAAGGGCGGATGATGAAGAGGTGTCATCCTTTAGTCATCGGGTGAATGCAAACGAACGAAATATAGAACAGATGTCCCAGAACCCTGCAGCGGAAACAGAAAACAATTTACAGTACAACAAATCTAGCCAAACATACACACATTTGCAGCTACCTGAGACGCTTCAAGACGCACATGAATAGGATAATAGACAGCGAAATCTGTACCCAAAAAGTTCAAATTTCTGAAGCTTATTTTCAGTTTCTTTTCCCCCCATAAAGTATTGAAAGTGGAAAAGACCAAACAACCTTTGATATTGAAATTTTGGACAATTGCCTTGTTCAAGTGTATTATCATATTGTATGGATCCTCTGAGGCAAAAATGGGAAATTTTAAACGTGATAAAGAGGGACAAAGCCTTTCATGTGCAAACGTAAAACTATACACAAAGCCTTCCACATGAAAACGTAAAACTATACATAAAGCCAATTACAAAGATTGTTAATGATTTGTAAGAAAATAGTAGTGGCTGTTGTTCCGTTTAATTGCACAGCTGGAGGATGTGACGTAGTGCTCAGCGTGTCTATATGTTCGGAATTGGAGTCAACAACGATGACCTAACATCATCAAGCGCTATACATTTTTTAAAAATATGACGATCATCATTTTCAAGAGGACGTGAACTCCCGGTATATGATGGATAGGCGGCGGAAACAATTGAAGGTTATGCATGAAAAGTGTTCCTTGTTGCAGTTTCCTCATATTCCAAGTCCGGCTTGTTGCAGGAGCTACTGAGTTAAGTGCTCTGTGCACACCGTGAGATGTGTGTCTCATCCGTTTTGATCATGTTTCGATATTCCAATCGTATGACAGGGAACAGTTGGCTGTGTTCACTTTCTGCAGTTTCGCGGTCTTTTGGCGTGTGCTGAGACTGCTATGATGGGGACTACAGTTACCTTTCTTTGTTTGGGAGATGAGATTCGGATGATTACGCTGGCACGGGCGGTTGAGCAATTATGGATTTTAATTCGTTTGCACTGATACCGGGGCCTTCCATAGCCAAATAACTAAAATAACGTAGGTGCTCATATTTTAATGACAAAAGACGCATGTATGAGTTGTGTTATCAGAATCACAATAGGCCACCCGTTTTCTCAGAGAAAACCAAACCGACAGAGCCAGGTGAACTTTGAAGCCATCTCCATTAAAGCAAATCTCTAAACTGGATCATTGGACCCGGATATTGTGATCATTGAAACCCGGACATTGTGGTCATTTGACCCGGATATTGTGATCATTGAACCGGTGTATTGTGATCATTGAACCCGGATACTGTGATCGTTGAACCTGGGTATTGTGATCATTGAACCCGGATACTGTGATCGTTGAACCTGGGTATTGTGATCATTGAACCCGGATACTGTGATCGTTGAACCTGGGTATTGTGATCATTGAACCCGGATCTTGTAGTCATTGAAACCCGGACATTGTGATAATTGAACCCGGGTTTGTAGTCATTGAACCCGGGTATTGTGATCATTGAACCCGGATATTGTGATCATTGAACCCGGATATTGTGATCATTGAAACCCGGACATTGTGGTCATTGGACCCGGATATTGTGATCATTTGACCCGGATATTGTGATCATTGAACCGGGGTATTGTGATCATTGAACCCGGATACTGTGATCGTTGAACCTGGGTATTGTGATCATTGAAACCCGGACATTGTGGTCATTTGACCCGGATATTGTGATCATTGAACCAGGGTATTGTGATCATTGAACCCGGATACTGTGATCATTGAACCCGGGTATTGTGATCATTGAACCCGGATCTTGTAGTCATTGAAACCCGGACATTGTGATCATTGAACCCGGGTTTGTAGTCATTGAACCCGGGTATTGTGATCATTGAACCCGGATATTGTGATAATTGAACCCGGATATTGTGATCATTCAACCCTGGTATTGTGATCATTGAACCAGGATATTGTGATCATTGAACGCGGGTTTGCAGTCATTGAAACCCGGACATTGTGATAATTGAACGCGGGTTTGTAGTCATTGAAACCTGGACATTGTGATAATTGAACGCGGGTTTGCAGTCATTGAAACCTGGACATTGTGATAATTGAACGCGGGTATTGTATTCATTGAACCCGGGTATTGTGATCATTGAACCCGGACATTGTGATCATTGAACGCGGGTATTGTATTCATTGAACCCGGGTATTGTGATCATTGAACGCGGGTATTGTGATCATTGAACCCGGGTTTGTGATCATCGAACCCGGGTATTGTGATCATTGAACACGGAAATTGTGATTATTGAATCCGGGTCTGTAGTCATTGAACCCAGACATTGTGTTCATTGAACCCGGGTTTGTGATCATTGAACCCGGGTATTGTGATCATTGAAACCCGGACATTGTGATCATTGAACCCGGACATTGTGATCATTGAACCCGGGATTGTAGTCATTGAACTCGGGCATTGTGATCATTGAACCCGGACATTGTGATCATTGAACCGGGTATTGTGATAATTGAACCGGGTATTGTGATCATTGAACCCGGGTATTGTGATCATTGAACCGGGTATTGTGATAATTGAACCCGGGTATTGTGATCATTGAACCCGGGTTTGTGATCATCGAACCGGGTATTGTGATCATTGAACACGGAAATTGTGATTATTGAATCCGGGTCTGTAGTCATTGAACCCAGACATTGTGTTCATTGAACCCGGGTTTGTGATCATTGAACCCGGGTATTGTGATCATTGAAACCCGGACATTGTGATCATTGAACCCGGGTTTGTAGTCATTGAAACCGGACACTGTGATAATTGAACCCGGGTATTATGATCATTGAACCCGGACATTGTTATCATTGAACCCGGGTATTGTGATCATTGAACCCGAACATTGTGATCATTGAACCAGGGTTTGTATTCATTGAACCGGGTATTGTGATCATTGAACCCGTGTTTGTAGTCATCGAACCCGGGTATTGTCGTCATTGAACCCGGATATTGTGACCGTTGAACCCGGACATTGTGATAATTGAACCCGGACATTGTGATCATTGAACACGAGTATTGTATTCATTGAACTCGGTTATTGTGATCATTAAACCCAGGTTTGTAGTCATTGAACCAGGACATTGTGATCACTGAACCCGGATATTGTGATCATTGAACCGGGACATTGTGATCATTGAACCCGAGTTTGTAGTCATTGAACCGAGTATTGTGATAATTGAACCCGGGTATTGTGATCATTGAACCCGGGTATTGTGTTCATTGAACTCGGGTATTGTGATCATTGAACCCGGACATTGTGATCATTGAACCCGTGTATTGTGATCATTGAGCCAGGGTATTGTGATCATTGAGCCATGGTATTGTGATTATTGAACCCAAACATTGTGATCTTTGAACCTGGGTATTGTGATAATTGACTCCTGGTATTGTGTACATTGATCCCGGATATTGTGGTCATTGAACCCGGACATTGTGATCATTGAACCCGGGTTTGTTGTCATTGAACCCGGGAATTGTGATCATTGAAACCCGGACATTGTGATCATTGAACCCGTGTATTGTGATTATTGATCCCGGACATTGTGATAATTGAATCCGTGTATTGTGATCATTGAACCCTTGTATTGTGTTCATTGAACCCGGGTTTATAGTCATTGAACCCGGGTATTGTGACAATTGAACCCGGATTTGTAGTCATTGAACCCGGACATTATGATAATTGAAACAGGATATCGTGATCATTGAACCCGGGTTTGAAGTAATTGAACCCGGTTATTGTGATTATTGAACCCGGACATTGTGATCATTGAACCCGGGTATTGTGATCATTGAACCCAGACATTGTGGTAATTGAACACGGATTTGTATTCATTGAACCCGGGTATTGTGATCACTGAACCCGGACATTGTGATCATTGAACCCGGGTATTGTGATCATTGAACCCGGGTATTGTGATCATTGAACCCGGGTATTGTGATCATTGAACCCGGGTTTGTGGTCCTTGAACCCGGGTATTGTGATCATTGAACCCGGGTATTGTGATCATTGAACCCGGGTATTGTGATCATTGAACCCGGAAGTTGTGATCATTGAACCCGGGTCTGTAGTCATTGAACCTGGACATTGTGTTCATTGAACCCGGGTTTGTTATCATTGAACTCGGGTATTGTGATCATTGAAACCGGACATTGTGATCATTGAACCCGGGTATTGTGATCATTGAACCCGGACATTATGATCATTGAACCCGGGTATTGTGATCATTGAACCCGGATATTGTGATCATTGAAACCCGGGCATTGTGATCATTGAACCCGGACATTGTGATCATTGAACACGGGTATTGTGATCATTGAAACCTGGACATTGTGATCAATGAACGCGGGTATTGTATTCATTGAACCCGGGTATTGTGATCATTGAACCCGGACATTGTGATCATTGAACGCGGGTATTGTATTCATTGAACCCGGGTATTGTGATCATTGAACGCGGGTATTGTGATCATTGAACCCGGGTTTGTGATCATCGAACCCGGGTATTGTGATCATTGAACACGGAAATTGTGATTATTGAATCCGGGTCTGTAGTCATTGAACCCAGACATTGTGTTCATTGAACCCGGGTTTGTGATCATTGAACCCGGGTATTGTGATCATTGAAACCCGGACATTGTGATCATTGAACCCGGACATTGTGATCATTGAACCCGGGATTGTAGTCATTGAACTCGGGCATTGTGATCATTGAACCCGGACATTGTGATCATTGAACCGGGTATTGTGATAATTGAACCGGGTATTGTGATCATTGAACCCGGGTATTGTGATCATTGAACCGGGTATTGTGATAATTGAACCCGGGTATTGTGATCATTGAACCCGGGTTTGTGATCATCGAACCCGGGTATTGTGATCATTGAACACGGAAATTGTGATTATTGAATCCGGGTCTGTAGTCATTGAACCCAGACATTGTGTTCATTGAAACCGGGTTTGTGATCATTGAACCCGGTATTGTGATCATTGAAACCCGGACATTGTGATCATTGAACCCGGGTTTGTAGTCATTGAAACCGGACACTGTGATAATTGAACCCGGGTATTGTGATCATTGAACCCGGACATTGTGATAATTGAACCCGGGTATTATGATCATTGAACCCGGACATTGTGATCATTGAACCCGGGTATTGTGATCATTGAACCCGAACATTGTGATCATTGAACCAGGGTTTGTATTCATTGAACCCGGGTATTGTGATCATTGAACCCGTGTTTGTAGTCATCGAACCCGGGTATTGTCGTCATTGAACCCGGATATTGTGACCGTTGAACCCGGACATTGTGATAATTGAACCCGGACATTGTGATCATTGAACACGAGTATTGTATTCATTGAACTCGGTTATTGTGATCATTAAACCCAGGTTTGTAGTCATTGAACCAGGACATTGTGATCACTGAACCCGGATATTGTGATCATTGAACCGGGACATTGTGATCATTGAACCCGAGTTTGTAGTCATTGAACCCGAGTATTGTGATAATTGAACCCGGGTATTGTGATCATTGAACCCGGGTATTGTGTTCATTGAACTCGGGTATTGTGATCATTGAACCCGGACATTGTGATCATTGAACCCGTGTATTGTGATCATTGAGCCAGGGTATTGTGATCATTGAGCCAGGGTATTGTGATTATTGAACCCAAACATTGTGATCTTTGAACCTGGGTATTGTGATAATTGACTCCTGGTATTGTGTACATTGATCCCGGATATTGTGGTCATTGAACCCGGACATTGTGATCATTGAACCCGGGTTTGTTGTCATTGAACCCGGGAATTGTGATCATTGAAACCCGGACATTGTGATCATTGAACCCGTGTATTGTGATTATTGATCCCGGACATTGTGATAATTGAATCCGTGTATTGTGATCATTGAACCCTTGTATTGTGTTCATTGAACCCGGGTTTATAGTCATTGAACCGGGTATTGTGACAATTGAACCCGGATTTGTAGTCATTGAACCCGGACATTATGATAATTGAAACAGGATATCGTGATCATTGAACCCGGGTTTGTAGTAATTGAACCCGGTTATTGTGATTATTGAACCCGGACATTGTGATCATTGAACCCGGGTATTGTGATCATTGAACCCAGACATTTTGGTAATTGAACACGGATTTGTATTCATTGAACCCGGGTATTGTGATCACTGAACCCGGACATTGTGATCATTGAACCCGGGTATTGTGATCATTGAACCCGGGTATTGTGATCATTGAACCCGGGTATTGTGATCATTGAACCCGGGTTTGTGGTCCTTGAACCCGGGTATTGTGATCATTGAACCCGGGTATTGTGATCATTGAACCCGGGTATTGTGATCATTGAACCCGGAAGTTGTGATCATTGAACCCGGGTCTGTAGTCATTGAACCTGGACATTGTGTTCATTGAACCCGGGTTTGTTATCATTGAACTCGGGTATTGTGATCATTGAAACCGGACATTGTGATCATTGAACCCGGGTATTGTGATCATTGAACCCGGACATTATGATCATTGAACCCGGGTATTGTGATCATTGAACCCGGATATTGTGATCATTGAAACCCGGGCATTGTGATCATTGAACCCGGACATTGTGATCATTGAACACGGGTATTGTGATCATTGAACCCGGACATTGTGATCATTGAACCCTGGTTTGTATTCATTGAACCCGGGTATTGTGATCATTGAACCCGGGTATTATGATCATTGAACCCGGATATTGTGATAATTGAAACCCGGACATTGTGATCATTGAACCCGGACATTGTGATCATTGAACACTGGTATTGTATTCATTGAACCCGGGTATCGTGATCATTGAACCCGGACATTGTGATAATTGAACCCGGGTTTGTAGTCATTGAACCCGGGTATTGTGATCATTGAAACCGGACATTGTGATCATTGAACCCGGGTTTGTAGTCATTGAGCCCGGGCATTGTGATCATTAAACCCAGATTTGTAGTCATTGAACCCGGACATTGTGATCATTGAACACGGATATTGTGATAATTGAACCCGGACATTATGATCATTGAACCCGAGTTTGTAGTCATTGAACCCAGGTATTGTGATAATTGAACCCGTGTATTCTGATCATTGAGCCAGGGTATTGTGATCATTGAGCCAGGATATTGTGTTCTTTGAAACCGGGTATTGTGATCATTGCCCCGGATATTGTGATAATTGAACCCGGTATTGTGATCATTGAAACCCGAACATTGTGATCATTGAACCCGGGTTTGTAATCATTGAACCCGGGTTTGTAATCATTGAACTCGGGTATTGTGATCATTGAAAACCAGACATTGTGATCATTGAACCCGGGTTTGTAGTCATTGAACCCGGATATTGGGATCTTTGAAACCCGAACATTGTGATCATTAAAACCCGGGTATTGGGATAATTGAACCTGGGTATAGTGATAATTAAATCCGGACATTGTGATCATTGAAACCCGGACATTGTGATAATTGAAACCCGGATATTGGGATCATTGAACCCGGATATTGAGATCATTGAAACCCGGGCATTGGGATCATTGAACCCGGATATTGAGATAATTGAAGCCCGGATATTGAAGTCATTGAAACCCGGGCATTGGAATTATTGAATCCGGATATTGTGGTCAGGTAATAAAAATTTCCAAATTGATGTTCATAGGCAACAACAGCAGAAGGAATGGTTCATTGTCTACAGACCAAGAACAGGTGAAGGAATGGTTCATTGTCTAAAGACCAACAACAGCAGAAGGAATGGTTCATTGTCTACAGACCCAACAACAGCTGAAGGAATGGTTCATTGTCTACAGACCCAACAACAGCTGAAGGAATGGTTCATTGTCTACAGACCAACAACAGCTGAAGGAATGGTTCATTGTCTACAGACCCAACAACAGCTGAAGGAATGGTTCATTGTATACAGACCAACAACAGCTGAAGGAATGGTTCATTGTCTACAGACCAAGAACAGCTGAAGGAATGGTTCATTGTATACAGACCAAGAACAGGTGAAGGAATGGTTCATTGTCTACAGACCAACAACAGCTGAAGGAATGGTTCATTGTCTACAGACCCAACAACAGCTGAAGGAATGGTTCATTGTCTATAGACCAAGAACAGGTGAAGGAATGGTTCATTGTCTATAGACCAAGAACAGGTGAAGGAATGGTTCATTGTCTATATACCAACAAAAGGTGAAGGAATGGTTCATTGTCTACAGACCCAACAACAGCAGAAGGAATGGTTCATTGTCTATAGACCAAGAACAGGTGAAGGAATGGTTCATTGTCTATAGACCAACAAAAGGTGAAGGAATGGTTCATTGTCTACACACCAAGAACAGGTGAAGGAATGGTTCATTGTCTACACACCAAGAACAGCTGAAGGAATGGTTCATTGTCTACACACCAAGAACATGTGAAGGAATGGTTCATTATCTATAGACCAAGAACAGGTGAAGGAATGGTTCATTGTTTATAGACCAACAAAAGGTGAAGGAATGGTTCATTGTCTATAGACCAACAAAAGGTGAAGGAATGGTTCATTGTCTATAGACCAACAAAAGGTGAAGGAATGGTTCATTGTCTACACACCAACAACAGGTGAAGGAATGGTTCATTGTCTACACACCAAGAACAGCTGAAGGAATGGTTCATTGTCTACACACCAACAACAGGTGAAGGAATGGTTCATTGTCTACACACCAACAACAGGTGAAGGAATGGTTCATTGTCTATAAACCAACAAAAGGTAAAGGAATGGTTCATTGTTTACAGACCAACAACAGCTGAAATAACTGCTTGTTTTTTTCATAGACCAACAACAGATGAAGTCATGACTTATTGTTTATGGGCCAACAACAGCTAAAGTGATGACAATGCATTGTTTATAGATGTCGACATGATATAACCTGACTCTGTACTGTTTATAGATGTCGAAATGATATAACCTGACTCTGTACTGTTTATAGATGTTAACATGATATAACCTGACTCTGTACTGTTTACAGATTTCATCATGGTATAACCTGTCTCTGTACTGTTTATAGATGTCATCATGATATAACCTGTCTTTGTACTGTTTATAGATGTCAACTTGATATAACCTGACTCTGTACTGTTTATAGATGTCAACATGATATAACCTGTCTCTGTACTGTTTATAGATGTCAACATGATATAACCTGTCTCTATACTGTTTATAGATATCAACATGATATAACCTGACTGTACTGTTTATAAATGTCATCATGATATAACCTGACTCTGTACTGTTTATAGATGTCGAAATGATATAACCTGACTCTGTACTATTTATAGATGTTAACATGATATAACCTGACTCTGTACTGTTTATAGATGTTAACATGATATAACCTGACTCTGTACTGTTTAAAGATGTTAACATGATATAACCTGACTCTGTACTGTTTACAGATTTCATCATGATATAACCTGTCTCTGTACTGTTTATAGATGTCATCATGATATAACCTGTCTTTGTACTGTTTATAGATGTCAACATGATATAACCTGACTCTGTACTGTTTATAGATGTCAACATGATATAACCTGTCTCTGTACTGTTTATAGATGTCAACATGATATAAACTGACTCTGTACTGTTTATAGATGTCAACATGATATAAACTGACTCTGTACTGTTTATAGATGTCAACATGATATAACCTGTCTCTGTACTGTTTATAGATGTCATCATAATATAACCTGTCTCTGTACTGTTTATAGATGACATCATGATATAACCTGACTCTGTACTGTTTATAGATATTAACATGATGTAACCTCACTCTGTACTGTTTATTAATGTCATCATGACATAACCTGTCTCTGTACTGTTTATTGATGTCATCATGATATAACCTGACTCTGTACTCCACAAAACAGTTTAACTCGGATGCCTGGAGTACAGACCGCGAGTACGCTACCCTCAAAGAGACCAGGGGCTATAACTACGAAGACTTGTGTGAGCTCTCGCCCCAGACCACACCAGAGTATGATAAACTGGTAGGTTGTGTCCCGTGTGTCAGTTCTCTTGTATTGCTTCCGATCAAGTAATACGTCGTACTGATATAATTCGATGATGTCTGTTGATATAGACGATCTAGTATCGTAGTTTGAGACTTTTGGTATAGAAGACCTTCTTGTTGTGGTGAGACTGCTGATATAGAAGATATAGTATTGTAGTGGTGAGACTGCTGATATAGAAGATCTAGTATTGTAGTGGCGAGACTGTTGATATAGAAGATCTAGTATTTTAGTGGCGAGACTGTTGATATAGAAGATATTGTATTATAATGGTGAGACTGTTGATATAGAAGATCTAGTATTGTAGTGGCGAGACTGTTGATATAGAAGATCTAGTATTGTAGTGGCGAGACTGTTGATATAGAAGATCTAGTATTGTAGTGGCGAGACTGTTGATATAGAAGATCCAGTATTGTAGTGTGTGAGACTGATGATATAGAAGATCTAGTATTGTAGTGGCGAGACTGTTGATATAGAAGATCTAGTATTGTAGTCGCGAGACTGTTGATATAGAGGATCTAGTATTGTAGTGGTGAGACTGTTGATATAGAAGATCTAGTATTGTAGTGGCGAGACTGTTGATATAGAAGATCTAGTATTGTAGCGGCGAGACTGTTGATATAGAAGGCTTAGTGTTTTAGTGGCGAGACTGTTGATATATAGAAGACGTAGTGTTTTAGTGGCGAGACTGTTGATATAGAAGACCTAGTGTTTTAGTGGCGAGACTATTGATATAGAAGGCCTAGTGTTTTAGTGGCGAAACTGTTGCTATAGAAGACCTAGTGTTTTAGTGGCGAGACTGTTGATGTAGAAGGTCTAGTATTTTAGTGGCGAGACTGTTGATATAAAAGGCCTAGTGTTTTAGTGGCGAGACTGTTGATATAGAAGGCCTAGTATTGTAGTGGCGAGACTGTTGATATAGAAGGCCTAGTGTTTTAGTGGCGAGACTGTTGATACAGAAGGACTAGTATGGCAATAGTGAGACTGTTGATATAGAAGGCCTAGTATTGCAATAGTGAGACTGTTGATATAGAAGGACTAGTATTGCAATAGTGAAACTGTTGATATAGAAGACCTAGTATTGCAATAGTGAGACTGTTGATATAGAAGGCCTAGTATTGTAGTGGCGAGACTGTTGATATAGAAGGCCTAGTGATTTAGTGGCAAGACTGTTGATATAGAAGACCTAGTATTGTAGTGGCGAGACTGTTGATATAGAAGGCCTAGTATTGTAGTGGCGAGACTGATGATATAGAAGGACTAGTATTGCAATAGTGAGACTGTTGATATAGAAGACCTAGTATTGCAAAGTGAGACTGTTGATATAGAAGGCCTAGTATTGTAGTGGCGAGACTGTTGATATAGAAGACCTAGTGTTGTAGTGGCGAGACTGATGATATAGAAGACCTAGTATTGTAGTTGTGAAACTGGTGATATAGAAGATCTAGTATTGTAATTGTGAAACTGTTGAAATAGAAGATCTAGTCTTGTATTAGTGAGACAATTGATATAGAAGACCTAGTACTGCAAAATCGATAAAATTGATGGACAAGTTAAAAGCTCTCCAGCAGTACCTATGAAATCAAGAAAATCTAATCACATCACAAAGCTGGATCGAACCGTAACCGTTATGTTGCCACGGCCTAGAAAAAAATCTCTAGTCGACTTTTGTGTTGTGTTACTGATGGAGCGGTCAGCCTTACTGATTAATAGAGTCAGCTATTATATTGTGTTACTGATGGAGCGGTCAGCCTTACTGATTAATAGAGTCAGCTATTATATTGTGTTACTGATGGAGCGGACTGTGTTACTGATTAATAGAGTCAGCTATTATATTGTGTTACTGATGGAGCGGTGAGCCTTACTGATTAATAGAGTCAGCTATTATATTGTGTTACTGATGGAGCGGTCAGCCTTACTGATTAATAGAGTCAGCTATTATATTGTGTTACTGATGGAGCGGTCAGCCTTACTGATTAATAGAGTCAGCTATTATATTGTGTTACTGATGGAGCGGTCAGCCTTACTGATTAATAGAGTCAGCTATTATATTGTGTTACTGATGGAGCGGTCAGCCTTACTGATTAATAGAGTCAGCTATTATATTGTGTTACTGAAGGAGCGGTCAGCCTTACTGATTAATAGAGTCAGCTATTATATTGTGTTACTGATGGAGCGGTCAGCCTTACTGATTAATAGAGTCAGCTATTATATTGTGTTACTGATGGAGTGGTCAGCCTTACTGATTAATAGAGTCAGCTATTATATTGTGTTACTGATGGAGCGGTCAGCCTTACTGATTAATAGAGTCAGCTATTATATTGTGTTACTGATGGAGCGATCAGCCTTACTGATTAATAGAGTCAGCTATTATATTGTGTTACTGATGGAGCGGTCAGCCTTACTGATTAATAGAGTCAGCTATTATATTATGTTACTGATGGAGCGGTCAGCCTTACTGATTAATAGAGTCAGCTATTATATTGTGTTACTGATGGAGCGGACTGTGTTACTGATTAATAGAGTCAGCTATTATATTGTGTTACTGATGGAGCGGACTGTGTTACTGATTAATAGAGTCAGCTATTATATTGTGTTACTGATGGAGCGGTCAGGCTTACTGATTAATAGAGTCAGCTATTATATTGTGTTACTGATGGAGCGGTTAGCCTTACTGATTAATAGAGTCAGCTATTATATTATGTTACTGATGGAGCGGTCAGCCTTACTGATTAATAGAGTCAGCTATTATATTGTGTTACTGATGGAGCGGTCAGGCTTACTGATTAATAGAGTCAGCTATTATATTGTGTTACTGATGGAGCGGACTGTGTTACTGATTAATAGAGTCAGCTAATATATTGTGTTACTGATGGAGCGGACTGTTGTCCTTGATTTATAGAGTCAGCTATTATATTGTGTTACTGATGGAGCGGACTGTGTTACTGATTAAAAGAGTCAGCTTTATATTGTGTTACTGATGGAGCGGGCTGTGTTACTGATTTAAAGAGTCAGCTATTATATTGTGTTACTGATGGAGCGGACTGTTGTCCTTGATTTATAGAGTCAGCTATTATATTGTGTTACTGATGGAGCGGACTGTATTACTGATTTATATAGTCAGCTATTATATTATGTTACTGATGGGGCGGCCAGCGTTACTGATTTATACAGTCAGCTATTATACTGTGCTACTGATGGAGCGGTCAGCGTTACTGATTTATACAGTCAACTATAATTCTGGGGAAAAACTGGGCATTAACTTAACACCCAATTCCAATGTCGTGACAAGCCTGTTGATTTCTTTATGGTCACTCATTTTCTGTCACTTGTTCTACCTTTCAACTCCCTGTGGAGCATAGGTCTTCAACAAATAATCTGCAAGCCGTTCTGTTTCTTGCCATTCTTTTAAGATCAATTCTTGTCTTCCCCATCATCTTTATCTCAGCTTCTATCTGTCTTCTCCAGAATTCCTTGTTCTTCCTCTTAGTCTTATTCCCCGGGGATTCCAAAAAGGGCCTGTTGAGTAATACTCTCAGTTGGCTTCCGCTGTGTGTGTCCTATCCAGCGCCATCGTCTTCGCTGTATCTCCTTATCCACTGGTATTTGACTGGTACATTTCCATAATTCTGTTAGTGATTTATTCGCTTTCTGTCATTAGTCTACTCAAGAATCTATTCACTTCCTGTCACTAGTCTACTCAAGAATCTATTCCCTTCCTGTCACTAGTCTACTCAATAATCACACTAGTCTACTCAATAATCACACTAGTCTACTCAATAAGCACACTAGTCTACTCAATAATCACACTAGTCTACTCAATAATCACACGTCTACTCAATAATCACACTAGTCTACTCAATAATCACACTAGTCTACTCAATAATCACACTAGTCTACTCAATAATCACACTAGTCTACTCAATAATCACACTAGTCTACTCAATAATCACACTAGTCTACTTAATAATCACACTAGTCTACTTAATAATCACACGTCTACTCAATAATCACACTAGTCTACTCAATAATCACACTAGTCTACTCAATAATCACACTAGTCTACTCAATAATCACACACGTCTACTCAATAATCACACGTCTACTCAATAATCACACTAGTCTACTCAATAATCACACTAGTCTACTTAATAATCACACTAGTCTACTCAATAATCACACTAGTCTACTCAATAATCACACTAGTCTACTCAATAATCACACTAGTCTACTCAATAATCACACTAGTCTACTCAATAATCACACACGTCTACTCAATAATCACACGTCTACTCAATAATCACACTAGTCTACTCAATAATCACACTAGTCTACTTAATAATAATACTTTGCTTTCCTCTATATTTTCATCCCTCAAAGTCCAAGACGATTGGCAATAAGCTATCATTGTCCCATTTTGGAAAAATAAAGGAAGCGAAAGGGAGTGTAAAATGAACAGAGGAATATCCCTATTGAGTCAAGTTGGTAAAATGTTTGCTAAAATATTGGTGAGGAGAGTAAGATACATAATAGAACCTCAATTAAGTAATAATCAATTCGGATTCAGAAAAAGCAAAAGCAGTACTGATGATGATGATGATGATGCGTTCGTCCGATGATTTGAGGTATTCTAACGGATACGAACCGTAGACTTCCTCCTCGTCATCCGCCCTTAAAAGGACGTTAAGTGGACGTAGTTACGTTGTGTTGAAGTTTGCAGTGTAACACTGTGATATCTGCGCCTTTCGGCCCAACACATCCGATTTCAGCCGACGCTTTTTTGTGTACCGGGTTCGTCTTCCCACTTCGATCCCTGCTCGCTTGGCCAGACTAGACAGGTTAGTCTGTTTCTAGAGGCACCATGAAGAGGTGTAGCAGGGTCTGGATGGTTCTGGTTCACCGATCCTGGCGCAAGCCATCAGTTGTGAGTCACTGACGACTTCCAGCTCTGGTGCTGGGGGGGCGCGCCTTCGCCTCCAAAAGCAGTACTAATGCTATATTTACATTGAGACAACTATGTGAAAAAAAAACAATAGAATATGACAGAAACCTAAATATAGTGTTTATAGATCAGGAAAAAGCATTTGATCGTGTGGACAGGAACAAACTTTGGCAAACTTTAGAAACTTACGGGGTAGCAGGGCAACTACTAGATAATATAATGGCATTATATAAAAACAGTCAAAGTGCCGTTAGAACATCGGAAGGTCTGCTGTCAGAATGGTTTCAGGTTACAACAGGTGTAAGACAAGGATGTGTCCTCTCACCACTCCTCTTCATCATATATATGGACAAAATAAACATGGAAACAACCAACAATAAGGAAAAATCAAATAATAACATAGAGGTAGAAAACTCCAACATCAACGAGCTACTCTTCGCAGATGACCAATGCCTAATATATGAGGATGAAAATCTTCTACAACAGCATTTAACATCTCTAGATAAAAGCTGCACAAACTACAGTACGAAAATTGACACAGCAAAAACAGAGGCTATAAGAATAAGCAAATTAAGACACACATTAAACATTAAGATCAAAGATAAAGAAATAAAACAAGTAGAGGAATTCAAGTATTTAGGCACAATGTTCACAGAAGATGGAAAACTAGACAGAGAAATTGACATGAGAATACAAAAAGCAATTGCTGTCACATACCAGCTTTCACCATTGCTAAGACATCCAAACATTTCTATGGCAGCTAAAAAAACAAATGATAAATAGCATTTTCATACCAACTTTGTGCTATGAAAGTCAAACATTGACACTTCCTAAATCACAGTTAAGAAAGATCAATACATGTGAGATGCGATGCTTGAGAAGAGCAACAAACAACACAAGAAGAGATAGAAAACCAAATGAAACCATAAGAAAAATGGTAGAAATAAAACCCTGCCAAGAATATACAGAACAACAACAACTTAAATGGTTTGGCCACCTGGTCAGAATGAATCCTTACCAATCACCATTAAGGGCGTTCTTCTCGAGAATGCATGGGAAAAGACCAAGAGGAAGACCCTGAAGCAGATGGATAGATGCAGTGACAGAGACATGTAACAACAAAGAGAAATCAATAATTCAGACAGTTCGAGCAGCTCAAGAACAACAAATGATATAAACCACGACACCTTTAAGGTATCAGTGAAAAGAAAAAAGAAGATGAAGAAAGAAGATTGTCAAAAATGGATTGCACAGGATCTTCCTCATTTTTTTGGAAAGCTGCTTTTGTCTGAGCCAACACATACACACTAATAAATTGGGGGTCTCAGTAGCCTAGTTGGGAAAACTGCCCGATTGGGCTATCCACGTTGGGAACAACCTGTGTTCGATTCCTGCTGGAAGCAGTGTTAGTTGTACTCATGGTTGGAAAAAAAAAATGCTCTCGCGGTGGAGCGGCAGAAATGGATTCCAGAGTAGTACTCTGGGAAGGTGAGGAATGCCGCCTCGCATCGTGAGTTTCGATGCTTGAAGGGACACTATCCAGAAGTCTCCGAACGCTTCTGGATAGGCGACCGAGCATATATGGGTGGAAACTCGCGTGTTAAGACGCCGATTCAAGTCTCGCACTTGACCTTTAATTTACAATAATAATGACCACGTGACTTGCTTGCTTGCGTTCGCCCGATGAATTAAGAAGTGTACCTCGTCATTACCCGCCCTTACAAGGACGTTAAGTAGGCGTGTCTGCGTTGTGTTGTGGTTTACAGTATAACTGTTATATTTGCGCCTTTCGGCCCAACACATCAGACTTCAGCATGATATTTTTGAGTACCGGGTTGTCTTCCCTCTTCGATCCCTACTCGCTTGGCCAGATTAGACAGGCTAGTTACTAGAGGCACCACGGAGAGGTGGAGCAGGGTTTGGATGGTTCTGGTTCACCGATCCTGGCGCAAGCTATCAGCTGTGGATCGCTGACAACTTCCAGCTCTGGTGCTGGGAGGCGCGCCTTCGCCTCTATCACGTGACTGATTAGCCGTAGCTCCTAATGTTGTTCCTACCCTCATCGGGATAATGGGGCCGCAGCTCAACTAGATCAAAAGACTTGAGCACAAAAGAAAACAAAAAAGTAGATGAGTCATCACGATTGAATGAGCCGCAGTCGGTCGTACGATCTGTTTGACTGGAGAATTCACACACATATAGACACATACATGCAAACACAGAGAGAGAGAGAGAGAGAGAGCCACAACTTTGCGTTTGAAGACGGCGGTACAAAAGACAATTCTCATGTTGCGACCGATCTTATTCGCCGCGGAAGGGATACGACACAAACTAAAGTACGTCAGCCATACACGATTGGTACGTGAAAGTTAGTCCCATAGCAACTATCTATATATCACTGTAGTGAAATGTTAGTGACGTCATCGTAATAAACTTTATCTTCGTGACGTGCCATGACTAGTTCCCTTCCTCGCTGCCTTTCCTCCACACAAGACATCTCTGGTACCCATTAAAGTGGATGGACTCATCTCGAGAAAAATTGACCTCAAGTGGCAATAGAAACCCTGAACCTTTAGGTCGACAGGCCAGTGCACTAGCCATAAGTAAGTAAAATAGTAAGTAAAGAGCCCCATCACGCCAAGTGGCGTATAGGGAAATATGGTGTTCGTGACCCTATATTTTAGTGCACTAGCCATAAGTAAGTAAAATAGTAAGTAAAGGCATCACGCCAAGTGGCGTATAGGGAAATATGGTTTTAGTGACCCTATATTTTACAGACCTTCAGCACATGATTTTTGGGTAATGTGGTCGGTATTACGCCCGTGCTGCTTTACTTTCCCAGAAAAAAAATCCGGTACCCATTTAAGGCTGGGTGAACCCGGAAACCATCGGTTGGGATCGAACCCTACCCCTTGTCCTTTGTAGTCCATTTCACTAACCACTGAGCTATCGCGGCTCCACTAGCCATAAGACCACCTAAAAGAAAAGATAAGGGAAGTTAAACAAAGAATATTAATTCCATATTGCTGGTTATTCAACTCTGCTGACAGGATTAAGGATCCTTCAAAGGTTTTGAACTTAACGCCCATTTCGTTACATGCGCCAGGGTGGCTTTACTTTACGCCCCCACTAATATTTGAAATGAACACAAGACTCACCCACTTCCTGAAATAATCACAACACTCACCCACTTCCTGAAATAATCACAAGACTCACTCACTTCATGAAATGATCACAAGTCTCACCCACTTCATGAAATAATCACAAGTCTCACCCACTTCATGAAATAATCACAACACTCACCCACTTCCTGAAATAATCACAAGACTCACCCACTTCCTGAAATAATCACAACACTCACCCACTTCATGAAATGATCACAAGACTCACCCACTTCATGAAATGATCACAAGACTCACTCACTTCATGAAATAATCACAAGACTCACTCACTTCATGAAATAATCACAAGACTCACCCACTTCATGAAATAATCACAAGACTCACTCACTTCATGAAATAATCACAAGACTCACCCACTTCATGAAATAATCACAAGACTCACCCACTTCAAGAAATAATCAAAAGACTCACCCACTTCATGATATAATAATCAAGACTCACTCACTTCATGAAATAATCACAAGACTCACTCACTTCATGAAATAATCACACGACTCACTCACTTCATGAAATAATCACAAGACTCACCCACTTCCTGAAATAATCACAAGACTCACTCACTTCATGAAATAATCACACGACTCACCCACTTCATGAAATAATCACACGACTCACCCACTTCATGAAATAATCACACGACTCCCCCACTTCATGAAATAATCACACGACTCCCCCACTTCATGAAATAATCACAAGACTCACCCACTTCCTGAAATAATCACAAGACTCACTCACTTCATGAAATAATCACACGACTCACCCACTTCATGAAATAATCACAAGACTCACCCACTTCATGAAATAATCACACGACTCACCCACTTCATGAAATAATCACACGACTCCCCCACTTCATGAAATAATCACATTAATTTTTTTTTTGCGTTCGCCAGCTTTCACCTCTGGTGAAGTCCCTAGAGTATACAAACTGCATTTTGCATGCTAATTTGTTTTTCCCTGGCAGCCGTGTGTGGAGGGGTCCCTCGCCGCACAGGCAGATAACTCCGACTCCGGAGAACCTCATATATATATTGAAATCAAATGTAAATAGTGAGAACTTTGAGTGTGATGTCAAGAAACTATTTGATTGGATATCATGATTGTACATCGATCAATCCACCAAACTAGCTACTTTTGAATTTGTGTATTTGGAATACAATACGACGCAAATTATGGACATTTAGACAGAATTGTGGTGCTACAGAACAAGTTGAGAATAGGATTGGCAGCCAACAAAAATGTGGGGGAAACATTCTAAAAGAGGTAGCAGCAAAGATAAAACTATTTTCTGGCGTCACGAGGAAGCTATTCTCGTGGTTTGTGCAGGAAACGAGAAGGACTGTGTTGTAACAGCTGGAGAAATAGAATGATTGTGTTGTGACAGCTGGAGAAATAGAAGGATTGTGTTGTGAGAGCTGGAGAAATAGAATGATTGTGTTGTGACAGCTGGAGAAATAGAATGATTGTGTTGTGACAGCTGGAGAAATAGAAGGATTGTGTTGTGACAGCTGGAGAAATAGAATGATTGTGTTGTGACAGCTGGAGAAATAGAATGATTGTGTTGTGACAGCTGGAGAAATAAAAGGATTGTGTTGTGACAGCTGGAGAAATAGAAGGATTGTGTTGTGACAGCTGGAGAAAGAGAAGAATTGTGTTGTGACAGCTGGAGAAATAGAAGGATTGTGTTGTGACAGCTGGAGAAATAGAATGATTGTGTTGTGACAGCTGGAGAAATAGAAGGATTGTGTTGTGACAGCTGGAGAAATAGAATAATTGTGTTGTGACAGCTGGAGAAATAGAAGGATTGTGTTGTGACAGCTGGAGAAAGAGAAGGATTGTGTTGTGACAGCTGGAGAAATAGAATGATTGTGTTGTGACAGCTGGAGAAATAGAAGGATTGTGTTGTGACAGCTGGAGAAATAGAAGGATTGTGTTGTGAAAGCTGGAGAAATAGAATGATTGTGTTGTGGCAGCTGGAGAAAGAGAAGGATTGTGTTGTGACAGCTGGAGAAATAGAATGACTGTGTTGTGACAGCTGGAGAAATATAATGATTGTGTTGTGACAGCTGGAGAAATAGAATGATTGTGTTGTGACAGCTGGAGAAATATAATGATTGTATTGTGATAGCTGGAGAAATAGAATGATTGTGTTGTAACAGCTGGAGAAATAGAAGGACTGTGTTATGAGAGCTGGAGACATAGAATTGATTGTGTTATGTCATCTGGAGAAATAGAATGATTGTGTTGTGATAGCTGGAGAAATAGAATGATTGTGTTGTGAAATCTGGAGAAATAGAAGATTGTATTGTTGCATCTGGGGAAATAAAATGATTGTGTTGTGACAGCTGGAGAAATAGAAGATTGTGTTGTGATATCTGGAGAAAAAGAATGATTGTGTTATGAGAGCTGGAGAAATAGAAGATTGTGTTGTGACAGCTGGATAAATAGAATGATTGTGTTGTCACATATAGAGAAATAGAATACTAGACTCCACTAGACTTTACCAAGATCCCACTAGACTTTACTAGACCCCACTAGATTTTACTAAGATCCCACTAGACTTTATTAAGACTTCACTAGACTTTACTTAGACTCCCACTAGACTTTACTAAGACTTCACTATACTTTACTAGACCCCACTAGACTTTACTAAGATCCCACTAGACTTTACTAAGACTTCACTAGACTTTACTAAGACTCCCGCTATACTTTACTAAGACTTCACTAGACTTTACTAAGACTCCCACTAGAATTTACTAAGACTTCACTAGACTTTACTAATACTCCACTATACTTTACTAAGATCCCATTAGACTTTACTAAGACTTCACTAGACTTTACTAAGACTCCCACTAGACTTTACTAAGACTTCACTATACTTTACTAGACCCCACTAGACTTTACTAAGATCCCACTAGACTTTACTAAGACTTCACTAGACTTTACTAAGACTTCACTAGACCTCACAAAGACTCCCACTAGACTTCGGTAACTCTCAGTTTGAAGAGCTCCACTATGAGGTAACATGTTTGTTTCCCTTGCCCGTGGCAACGATCTTTTGTGTTGTCTTTTTGTTTAGTACTAGAAAGGAAATACAGCTTTAACGTCCAATTTTTTCACTGAGGGATTATGGGTGATGACAGCACAACACCATTCCTTCCATTATAAACATTTCTAACAACGCCTACTTTTTTCTCTTTTTATTCTGCGTGTCACTGCTCATCCATTCAACGACAAACTTTACCCCCATCGCTGTTTCCGTCATTTTGTTTATTGGCCGGAATTCCCCTTACACTTTGTAGACGACACCCTACAGCAAATCCTGCACGCAGAACAAAAGAGCTTCATTGTGCAAGGTAACCAAATAAATAAATCCGGATACGGTTGATCTAGTTTGACTCATTCTCAGGGAGAGCTCCCTTTCTTCCGGCCTTTTACTTTTGGGATTTATAGAAAAGTGCGTGCATGGACAATCTCAAATGAGACACTTAACCCGAGCGTGTATGCGAGGGTTGGTGTGTTGTATTTGCGTGTAGGTAAGCAATATTAACAACGTTGAACGTATTCGAAAATAAATGTCTAAGGAAAATACTTGGTATAGCATGGAACGAATAAAAAAAAAAACTAAGAAATTTGAGAAATCAAAAATCAACCACTACTAATAACTCCAGTAATCAAGAAAAGACGATGGTCATATGTTGGTCATGTGATGAAGAGAGATAATAACCGAATAGCAAAGCAAGCAAAAAAAGTATTGAAGAGCAGCAGGAATCGGACCCCTCAATGAGATAGAGTTGCTTGCACAGAACAGAGACAAAGTCGAGATTTGAAAATATCTTTAGAAGGTTGAAAAAGCCAGAATAAAAATTTAGATAAGAGAGAAAGTGTATCTGGGTCTATGTCCTATTATGGGCGGCTACGGCTCGAAAGGTCAATAGATAGATAGATAGAAACGATATTATTAAAAAATTGCTGCCAATTTTATTTACTATTTTTAAAATATTAACTACGTTTTAAAGAAAAGGTTAAAAAAAAAAAGTAAAAAAAAAATTACCTGCAAAATGATGACTGTGGTGGCTGGTGGCTCCACCTTCACACTAGCCATTTAAAATTGACTTCCTGTAGGACAGAGACTTCGTGTTTGAGCCAACATTTTTGTTAACTTTACAAAACTGAGCAATTTGTATTTTACGTAGTCGCTGTGAGGATGGGATCTACAACAATTACTTGATGAAATAAACATTACAAGCAACAACAAAAATATAGATTAGATATGAATATCAAAAAGATTAAAACTATGATCATAAACAAAGATAATATTCAAAACCTACAAGTGGATATTAAAAGTGAAGGAATAGACTTGGAGACAGTTCAGAACTACAACTACCTTGGACATGCTATAACCAGTGATGGAAAATGTACAACTGAAATAAACAAAAAAAGAATTGGAATGGCAAAAGGTAATGTTAATGCCATGAAAAATATACTAACATCAAAACAAATAACACAAGGGCTAAAACAAAGAATATCAAAATGTTATATCTACTGACATTCCTATAAGGTGCAGAAACATGGACATTAGACAAGAAAATAGAACAGAAAATTTAAGACTTTGAAATGTGAATTTATAGAAGAACAGGTAGAATTGGATGGAAATAAAAGAAACCAAACAATGAAGAATTAAAATGAAAAGAGAACAACTAAACACAATTCAAACAAGACAAATGAGATTTTTGGACCATGTTAAAAGACACAGCAGCCTACTGAAAGTAACCTTGGAAGGAAAAAAAATACAAGGTAAAAGAGGCCAAAATCAAATTAACATGGACGAGTAACATGAAAAAGATGGACAAATCAGCCTATGGCAACCTACACTATCAAAGCAAGAGATAGAGCGGAATGGCGCTCCATGGTAGCCAAGAGATAGAGCGGAAACTAGGCGCTCCGTGGTAACCAACCTTCGATGCAAAGACGGCACTCAATGATGATATATGAGATGATCGATGATTGGTTTAATCTATGACATGGTGATCCCCGTGTTCAACTAAACCGTTATTTTATGACATTCCCGCTGCACAGTACCGGCTGTTATAACCAGCTGCTTAACTCATCCCTGAAGAAACGGCTGGATTCACTTCACAGAACCAGCCAGTCTGTTCCACCATCGCAAGTATAACAGATCAATTCCTCCCGTTCAGCCGCAACAGTTGCCCGCAGCCTGAACGCGTTGTGTGTTTTCTCTTGTGAACCAGTTGCATCTTTGGGCACAACATCTAACAATGAGACTTCCGATCAATATGGCAGATAGGCGGCAGGAATCGTTGAGGTTGTGTGTGATAGGTGTTCCTTGTTGCAGTTTCCTCATATTCCAAATCCGGCTTGCTGTCGGGGCTACTGACTGAGTTTAGCGTTCTGTGCACACCATGAGTTATTTTTCATTTGGATCGTGTTTTGATATTCCGATTACTTACAATGAATGATGATTATCGTATAACGAAGGACAGTTCAGATGTGTTCACTTTCTGTGCCGCTTGGCCTTATGTCTTTTGGCGCGTGCTGTGTCTGCTATGATGGTGACTGCAGCTGCCTTTCTTTGTTTGGATCCTTCAATGAGATGAGATGTTAATTTGGATGATTCCACTGGCACGGGCAGTTGAGCAATTATGGATTTTTATTCGTTTGTAATGAAACAGGGGCCTTCGACTAAATACAACTGTTTAGCAATGTGTGGTTCTTTTCTTTGAGTGACTGTACGTGAAGTTGACAAGTTGATTAGTCATGAACTGGAAGTCTGGGTTGTTCCTTGAGTGACATGACATGAGGTTGACATGTTGAATAGTCATAAACTGGAAGTCTGGGTTGTTCCTTGAGTGACATGAGGTTGACAAGTTGAATAGTCGTAAACTGGATATGTGGGTTGTTCCTTGAGTGACATGACATGAGGTTGAAAAGTTGAATAGTCATGAACTGGAAGTCTGGGTTGTTCCTTGAGTGACATGACATGAGGTTGACAAGTTGATTAGTCATAAACTGGATATGTGGGTTGTTCCTTGAGTGACATGACATGAGGTTGACAAGTTGAGTAGTCATAAACTGGAAGTCTGGGTTGTTCCTTGGGTGACATGACATGAGGTTGACATGTTGAATAGTCTTAAACTGGATATGTGGGTGTTCCTTGAGTGACATGACATGAGGTTGACAAGTTGAGTAGTCATAAACTGGAAGTCTGGGTTGTTCCTTGAGTGACATGACATGAGGTTGACAAGATGAATAGTCACGAACTAGCCCATTGAGGAGTCGCTGATTCTCTGGTTTATATTTCACACGCGAGTGGACATTTTGATTTCGTGATTGGAAGAGTCTTGTGACGTCACAAGGATGCTCAACTTAGTGCGCGCCCCCTGGTGTAGCCATAAGTGTGCCATCATGTGTAAACACGGGATTCTATGTCACATAGACAGCTCTGACCATACACATTCCTCATTTGATTGGGTTTTATCAGTCAAACGTTGCAGTCACAGATGACTGAAGCTACCGCCATCATTGCTTGCCAAGTACGGAGACTCGTAACGGTTGCATCAACAAATACAGCATGGCAGCCACAACCCGCGCGATGGGAGGAGCTTACAGTTAGACAGCACCAGCTGTTAAATATCACAGAGAGAGAGAGAGAGAGAGAGAGAGAGAGAGAGAGAGAGAGAAAGCAAGTAAGCAAGGAAGGAAAAAGAAAGAATGAAAGGAAGGAAGGAAGAGTGCATTCTACTTTTGTTAGCAGCAGCTTTTCAGCATTTGAAATGCGTTGATAAGTAATTGTTGTGTGTGTTCTGTTTTGTGTGTGTTGTGTTCTGTGTTTTGCGTGTTCTGTTTTATCTGGGTTGTATTTTAATGGTGTTGTGTTCTGCGTGTTTTGTTTTATGTGTGTTGTGTGTTGTTTTATGTGTGTTATGTTTTATGTGTGTTGTGTTTATGGTGTTATGTGTATGTGTGTTGTTTTATGTGTGTTGTGTTTTATGTGTATTGTGTTTTTGGTTTGTGTGTCGTGTGTGTTTTATGTGTGTGTTGGTTATGTGTTGTGTTTTATGTGTGTTGTGTTTTATGTGTGCTGTGTTTTATGTGTTGTGTTTTGCGTGTTGTGTTTTATGTGTGTTGTGTGTTTTTTTATGTGTGTTGTGTATTATGTGTGTTGTGTTTTATATGTGATGTATGTAAAATGAATAATAATGGCACCCATTTTTTAAATCCATTTATTATTATAATTATATATATATATATATATATAATGTATATACTATATTATTTATCCTTTATTTAAGGTTCGAAATTCGAAACAAATAAAAAAAAAAAAATTCTTGGTTATCAAATGTTAAGCGAATCATTTCAGGGGAAGCGGTATGTTTACATCACTCGAACAAAAATAAATCACAAATAATCAACAGCAGGAAAAAAAAGAAGAAAAAAAAAGTAAAACCGAAGCAGTATCGAACCCGAAATTCTCGAACGAGAAACAAACGCTACAGCACACGGCCAACTAAACTACCTAAAAATGGTGGCTATAATGGTGATGTCTTTCACGAATGTGTACTCATGACTAAAGCATAAGGTTACGAACACATCATCCGCATCATTAAATGTAGTCTCCGCATCGAAGGTTGACTAACATGGAGCGCCATTTCGCTCTGTCTCTTGCTCTGATAGTGGAGATTGTCATAGGTCCATTTTTTTTGGTGTCACTCGTCCGTGTTAGTCTTGTATTATCCTTCCAAGACTACTTTTATTATGCCGCTGTGTCTTTAACATGCCCCAAAAATCTCATTTCTGTTGTTTGAATTGTGTTAAATAATTCTCATTTCAATTTTAGTTGTTTTAAGACTTAATATTTTGTTTTCTTTTCTTTTCATCCAAATTCTCATATTCTTCTGTAAATCCAAATTTCAAATACTTCAATTTGTGTTGTTTTCTTGTCTATTGCCCATGTTTCTGCACTATATGATGCTTCGTTCTATAACTGTCTGTCTGCAACACAAGTATTCAGCCCTACCCTACGGGTGATGCTTGTCTTAATAGGAAAATAGATGAACAATTTGTTCCCGAGTTGTGTTCGTAATCCTCTGATATAGCCATGAGTACATGTGCGTGAAAGACATCGCCAATGATAGCTACATTTCAAAAGTAGATTAATTGGCCGTGTGCCCTATCGTGTATTTTTCAGGGCAATACATTGTGTCGAGAAGTACGAGTTCGCCTCTGAATCGGACCATCTATTATTCTCTTTGTTGATTTTTTCCTTTTTGATTATTTACGTAATTTTAATGCCATAAAAATATCATCATCATCATCATCATCATCATCATCAAGTACAGGGCCTAGTGGCGTAGGGTGATCATGTCTCTCCACAACTTTCGCTCTCGGCAGCTATTTATCATTTCTGTTATCGACCTTCTGCCAAGCCATTCTCTTAAGCTGTCTGTTATTTTTTCTCTTTGCTTCCCTCTATCTCTTCGTCCCTCAATTTTCCAGTTGTTACAATATATTCCAGTTGTTTTCTTCTCATTACATGGCCAAAAAATGATGATTGTTTCTTCCTAATATTGGAAATTAGCTCTCTTTTTACTTTGACCTCTCTCAGAACTTCTTCATTACTCTTCTTAGCTGTCCATGGTACTCTCAACATTCTTCTGTAAAACCACATTTCTACAGACTCCAGTGATTTTCTTGTCTGTTGTCCTATTGTCCATGATTCGCATCCATATGTTAAGACTGGCTCTACATAACATTTAAGAACTCTTTTTCTTGTTTCTATTGTCAAAAATGGATTGCATAGTATCTTCCACATTTTTTGGAAAGCTGCTTTTGCCTGAGCCATTCTGCATCTCACCTCTTTTGTACATCTTCCGTCTGAGATTAACAAAGTTCCCAAATATTTAAATTCATTTACCTGTTTTAATATTGTTCCACTTGTCTTTATTTTGCACTGAGGTGATGTCTTTTTCTTTGTTGTTACCATTACCTCTGTCTTTTGCTATTAAGGCTGAGTCCTTATTTTTGCTTTCTTTCACTATAATGTCCAACATTTCTTGTAACTCATTTTCACTCTTAGCGATTAAGACTGTATCATCAGCATACCTTAGATATTTATATTATGACCTCTAATTATTATTCCATGCATGTCCCTTATGGATCTTAAAATAATCTCAATATAAATATTAAACAAATCTGGTGACAGCACACAACCTGTCTAACATCCTGTTTTATTTGTTGAAACATTCCCAATTGGTTTCCAGTTCTTATGGTCGCTGTTTGTTGCCAGTCATAAGAATGTACTAACATCAAAACAAATAACACCAGGGCTAAAACTAAGAATAGCAAAATATTACATCTTCTCAATATTCCTGTATGGTGCAGAAACATGGACATTAGACCAGAAAACAGAACATAAAATTGAAGCCTTTGAAATGTGGATCTACAGAAGAATAGGTAGAATTAGATTGAAGAAAAGAAAACAAACGATGAAGTTTTAAAATAACTAAAAATGAAAAGAGAACTACTAAACACAATTAGAACAAGATAATGACATTTTTGGGGCATGTTAAAAGACACAACAGCCTGCTAAAAGTAATATTGGAAGGGAAAATACAAGGTAAAAGAGGCAGAGGCAGACCAAGACTAATATGGACGAGTAACATCAAAAGATGGATAAGTCAATCTATGACAACCTGCACCATCAAAGCAAGAGACAGAGTGGAATGGTAGCCAACCTTCGATACGGAGACGGCACTCAATGATGATGATGATGATGATTATTTACGATTTTTTTCCCGAGTGTTGTGAACAGACCTATCTCCCTGAAATGATTGGCTGATCAATCGCCTCGGAAGTTTCCCTTTATGGTAACATTCATATTAT